>JADMLD010001013.1:6227500-6845000 GCA_017589585.1 Phylloscopus whistleri | reverse complement strand
TGTGGACAGATTATTTGCAGCTCAGTATCCTGCCTGCATGGCTGGGGTGGATTCACTTCCATTCAGTCTCCAGTGATTTCTACAAATAGCCCAAATCTCACATCAGGGAGAGGGAGTGGGTCTGATGTTTATTAAACAATGTTTGAAGCAGTAGTTGAATGTGAACACAGTTCTTTCTGTTAATTTACAGAATTAAATTAATGCTATAGCGTAATTTCTTGTCTCTCACTTGCCATGAGAAATAATTTTCTGCTGCAAATTCTAGTGAAACTAGTGCTTGTAAAGGCATGGAAGTTCCCTATAAAGAATACAGTAAACAACTGAGGATGTAAAAATCCTTTTAATTCATGGATGTTTTTATCAAATTTTGACCTTGCGAACAAACAGCATAAAACAGGGTTGCAGATCTAACACATAGACATATTTGGGTTGCTAATTATAGAGAGATGTAAAACATTAATTCTTTTCAAAACTTTTCAACAGTAAACTCAAAATATGGGAACAGCTTTTCTGGTAGGTTTTTGTAGCCTTTAACATTGATTAGTTTAGTATAGCTGCACTAGCACCAGATGAACAAATAGTAAAGTAAGACATAGTCATGGCATGCTTAATAATTTCCAGCATAAAGATTGTGAAATAAGATAAATATAGTTCTTCATACAAATAGATTTGGACATAATGCGGTGACGAATTAGAAGGCAGTAACAGAAAGGAAATGAAGAGTTTATTGTTTCTATAGCTCCAATATCCATTAAAAGTTAGTTACACAGCAGGTGGCAGTTTGGATAAGTGTAAAGTGAATGTTTTGAAATAAATAGCAGCTGGGTGACCTGGGATGTCAGGGCTCTAGACAAGGGTGTGTGTTTGTCAATACATCCTACATGTTTTACAGACTCCTCAGGGACCAGGAGAAGATACAATTTCACCTTTTCTGTGCCAAAACATTTTAATTATATCTTCTTCCAAGTACAGCGGTTCAGTAACCAAGGAGCTGACATTGATGCATGTGTTGATAAAGCTGCAAACATTCAAAATGAGATTAACAAAGATTTTAAGGGAAGGGTGACAGCTAATTTTGTACAGTATTCTGCATCTAATTCAGGTCAGTGTAATGATAGAATATTTTATAACTGCTGTGTCATCTAGAAAGACTTTTATGATGCTTTGTGTATTTAAAGATTTGTGTATAGGAAAGTACAGGTCTTTATACATCATTCAAGCAGATTATAACTTCTTTATTGAACATCTATTGGTTGTAGCTGTAAAGAGGAATAAACTTAAGCATTTAGAAGCAATTTTACATATCCATCTGCATTAATTACAGTAATAAGTTCCTTTTGTCTAATTCACATTGAAAATAAGGACTTCAGATGTGAAATGGAACCAAAACTACTGCCACGCACATTTTGTGGCATTGCTTAATATTTGCAAAAAAATTGGATGGAAACTTATAGTAAGAGTATTTGAATAATCAAACTGTAGTTTCTTTGTATTATGTGCAGTCTTTTGAGAACATCTCAGTGTATTTCTGCTCTCTTCTCCTCCTTGTTTGAAGGTAACTCACATTCTTCCACGTCTTTTTGTTTGTGAATTTTTCTCCTTTTTTTATCCACTCAGTTCTCCATCTGCTTTCACTTTTGTTTGCTTGGGCCGTCTCTCATCCCAACTTGATAATGAGGAATGCAGTGTGACCCTGACCTCTATCAGCCCATGCATGACCTTCTGACTCGCCCACATAACCTTTGACCTTCTCTTTGACAGCTTGATTAATTACCCTGTGTTATGATTTATGAGTAAGTGCTATGTAAAAATAATAGACAACAGGTGGTCCTCTAAAATCTTTTTGTGGTACATTTTTTTTTCCTGCCTAACCTGATGAGCTGTTTTAAGTTTGGAACTTAGTGGGACAAAGTGTGTTTGGCCGAAGCATGGCATTTTTACGCACTTGGACACAGTGCTGGAATTCAGACAGCTGAGGTATATATGGGATGGAAATATGGCAGTGTTAGCAGGGTGCAATTGCCAAAATGTACATTGGATGGAAACAGAAAGCAGAATCAACTGACATTTCAGGCATTTCAGTCACAGGTCACGTCTTGAGAAAATTGCTCAAATAATGGAGGGGGCATTTTTCAAGCTGAGCTGCATCTCCAACAGTTATGTTTACTTTAACGCTTCACTAGTGACTTCTGATTGGTTGTCATGACCTCATCCTGCCATTGCACCTACAGTGTCGCAATAGTGACATAGATGTACCCTTCTCGCAGTAAAGATGGGAAATGAACAGAGCATACTTCTTTCAGGAAGATGAATGGACACTGCTGTGTTTTAACCACAGGCAGGTTTAAGAGCAGAGTGCTTTGAGTTGCATTTCCCCAAGGAATTAATTCCGGTCTTGCTGCCAACCATCCAAGTAGAAACCTGAACTTGAAAATTCAGGTTGATCAAGTGCAGGAAAATGATGTCTTTCAGATCCTCGCTCACAGTCCAAAAAGATAGTTACATAGATCAAAGGATACGCTCTGACCTATCTTGTCACATATGGTGTCCCACCCTGGTGGATTAATATGCAGATCTAAATGGTTTCAGCTCATTACCCATGTGCCGGGCAGGTGAGATTTCAAAAGATTTGGAATTTACCTCAAATAGTTTGAGGTTCTTTTTTTTTAAATCTTACCCCCTTGAACTTCCAGTAAGAGGCAGAAAGTACTGCCCCATTTCTGGCTTATGTATTACAATGAAAAATGCCATTCTACATTGTTCTGTCTTAGTAGTATACATATTGTAACTGCGGTTCATGATTCTTTCTAACTCTCGACTTAGTAAGCCTGCTTTTCCTTTCATCATCACAATCCTCAACCTCCAGAAGCAGCAACCTAAAGAATGGTAGGAGTTAGTGTAGATTAAATTTTACTTACTTGAAGCATTACCACATGAGGGGAAGAGATGTTAATTGGGTGCTTTAGTCTGAGAGAGAAACTGTAATTTTGTAGGTTAGAGGCTGGCAGTTCCATTTGTCAGTGTCTGCCATAATTATAAGGTCTTATCACAGGTACACTGATGGCTGAAGATTGATGGGGATGGGGGGTAGTGTCCTTAAAGCTTAGCTTTTTACCGTGAAAAAACTTCTGAGAGTGTGGTTTCTCTTTCCACGCACACTGGTCACACAGGAGAAAACTGTTACATTAAAAACTACTATTATTATGTTGAAAACTACTGTTATTACCTAATGTTTGCATACCACCTAATACCACTGGGGGTGGCAAGATTTAGAAACTCTCCTAGATTATTGGTACTTAAGTCATAGGTCACTATATTTTAATAATGAGGTAAGCTCATCATGGCTGAAATTGGTAATTTTAGTGACATTGATTTGTTTAGTATAGCTGCACTAGCACCAAATTAACAAATAGCAAAGTAATACATAATAATAACACATTTAATACTTTCCAGCATAAAGATACTGTATATGGTGAAAAAAGATTAATATAATCTGCATGCAAAGAGGTATTTCTGAACAGGGTTTTCATTTTAAAAGATGCTTTTAAATGAATGTGATTTTTGTCTATGTTAACAGTTATGCCAAAGACGGTCTCTTGTCTCGTACTAAATTTTGCTAAAACATTTTTTGCTGTAACATCTTTTTTAAGATGTTAGTGGTCATGTGTTCCGAGGGTTGCATTGACTTGCACACTTCTCAAATTCACTGCATTAGAGCTCCACCTTTTTTTCATTTTCTGATTGCACTAAACTTTAATGGTGTAGCTACGCCCATATAAATTACATTTTTAAAAAATTAATTGAAGTTAAAAGCCATATTGTTTACACTGATATTGTTTAGAGCAGAGTATTTCTTTTCACTAGAAAATGCTCAGATAAAGGCTGAATGAGAGAGGTTGTAATTGGGCATATTTTACCATAATTTTGTTTTTCCATGTAGATTTTTATATGTTACTCTCAAATCTTCTTTTTGGTGCCATTGATTTCTTCTTGAAATTTAGGATGCAGAAATACAAGGGAAAGGGAGATACACCATATCATGTAAGTGAAACAGTTCAAAAAGAGATTACTTTCCAAAGAGAAAGACTTAGGCTTTCCCATAATAGAGGGGGGAAAAAATCTTTGTTCAGTTATAACTTAATTATTTTAAATCTACTGACAGGATAAGCCTGCTATCCGGGAGAAATTGTAAAAAAATATAAAGGGAGTCATGTTACAGTATTTAAAATATATTTAATAAAAATCCTTTAATTGATTCATAAAATAGTGAATTTAGAAATAGAATCATATTTCACCTGTTGATATCTGTGTGAAAAATTGACATTGTGTCCTTATAAAATGGGACAAATGAGTCACATAATTTTAAGTTACATAATCAATAACTTAGACAAATTCCACTTCTTTGATGATTTGTGTGACTGTTTTGTGATCAGGTTGAAGTGCACAGAGTTTCAAATCCCTGTAACACTTCTAGATCTGTAATAAAAACATGAATTTTGCATTTTGCATTGTGTAGAAAACAAAACAAATCAATACAAAGAACATCTCTGCTCAAAACAAGCAGGTCAAGGAGATGAAGAGCCCCAAAACTACCAACCTGCCAAGTAGTGCAAAAACTCTAGCAGTAGCAGGCTCAAAAACTATCCTTTCATCTGAGATATACAGTTTAGGAATGTTTGTAAGGCACATTCTTTTCCATTATGAAGTTTGGACCTTGAGATTTTACAAGCTGTAAAATTTGTGGGCTCACAGTACAGCATTGTGTATTAATATGGCCAGGCATGATGGGGATAGATTTTGAAGTTTGTCTTTCACTTTCTGTTTTCTTTCACCGTTTCCCTCTTGTTCATTTATATTTTTTCCTCTTTGTTGGTGTTTATCCCAGTTGAATTCATGGCAGGCAGGGCAGGGGAATCATGTGACAGGAGACACCTTATGGTGCTGCATCTAACAAGGAGACAATTTTCTCTTTGGCCTGTTGTGACCTTTTTTTACTATGTTGCTTATGCCAGAGGTAGTATCCTAAATGCCTCTATTTCACCCTGTTTAGCAGAGTGCAACTGTGCCCTTTAACTTGGTTTTTGGTGGGAGGAGAAGCTACGGCAGACACTGGAGAAGGGCACAAGGATGAGGGGTAGGAACTCCCTTCAGATGTGATTTTGATAACTAGTCGAGTGTGTCCAACTGTAGAAAATCACTGAGTGACAATCTGTCTACCTGACAGTGGCCACAATGAAATACAAGGTTTGTGAATGGCTTTACAGATTAGAATAAAGCAAGCCCAAATAAAGTATCTTTTGTTGGGGTGGACTTGGTTTGCTCTGGGCAGCTAGATTTGGGGGACATCTTTTCATCCTCATGCCTGGACCGAGTGCAAACTGAACCACCAAGTGAAAAGCTGGAATAAAGCTGTTCCATTAGATAATTAATATAGATGTTTCCAAAAAGTAAGTCTTTATTAAAATTTACTTCTAAAGGATAGCTTGACTTTGGCTGGGAACCCATGTTAACTTTAGGGACATGTCTCTTAAATGCACATGCTTCTCTTTTTTCTCTTCATTTGCAATTGTATCTTCCACAAATATTACGATTTTTTGTAATTCCCCATCGTTTACAAATCATAACATTTAATTGGCTGATTTATTCAAGACTTACTTCTCATTCGTAAATTCATATTTTTTCAACCAGCTCATTTCCTGAGGCACAAAAATATACCTTATATGCTCAAAAGCATCCTACAGGTCACAAATTTGCTGTGGATTTGTTGAATATACAATAGAATCCCAGTGAACTTTCACAGCAGATTTAAAGATGCACTAAAAAGTCAGGCCCACCATAAAGACTTGGCTTGTAAGCAACACCACTGAATCAGTTTTGGTATTGATTCATTGTTACTGCTGCTATTTGCCTCTGCATGGTATGCTTATTGTCAGCTAGACAAAAGGTTTTACTATTTTAAAATGTGGTGAATAATTTTCACATGCTTTCCGTAATGTATCTATCTTTATATATAAAATCTCTCTATCCCTTTTATTTTAAAGGTTTTTACTGGCTGGGCATAAAGCTTTTTATTCATTATTATGCAGAGTTCTTAAAGCAACATTTTGCTTTTAGTTCCTGTATTATTTACTGAAAAAGTCATATAAAGTGCTTATGAATAAAACAACATATTAAATTATTTTAAAGGTAAACCAGGCAACTTTTCTGATGCTGAGGGATGTGTATGAGCATAAGTACATGCGTAGATACATATTCACACATCAGTGTCCCTTTAATGACAGAATATTCTTAAAAATCTTTCTATAAATGGTGTTGTGTGAAGTTGCTGAAATAAATAAGTTTTAAAGAGCATTAAAGTAAATGCAAAACATTTTCAGGCATTAAACCTCCCTTTTCACATTTCTTCTTGTTTGTGTGTGTGTGACTCTCTTCTGAAACAGGAAGGCTATGGAGTAATTGTTCTGAATCCCAATGAGAACTATATTGAAGTTGAGAAGACAAAAGCCCAGATACAGCTGTCTTCTGATAACTCAGATGAACCTGCAGAAAAGAGAGAAAGAAAAGATAAAATCCAGAAAGAAACAAAGAAGCGACGTGACTTCTATGAAAAGTATCGAAATCCACAAAAAGAAAAAGAAACTATGCAGATCTATATTAGAGTAAGTTTCTTTTGATTTTGTTTGTCCTTCTTTATTGATGCGTACATATGCTTACTGCCCATATTGGCTAATAAAGAGCATGCTTAGTTGAAAGCAAATACATTACTGAGATGGCATTCAAGAGTTTATATAGAGTTCCTGGCTCTTTATTCTATTGGTATTTTTGGTCATTTATTGATCATGATGTTTTGGAAGTGTTACAAAAATTTCTTTCTAATTTCAAAGGGAAACTTCAAATGAAGCCCTGAGGAGCTCACTGGTGTTATCAGGAAAGAAATTATTTAGGAAAGACTTTCTAAAAAACATTTTATAAACAGAAGTGTTCTTTGTAGTGAAGCTTAGGCAACATACTAGCTTCACATGTCATGCATGCATTTATTTTATTATATTGTATTATGTTGTATTATATTGTATTATATTGTGGAGGCAGTACTTACAGCCTGTAGTTGTATTGTATTATATTGTGTTATACTGGGGAGGCAGTAGTTACCTGCCAAATTAATAATTGTGGAAAATACCAGTGTTCATCTTGTGTGGTGGCAAATTTACCCTATAAGGCATTGTTTTTATATGTTCAGCCGTTCATTGTGTTTGAGCTAAACTTTTGAAGGCAGATAAAGGAGGCAACTTGTTAATATATTAATAAATATTTAAACTAGAATAATTTGAGAATGGTATGATGAAAAAACTCTGTCCCGTGCCCTTTTCTGACTCAGTGAACCTTTGCACTTTGTAATGCTACCAGCATGGGATCATTATAACAGTGCTACCCGAAGATTTCTAATTCTGCAGGGGGCACAAACAATATTATTTGCACATTGGCGCATTCTGCTTCATATACATCCTATGCGTTATACATTCCAGACTGAGTCATACAATTTCTAAAATGCTTATTATGGAAGTTAGTATTTTCATTCAACAGTAAAGCACATCAGTAACTCCACAATGAAGATAAAACAATAAAAATGTATGTCATTCTGGTGAGAAACAGAGAAAAATCCAGCAAGATACACGTTAGAATCATCTTAAAATTTAATATGCCTCTGTTAATTTTTTTTAGTGTAACAATTTTTGTAGAAGAAATATAACTGTGCTGGCTAGTTAAAAGGGTTAGTAACTTGAACACAAGATTGTCACTAATACCATAAATATTTACTATCTTTCGAAAAATACCTAAGTGTGGGAAACAAAGGAATGCATATATATATTCAAAGTCACCAACAAGGCACTGTGTTTTCTGTTCGCAGCTTTTTTATAAGATACTATTCTGCTCACTAGCCAAACCTTCCTTCTTAAGAGGGGCAACCAGTCTTAACTTAAGGTCCCTGAGCATCCAGTGGACAGTGCAATACTGTCTGAAGAGCAGTCTAGTCAGCATGCAGGTTCAGTGTTCCCTTGTTGAAAGTGAACCTTTTTAGCAGTTCTACCTTCTCATGACTCTTGTCTGATGAGGCGTGAAATTTGGTTTCAGGAGGCTTGACCCCCCCAAAACATAAAATATATTGTTCCTTCCCGTTTCCATTTCTGCACAGCTCCATGCCTTAAATATGACTGTTGATGTTTGCTTTATTTGATTTTCTTCAAATCAAGGAAAAAAGTAGTATATGTTTTAGTGAAAGTGTGGTTGGTGGTCTCCTTCTTCAGGCCAATGAATTGAAATTGGGTTTTCTGATGAGCTTGATGTTGTATTCTGAAATTATTATTTTGGGGTGTTTTTTTCAGTAGATGCCAGTACAGGTAGTTTTTTGAAACAGAAAGAAGAACATACCTATTTTAGTGTATTGCAGGACAAATCAATGCCATTTCCTTGCTTATCAGTTTCTGAAGCAAAACTGGACCATCAGTAGGGTTCTATTTACTCTCTTGGTCAGAGCTGCTAAGTCTGTAGGTGGTTGCAAGAGGTGCAATGCCATATTTGCAATTTTCTTGCCTCCCATGCCTGAGTCCATAGGATTGCTCTCTGTCTGCATCCAGGGACTTGCCTTCATAGGCTACTGTGGGTACAGTCTTCGTGCTGGTTTGAGGTGATCTCAAAGGGCAGTTCAGATACAATCTTACTGTATAGTATAGCATACATTTGACTCACTAGGCTCTTAAAATAAAACATGCTGTCACTCAACAGAGATATTTAAGGATGGTATATGATTTGTAATGATCTCATCAAAGAGTTTTGAAAAACCTGAGTAGGCCTTATGTCAACTTTGCCAAGTACAAAAAAGTATGTATAGACTAGACAAAAAATTTCCTCACAGGAAGGCTTTAACTTCATCTAGCATTGAAGGAAAAATATGTTTGTGTCAAATATGTTGGAGAAACTGTTTCAGACTGTTAAGCAGCAGGAATAAATATCCTCAGTTATGTTCTCATAGGGTCGCTGAGATCTGTTGTGGTCTAATGAGGAAATGCCATGTGAACAAATTAAGGCTGTCTGGTTGATGTTCCCACTTGTGCAGCTAGATTTTCCAAGAACTGGAGAATTAGAACTCCTCCTTGGTAATTATGTTTAAGTATTTTCTTTATTTTCATAGTAAAAAAAATAGCTGGGGTACTCAAGAATATATAAAAGCTATGTCTTGAAATACAAAATATCCAACTGCACTGTATTTTTGTACAAAATGAGTATAAATAAAAATGGCTATGGCAGTGTGTAATGCATTAAGCATAGTGCTCTTGCAAGATCAAAGTACTTACTGTTTCATGCTGGAAGTTTCCTTAACTATGAAATAATGTACTTTCTGGCATACATTATGGCTTGTTAAAGGAGCTGATTTGGTCTGGGTAATAAACATCATGTCAAACATTATGGCAGGAAAACCTGGTTAATATATTTTGTAATAAGACAGATTTTTTTGTTCTTGAAAACATCTGCCAACTGAATTCACAAGTGAAGACAGAAAATGTCATCAATTCTGTAACATTCTTGTAAATTTTATTTCAATTTTAGCAAGGCAAACCAGGGAAAAAACTTTTTGTTAATCAGCATTGACTATAATACTTTTATGGAATGATTAAACACAAGCGTTTTACTTTTATATAATGTGCTAATGAATGCGTATGAATTTTAATACTCTTACTGTTCAGATTTTAACAAGCATATTGACAGATCATTTTAAAAGCATCTGGTTTTTAATGTGTTGAATGGAGGATTGAGTAAAATAGCTAAATATGTACATACATCCTTTTAAAGAGCATATTTCTATCCTTAGGTATAAATATTACCATTTTTTCTTAGACCACCAGAGGCTGCTCTGGGCTAATGCTAATGGGCTAATGCTTTCCCCCCAGAAACTTACTAACCTAGCCAGCCTTTGTTTGTTACTGAAGGAAACTGAGAATTTGTTGCTCTCTAACCTTTTTCTGTGGCAACAGATCATAAATGCTTAAATGTGGCATGATCATTCCTTCCATTCTCACCCATTTCCCATGCCCTACAGATTTTCACACTGATAGTGTCTTTTCCATGTTAAAAGATATTTAAAAATGTGAATTAGTATTTTCCCCCTTCTAAACTGCATTCACCCCTTAAACAAGTATACCAAGTGGATTCTGAAATGCTATGAAAGAAAAGGTATAAATTGCGTAATTTTATAGTAATTTGCAATAATGTTCTTGCCCCAACAGTTGAAGGATATCAAAGAGGCAACCAAGGAAGAAGTAGGAGGAATTACTTTTACCAGACCAACTAATGGGGTCAGGTTTTGTGGACAAAAGGGATAAGCTTTTCCAAAGCCTGTATGCTAGGAATTCTGTCCTTTTTTTTTCCCCACTGAGCTTATCTGCTTGAATAATTCTTATTACAAATATTATTTTTACTATAGCACAGTCTATAAGAGCATCATTTTATTAACAGCATATTAATGAAATTAATTTTGGATGTAACATACTTTTCATAAATAATTTTTCGATCTTCTGTGAGAGATTAAGTAGGAAAAGATCATATGCAGCCAGTTAATCTGTTTTACTAAAAATGGATACCTCTGGATAATTTGTGTCAGTATTAAGGAAAAAGTGGTAGAAGGCAGTTGTTTTAATGCACAGTTAAGTAAGCAATGACCGCTGGCTGACAGGAAATCCTGGCAAGCGTGCAAGCACAGTTGTGCCATTTCTGCTCATTGTTCGGTGTGGCTGACACAAAGTGTAGCCTAAATGAAGGTCACAGCAGAGTGTCCACTTGTGTGGGATGACCTTTCAGAGCCATGGATTTCTTTCACACTGAAGATTGAGCCGTTTCCTAACATAGCTGCAGTCCCACCAGCTGCTGGTTTCACCCTGTGGCCATCTCTGGGCCAATGACCTACTCTCTGACTTGGCAAGGTGCACACCTGTGCTTGTCCAAAACCTGTGTGACTACGTTAGGTAACTGATGAGACAAAGCTAATAAGCCCTTCATTCCACCAGAGGAGACAAAATTACAAGGTCTAGGCCAACAGCACCTGAGAGGTAATGGACATGTTGAGCACAGAGAATGTCTGTGGCAAACATGGGTGTCAGGGTTTCAGCCTCTAGAGCCTCATGCTAATATTTTGTTTCCCCTTTTACAACAAACAGTGCCTGTTTTGTTTCCCCTTTTATAACTGCCAGTGCTACTTTATGTGTACCTCTGAAATACCATGTGGTTTTACTTTGCCCACTTTTAAAGCCTGTTACTTCCTTAAGTTCTTGAGAAATCTCCTTCACTTGTAAGCAAAAAGCAAAACCTTGCTGATAGTAAAAGGCTCATCAGAACTGCCTCGAAACTACCATGGTATTGTTCTTGCCCCATGTACTGCTGGGCACTGGGCATTCGGAGTTGAGAAGACATTACAGTTCAAGTGCTGAACATAAATGTGTAGTTTAAGACATTCTGAGTGCTTCAGGAACATCTGGAGAGATCTGATCTTGCAGAACCTGTGCCACCAGAGACCTGCACCCCTGGGCCAGTGGCTGGAAGCCAAACATCTACCGTGACACTTAGCACCTGCAGTTAGACTACCACATCATTCCTAAAAGGTCAAATAAGCTTTAGGTTCTTGTAGCAGTTTTTATAAATCTGGAAGAATATGTATGTGTCATATTTGATTCTATAGATACTACAATGAACATGCATCTTACATTAAGTAGCTAACTATGGAGAATTTAAACTAGTGTTCAATAATTTGTGCGTAGGCTATTTAGCATGAGCAGCTAGCTTAGGTATTTTTAAAAATTCTGAGATTATAAAGAATTCGTATAGTAAGTTTTGCATCTACAAATCCTGAAAAGTTTTATATGTCTTCTTTTCCTTGAGCAATTGAGAAATCAGAGACACAGATAATCACTGAAGGGAAATTCTCTATGTCTTCTAGAGCACCACTGGCTCTTCTCTCTGCTGTACCCTCTCTTTGTTGTGCATTTCACAAGTATGGCTTAATCAAAGAAAAGGAATAAATCGGGACCATCTAGCTTTGGTGTCTTTCAGACATTCATTACATAATACTGATGAAGTGTCCATTGTTAGGTCCAGCTCCTAAAATGTGAGGCAAGCCATATAAGTTTCCAAAAGAAAGAACCAGCTTGCATCTCTCCTCCCACCACGAGCTGTATGGTGCTTCCGTGGTGCTAAAAAAGATTCTCACAAGTCAGAAGAGTCTCCTTCCTTTAGGATGGTATTCAGTCAGGCTCATAAATGTGGCCAGTTCATGGGGTAATGGTGAAGAAAACTGGCACAGCAGAATGTGAACATACTTGTTGAAGGCAAAAGTAAATAAAATCATTCAAACATCTTGAACTCTGATATTGCCTGGTTTTGATTGTAGACTGATTGCAGTGAAGGATTGCAAAGACTTTCTAGGTCTTCTGGGCCAGTGTAGATTGTGCTTTGCCAGTATCCTTTATTATTTATCTGACAGAACGAAAGGATTTTAGCTGATATACAAAAACAAGGTTAATATTCTCTAGCCTTCTGCACCCAGTTAGTTGCATGTTTACTACTAGATTTCAGTGTATTTGGGAAATTTGGAGAAAGAATTTAGCAGGGGCTTGAGTAGCAACATACAGTACCTTTTTGCAAAACTTGAAAGTTCTTCACATTTTCTTTTCCTGGGGACTGGTCAGCCATAAGACACTTGATATAGGGAGAGATAATGAAAATTAATTTCTGAGATACGTATTTGTATGGCATTATTGCAAAATAACCCTTTTCTGTGGAGACATACCACCCCACTGAACCCCTCTAGAAATATTTATGTGTTTTGCAGAGGAGGTTATGAGGGCTGTACTGTTGTGCATGGAAGTCAGAAAAACATTTGTGGAGTCTAGGAATTGAATGTCAGCAGACAGGGAACTAGGATACAGGATACACAGTGAGTTCAAGGATGTTTACACCTCATCTGCTAAAGAAAACAAGGTATAAATTCAGGAAAAAATACGAAAGGGAAAAAAAATCTAACTTTTGGGATTAAGATAAATCTGATGGTTCTTATGTAGGCTGCATGGCTGCAGCAGTGACAGCTGCCAAAGGGGCTGGAAATAGTGGGAGAAACAGAAATGTGGAACAACGTGGAATAAGCTGCCCAGGAAGCAATGTTGCTGCAATTCATAGGTGGCTGAAATTTGAAAAATTAAGTATTATAGCAATTAATTAATTTAATTTAAAAATCCTTACAGTTAAGGGTTTTACTAACCAATATCTTTACTTGTTGTGAATTTATATACTGTGTGATGTTATTTTGAATTATTTACATCTTGAAGAACAAGGCTGGTCTTTTTAATCAGCTTGTTGCCATCACTCTGCAGGCAAAGAAATATGCCTTATTGTGAGTTTTTAGGAGAAGTGTCCTCTTGTTTTTGCTGTGCCTTAGTGAGCTCTATATCACATCAGTACTCCCCAAGAATTAGGTGTGACCAGCTTCAGAGCTGTTAACTTCGTTTCCATAGTGTCCAGGCTGAAGTAATTCCTAAAGTAGTTTGTTTTGCAATTATCTCCAGCCGTTAACTCATCTAAATTTTGAGAAATCTTTCCACTCTTCTCTCAGCTGAATCCTTGTTTTATCTCTATCTCTCTGGATAAAAGTGGATTCTAAACTGATCAAAAATTCTTTTATCCTTTGTGGTCAGTGGTGTTGGTAGCAAGTTTTCTTCCCTCAATGGGCTGCATGCTGTTCAGACACATTGTTCTACAGTTCTGTTGTTTAACAGTTAATTCTCATTCTCTTTCTCTGTCTTTTTTGATCAGTGCTTGGCAAGAATGAATTTGTTGATACCCAGTGAGGTATATTTTGTATATTTTCAAGTAGAACTGGAATTTTTGTTTGCTTTCCCAATAGATGGCACTGCTTGGAGAGCAATTACTAAGTAAAGTGAGATTGATGTGCTTTTAGAATTACCAAGAGTTTTGTGTGTTGAGGAGACCAAAGGCTTGCTGGGCTCTTAAGCAGCAGTTTGAGATCTTCTTGTCTGATACTTCTAGTAAAAACATGGTGAGAAAAATACTGTGCGTGTACATGTGCAAGTGTGTGCACGCAGGCACTACCTACACCAAAGCACACGAAAACAACTCACATTCTTACGTTTGGCATCCTGTGAACTGCTTAAGGTGGCCTCTGACTTAATGTGGGCTATGACAGACATAGGATACATGAGACTGGAAAATTTTCTTTTTCCCCAAAGCAAAGATGTAATCACTGTATTCAGCTATATTATACAGCAAGGAATTTAAAATGTATTTAGTTCAAGCAATACAGCTGGTACTTCATAAACATCTGCAGTGTGCTCTTTTGGACTGGTGTTTCCTTCCAGGATGTTTCTTCATTCCTATCTCCTATCTTTTCCACCTGCTGTGTAACTGAATAATCTGATTTCATGGATCTTGCCAGTTCGGCCTATGTCCTATAAAAGTGGGCAATTACCACTTAATTGTGTCATGACCACTCTGTTCTTAACCTGGAAAAGAGAAGCTTTAATTGCATGTAGATGTTAAGATGACAGATATTTATTTCTTGGGAATATGATCTGCTGAGAAATTCTTTTGAAGTAATTAAATAAAGTAATGAAGAAAATTAGCAAAGCAGGCTGCCTAAGTAATTTTGAAAGATTTCTATGTGTGGCCTTAGGTTTTGATACGTCACTGCCCTCACACATGCCACTTTGTAGGATACTTCCTCACTTCTCTAGCTACTCCACTTTCTGTGTTTGAACAATGAATAAACACATTTGATGACAAGATTGTGTTACTTATCGTGTGTCCCTTGCACTGGTTGCCAAAAAAAGATAGGCTTACGTTTAATGACTGTTGGTTATCTTTAAATCCATTACCAGTGAAGACTGTATGAAGTTCTCCTCAGTGAGTTATGTCAAGCTTTCAGATACTGTATGCTGTTCTGACTGCATGCAGGCTCTGACTGCATTGCCTTAGGTAATAAGATGAGTTATGGCTGTGATAGATCTTAAAACAGCATTTGATTTGATTCAAGACCACTTGTCTTTAAATACCTTTCTTCTGCTGTTTGCTGTTCATTGTGTTCTTTTACCATTTCCTTTCCCTTTCTGTTTTGAGCTACTCTAGCTGACTTACAGGGTTTGGCTGATGCATAAGTTGATTTTTCTCTGATGGGTGCCAAACAGTGTCATCACTGGAACAGAAGTTGAGATACTATGGTTATTTTGTTACGGTGGTGGTAAATAACCATAACATAATTTTCTAACAACACCACGAATAAAGCTGTTTCTACCCAAAGATAAAGTGACCAGGCAGAGTTCAGCTTTGCTAGAATAGCAAAGACAGATAACAAAACATGAACGCTGCCTCACTTATACTGTGGGTCTACAGAGTATACAAAAGTTGAAAATATAATGTTATGGCATGGAAGTAGCATAAATTATTTCATGTCTGAAGGGCTGTAGTCATCTTCAGAACTTCTCGGGAATGTGTGCAAAGTCACTCTCCCTCAAATACCTTTGAATCAAGGTATGGGGAGCTTTCACAATGTACATTTCTACACTTGTATGACACTAGAACTATAGAGCTCCCACTTTCTTGCTTTTGTTGGAAAATATGAGGTATGGCAGTTGTGACCAGTTCTGGCTGAAAATGCTTTGAGCGTAGTTTTGGACTTGGTGACCCTGAGAGGTTCTCTCCAGCTGATGTAGTTCAATGATTTGACGTTACAAAGTTTCACCTCAGCCCTCAAAGAAGTATTTGATCTATGAGTAGACTTTGTGGACATTGTGAAGAGAGGCAAATCTCTCTGTCTCAGAACATTTAGTACTACTGAGGTTGTGGTTGGCCATCCACAATAGGAGAGGTGGATGATTTAGACTAGGAAGCTTACCGAGCTATCATCATGGTTAAAGCAATGTGGTCTTGCGTAAGTACTACTACAGAAATGAATCTTGAAAGATATAAACCCCTACAGACAGGCACTGATATTTCTTAGCATTTTTGACACTGATGTATTAAATAAATATTCATGATTTCTTCAGAGATCAAGAATTTCTCCAAGACAGATCATTATCTTGAATTTGCTAAAGGATGTTTAAACAGAACAGCAGTAGGAGTTCTTTCACAGATGTTGTCCAGATGTTATTAGCATGACCATTCTGGAATAATGGGAAGGATACAAGTACTGGCCCACATCCTTCCTACTTCCTTTGTTATATCTTCATCAGGACTTTGTCTACATTGTTAATTTGAGTCCACAAGATTTTGTTTTAAACTATAAAGCAGTTCTTGAGTTTCAAAAAGAGTAAAAACACCCTGTGACATGTAAATTGATCATTTGCAAAGTGTGTGTTTAGAAGTGGATAGACATGACAGAATTAAAAAGGCTGTACTTTATTAATTAATTAGCGAAGAGTGGTTTAATTAAGCCTGTACACAACTACTTCTTAGAAGACTTTGTCTAGACAGCTGTTTTCAAGGTGAGACCCAAAGCTTAGCAGCAGCCCACTGCATTACCTGCAGGTTGTCTTGAAGCCCCTGCACAGAAACCCTGCTTCTCTTCATCATTTATACCTGTGCCCACGTTCATGAAGAGTTACAAATTAAGAATTTTTTGTCCCATCTTGTGTGAATGCTGCCACCTCCAAACAAGTCCATGCTGTTTGGGTATTTGGTCAGCGTACTAGGATACACTGAACATGATCACAGTATGCAGGATTTCCAAGATGCCTGGTAACTGGCAGCTCTGAGTTCTTACCACTCATTATCATCTTTATTACTTAACAAGGTTTAAGGTTTAGAATATGTTAGTATAGAAACATTTGCTCTAATAAAGTTAACAACAAAAACAGAAAAATACGTTAAACATAGATTGTTAAACAGTCCTCTGCTGCTCATTATAAGAGCTGTCAGAGCACTTCCAGAGTCTCAGCCTGAAGATGTAGTTAATTAGCTCCTAGAGGGCAACCAGGACTAGAGACAAGTTACCCAGAGACTTCTTGCTGATATCAATAAGGTCAGATCCTTCAGTTGCCCAGATCCATTCTTCTGCACAATCTCTTTCCTCTCCAGTGCAGGATGGAGTCTGTCCTGCTTCTTTTTTCCTGCTTATCCAGGGAAATTTTGTTAGGTTTGTTGTCTATTTTCATCCTGAGGTAATGGGTTTTAGCAAATTCAAAATTGAAGAAGATAAATGTCAGAGGACTAATATGTAAGATGAACATGTGCATCAACATACCAAGGAGTCAGAAAAAAGAAATTAAAAGAACAGAAATTTTTTTCCTTAAATCTCAATAAGATCCCTCTCTCCAAAACTAAGTAATGGTTTGAATGTGCAAAGACTGAAGGTGTTCAATCCACTTAATCTTTGCCTTAAAATACATCAAACAAATGGTGTTTTCTAATAATGGATTTTTCTAATAATGGATTAACATGGCATCAAGGACCATTTATAACAGTAACAAAAGTAGCATCCATGTGATTTTTTGAGGGTTTATTTTTCTTATCCCACACAGCAGTGTAGACATAGATTACATATTTTATATAAAATACATATTCTCAGGATCTTCAGTTATCTCTGGAATTTCTGTTCTGTTGTTGTTCAGTCTGTAATCTCAATAAACCCTGCAATGTTTGGCCTATGCCACCTGAGTTACAAGATTGCTCCCAATTTTCCAGTTAGGTCAACCAAAGAAATTAAGATATGATAGAGGGTCATTGGAAAAAATTCATATCAAAACAACTGTTCATTATGTCATTACGACAAGCTGCTGTAACAAATGTGCTTCTGTTTTAATTTATGACAATTAATTGCTAAAAGTAATTTAATCTGACAGTGTCAAGGTGTTGAAAGACTCCTGAAGATGTCATAAAAGTGACCTTTCTGCCCATATGCAACCAAAAGCCATTTTTAACAAGGAGGCTCAAAAACAGTACAACTTCTTTTGTACGTTGTTAATTAGTTATTGATTTGAAACAATGCTCTGCCAAATATTGTCAGATTAGCTAGACGCCAGGAAGGTCACAGTGTGACAGTCTAGTCCTGATAATCTTATGGTATATAAGAATTCTTTTTTACTTTGAACCTTTTGTTCTGATATCCTGAGAATTACATTTCCTGGCTTTAGCATCTGTGCTAATTTAAAATACAGCCAAGCTGTCTGTTATGTAATTGGATGTTTTGAGTTGTTAAAAAAAATTGCAATGTGTTAGAATAAAATTGCTGTTGATCTAATATCTAATGATCTTTGACGACAGCGATGCACCACTGCTGCAATTCGAACGGCCTTGCTAATCTGTGTGGAAAAGAGCCTGTTTTAATGAAATAATCAACACGAGGGAATCACAGAGTTCAAGACAGAGGTACGACAGGCAAGTTCTGGGGTTGTGTAGCAACTCATTGGGATGAAAGATCATTTCCTAGGGTACATTATTGTGAAACAAAAATAACAGAGGTGCATCTGCACAGGAAAATGGGGAAGCAGAATTCAGGATTAAATAGCTGAACATTCAACATTTCAGCTTATTGCAATGAGAAGCAACAGAAGATTCAAATCTGAATTTCAGATTATGTTTGTCTAGATAATTACTTCATAAGCTAATGACAGTTACTTCAAATACAATTAACTAGTTCTCTACATATTAAGGCGCTTCAGCAAATCTTTGTAATTGTGCATTAAGTAAGTAATATATCAGTTTACTTAAAGCACTGAGCACTTTGCAGTCTTTATTAAGAGAAATCAAATAGCTTTGAGCCTGTTAAATCTTTCTTTCACTTACATAACTGCTCTTGAGAACAATAAATGGAGATGGAGAAGTAAAGAACAGTACAGAGCAAAGCTATTCGGTTTCATTTAATTCACAGAAAAGATATAAACTCTGTAACAGAGACTTTGCAGCTGAGGTATGTTCTGAAACCATAGCTGTTAATGAAAATACAAAGTTGTTATCTTACTTAAATGTGTTGAAGTTTGTGTAGGTGCATTGTTTCCTGTGGTGGAGAAAGTTGCATTTTCCTTGGCAAAAATGGTATTTTTATTGCAATAGCATAGTTTTAAAAAAAGTCTTTTTCTCATTACAACATATAAACAAATTGAAAGAACAGGAGACCAAAACAGGCTTTTAAGTACTATATGAAATAGAAAAATAACACTTCTGCATGACTTCCATTAAGAGTTTTTGAATGTTTCAGATGCATTCATTTCCAAAGGAATTGCTTTAGTGTTGACAAAAATGCATGTAATCATTTAAATGGCTGCCATGATCTCTCTGTGTCTTGTGAAGGTAGTTCTTTTTATAAAAGTATTGTATTCATTTTTATTTGCTCTCACAATTGATCTGTTTATTGCCAGAAACTTGGCTGCTAAGGAGGATGTCTGTGAAGATACAATCTTATGGTTTGTTGCAGAAATACATTGTGGGCAGAATCTCAATCCCTGAGATTGAGTAGTTTGGAAAGAAAAAAGTGCAAGGAGATGTAAAAAAGATATAAAATGTAGGTATCCATAACAGTACTGAAATGCACCTGCCCCAGTCTTTGAGTATTTTTACCAATTGGGATATCTTTGGCTGTAGTTGTTACTTAAATTACAATGTGTAAGTCCACCTGCAGACATTGGCAGATCATGCTTAGATCATCATGGCATGGGGATTTTCTTGTGAACTGCACAGGTATTTTTCCATAGCCATGGTATGGCTGTGCAAATAGGACTAATCTGAGGAACTGTTATTACATCTTCAGTCTGAGAAGTTTCTTCATGCAGGATTTCAAAGCTGTTTGCCAGAACATACTAACTTCAAATTCAGATTTCCTTTGCCTGAAACCCTGCAAATTATGTGGAAGAGGGAAAAAATACACAAAAATCAAGAAGTCTGTCAGAGAGCTAAAGGGGACAGCAGTTATTTTTTTTCTTAAGTAAAACCTCCTCTGATTAATTACCCTCCTTCCTATTTATTATCTTCTGCAACTTTTTCATCTCAGTGAGTCAGCAGTGATCTTGTGCCCGTACTAAAAAAGACAAATTTCATATTTGTGTTTACTTACATTCTTCTCTTAATAATAAAATAATTAACTTATTGGTGAAGGTCATAGTTAAGAGCCACCGAGTAACTGATTTTACCTGATTTATTTCTGATTTTGGTCTCCTTTCCTGCACTTTACTAGAGGACAGTTGGGTGTGAGTCTGTGGCAAGACGTGCCATATTCCAACAGAAGTAATAATGGGAAAATCTGTAATTGAACAACAGCCTGATAAAATTGTCTTACCCTGGCTGACAAGCAGGTGCTTTAACCAGGATAATTTAATATTTGAGACTTAATTAATTTAGCCTGAAATCCAGGATTTACTTTATAAACAGCAAACCCTTTCAGGTTACAAAGTCACTGGAATTTCCAAATAAAAAGTTGAAGAAGTAAGGACAGCATTTGAACAGAGCAGCAGAAGGTATTCACCATGCAGAGAGGCTCAGTCATTGCAGAGTGAAGGACGCAGATAAAGTTTGCTGCTTTATTTCTGCACAGATCCGTGTCCAAACTCACCCTGCTTAACTCTCAGTTTCAATGCAAATCTAAAAAATTCCATCTGCAACACCAGCCTTCTAAAAATTCGCATATATCATATAATATCTACATGGTTCTGACATGGTGGCACTCTGAAGGCCCACATCTGCCAAAAAGGAAGTATAGTATTATGTCAGTGATACAATAATGCAGCTGAGACCACTGGCACCTCTCTGAAGAATAGTTGTGGGCACTGACAGTGCCTCTCTGTGGTTTCAGGGTATTGTTGAGCAGGTTTTAGACCTGTTGAAATATTTTAAGTGAGGGCTTGGAGGCAGGGCCTGTGGTCAAGAGAGTGGAAGGTGTTTTGATTTCCAGCTTGTTCCTCACCAGGCAGACGTGGTTGGAGCACTTTGGAAACAGGAGATGAGAGCGGTTTGGGGTTTTTTAATCCAGAAGTAGCTCTAGATTTTTGGTTAGGAACTGTAGTGATTGAGGGCTTAGCTGGAAAAATGCTTTTCTGTCTTGGAGTTGCTTTTTTTTTTTTTTTCTCTTGTGTGCTAAAAAGCTGCAGTATAAAGGAGAAAAGTAACTCCCTCCTGCTGCCCTAGCATGTTAGGATCCAAGCTTGCTCTGTTGCCACATATATATATAGCATAAGTCTAAATTTTATTTCCTGACCACTCTCACCAGGGAAAGCCCAGCTTGCATTTGAAGTGGGGAAAGTGGGACAGGATCTGAAGTCATATTCAATGGTAATTGTGGTGGGAGCTGGGGAGAGCAGGAGCCCTGGGGAGGAGCCCAAACACAAAGCATATAAGAACGACTAGACGTCAGTGTTTCATTAGCTAAAACTTGTAATTTTAAGCCTAATCTCAGGAGTCGTACCATAGCAAAGTTCTGGTATCACCACTTCCTCCCAAACCAGCTCTTCATCCTCTCTGCACTGGTGAAGGAGACTTAAATTTTGTATTAGCCCACCAAAGGCCTTTTTGATTTACATCTTTTATTTGGCTGTCTGATACACCAGATATTGCATATTTCGTGGAATACTTCTTGATTTAGCAGGACTGTTGAGATTGCATGTTTTCCTGATAAATTGTTGGCAGTTTTGATGGTGGGACTACCTTTGACTTAGTATCATGGACATTTAACTGCAATATGTAAGACTTCTGGTCTTCCTTTGTGCTCCTGATTCTATGCACACCACATTAGTGACTTCATAAGCAATATTGGGAACACTTCCATCACCACCCCAATTCACAAATAAAATAGGCAGAAAAAATTGAAACAGAAACTCAGATAGATTTGGGAATAAACAGATTTGTAATACAAAAAAAAAAAAAAAAAAAAAAAAAAACAAACCAACCTCAAGTCACTTTACCATATTGCTTTCTGAAGGCATCTGCCAGATAACAACCTTGGCTATGCTTTTTATATCTTGCAACTCCACAAATGACCAGACTTAGCTATTGTGATAGCTGGTCTCTCTTTCTGTCTCAAAACTGGCTACTGCCTACTGCCAGAGTATGTATCTTGCCCCCCCACCTCAGAAAGTGCCCTTAAAAAGATAGTCTAATTTTTTATTTCACCCCTTGTTCCTACAAGTGCAAGAGTCTGGCATTTTTACATCCAAAGACTCATGATTTAGTCCCTGCTAAGGTCATAAGTAAGGAATTTCTGAATACAGATGCTGAATAAAATTACATCACTCATGCATTTACATGATTTTAGTGTTGAACCAGTGGAGATTCAATGCTCTGTGTTTCCATAGAGCTGCACCAGACATTGGTGACCATGAATGTACTCTGCACAGATGATCAAATCCTGCTGAGTTCTGTGGTTTTAATATGGCAAAGTATGCAAATAAAATCCATACAGGCCCCATAAAAGGAGGAAAGAAATGTGTCCTCTATTCAGACTTTCAAGGCCAGAGCATCAGTTGTCTATGATTTCATGTCTTCTCTTATTTTCTCTCAAGCTGTCTCTTTCTCATTCAGGACACAGCAACTAAAATAACTTACTTGACTCACTTCTCAATCTTCATCATCCTTGCTTTCCTATGCTCTTTACATGACCTACTAAACTGAATTGCAGATACATGTTTTCAGATTTAAGGTTTGGTATAAATTTGCCTCCCCTGTCACTTTTCCTCCAGTATTATTTCCCCCACTCATAACTGCTTTGCTGCTGAGATGGTCTTGGTGTTTGTTGCTGCAGCATCCTTTTGTCTGGTTTCGAGAAGCTGCAATTGCCCCTGTTACAGAAGATACTGCTATGGCATGGCTATTGCCATGCTTCCTGAAAGCCCAGCTATTTAAGAGTTGTGCAAGAGCCAACCCATCTTCATGTTTACATATCTCCATCTACATATTAACATTG
This sequence comes from Phylloscopus whistleri, assembly GCA_017589585.1. Classification (NCBI taxonomy): domain Eukaryota; kingdom Metazoa; phylum Chordata; class Aves; order Passeriformes; family Phylloscopidae; genus Phylloscopus; species Phylloscopus whistleri. The sequence goes on along the minus strand of JADMLD010001013.1, from coordinate 6,822,064 downwards.
CCCGTGTCAGTAAGTAAAGCAGAAATATAATTCCTACTGTTAATAAAAGGTCTGCTGTCTCCTGGGATCACCTGTTGTATTGGAATAGGGAACCTTTCCCAAATAACCGTGCAAGAATTCTCTCAACTCTGTGATTGAAAATGTAAAAAAGACTTTCAGGTAGATGGGATGCTTCCTAATACACTCAGTTAGAATTTCTCAGTTAAAGTCAAAATCTGGTTAAATATCCTGACCTAGACACTTTCAAGTCTTGTCTTCACATACTCGTGCTGCAGAAATATATTAATACAAAATGCTTTCTTCCACTTCCTTTCCTGTTTTCAGTTTATATCCTCTCCTTACTTTAATGCTCCTCTGTGACTGTAATGCCATAACTACTGTCTTTGGTGTGGGGGGAAAATCACATACTGGCTAGATTTTTTGCTTCTGTTTCAGCTTTCTTGCCCTCAAAGCTATCCTGATTCTCAGACAGGACAGAGGTTTTTTTTTTGCAGTAACTGTGAGGGAATGGAGTCTGGAGCATGTCTAGGTTACTATTCTGTATCACCTCTTGTCACTTTTGGGGCAGAAATTAGGGATTCTTGCTTCCCAGGAAGGGCCATGGCTTGCGGTCAGGAAGAGGAGCACAGGTGAGGAGGGTTTGTCTGCCATTTTGTTCATTTGTTTGGGGTCGCACTGGGTCAGCTTGGGATCAAGTGAGCATTTTTTTGCGTGTAAATCACCCTCTTTTTTGTATACTTTCCCTATTAATATTACTACTGCTAATGTTTGTTTTCTTATCTCATTGCTTTTTCCAGTAAATTCTTCTTATTTCAACCCATAACCTCTGTCTTTTGTGTCTCTCACCGGAAGAGCGGTGGGAGGAGCGGTGTCTGGTTTGGAGGAGTCTTGGCTGGGGGCGGGGTCACTAAATTAGGGAGTGACATTCCTGAACCATGACAAAAGCCTCTTAGGCCTCCTTCTTGCTCAGAAATTTTGGAGCTGCTCTGATGGGAGTAACCCATCATATAGTTTCATTTTGTTTCTCCCTAGTGAAAAGGTTTTTGTCTCCTGTAAGACAAATATTTGCAAAAAGTGAGAAAAACGCAACAGGTGATAAGCATCATTTAATACTCGTGAAGGGTGCTGTAACAGGATATTTTTATACTTATATCAATTTAAATGTAATGATTTTTTGGAAGGGTTGGGGTGACTTGCAAAAGTTTGCTTGCCCCAAGGCTCCCTGAGGCAATGGGACAAACTGTACGCGACTGTCAAGGTGTTACTGGTGGGAAAGATCTAACATCTCCAGAGACAGGAGATCAGAGCCTTCTGCATCCTTCTGCCTCCCAGCCAGTATGTGGTTCTGTTCTCCCATATTTAACACATGTACCATAATTGTTTACAGTAGCTTATTGAGCTAGAAGGAGAAATTGTTTTGCTGTGATAAGTGGTAATTAGAGAAACCACCTTCAAATAAATTCTTTAAAAGCTGTTCAGTTGTATTGCATATTTCCCTACTTGTGTGCATTTCACTTTTCCCTTGTGTCAGAGAAATGTGGTTCCTACTCCCTGATTTAAAAAAATCCCTGAAGTAGAAGGTGGCCAGATCTGAAAACTAAATGTCTTAGTCTTTATTTTTTTTATGTGACTTTTTTTAATTTTGATGTATTAGGTGTTTAAGGTGGGGATCTGAGCTGCTCTGCCTCAATAAAGCTAATGGTGATTCAAGGCTCCAAATCTTGCCCCCTCTCTAACTTTCTGGCAACAGGTTACTTCAGGGGAAAAGAAGAAAAAAAAAAAAAAAAAAAAGAAAAAAAAAAAAGTAAAATTTGGCACTGAAACACAAAATACTTGAACCTGTCGCAATAAGCAGTCTCAAAGGGCAAGCTGCTTTGCAGGAGCTAATTAACCTTAGGAAATAATTACACAAATATGCAAATGTTGTTTAGACAATTCCATGTGTTATCGAGTCAGGTAGTCCATCATAACTGCAGACCTTGCAATGTCTAGGTGCTAGAATCTGGCATAGTTGATAAGGCTTCAGTTGCTGCATCACTCCAACCTGGCATTTAACAATTAATGACTATGATATTACATTGGTAAATTTAATCTGTTTTTTGAATGCAACAGAATGTAATATTGTATTCACAGTGTGCATACTGCTTATCTGTATATACCTAATGGCTCCAGTCGTTAAAATGTTGCATACCTTTTGATTCCTAGCACTAGCCATACTGGAAAAAATGGCAGACCAAAATCTGAGTTCACTCCCTCCATATTTCTGCCCAATGGATGGCGCAGGAATAGCCTTGTTTGGGCTACTTTGTATTGGATAAACCTTGCGTGAGGGTCTTCATGTGGTTCTTAATCATTTTTTCCTTTCATGGCTAATTATATGTATTGATCAAGAGGAAGGGTTTTCAGAGGGATGGAGACCCACAGCTATGACTTCCACAACTCCAAAGAACCAGACCACTTATTTTGACATAGAATTAACCCTTACAGGTGACCAGCTTTCAGCAGCGGGAAATCTAAGTTCAAGTTTTCCATCACCTTTCCATCTCAGTCTGTTTCACAAACAAGAATGCATTCAGCCTAAGGTGCCTTTTGAGGTATATAGTGGGATTTCTCCAGGCTAATGTCCATTCATTTGTGTACACTTGTATAGATAATTATGTAAACTCTGACCAGGAGACCCCCTCTCTATCAAATAATTTAACAGTGTTGTATATAAGTGCATTCAATTTAGCTGCAGTGAAATTACAGAAAGCAACAGCTGCCCGAGACTGTCAGCATTTCATGCTGAATATGCAGCATCCAGTCTCATATTTTAACCCAAGCCAGGCAGTAGAGGTTAAGCCTCACAGACCCAGTGCAATTTGAAATCCTAAGGAGATCAGCCATGCTTCTCCTGCAGCTGGATGTTCTGTGTACAGACCTGGTGCCAGGTCTGAGGCGTTTGTAATATGGGCCTGTTACAAGGGGGAAAAATAAGCAGATGCTCTGAAGAAAGAGCTTTTCTTCTGAATATATAGGACTCCTCCAAACTGCTTCTTACACATATGTGCTTTTCTTACCTTGTTTAGGGTTTAGCAGAGTGTACAGCAACCCAGTTTATCATGACATTTTACAGCTTTTTTTTTTTTTAACTGGTAATAAAGGAAGCTGTAGTTACAATCTATATTTAATTTATTCTAGCTCATTTCTTTTTGCTTTTATAGAATCCTGTTGAGTCTTTGTACTGGACTATGAAGCTGTGCAGTTATCAATTTAGTTTACTAGACCACTGGTTATGCTTTGATTGGTGAAAGCTTTTTTGGGCTGAGTTCAGACGCTTTTTGCTCATGCCTTAGTCTTGTGGAATCTAAAAATGTATGCTTTTACCAGCAGGGTGTAGAATAATAAATACAAAGTAACCCCCAAATGCTATATTAAGCAGAAAAAAAGGTCCTCTTTTTTTCAGAATATTAGAACAGCATTGGGTACCTATACAAAAATTGCTGTTACAAATATCAATGGCAACATTATTATTGAAAAAAAAAATCTGTGTATATAGCTAAGATAAATCTTTTAGATGAATTAATAATTCTAAAACTTTCCAGTGTTTTAAAGTGCTTTTTCCATACAGATTATAGAGTACATCACTTTTGCACAGGAAACTCCTGTTCAAGTTGTCCCTCAGCTTTGTCTTAGTAACTGGTTTGTCAATCATATCTTCTTTATGAAATTTCTTCTTAAAAATTTCCCTCATTCCTCACAAAAGGAGGAGTCTTTAGTTTCTGTTCCTATCTATACAATCAAATTTCAAAACAGTAACAAACTGTTTTGAAATAAGTCCTTTCTCACACTGATGTGGTTTACAATAGGTGATACATAATTAGTTAAAACTACATGCTGTCATAGTCAATGATGAGCAGAATTTGACCAGAAGCAAGAGATTCAGTTTTTTCTGTCCTATAATCAATCACTGCTGCTGAAGCAGAAAGTACATCATTATTCTAAAAACTTTGAGTCAGGATCCATTAAAGATTCGTTGTGATCTCACTCTTACTTAGAAAACAGAGTATGAGTATAGAAATAAAAGCCCAAATCAACCACATTATTTAGTTGTGTCTCTTCCCACTCATTTTAGACACAAGAGCTTAAATCCCCAAAACTGAGTTGCAGAATGGAATTGAGATCTAGATCATCTGAACATTCTTGATAAATTTCAATAATTCACACTGTAATTAGCAGCTTCTGATTACAAGTGGCTTGTACTGTTTGTGCTTTCTTTTTCCTAAGGAAATGAGGATTTTGTTGTCTGTGTCTGAGTTACCTAAGGATATGAAGTTGTTGCTGGCACAGAGCAAAACGAAAAGGGATACAAATTTTAGGAAATTACATGACATTGACTGATTAGCTCTTTCTGGCACTGAAGAGCCTGGAAAGGGCCAGCATTGTTATCGTGGATGTGTGAAATACTGGTGGAGCAGGGTACCTAGCACAGCATCTTAATCTTGTCACTTGAGACTAGACCAAATCTGTAGTTACCACGTCAACAACCCAAGAAAATAAGGAAAATCCAGAGAGGTATAGTTCTGTCCAAGAGATACGAGTACACAACCATGAGTTTTGATGAGAATGCACTAAAATCAATGTGTGTCACTCTGGTGCCTTCTGTGACTCTTACACTGGCTGGCTTTGACAAAATGTTTTTCAATAGTAAGAAGACGTGGTGCCCTAGCTACCAAAAACTCCAAAGTAATGGCTGCCACCAGTCAAGAGGTGTTTTGTTTGCAGTATATCTTATAGTCCGCTATCACAAAAAGTAAGATTTGAAAGAGCAGTTGCAAATACCATAATTTTCACCTTAATTCAGGTTTCCAGTGGCTCATAGTATGAAAAGAAAAAAAAAGTAAAACCTGAAATTATAGGTCTTTACCAACCTAAATTTTTCTATGCTTATGTATTTATATTGTTCCTACCTGTTTTTATTTACCAATCTAAGGCATAAGTACTTTAAACAAACCCTCAGTGAACAAACATTTGACAAAGAGTTGTCAAAAGAATGAAAATCCGAGTTGTGGCTCAGAATTCCTATTAATGCCTCTGTTAAGCAGATTTGTCATCATGGTATTCACATAAAATTTTTGTGGATGCATAATTTTTGTTATTAAAGTAAGCCCAAAAAGCAAGAGTTTCACTGTGTTTAAATTGCAATCTTGAATTTTCTTATTTAGACAAAAGAATCTATTTTCTTTTTGATACTAGTCTGTATTAATTTGATCTTTGTTTTAACAAAACATTCTAACATGTAGGAACACATTGCTTTTAGACAGAATTGCCATTTTTTAAAAGATAATTGTCACAAATGTAATTTCTCTCTGCAGGATAATGGCTCTCCTGAAGAACATGCCATTTATGTTTGGGACCATTTTATTTCCCAGTCAGCTGCGGAGAACGTGTTTTTCGTTGCTCACAGTTATGGTGGACTTGCCTTTGTAGAGTTGGTAAGTGTGAATTCTCCATTGCCTTCTTTCTTGAAGACCGTCTCAGATTTTCTACATTCTTTGTCCTCACCTTCTTGAAAGTAGCCAGGTAAAAACAGTTGAACCAGTGGGTCATGTACAGGTCAGTCAGGATTTCTTTGCAACCAGAAGGTCACTGCATCTTTTCTGGTTTTGAGAAAGGAGAGTAAGGTGCCAAGTGTGCATCAATCTTAAAGAATGCTCTTAAAGAATGCTGGGAAAACAGAACATGCTGTATCCGTCTTGTCCAGACTATGTACTAAAAGGCACCAGTTTCTGCTGTGGGGCAGAAAGACCTGGGAACGTATGATACTAAGGACATATAAGAACAGTTTTAAAGTGAAGTCACAGTAACAAATGCAGCTTTTTGTATATAGATTGTAACTGAATGTGCAAGGAAATTTGGCAGTTTTATTCAGTTTTTGCAGTTTTTCTACAAATGTCTGCAGAACTTGTTGGAAAGACTTCTGTTTTCCCATTTATTAGGCTCTACGGGATATAAGGTAGGAAAAACTTTGCTCAGTGTAAAGCTGCTCTGCATGTGGTGCTGAGACTGCTGAACATCTAGTTTGTGAGTCTTTCACTCTTTTCTTTAAAGGCAGATCTCTTGACTCCATCTGGTATGCCAAGCTGCCTGTTAAACTTGTATACCATTCTGTCAGTGTAGCTACAGTCTCCTCATGTGATTTTAAGACAGTAGTGTAATCAGGATGTGTTTTATTGAAAAAAACTCCAAAAACTAAGGGTCCTGTTTATCATGGAAATGTAAATTGCAGAACATTACAACAGGTTTTATAGACATAGGAAACAGCAGACATATATGTGCATTTTTGCCTACAACACGTTAGTTAAATCTAACCAAAAGTTGATTAAGGTGTTTTCTGCCTGAATGTAAGATGAATGCCTTAGTTAAGAAAAAGCATATATGACCATGTTGGTTAAGCATGCATGAGTTTTTTGGTTTTAGTCTTATGCTTCTCCAAGTAGCAATAACAATCCAGATGATGGCCACTGGTATTATTTTAAGAACTTGAGATTTTCCTAACCCCCTCTTTTTTTTGGTTGAAATTAATGCCATTTTCATTTTCTCTGTGGTCCTGGAAGAGTATGTGTAAAATATACATGACATGTACAGGTTTGAGACATGAGAAACAGTTTTCCTGATCTGAAGGTGGTTTGAGAATTGATAATTTTTCACAGATATTTTATTATCTTCTCAATAAATAGTCTCAAAACTAAATTTTTAAGAGACCTTGAAGGAGAATCACTCCTTCTGTAACCACATCTTTGAGCAAAAGATGTGTTGCATTGCATGTGCCTGTTGCTCTTGAGATGTTATGAATGTTAGGGAGCAGTTGTTCTGTCTTGGCTTTCCTGAGTTGTGATTTTCAGCTGCTCTAAGTTTCAGGTGAGGTTATTCTGGTGTAACTTGTGAGTCCAAAGTAAAGCTGTGGCAGAATTTCTGTAGGTTTTGTAAAGCCGCATTGTTTGCATCACCAGATGCCCAGAGATACATACCCATAGCAGAGGAATAAGAATCAACTGGAGACCTTTTTTCAGTGTTTCCTAAACAAAGTGCTGACTGGAAGGAGGCTTGGAGAGTTATTCCATCACATTTCAGTCTGTGTCTTGAGTTGGCCTGGGTAACAGATGACCAAGGTGTCATTCCCATTTTGCCTGTTTCTCTTGTCACACTGGTGGATATTTCTTCACTTTTGTTCAACTATAATATGAAGCACACTGATGTTTCAGAATTTGACTTGACTTCTGACCTTGGGGCTTCCAGGGTCAGGGTGCTCAGGGCCTGTGAAATTATCACAAGCTGAGCAAAAATTTTTATCAATCGCAGGAAGCAACCAGTAAGTAAGAAGTTAAAAAGGACCTTTGTAAGAAAGACAAGATGGTCTCAGTAAGGGTCAGCTTCTGTAGTCTGCTGTCTCTGCAGGAGATGCATGCCTGAGAGGAAGAATATAATGCATATCCATTGACACATCACATATCTGTCATGCAAAACTAGACCTGAAATGTATTTTTAATGTAACTCAATATTTTTCTAAAAAATCAAACGGTATTAGCTCCTGGTTTAGGCAGAGGTAGTTTAATATTTGAGTTCTACTGAAAGCAGTTTGATTAAATAATTCATACGCTGAAGGACATATCATTGAAATAAACCCTGAACTATTTCATCGCAGTTTTAATTTGTAAGGTTTTATTTTGTTATCATCTGCTTTCGCTTAAACTTTATGTACATACAGCACTTAATAATTCCAGTGAGCTCCAAAAAGAAATGGAGCAGCTCATGGGCAATTACTGTCTTATGACGAATACATTTTCGATCACTTCACTTTCTTCTCTGATTCATGTGGGGGTGATGATGAGGTTGATAGAGCAGCTATACCATATAGCAACTGTACCACCTCTACACTTCCTTTGCAAGTTTTTGGGTTAACTGATTCATGAAATTGTAGGTTACAGTTGTTATGGAGACCTGTTGCACAGCTGCTCCTTCTGCATCCACGTCTCTTACAGGAGAGCAGTGTGAAGCATATGGCTTTCATTTGGCGTGAAGGTTTCTGCCTGAGTCCTCTGAATTTTATTTTGCCTGCAGGAAAAAAAAAACAACAAAACAAAAACCACAAAACCAAAAAAACAAGGAAAAATATCCAGAAATATTTGTGTTTTCAATTAATATCTTCTGAGTCAACTTCGATGTTCAGAGCTACAAGGTCTGTCATGATGGCTTGCAGTCATCTCAGCTTGCCACTTCATCATGGTGCAAGGCTCTTGGTGAAAATGGGATGTTCTGGCATTAAACAGAAAAACCCAGTGGAATATTAAGCAAAGTCTTGTTCATGGACGTTCATACCATTGTGTGGGAGGAGCTGCTGCTCTCCCAGGTAAAGGCAAAGAACAACATTCAGCCTTGCACAGACAGTACCCATCCAGGTGCTCCTTTGTCTGAAGCTGCTGAGGGAGGTAGCATAGGAAAGGTATGCTTTGCCTGCTGTGCTGCTCTGCCTTGTCCCTTGATTGGCATGCACATCATTGGGAAACACAAAGTGAAAGAGAGCAAATAGGACTATCTCATATGAAATTGGTATAAAAGGAGGATCATCTTTATTTACAGAACTTTGGTGGCCAAAGTTTGGTCTTCATTCCAAATTTCTTCTCACCATAACAATTAGGCTGTGTTTTGGAAATCCTTTATTAAACAAACAAATAATGCTTGGCTGCAATTTTCAAATACATGCCACATCAAGTAAAAATTTTATTGATCTTGGCAGCTTTTTGATCTACATTTTCTCATGTCTGTGATGGCAGGATGTTAAGAAAAATAGGGTAAGTCTGCAATATCATGCTCAAATTCACAGAAACTATTATCCAGTTACTGCAACATAGGCACGCATTTTCTGTACCTTGTTGTGTCATAGATTACTAGGGGAATAATTGAAAGTGATTAAAATATGTGGGAAATAAAGTTTCACCAATGAATGTATTAAGTTTTATTGTTCTGTTGTTTATAGGTTTAATTACAAATGGTAAATCATTGGCCATATGTTAGAATGTATCTTCATATTTAGTAAATAAAACTTTGTGTAATTGTGGTTTGAAATTAAATGTGCATGTGATAATATCTACATATAAATTACTTTTTGAATGCAGAGCACTAGAAAGAATTGTTGAGTCATTGTGCTTTGCTATTTGCTAATTACTGATTTGGAAAAACTCAAGCCATGATTCATGAACACATCTCAGCTTCTTAATTCTGTATCCCCTTGCACAGTGTAGTCAGGAATTTATTTTCAGAATCAGTTTGGTTTACTTAACAGTAAATTGTGGAACTTTCCCAACTCAAAGCTTATAATAACTCTATGAAATTTAACAGAAAGTGAGAGTTTCAAGCTAATGGAGTCAATTTTATATTTAGTTTACAGAAAATAAGAAGTTTCTGGTACAACGCCTCCTTTGAGTTCCTCTGCCAAATTTTGTTGGTTTACAATTATTTTGCTTTAAAAATAATGTTTTGCCTTGTCATTGGCTGCATGAAAGATCCACACAAGAGAATCTTTGTGGAAGATTTCTGCTGTTTGCTTCCTATATTTCTGAGACCCTAAGCTTTACATTTTCAGTTGTTTCCTTTATAACTAGAGATGTAGCTTTTTTGCTTTAAATTTAGTTAAATGCTATCTTTTAAAAAAATACCAAATATCATGGGAATCATGACAGAATTGTGACAATCATTAATGCTATCTCTATCTTACATCATTCATACTGCTGTAAAAATACAAAGTACACAAGGGAATGTAATAATTAGGTGAAGGAAAGTAGGATCATTGTCTTTAGCAGGTGTAAACTATTCATTATGGTTCTTTTGGCAAAAATATTGGGTGTATATATTGATAATTTGCACAAAGGTGTAAAAGTGGGGGAAGGGTGTCTTTTTAGCGAGCTTTGTTACAATGGGAGCCCTTAAAACACACTGTTCAAATTACTGTATCCACTGCAGAGTCCTAATTCCATCAAATCTGTGAGTTTTGGCAGTTGGAAATAATTTTAGGTCCATCTTTTTAAGATCCTCTCTGCAATACGCTGCTCTGCAATACTTCATTTTGCTGTATTGTGCTGAACATGGCAAAGACTTGGCCCTGACTGGTGCTGATAGGTGCCATAATAATGATGATAGACAGGCACCTGCTGAGCTACCTGCAAGTCTCTGAGGCTGCATCAGTATTCTGGCACAGGCAAAATGCAATTTAAGAAACTTAATGACTAGGCTGTGAACCTGTCATTACTTTTTCATTAATTTAATTTCCTGAAGTCTCAGACTGAATGGTTTGTTATATTTGGCTTTTTATATATACTTATATAAATATATCTACTTGTTTTTTAATTCAGTTTACCTGGAAAATTGATGAGTGGGTACTGTGGACATTCAACTCTTAATTCCTCTGGCTGACATGTTAAATCAAAATATATCTACTGATGTATGGTAGAGATAACATAAGATCTGTGATGGCTGTAGGAAGCATGGGAGAAAGCTGGAAGTAGAGAGCTGAGAAGGATAACACCTCAGTGCAGCGACCAGGGTCCTTATTGTGAAGACAAAAGCAAAATGCCACTGTGCTTTAAAGCTTTTTGAGCATTTAACTGCTCAATTACAATAGCATCTTTTTGAGGCAGGTCTAACTTAGTGCTCACATTCAGAAAAACAAGTCTGAAAGTGAAAACAAAAACTTAATTATGTTTGGTTATTTATTTCGGCTATTCTTTGTTGTCCTTCTTGGAAAAGTACTTGTTCATCTGAAAAAGATCAAATGAGAAATGAGGGTGGACAAGAGAAGCTAATGGAGGAACCAGTGGTAGGTTGTGTAAAAAAGGGTTGGACAGGAGTAGAGTCTCTAGACTTGATGCTGATTTTTTTTAGTGTTGGTGTTACTGATGTAGGCACACAAATTAAGTTTGTGCTCCTGCAATTGGATCCTGGCTTAAGTGATGAAGTCACCACTGATATTCACAAGTATAATCTCTGCAATAATAGAAAGTAAAGTAAATAATACAGACTTCAGGACAGCTAGGCATTTGCTGGTCAGTCATCTGCATTTGTGCACAAAGAGTGATCTCATCAACAGAGAACAGCAGGGCTGGAGAAACTCTTGGACAACTGGCTTCATTGCCAGTGGCTGTAAGTGAATGGCCAGGTAATGTAACAAGAGTCAGATATATTGTGATTTATTTGCTCCTTCTGTCCCAGGAAGGGGAGTATTAATGCTGCTGTGATTCATTTGAGGTAATTTGAGACATTTGGGAAGGTTAGGTCAGTCTGGAAGAGATATGGGGAAGAGGTGTTGATACTCTTGAATCAATGGAATTTGTTTTTGCCAGAAACAATGAAGGATCCTCAATCCTGCTGTGAGATGATGTCAACATGGACAGGTCCTACCTAAGCATAAGCACCAATATCAATATAAGCACAGAGATAGTATACGAATGCTTTAGGCTTCTCAGCCTTAAAAAGAGCTGTGTAAATTGCTAATGCTCTTACATTAACTTTGGTATATCTAGAAGAAGAAGGTTCAGCATCTGCTTTGTATTTGCTGCAGAAACAGAGCTTAAAAGCATGGCTTGTTCAGCCTGGTAAAGGAAAGCTTAGAGGGATTGGTAGCACTCAGCAAATATATCAGGAGAATAAACATCAGGGAGGGAGAGCCTTGTAAGCCAAAGAACAATGTTGGCACAGGAACAAATGGATTAAAACTCGTCATGAATAAATTTAGGGTGGAATTAGGTTTCTTACTATTGGATTAGGAAGTCCTACATCGGAAAAAGACTGGGGCAAAGCTGCTGCCAAGCATGACCTACGCATGGCAAGAGTTATGTGGGTAATAGTCTCATACTGTTGGCCCTTGGTGTGACCCAGGTGTCTGTGTTCCTGTGAAAGCCATCATATGCATATTTTCAGCCATGAACAACTGGATGACTTTTTGGATTAATTTTTCTGAAGTCGATGTTTCTCTGACTCGAGGCTCACTCCACTGGAATAGCTGAGTTTTAACCAAAACCAGGTCAAACCTCTAACACCAGTGTTTGCAAACAACTTTTTTTCTTCCTCCTTACTTAGAATCATAGAATCAAAGAATATGCTGAAATGGAAGGGACATGTCAGGATCATCAAGTCCAATTCCTAGCCCTGCACAGGATGCCCCAAGAGTCACAACATGTCCCTGAGAGTGTTATCCCAACACCTCTTGAACTCTGTCAGTCTTGGTGCTGTGACTACTTGCCTCGGAGCCTGTTCCATTGCCCGGCCACTCTCTGTGTGAAGAACCTTTTCCTGATACCCAAACTAAACCTTCCTCCACTTAGCTTTCTGCCATTCCCTCAGATCCTGTCACTGATTACAAAAGTGAAGAGGTTCCTCCTCATCCCCTCCTGAGGATGTTGAATCCACAATGAAGTCTTCCCCTTAAGGCCCTTTATCATCATCATTACCCTCCTGTGGGTGATCTCTAATAGGTTTTTATCTTTCTTAAATTGTGTTGCCCAAAACTGCCCCCAGCACTGGAGGTGAGGCTGCCCCAGCTCAGAGCAGAGCAGGACAATCCCCTCCCTTGCCCAGCTGGCCATGCTGGGCCTGATGCCCCCCAGAACACACTTGGCCCTCCTGGCTGCCAGGGCACTGCTGCCTCGTGTTCAACTTGCCACTGACCAGGACCCCCAGGTCCCTTTCCATGGCTCTGCTCTCCAACCTCTTGTTCCATAGTACACACAACCAGGTTTGTCCCATTGACCTTGAATAACAGGAATTTGGGAGCAGACTTGTTTTTGAAAGCAGTGGACTCTTTTTTGCTAATGCTTTTTGAAATACACAACTTTCAGCTTGAGGTAGAAAGCAACAGGCATAGCAGATCCTGTGGTGAGAGTTTGCAACCATAAGGAAATTAAATGGTGGACTGAGCAAAAATTGCTGAAATATGCATGTCACTCTTTGCTGTACTTGATCACATTTGGCTTTTACTGATATATAAAGAAAGTGTGTGTGTGTGTGTGTGTGTGTGTGTGTACACACATATATGTATTTGTATGCATATATTGCTCATTCTATCACAGAGCAGATAAACATTTTAGGTCACTCAGTCTAAATCGCTGACAAACATACACTGGCATCATTAGCTCACGTGCTAGCATTTATTGTTATTATCTGTTTGCATCGTAGTAATCATATAGAAGTGCCTTGTCCTAAAGAGCTTGCAATCGGGAAGGATGCTCTAATGGGAAGAGACAGAGGAATGATAACAGTTGCAGCACAGTTCATAGCATCATAGCTGCATGTCCTTGTAAATTTTTTGGTCCTTTAGTGTAAATGCCGTGTAGGCATCCCCTTCCTCAGTTCATCTGAAGCCCTGCTTAGCCTTGCTGCTGGATGGTAGTAGAGGATGGCAGCAGTAAATGCTGCCTGCATTGCCCAGTTCCAGAGCAGACATGTTTTGAATATTCATCCCTCCTTGTTACCTTGCTGTAGACAAGATGCTCAGCCTCATTACATTTTGCTTCCTCTTAGCCATTTGCTAATCTGGTATCTTATGCTTCGTTCAGCTCAGGCCATGGTCTGAGGCTAGCTGTGCATATGTTCCTTCCTCCCTTCTTTCCAAAAGGAGAAGGACAGTGTTTCCTGGAATTTTATACTGAAAAGTAATTGTTGGCACCACTTATCATTACTTTTTTGTCTCATTGTACCATTCATATTTGGTACCATTCGTAATTCGACACCAAAGTTGGCATTATGAATTATTATGAAATAAACAAATTATGAAATAAACAAATTATGAAATAAACAAAGAGCTGCGTAAAAGTAAAAATTAGAGGTACTTGGAAATCCAGTTACTTGGAAATACATGTTTGTAGTCTATGGGATTTGGTAGTCAAAGGCACAACGTTTTCTGCATTTCTTTGCAGAAATTTTTCTAGAGTCGCATCATCTCACTAGTTTTATATTTTTATAACCTCTTTGCATGTTTTAAAATCATTACATACATTACACAGTGAACATTTAGTTTCTGCCTGAGGAATTTTGTGATTTTTAGCAATTGTTCTCATAGTTTCATCCACTTGTTCTTTTGTAGTTCAGTTTGTATAACTAGGTATTCTATTTTTTTTATTTTATTTTTTATGCCTATCTGAATTCAGTTCTATTTGTCAACATTCCTTTGACAGTGTGCTGAGAATTGGACTCAGTATTCTAGGTGCAGTTAGCGTAATTAGCTCAGGATTAACTTCAATATCTTTGTTCTGCTGTGCAGCATTTTGGTCAGTGCAACCTAAGTGGTACTAGATTTTTTTTTCTAAAGTTTCTTTGAATTTGGTACCTGCTAATATTCATGTATCCCTCAAAGTGTTTTAGTGTTCTCAATTTTCCTTTCCCCAGTGGTACTGAATGTACTGAATGTGAATGTAGTAGATTATTTCCTCCCAACACCCCCCCAAACAATATTATCTCACAGTCTTCCTAATTAAATCTAGCTGTGTTGTGGCCCTTGTTGCACAGGATGACAAACTGGATTGTCATAACAATCCCTTTTGTGCTATAGGTCTGTGAATCTTGGAAGCTTGTTTTGTATTTCTTTCATGCCTTACTTCTCTTGGCAGTTTCTCCCACTTTAATGTCACCTGCAAATTTAATTAATTCCAGATAATTAATGAAGATGTTAAATAAAACCATATTTGGCATCTATCCCTATATCTGGCTAGAAATTTCCTTCTGACTCACTAAATTCCTTTGTATTATTTTCCTTTTCTGCATTATTTCCACTGTTTTAAATTCTGCAAGATAATAACTTATCAGTCAGTTTATTTTTCATTTCAAATTCCAGCTTTGAAAGGAAAAAAAAGTCAAAGCACAGGACCATATTCAGAGAACATGTCACTCATCCTTTCCCGTTTGCAGATAAACTTCATCCCTTGAGCCTCTCAAAGCTGATGGGCAATGTCTCTGTGCAACCGTCTCCTTAAAATGTTAGAGCACACTGTTGATTGTTATAGTTAATTTGAGAATCCAGAATAACTGATTTTCCTGAATTTGTTGCCTGGCTATTTATTTCCTCACTGGTTGCAGAAACTTCCCAGAAGTTAAAAGTTCTATAGAGGTGTTCGCTGTATGAACCATCTGACACTCAGCAGAGCTCTTCAAGACACAGGGGAAATTCATCAATAGTAATGAGACACGTCTTCTGTCCCAAACCTCTTAACTACCTGACAATGCACAATTTTGCCTTATCACCATTCTTTTGATGGAAACTCAAATTTCAGTTTCAAAATTCAGTCCATCTCTTTTTTGACTCACAGGGGGGAACTCCTGAGGTGCTGGTACATATGCTGCACTGCTGCATCAATAAAAAGTCACATCTCCTATTTTCTCTGAAAGACTTACTAGGTTTTCACCCCATCCAGGCTGGTGGTTTTCAGACTTTTCTTTATCTTCTATGAATGTGCATCTTGCCTTTTTTAATCTAACCCACCTGTTTCTGATTCTTGCCAGAGGGTACCTCTTTTTGCTGTGTTGCATCAGGACAGGAAAGTGAAATTTCTAGAACATTGTGTTATGTGGCTGCGGTCATTACATCTGGCTGCTCTGCATTGAGATGTCTGTAGAGTCAAGTGATTGAGTATGTTGGTTGTGGGATTCTTTTCCCAGCAGGTACAGTATGAAAAAAACTGGCATTTAATGAAAGTCTGTGTGTTGTTATCTCTCTAGATTTGGTTGGAGAACAGCACAATACTAAAAATTTTACAAGATATGACATTGTCACTGTCTAAATGTTTACAGTTCTTTTTGAATGTATATAGGAAGACTAATAAAGAAAAAGAGTACAAGTTTATATTTGCTTATATAATGATAGTTGTGGAATATCACATATAGCATGTTACAGCATGTTACAAGTGTAACAAGTGTACAAGGGTACGAGTTACAATGTGTTACAAGTTTGTGGTGAGTTGAGATTATTCCATCTGAAATACTAAACTGTTCTAAATCCTAGCATTTGTTTTCTCTTACTGGAACAAAAAATTGAAAAAAGGAAGTTTTCTCACTGTTATTTCTTATATTTTTCCATTTCTGTGACCTTACGCCATTAAGACCACACAAGGATATTATATTAATGTTAATTTAAATGGTAATTATGCTGAAAAGTATGTGTATGGCTTTTCCACGGAACAGTAGAGATTTTATAAAACTTTAAAACCCAGTTTAGTGGATCAATCAGAGGGACTACAAGTTAATAATATATTAGGCATTGCAAATCCAGGTGGAATAAAAGGAATGCAAACATACTTTAGTAAAGGGAGCTCCCAAACTGTGGTACCATAAGAAGCAGCTGGAATTTGCATTTTATCCTAGAACTTTCTTTAATCTAATCAAGATGTGTTAGATAGCTGTTTCAGAATATTAATGAAGCATTTTAATACTAATAATAGTATGACTACCAATGTTTAAATGTTAAAATAATCATTTTAAGGGCTTTGATTGAATGTGATAAGAAATAAAAATATGAGTAGATTTTGCACATATATTAATTAAGAAAATTGTGGTTTTAGTGCTGCAGAATTGAACTGAGATTTTAATGCAATTTGTCAAAGAGCAGGAGTAAAATAGCCTCATAAACACCTGAAAAATAAATAGTTTAATTAGTTATTTTTATCTTTTCCATTTCTAAGGCAAATTAAGTCTAATAATGAATCTCAGTATCCTGCAGTATTAGGATAGAAAGGGCATGAGGTTTTTACCTTTATTAAGCTGAGGCATTTTATTTGCTTGTCAGTATCTGTTTCATATTTTGTCTTAGAGTGGCTCGAGACATCTGACAGGAGTAATATGTCTTAAAAAAATTCAAAACAAAATAACCCCCACCACCCCCCTCTCAGTCCCTACCCCTGTGGGCACGTAACTGCCAATGTTTTACAAGGTGTTAAAGTACAGTGATTATATTATCTCATCCTTTAAAAAAAAAGCTCTGTTAATTTAACCCTCAGTAATCTTATTTCACCTCGCCACCATTGCAGTCTACAGCCAGCAGACTTTTTCTCTTAAACCAGCTGTTGAAAGTAACCTAGTTTAAAGAGTTCATGGCTGAACGTGAGGGATTCATCGTTATATATTTACTGTCTGAGGCTGATATAGCTGTAAGGTTTTTCAGATGCCATTGATCCATTGCGCATGTTCCCTCCCTGGGTTGCAGGATGTGTTTCTATTTGCATAAGGCCCTGGGCAAGGTTCTTTCTTGCATTGATTGGCCTGTCCAAGGGAACCTGATGTGCTCCTGCATTGATCACCCTGTATTTTCTTGGAAGGCAGTGTTACGCCAAGTTCATCTCAAACATTCTAGGGAAAACTCTACTGCAGATGTCACAATTTTATTCAGATGTTCCTTTGAGTATAGTCCTTTACTTTTTTTTCCTTTTCCAGGATAACTTGCTTTGGTTTGTTTTTTGGTGGTTTTCTGTGGGGTTGTTGTTGTTGTTGTGGGATTTTTTTGTTGTTTTGTTTGGTTTGGTTTTGGTTTTGGTTTTGGTTTTTTGTGGGTTTTTTTTAGGGGGTGGGGGGGATGTTTGCTTAATTTGAGTGTGTTTCTGCTGCTACAGTGAAGCATAGACCAGAGTGTACTGAAAAGCTATATATTACATTTACACCAATTATTCTGTGGTGTGGGTTTTTTCTTTAAAATACTGCCTACAGCTTCCAGCAAAAATCAAAACTACTCTTTCTTCAAAGAGTTCACATTTATAACAAGAGAATTAATCTAAGAATATGTGTGCTGGTGTCTTAGCTTAGATTAATATTGTCAGTTTGCAACTTGTATGATTTGTACTAAATTTTCTTCAGTGCTCGAAAAATAGGTCTAAAATGGGACCTTCAGCATAAAACTGTGTCTGGATTTTGGTTTTCTAGAGGCATTCTCCAGAATGGATCATGCAGGTGATCTGAGCTCAACAGACCAGTAACTGATCAGAGAGGACAAATATTTCCCCTACAGTGTCCTTGGGTTGCCAACGTGGTGTGTTGGGGGCTGTCTGTCCAAACCCAGGTTAAGCAGCTGAGTTCTTGACTTGCCCTGGTAGGGGATGGAGCTTTTCAACATCTGCTGCAATAATTAATCATAATCAGGAGTTGTGAAATCTACCACTGCAATTTCTGAAAGCCACATATTTGCCTACATGCCTAATTATAAGCAATATATTATATGCCTGTTACTATTGTCTACCAAACTCATTTCTGTGGTCAGAAAATGATTTTATATGTCTGTGTTCCTGTAGGTAAAGTGAAATGTGGTTATACTTAAGGGGTGGCTCATATCTAATGAATAACCTGATATGAACTTTACCAAGCACATGATAGTACTGCATGTCAGTGAAAAACAAAATACTGTGAAAGAGTTCCTTTCCTGTAGAACAAAGAGCATCACAGAGATGTTCCTTGATTACTTCTAGAAAAATTTTGTGGGTTTTGTAGGATTTTCTTTGAAATAAATAAGTATTCAGAGATACATAGCTGAGGTTATGTTAATGCAGTAACATAAACTGTGCGGGCTTCTTTTTCATTGCTTGAATAATAGTTTCATGACTTTCACTGGAGCAATAATGTTTCATTTTGCATTGTGATACTCTGGCCCAGGGAACATATTCCTTTGGTCATTTGGTAAAACAAAACCCAGATACGTATGATTCATGTAGCATATATGAAATTTCATCTTCATTATCATGCAAATGTGGTGAGAATGTAGCATTTCCCAAGATGTCATTTGACTATTAGGATCTTTAGAAAATGGTCTCTCAAAGCCACAAAGCTAATATTCCAGAAGAAAGCTATATAATACCTAAAAATTGTCTATCCTTATTCTATATGAATAATAAATGCAGTAGGACACACCGTTATCAAAATCACAAAAGAATGTGTTGACCTATTGGAACAAGGATCTTTTTTGATTTTTGCATCAATGATGATTTTTGAGCTTTCCATAGCATAGAGGATGAACATGCAAATAATAGATTTCAAAAAACTGCAGGGAAAAAAGAAGTAGGATCATAACTAGAAATCTGATCTATTTTGTTTCAGTACATAAATTGTATTTGTGGGAATTTATACTGATAGATATTTTGTTATACATAATGATGTCCTTTGCAAACATTGTGTATTTTGTGTGTCTGCATTGTGCCTGTATTTTGCATCTGCAACACTTCATTTTTCCTAAGCTCCCTTTTGCTGATATTTGAGTTAATTGAGATAGAGGATCGGCATGGGCTAAATATGGATTAATCTCTTAAATGAGGAGTGGAACTTGATTTTAATTCTAAAATGAAAGAAGAGCTTGAGTGTCTCGTAGCAGCCCATTATCTGTATTATTCAGTTGTAGGAAAACGCTGTACTTGTTTATGTGTGTGAACTATGCAGGGCATCAAGACGTAAAAAAAAAATTCTGGTAGCAAAAGAGATCTTTTGCAAGCAGTTTCCGTTTTGCAAAAGAAAGACTGGGACATGATTGTTTAAATTAAAATGAAGAAAAAAAAAAATTAATCTCTTAGTTCAGGCAGAAATAGTCTCTGGGAAAAAATGGATCCATGGTATGCATTGTGCTGTTAAACAAAGTGGATGCCTTAGAAAAACGTGATGAAGATATATGTAGATACTTCCAGACTTTCAGATACTCTCCATGGATGTAGAGTGTGCTTTTTCTCGGCAGATATTTACAGTGATGATCTGGATGTGTTGAAATAAGTGTTTTGAATGAGTTTTAGTAATTGCTTGATTGCTGGGTATCGAGGATGTAAGCAAGTCTTTCTACTCAGTCTGATTAAAAGAGAACAGCACAATGTAAAAAATGATATTTTAAAGTTTTCCTGCTTTCCACAACAAAAACTGACAATTTTCTGATGCTGGGCTGATAAAGAATGAAATTTCAGAGTCTGTGGTAATTTCAGAGTCCGTGAGTTTGGCTTGGTTTGTTTTGTTGGGGTTGTTTTTAGCTTGTAAAATAGTGGTATTTAGATACTGAAAAAAAATACAGGGGATGTTTGAAGTGTCATTTCTCTCCCATGCCACTGAGATATTTTTATTTTACAAGCACATTGAAGATAACTCTAACTGAAGAGTTAGTTCTGTGCTGGTTTGCTGGAGAGAGGTATTCAAAGTCCCGGTACTTCTAATGTGATAGAAACTATGTACCAATTAAAAATGTTTTCTGCTGCTTCATTCCTACGTACATGAATGATACATATGTGGTATCTCCCCTCCACTTAAAACTGCTTGATGATCTAACTGGCACATTTCCATCACTTGTGAGATACTCTAAGTGCATTTTATAGATGTCACTGAACTTTATTTATTTAAACTATATTTATGCTTAATTTTTTGAGATAAAATGAGGTATTTAAACGACAAGGACTTGATCAAGAACTCCTCAACACTTGTAATCTGGTGTAGCAGTCAGAGGAGGGAATTGATAGAGCCTCCCTGTCTCACTCAGAAATGCTAATTTTCATCATGTTCTTACTTTGAGGAGAGGCTGCTTTGAGCATGATATAGACTGCTTACCACCAGATTTAGTGGGGTCACAGTTTTAGCCCTACTTATTGCTGAAGGGGTAATGGGTGTTGGTGTTCCTAACAATAGTGCATGATAAAGGCAAAACAGTTAGAGTCATCCTGCTCTACAGACTCTCATGTTGCTTCCTAACACTTTTTTTTTTTCCCGGGAAAAAAACCCCAAAACAATTGTCCTATTTAAGTAGAGGCTAATTCCTTTTTTTGGCTGGGCAAAACTGATTTTTATCAAATTGCATAGAAAATAGCATTGTTTTATTATTGACATTGCTTTGAATTGCACTTCTTTTATATATACTCAATACCTTTTTATATTTTGCAGTATTCTTTTAAGTAAAATCTAAGTAAAGTTTTAACTCTGATTGTGAAGCAAGTGCTACAGAAAAAAAGAAATTTGAAATTTCAGTGTCACTGTATTTGGTAGATTAACATGAATTGTAGAAAGGCATAGCAAGTCTACAGTTTGTAATTGCACAAAATTAAATTTAGTTATATGATGCACATTTCTTGGGGCATCTTACTTTGAATTTAAAAAAAAAATTCTAGCTTCTGCTTCTCTTTCATACAGACTAAGATAACTTTTTGAAACAAATACTTCAGAATCAGGTAGTTCTAGAGACACATCCTGTAGGGAAAAGCATCTAGCCTGCATTCAGTAAGCCAAATGCATACATACCACAGTGTGCTGTTCTGTCATCTCCCTGCATATATCTCACACAGCTCCACACAGGGTTACATGTTGTACGCAGTATCAGTATAAAATTTGTAATAAGTTTCAGAATAATTTTCTACAGTATCAAAGACCTATTGATGCTGATAATACAAGAGGTGTGTTTCAGTCCTTCCCTGCTTTGCCTTGACCTCTCACATATCAACACACTCCCCTTCAATTACTCCTCTTCCACCCAGATATATCCCAAGTGAAACTTTTCCAGCTGTCAGCAGCAAACACTTGGTGTCTGCCCTCGCACAGCAGCCTGCATCTGTCTCTTTCCTCCCTTTTCTGCAAAGCCAGTACACCCCAGCCACCTGCTGCAAACAGCAGAAGTGCCGAGGTCCCAAAAAAGCCTCCATTTTGATTGTAACTGTCCTTGCAGTGCAAAGATAATGAGCAATACTGAGGAGATGTCAGTCTTCAGGTTCCTCTTTTCTTTTGCTGGTGTCATTCATGCCAGACAGATGCCTGTGCAGAGCTGCGGCTTGTGCATGTGCTCCCTGTCCTCAAGCAAGCTGTGCGTGGCTTGAGCTCTGAGTAAATAACAATTGTTTTCCTCTGCAAAATTAAGTTCTGCTGGACAGCCTAAAGTGTAACCTCATATCACATTTTTTGCAGTAGGTTGGCATCATCAGGCATGAGGGATGAAGCATGCTATGGCAGGCAAATTTGTCTTTTTTTCTGTTCGTTAAAATAGCTGTTAGCATCTTTTTGTGTGGCGGGAAAATAATAAAAATTTTCTTTACATCTGTAATATCTAATTGCACTTTTGCCTTCTGCCTCCCAAACTGTTTAGTGCTGAGGTGAACCATGCTGGGGTTTGGGATGGGCTCACCAGGTGGTCACACCACCTCTTACAAAAATATTTATTGATAAAAGCCATAGATGCAGTACCCGCTGTAAAGTGCAGTTGAATTATTTTAGTTGCTATTGCTAACTTTTTCCAAATGCTAGATTACTGCTAACATCTTCCAAGCAAAACCTTCAAATTTTGATAGTAAGCCTAAATGTGTATATTGCATTTAGAGATTTTAATGAATCTTACACAATAGCATTTTATCGGTAATTGTGCCCTGATGATCTTTTAAGCTATCTAAAGATGTATGTCGTTCTGAACCTTGTGTTTCCAAGCATTTGTCTCTTGAACTAATACATATTTGCTGCCTTCAAATTAAACAGGAATCAATTTATAATGTCTGTTGTAATCTTTTTGTAAAAGCCTAATTATGTTCATTGCTTTCTAAAATGCAAGGATTGGAATAAATGTCTGTTAATGCTTTAGGTGGGAAAACAGTACAAACATCTTGTGATCTGAATATATTTATAAATAGTCACTTGCACTTTTTATGCAAATGAAATTGAGTAACTGTCAGGCTGCAATTTTAAATTTTTTTTATACTATTAGAAGAGTGGCTTATTTGACACCTCATATAGATATTTTTATACGTTTGAGGTTTTTTCCATGTGCCTGTAACTGGTGCTGTCCTGTATTATTCTTTTATACCTTTTGTCTTTGTTTCCTTATTTTATTGCATATACTTTATGGATGACGAGAATAGTAATGAACATATGATGCATATCAACATTCACAAGATGAACAGAAAGCTTTCTCTTTTTGTCCAATGTTTATGCAGTAAAAAAATGAAAAATTAAACAAACCCAGCATTTACTCCATTGTAATTTCAGCTTAAATAAAACATCTACTGAGGTTTTGTAGAATTTTCTCATCAGAGAGAATTTTTTGAGAGTGCTGGGAGACTATTTTTATATCCAACGAGTAAATTTTGAGGTAATTTGCTAGAAGGCATAGAAGTTCTCTTACAAAATTGTTGATACTGGACCATAAAAAAGTCTACATAGTTTTAACTTTCAATAAACAAAAAAAAGGGGGTAAGATGTCAAAACACTCATTACAGGTTTAATTATAATTTCTGATGGATTCAAAGCCGTATGGCTGTGTTCTGGCCACTCTGATTTAGCCATTCAGCCCGTGCTGCCTGTATTGTGTATTCAGCAGTTCCTGTTAGACATCTTCACAGGAGTGATTCTGCCGGGTTTTTTGACACCCATTTTCATGCATGGCCTGCTACTTTATACTGAAAAAAAAATAAATATATATATGTATGTATATATATATATTCTGAGCTGCCTGCAACATTAAAAATGCCTTCAACATGTTAGGCTCGGTGCGGGTGCTTGCGTGCATGCATACATGTGCATATACCTGGGCACAGAATAATAAGCAAATGCGCTGGTGGATGCACGTGTGTCACTGTGCAGAAGTGCGGGGCGCCTTGCAGCAGCATCCCTGTGCGCGGTCCTGCAGCCGCTCACAGCCCGCACCGGCGTGCGCAGGGGAGGGCGATGCTCCCTCTCCCGCAGGCAGTCCCGGCGATGCTGCGGGGGGCGGTCTCGACAGTCGATGACACTAGAGGGCACTGCTTGTCCTCGGTTGCAGCTTCCTTCTGGGACATCGAGCAGAATTAGGCTGAATTCCGTAATCTTACTTTAATTAACAATTGAATTCTTATTAAGTAAGTCTAGGCTGTTTAATTCGTTGTTGTTTTGCTTTTAGCCTTGTGTTAATATCATGGATGGAGTCATCAGCACTTGCAGATACATGCAAAATCAATTGTCCCATACAGTAACAATTTCATTTAAAAAAAAAAAAAAAAAAAAAAAAAAAAAAAAAGCCACCACCAACTTGAAATGTTATTCTTGGCAAAGCCAGAAGGCTGAGTTTGCCCAGCAATGGGGTTTAGATCCCTTGCCAGCTGTACTTCCAGCCAGCGTGATGCATAGTGTTAGAAATGCGTTAGGGAGAGTCTTGACGAGTTAGGGTGATTAATTTCAGCAAAGGTCAAGAGAAAGATAAGCAAAGAAAGATGAGAATAGGAAATTTAAAGGGTCCGTCTTTGATGTGTGTAAAAACATGTGTTATTTACATTACCCTTGAAAAAATGTTTCTCAATTACAGAACACTAAATCACCTGAATAGCTGCTTCAAGTTCAAATGTTTCTTCCATTTATGGGTTCATTTATTTTGGATGGAAATTATGAAAGAAGTGGAATAATCAAATTAATCAGGCTAATAAAATCAGGCATCATTTCAGAAGCATCAGAAAATTAATATGAAATTTAGATGTCAAAACAATAACAACCAAACTCAATGACACCAAGCACTGCTGTTAGCTTGCCCTTGTCCTCTGCAATTGGCAGAGCATTGTAAGAAGTTCTGTGTGCTGGCCAGATCGGGAAATTTTCTTTCCAATGAAATTCCAACACTCCAGTTCAAGAAATTAAGTCCTGTGGTTTAAAGTATTGTTCATTGCTAAGTAGTGATTTGGGATCAGGCCCTACATGAATTCTCTTCTTTTTTATGTCTCCCTGATGTTTAGCCTGAATGGTTCTTTGTAGTTAAGTGTTGTTGACTTTCAGTGAGTGTGTAAATTTTCTCACACCAAGTATTAATAAATATGTGGAGTTAGCAGCTGGATTGCCTGATCACTGGAAATTACTTGTTAGTCAAGATGAGGGCTACTTGATATAACTAAAGGTTTTTCCACATATAAGTTCTAGATTTAATACATTTGAAACATAATGATTGTCTTAAAAGGGATAAGTCATTTTCTAATAAACTTCTAAATTACTATTCTCGCCAGAGCTCATCACCATTAAAAGGCAAGCCAGTATAATAATAGGTTGTGTTTTGTGCAGAGTGAATTGTAAGTATTGTATTTTAGTCCTCCATAATTGCTTGCAAATATTAAGGTGATTTTGAACCACTCTAGTTCTGATCAATCTCTTTGTAAACAGTGAGATGAGTATATGCATTTCTGA
This sequence comes from Phylloscopus whistleri, assembly GCA_017589585.1. Taxonomy (NCBI): domain Eukaryota; kingdom Metazoa; phylum Chordata; class Aves; order Passeriformes; family Phylloscopidae; genus Phylloscopus; species Phylloscopus whistleri. The sequence continues at coordinate 6,796,930 of JADMLD010001013.1, read as the reverse complement.
AAAATCCTCCTGGTAGTTACTGCACTTTCAGAGATTGCAGATTGCAGTTACTGCACTACCCAGATTCCAGAGGATAGTGTAGCATGCTTATTATAAGTATGTAGGTTTCCTAATTATTTCTGTATGGTCATGTAGTAGTTTTGGACGGTCTGGTCGCCCACCCGATGTTTAGTAATAGATCCGTCATTTAAGAAGATCAAGTATCACCAAGTTTTGCTTTATCAGTTCATAAGAAAAAGAAATAAAAATTGTTTAATCAACGAGAGCAACTCTTTCTGCATTCACAAAATGGTGATTTGAAATCTTATTTTGTGCGTACTAATGGTCTATAAGCAGTGAGATGCCAGAACTGCTATAATACGATTTTCCCAGTTCTAGAAGGATTTTGCTTATGGCTATGAAAAGTTAATTTCAGATCCTGATACACTTGCATTAATTTTTGAGGCATTAGCTGAATGTAGTACAGCAAAGAAAAACATGAACACCACACTACCGTGGTGTAGCTAATTGTTTATTACCTCCAACCAAAGACGCATCGGTAATGTGCAGGCCACAGTGTCTGCAAAAAAAAAGAGGTAGGAAACTGGCAGAAAAGGTCTCGCAGATTTCTTCTTGAGGGTCTTGAGAAAAGAACTGAGGAAGAAAAGGAGAAACAATAGCTTCACCATGTCCTAAAGGTGATACAAATGAGTCTTGGCGTACTTAGAAGATCCTGTTTGTTCATTAAAATACTGTTTGACAGTCAAACTACAGAATGTACCAAACCTTCCTGCTTCTGAGTGAGAAAATATGTCTTCATGCTTGTATGATTTGTGTATGAGAAACAAATTATTTAGATGCTTATATGCACCATACTTCAGTAATGTGTTTATATTCTGTGGAGTATTTGCTGACAAAAGGAGCATGTTGTCTCTTCCTTTGCTAGTAAGGGATCTGTTGACTCCACAGCTATGTAAAAACCACTCATCAGCAGCTATTTTAATCAGCAAGAACTTTACTATAAATCATTATCAAAAAAAAGCATTGTGCTACGCTTTTATACCAATACATTTATTTTGAAATTAATAGGGAAAAATAATACTGAGCTTGTGCTTGAGATGGGCTAATAAGCGTGCCCATGAGACTTTCCTTTTCAAGCACTAAATGAAAGCTTTTGCATTGCTAACAGGCTACAAAAGTTGCTTAGGTAATAAGACTCCTTTTCTCTTATCAGTAAAAAAGAAAAGGGGAGGGATGGGATGGCTCAAGGGATTGGTAATCAGATTACAAAGTCTTTCACTTCTAGGTCACTGGTTCAAATCTGCCCCCTGTTTAGTAGTGACCAAAAGCTGTTCCCATCTGATGGCTTTTCAGTAGCCTTTGTGCAATTTGTGAATGATCTATATCCAATGCCTGGTGAAAATCACTCCTAGCCATTGCTTTTGGAGTCTCAACTCAAACCCTTTAAGTAGGAATAAATGATCTGTTCATGCATTGAGGGGTTTGGTGGGTTTATTTTTCAGAATAATTTTAATAAGTTAGCGGAGCAGTGCAGCTGAATTTGCACTGTAACAGCTGCTCTGGGCTACAGCTGCCACTGTCACTTCCCACTAGCATTGCTTCTTAAAAAGTTGTTACCAGCTTACTTAAGAATTGGACTGATGTGTCTTAATTTGAGCCACATGGTATCATTCCAATCTACTTTCATATTAGAATAGATAAAGCCATAATTGAAAAAAGAAGGAGAAGTAAAAGAAAATTACTAAATTTGTTCATCATAGAGGAAACATAGTTATTACAGTAAAAATGACTTTGATAGATAGAGTGTGAAAACATTTTTATTGATGGTTTTAGTGTTGCAGTAATGCTGTGGAAGCTGTGAAACTGCAAGTTCAGTGGGTTGTCATGCCTATGTGACTTAGACCACTGTGGTGTGCTCAGATAAATGTTGGAATAACTTCATAAATTGAAAACAAAGGAAAACAGAATACTTCCTAGTACCTGAAAAGCAGTACTTGCGAGTGTATGTTTTCTAGCATTGCCCCTTAATGGTGCTTAATTGGCTCTTGTCAGTGTTTTGAAGTGCTGTTTTCCTTAAGGTAAGGCAATGCTAGAGGATAGTTGCTATAAGGGGAATATAATTTCTGGTTCATTAAAATATGAATCTGAAGTGAGGACTCTCTGCTGGATGTGGCAATCAGCTATTTCTGTGGAAATCTCTGTGACAATTTAGAGGTGTGTTTATGTCCGTAGGGATGCACACAACCCATTATAAAAGTATGACTCTTTCCTTAAAACCAGCCAAAGTATTTCTTTTGAGACAGCAGGCATGCAACATATATGCTGCAGAAGATTTTTGCAGTAGATTTTTTTGCACAGAACAAGGTATTTCATCAAACCTAAATGTTATTTCATCAAGTCTCAGTGAATCCAATGAATCACATCAGCCACCTCCCTCATTACTCACATAAACTTCAGAGTTTTCTTATAACACCTCAGCCTGGAAAAATAAAATATATGTGCAAGCTGAGCAGAGCTTGATGGATACCAGCAAGTCAAATGCACATTTAGCACAGGGCCAGCACAGGTCTTTGCTCTCTCAAGAACCCATCCTCAGATGCTGGGAGTGATGTGCTTAACATGCTTATACCTTCACATTGAAAACCTCAGCCAGAAGAGTGCTGATAAAATCTGTGTACCATAACACGTGTTCATACCCATGTTTTGCAAGAATGGCTCGGGTATGATTTACTGCCTCTATTTTCACACTTGGCTTTCTTTCAACAGCCAAGTTACCTGGCCTGCAAGGCAATGTCATCCCCTCTGGAAACTGCAGCAATTGCAGGAAAAGAAAATCTGAGACAATGTGTTTATGATCCAAACCCCAACATTATCTCCTAATAACACATTGGTATCAGATGTCTCAGAGGTCTGTGTACTTGGAGCAACTGGTATGGTATCCCACTGGCAAGCACAGGCTGTCCCAGCTGCTGCAGGAGCAATGTGTCTCCATGTCCAAACACCAGCATATTTTGTGGGCTGCTCATAGTGTTGGACTCAAGTTTAACCTGCACCTGCAACTCTGGCCCCATTTGCTAGAGGGGAAGAGGAGGAGTGGGATCTAAGTTTAGCAGTAGAAGAGGTGTGGGCAGAAAAACCTGCCAGCTTCAGGGGGCTTTTTGGTCCAGGAGCACAGGTTTGTAAGCCAAAGCCATTCATTTCAGAAGGTCATACAAAGGCAAGGCAGGGGGAAGGGGAATAATCTGCCAGCACACCTTTGCTCCCTTTCCACAGAGAAGGCTGCTCTTGTTCTGGTTAGGTCAGGGTATGTTAGAAGTGGGCAGACCCATGATGGTTCTGCAGAGTAAGGTTTGCCTGTATTTCAAGGTGGTTTTGAGTTTACTCATTAGTTTAGAAAATAATTTGGTTAAACGGAGAAAACCTCCTAGCAAAGTATTTTTCCTAGTGTAGTGGTGCTTCTTGTGAAGCTTAAAAGGACCTTGATAAGCCCTAAGTGCATGCCCATATATTGAATGTGGTTTGGCACTGTATGCGTTTCTAAAGAACAGACATCCTCCATTGGTACAACCCCTCCCAAAGCATGCAGAAGCCTTCAAGTTGCTGTCTCTGATGAATGGATGCATCATTCTTTACAAGCCAGTCCTTCTTCGAGGCTTGTGAATACAAGATAATACAAATACAATATTTTAAGATAATACAAATAACTTAGGTTATTTCACCAAAGAAGGACTGTGTGTGATAAATAAGTACATTCCTACAGGGGCGGTTGGGAATATTTGGTGCTTTTGTGCAGCATCCATTGTCCTCACACTTAGGCACAGCACTCATTGTACTAAGAAGTGGCACTTGTTTTTCTTTTATTGACTCATTTCTACCTGGCATCACTTCTCTGAGTGATGTCATCAGTGCTGGAAGGTGATTTGTGGTGTTTAATGAGCAGGCTTTTGCTGGGGGCAATGTAGCACATCCTACACATCAGTCTCCTGAAGCATTCCTCAGAAGTAAATTGCTTAGGCAAGCTGATGACCAGGTTGATGCAGGATCACTGAGCAGGCCAGGAGGAGGAACACAGAAATACTTAATGGCATTGAGACAGCATCCAAAACACCCACCATGTTTCTATGTCCAGGGCTGCTGAAGTGGAAGTTACTGGAGTGCCATGGCTCTCCAGATGTGATGGAGAGCAGGTCCATGCCCCATGTCTTAGAAGGGTGGAGAGTCTGAGCTTCCTTTGCCAGCAAAGCTGTGCCTGATGGCTTCTGGCACAGGACATGGACCAGACATTTAATTTGGAAGATCTTTTTCTGAATAATTTATTTGATTTTTTAAAATATTGTTTAAAACTGTATTTTATATAGTTATGCATTTTTTTGTTTCACAGAGTCCTTCAGCATATGAAGTCTCTCCAATGAGACTTGTTAGCCTTGCTGCTACTTTCCCATCTCATGAGTGGCTGGAAAACTTTGTTGGATATCTGATGGCATGTCCAATGTCTGATAAAGAGGGCTGATTTTAAAAAATCCATTATTTCTCCTGCTTTACTGTTTTTTCAGACTTTGAAGATGTCAGTCATATATTGTGTTGAAACTAGATGATGTCGAAGGTTCCTTCCAACTCAAACTGTTCTGTGATATTGTGGTCTGCTTTGTGTAATTTAGTTTCAATTTAATGCACATAATTTTTTGGTGAAGAAAAATGTAAGTGGCAGCAGCATTTTAGTGGGAAAGAAAGGGGAAGATGCTGCTCTTCTCTTTTGGCTGCCTGCAATAACAAAGCACAATTTGTCATTCATTAATCACAAGGAGAGTTATTTCCAGAAGTTTGTGTGACCTCAGAAGTTTCAGTTTACATACCTTCTTGCTTCAGAGACCTTGCCTGTGGAGAAACTTTTCCTTTCTGAAGTTACTCAGAGGTTATAAGAGTCGTAGCTGAGGCTTCAAAGGACAGGAAGAGTGAATGTTGTTTTATCCTCCAGCTGAAGTGGAAATCCTGCTATGTTTAAATAACAAGGATGTCAGACTTCATGTCCACTTGTGGGGTGCTGCGTTTAACATTCAGTTTTTTCTCGTTTTCTGTTTGTTTTTTGGTTTTTTTTAAAGTCTGGCTTCCAAATAAAAGTTAATATATGGGTTGATGCGTTTGTGTGCATGTATAATAAAACCAGGGCAATTTCCTAAATAAGTGACCAGTCTTTCTTCAGACACAGCCAATATCTAGAAATCTGTGAAGGATTTGCCCTTCTTGATGTTAAACCAGTGCAGTTCTCTCTCTTCTCTAGGTATAAAATTAAATACAAGGAACCTGATTATTTTCTTGAAAAATGCACCAGCATGAGATTTGCATAAAACTGTAATGACAGTTTTCCATATACCATTCAAACAGAGGCAGTGAAGAAGTAATGCCGTTTTACCCTGCTGTATTTGATACTTAATATGTAAAAACAATTATTTACTTGATTGTTTCACATTCATTTCACTAATATGATTGTTCACTTATGCACTGAGTTCTGGATTTACACATTTATTGAAACATGAGAAGATTACTTCTATAACTTACTCTAGGCCATGTTTTTCATTAGATATGAGCCATTACCTCTGTAATGGTATAATATCAAAGCAAAACTCCAACCCCTTGTATCATTTCATTTTCAAGCCTTGTTTATTATTAGTTGTGTTACACACTGATTTTCAGGAGCAATTTATTTCAACTAATTTGTCATCTCAAGGATTTAAGATCACTGTATTCTATTTAAATTTGTCTGAGTAAGAAAAATTACAAGAGCCTACTTATTCTGGCATAAGGATTTTAGATGTTTTCACCCTCATAATGCAAAAGAAGAGCCCAACAAGATAGGCTGAGAATAAACAAGTAGTTTTATTCATCCACTTTATATGCATACTTGGTTTTTAGACCAGAGCTGTTCCACTGTAATTTAGAAGATGTTGAGCTCAAGGAAGTACCTTAGGAAGAACTTTTTTCCTATGTAGAAAGGATTGATTTCTCTCTCAGCCCTACTGCCTAATTAGTCTGAAATCAGCCAAAGTAACTATCACCAAGACAGTTGACCAGGCTTGAAGCCTTGGGGCTAAAAACGGTGGCCGTTTGGAGCTGGACTGGGGAGCAGTTACACCCCTCAGACGGGTGGAGGTTGAGGCAGATGGCTGAGGCTGTTAGCAACATCAACAGTTCAGCTTCAGTCTGCTGCCACCCTTCAGTAGAACCCATGCAAGCTGTGAGCTACTGCAGAGAGTCTGATATGTGGCGACTGAGGGAGTCATTGTAACTCAGACATCTGCATCCTGAGACCTTGCTCTTCCCTGAGACTGAAAAGTCCTCAAAGACTTTTCTTTTGTAAGCTCCCTGATAGGAGCTTCCTACAACTTCTGTCAAAAGCAGAAAACTGGTGGGGTTTGAAAACTTTGGTTTGCTCACTGATAGGTCTAAGGCAGTGTTTGGCACCATGCTTTGATGGGGCACCTCTGATAAAATGTCAGCTGGGCTACACTGCTGGCTGTCAGCTGTGCACTGCTGCTCTTAAATGCTTCAGTTATCTCTAATGGCTGCAAGATCAAACTGAAGATCTGGCACCCAACCTACATTTGTACAAGGAGATGTTCGAAATGATAGCTTGTGTTTTGACCAGAGCTGACTAGGATTGTGAAAGTCGTTGTGAAAGCTGAGCCCAGGATAGCAAGTCTGGGGTAAGAGGCTTAGGACACACCCAATTTCAAGCAGAGACATCTCTGTTCCTGATCTATGTAGATCTTGACCTTTCTTGATACTACAGCACATCAAGCTTTCAGTCATGGCTCTAGATGGCTCCTCTTAGCACTTTACTATTATTTTGGCTGTATTGTGTTCTGATCGGGTTTGCTTTGGATTTTATTTATTTTATATTCTATTTCAATTTAATTTCTTTAATCATAATTTTTTTTTTTACTTTATTATTTCATTTCAGTCTAGGCATGGCACTCAAATAGCTGCCCATTGCTTCAGAAATCCAGATAAAACAAGAGAAAACAAAGCTATGACATGCAACCAGTAAGGTTTTACTGGCAAAGAGTGGAAAAATCCTTCACCATCATAGCCAAGATAACTTTGTTAACAAAATCTCCAGGGCAGGTTTTGCATAGCTACACCAATAGAGGACTGGTCTTGCTGGCTGAGTGCATGTAATTTGCAGAGCTGATGCAGCCTCCTGCCAGAAAATCTCCTGCATCACTATTAAAAGGATGCGGCTTACACAGACACATGGTAAAGCCAGAGCAGCAAAGGATGCGCTGTGCTGAAGGTTTGGTGTGATCACATGCTCACACCTTCTTGCGCTACCCAAATCCAAATTAATTGTGAGTACAAAATGAAACAGTGTGATTTTGCAAATAGCATTTTCCGGGGCTCATGTACTTGCAGTATACAAGCTATCTTTAAACAACCTGGCTTGAGTATCAGATGTTCCTCAGCGTTAGTTATGCCAAATACTGCATGTGGTGGTTTTGGACTTTCTGGCGGCTTAAACTGACCCTTGTGGGTCTCCACTTTCATAAGACTGGACTGGATTTTTTCTCATATGTTAGAGGCAGTCTAACAGCTAGCTGCTGTTATCAGCAATATAGGAATATTAACACTTACGTTGATCAGGCTTCACATTCTATACCTGGATAGAAGATAGGTAGAAGCTGTAGACCCTTCAAAACTTGATTTTCATGCCAATGAGATCTTCCCTGTTTGAATCTCCAATCCTGAGACAGCAGACTCAAGCTGTCAGGGGGGAGTCCCAACTGGCAGACTCCAGATAGACTCATCTGCTCCACACCTCCTTTTCTAATCATCACTGCAGTTCTTGCAGCAGTGCAAAGGTTAAATATCTCAGCAGCCTTCATTGCTGACATGTCTTGAGGTCCAGAGAAAAATGGATTCGTTTTTGTTTGTGTTAGTTGAATTTCTAATGGGAAGGAGCTTCACCAAACCCTCTTGTCTAATGTACACTTTTGGCCTGCTAGGAAGTTACCTGCAGAATGCCAACATTTTGTGCTCCAGATAGTGGAGGATGTCCCTGCCACCAGGTTTTTCTGGTTTGGTCTGCTGTGGACAAGATGTAGCAGACCAATTCAAAGACTTTTATCCCCGTGGTGCCATGCCAATTTATGTTATGTGATGGGCTTTCTGTTGAACTGCTGTGCTTCATTCAAGCTACACAAATTGTTGGGATGTTTGTAATTGAGGGCGGTTTGTAATTGAGGTGAGCCAGCATTCCTACCTGTAAGCCCTGCCATACCTAAACCGCCTGTGTTTGGGAAGTTGGTGTTCCCCTCATTATTACAGGTCCTCAAAGACTTTTCTCTTGTAAGCTCCCTGTCATGACACACTAGGGTCAAGAGAACAGGAGAATTGCATTATTAAGTTTAAAGTTTTAATAAAGCTGAAGCCTGAGGCTTTCTACAAGAGAACTATGAGTTTTGTTTGCACTGTTCAAAAGTATACTAGCAGAATTCTGTGTAGAGGTTTTTTGTAGTTGCTCTGGTTTTTTACTGAGCTATGCATAAGGGAGATGTTTTTTTAAACCTTGAGCTATTTTTGATTTAAATATTATTCTACTCATGACTGATTTTATGAACTTACAGCCCCAATGTAAGGTGGTAATTTTCAGTAGAAGTTTTGCAAAAGAAATTGGTTGTGTTGTGAACTTTGAAAAGTCCTAGACTCTGGATGTTTTAAAGCAATCTGTTCTAATATGTTCATGCATTATTACTACTGTTGAAGTGTGATTTACTGCTATAGAAAAATATCACAGTTGTGGATCCAGTAACATCCAGTGGATCTTTGAACAAAATATCAGCAAGTACTATGGTCATTCTCTAATTGTATCTTTGAAGGTATTTTCTTTTGCTGTCTCAAAACTGATGTGTATCAGGGGCTTTGTCTAAAGTGAGTAGGGATTTTATCACATCTGCAAATTCATTTAGGGAAGATGATTTTTGTTGCTAATTGAAAATGAGAACTGGTGGAACTTTGGATTGTTAATTATTTTTGCTTAGTGCTATTCAAGCATAGTTGCCCAGCAATTCTAATTCCTAATGAATAATATTTTATGAAGGCTTGGGGATCTAATTCCATTTTAAAATGTGCAGAAAATGGAGAGTATTTCAGAAATTCAGGAATTCTATTCAAGAAGCAATGAAAGACCTGAGGAATGCCAGACCAACCTGCACTACAGAATACAGAATTACATACTTCCTGGTGAAGAGGAGTTTTTCATGACTGAGGAGAGCTGAAGTGCTGCCAGGCAGACAGACCACTTAATTGGTTTGTATGAGACTGAGTGAAATGATCGTTGAAGAGGATGTTGGTTGACTGTAGACTGGTAACAAGGAACTTACAAGGAGAGCATATGAAGTTACCAAAAAGGAATCCACATGCCTTTCCAAAAGGAAGTAAAAATTGCCCTCTTGCACACTGTTCCTATCACATGATTTCTTCCCTCTTCCCATCTACCACTGCTTTTACAAATATTTTGGTGTCCAACTGGTGCTGTTCTGATCCACCAGGATTTCTACTGCAAATTCATTCCACTTCTGGAAACCAGTGAGGACTTTTAGACAGTTGTTTCCTTTGGAAAGAATCCTACTTGCAGATACCAAATGTCTTAAGAGTCTCAAACCAGTATAATGCAACTGGATACAATGGAGGACTTGCATCAAAATTATGTTGCTCCAAGTCAAATGCTTGTTGTCAATATGCCCACTGAAGCCCAGTGCATAGTATGTGAACACCATGCCACAACTGAAATTGCTATGGAAGGCAAAGTAGCTGAAAGGTTTATTTCAAAACTTAAAGAGAAAATAAATTTTGGATGTGTTTTTAATACATTTTTCCTCATTCCTAATTACAAACAACTCAGAAGAGTAATATGAAGTGATAGGTTTTGATTTGATTGTATAAACCTGCAAAAATAAAAGCCTGTAAAAAATACTTTAACTTACTTTAACTTTTCTCAGAGTTTGATTTTTTTTACCTATTTTAAATGTTAGAATAGGTATAAAGAATATGGGATCAATGTTTCTAGGATTTATGCCCATAAGCCTAAAGTCTAATTGGTACTTTCATGGATTTTCATGTTGGCGAGATCAGACCTTTGACTCCTCTTTTAACACACTGATGTTTTCATTTGACAGGAGTATTGTGCTATAAAATATATACCAAAGACATATTTTATCATCTATTCTGACTATATATGCATGCTAAATATACTGCATATGTATTGTATTGTATGTGTGATGCTAGGTTTTATTAACACACTACAGATAACACAGCTAACAACCTTTTGACATTATAATGTTATGATAACTGTTTAATATAAACTTACAGATTAGCAATAGCATAATTATTAACTTGAGCAACAAATGAGTAATTAATACGTATATGCATTTTTAGGGATTTTCAAGTTCTTGTTTATGTAACTCTGCAACTAGTTAATTAATATTTTCTAACTAATTAATATTTTCCCTTCCAAAGTGAAGGAACAAATTTTCAACCACTGGGATAAAGAGGACTTTCAAAAGGGTGCTTGAATGCTTTCTAACTTTTTGCAAGGAAAACTGATCTACAACTTGTCATTCTAAGGGAATCGAATATATAGTGTTGGTGTACAGTTAATAAGTTACAAAATCAAATTTTAGTATGACTGCGAAGAAGAAACACAAGAAAAAAGATAAAATGGAAATGTCTAAAGAGAGAAGATTATTGGGAAAGTCTAAAGGACCCAGAATCATGAGTGATGCAGTAATAAATGAGAGCCTGTTTATTTAATAGAGAAATGCCAGTTTACCTACTTCTGTAGGTTGTAAATGATTTATTGGAAAAAGGAGTGTAAGGGGAGAGTGAGCTATCCAGTGATGAGATTTACAGAGAGATGTCTTCCTGCAAAATCTAGTCAGCTAAGAATAATTTAAGATTTTTAAATGGCCTTGAGCAGGAAATTAAGTAATTTCTAGGCTGTTAAAACTTTCTGTCTGTGGAATTTACTGATATAAAAAGGTTATAAGGCATAAATGAACTTTAGACAAAATTCTTAAGCCTTTGTTTGCTTCAGTAAAAAAATCATTATTCTGAAGAAAAATGTCTAAATTTTAGTATTTTTAGTAGATTGTGGTCTATTAAATATCTTCAGTTTTACTGTGTCCACCTCAAAAGACTCTACAGGCTGCGTGGAATAAAACAAGTCCTAGGAAATGTAACTCATGCATCCCATAGCATCCTTCCCTTGGAATCTGGAACAACTTTCAAGTTTTATCAGGTTTGAATGGTAGCTGGATAGTGCACTTTTGTTTAAAGCCAATCTGTTTTACCTTTACACTTTTATTCCACTCATTTAATTTTTAAAATTTATCTTAGTTCAAAACTGGTTTTAGAAAAGAGTAGTATGTTCTAACTGTGAACTATCAATCCATTGAATCCAAAGCATTTACTGAATATGGAAACACCTGTGCCCAAAAGCATATAGACTTCTTGTATCTTCTGGCAGGGTAAATTATCATCCCTGATAAGAGAGTCTGCTGCTTGAGCTTAACCTGGATCTGTTCTCCTTGATTATTTTTTATCAGTGAATGTCCCATCGTAGCAGGAAACTTGAGCTGCTCTGATAGAAGCAAAAGTGTCCTCAGTTTGACATGCTCTGTTGTGACATTTCTGTGTCACTGAAACATGGACATGTTAGACATCTTATTTAAGTGAAGGTTACACCCTTGATTCTTTCCCCACTTGATGTATTGTTTTTGTCTGTTTCTTTCTAAGTTGGCCCAGAAGGGCATGGATGCCTACCAAAACTTTTTTCTTCTGGGCTGGATGTTAAGAAATCTGTAAGTGAAGCTCAGGTAATCCCTTTGATCCCTCTTTGCTGCTGCATCCATGAGACCTTATCCTAACCCTAGCACTGTGGCTGAGTTATCAAAAAACATCACATTGTCATCCTCAGTCACTTTGCTGATCTTTGTGAAGAGAATACGATTCTGCAGGCATCCACAAAGCTGAATGGCAAGCACCAGGAGCATGTTGGGTATTGCATATTATTTCCTATATATCATACATGATCTGAAAAGCAAAGACTGTATGTACTATATGAAGAAAGAGTAAAAAGAAATGGTGATCAATAGCTGCCAGTTCTTACATGTGCATAGGGAAATTGAGAATAGCATACCTGAGCTAGGTCTGGAAAAGAAAAAGGGTACTGCACCTTTGTATTTTCTTGTGATTTGAAGAAAAAGGTGATGTTCTAAGATGAACTGGGTGGCTAGTTTTCGAAGCAGAAACATGGGACACAGTAGCTTGAGAAAAAAACTGCTTTTCCAAAGCAGAGCATATTTTTTATCTTTGCTGGTCATTAGAAGTGCTTCTGAATACCAGCCCTTCATGGAAGAAGTCATGCTGGAATACTCTGAGCTGGTGATGATTTTAAACTTCACCCAGCATGTAATAACTCTGAGTAATTGGTAGGTATGTGGTCTTCAAGAACAGTGATATTTTTGCTCCTTTGCCTGTTTAATCACAGTGTTTTGTGCAGCTGAAAGAGTGCTAGAATGCACAGCACTGTAACAGGAATATTAGTATATAAGGTGAATTTAAAACACTTACTCAATGTACAGCAGCGTTTAAAAGCAAGTTAGGTGTGTGGCTGACAGGTCTTGCTTTTAGATACTGTCTCTTTCAAAAAACTGGTTTTCTGGTAGGTTTTTGGAGTCATTCTTATGGGCAGGACAAGGGACAGTGGGTTCAGAGGTGCAGCCTGTGTGCTGATAAGCAGTTACTAGAGCATGAAGAAAGAATACCTGATTTTAGAAATGTGGTATGTGTTACATTTATACAAAAGGAAGCCTAAAAAACACATTAACTTTATTGCAGCATACATTGTGATAATGACACCAGTTGTGAAATCCTGGTTTTATAAGTATAATTTATTATGCTTTCTTTGATCCAGTGTTACAAATTAGGATCACTTATGTCAGGAGATTAAAACCTTTTTGTCTCTCTTTGATATCAAACTATTCTTTCCCAGTACCTTTTATCTTGCATAGTAGTGCTGAATTCCACAGCATCGTTGTCAGTTCGCTTGTGTTATTTGCAGCAATCATTTAATTTGTTTTAGAACTGGTATTATTTAGTCATACTGTCACTTGCAACAACAGAGGCTCTTTAATATCCTAAAAATGTTGAGAGAGGCTTTGGTGTTAGCTGAGTAAGCATATGAATAAGAGAGTAGAGAGAAGAATTTTGGGACCATGGTGAGCGTGCAAGATAGCTAAATTGGATAGAAAAAGAAAAAAAAAACTATACAAGTCAAAGTGAAATTGTACATCAGAAAAACTACAGCAATCTACTGAGAATTAGTAGATGATAGTCATGAGAACCTTACAGTGAACCACAGGTACCAGCTTCCCTGAAGAACTGAAATAGGAACTTGGAGAAGCTTGTAAAAGGTGTCCTTAGGGAATCTTCCATTTTTTCACTATGATACCTTTAATCCTAGAATTGTCCAGCCACACGGAAAATAATAGGACTGCGTAGTTCAGTCAGTTAAAAGTTAGTATTATTCTTTTTTATCAAAAATATTAGGTGTTTCTGTTTTGTTGGACCTGTTAGGAATTGTATGAATTTTAAAACAAGTGAAGTCAAGTATTGAATTTGTATTGCTGTTTCTTTTTAAGTTTAAGATCATTATCTCTAACTAAGCAAACTCTATTCAGTAAAAGGAATTAATTAAAATACAATATTTTTTAACAGATGATTCAACGAGAGGCAGAAGTAAAGAATAGGGTAACTGCTGTGGCGTTGACAGACTCAGTTCACAATGTGTGGCATCAAGAAGTTGGGAAAACTATTCGAGAGTGGATGCGAGAGGTAAGGCCTCTTTTTTTAGAGAATTTGAGTATATACATCTGTATATGTCTGGGTGTGAAAGACAGCATAATACAGAACAGTGGAAATTATGTATCCATACCAGCTGCTAAAATAACCAGGATTAAAGCCATTTCTGAACTGCCAAGTTAGCAGTCAAAATACTAAGCACCAAGTCCGGTGTTTCTTCCTGATGCTCAGCAAAATAGAGACATGCCGAGGCAGCCCATGCAGTGCCTGATACCTGAAGCAAAGTCCTGGATGCATCTCGTGCTGCTGGTTTGATCTGGCAATGGTGGAAAATCCCCTTTAAGCTCTTCATGACTCAGTTTGATGATTTGCACGACTGGCAAAATATCCTTTCTCTCAGCAGCTTTTTGATATGTAATTACTCCTGTAGCACTTGGAAGCTCTTATACTTAGGTATGGGGCTGCTGAGATTTTAAAAATCGTATTTTTAGAGTAAGACCAACTAAACTTCTGTTCATGAGTCTTGTCCTCCCCAGATCAGTCTCATCTCTGTTTTCTGCATTCCCATGGCAGAACACTAAAACAATAGATGCACAGAGTGAATTTAAACTAGCCGCATCCTGAACTTTCTGTTATGCTTGACTTTTTCTCATGGATTTAGTGAAACTTCATGTATACAGTGACTATTCCTGACTTAACCTTAAAGTTTTATAGGCAGCAACTGATGGGAATAGAGGATCACCTGGGATGCAGCCTGACAGCTCTGACTTAAGTGTTAAAAATATAAAGAATGGTAACCCCTACAGGCTCTGTCAGAGAAATCCCCATTTTCTTTATGGGAGATCAAAACCTTAAAATATGTGTTATGTAGTAAAAACTGAAATTTTAAATCCTGTAATTTGAATCTGACAACTCCATTTTTCTTTAAGCATTTAGTCTGAATAAGAAAAGTGCATTACCTTTAATTTCATTTGCAGAAAGTAGATGTTAAAGAATAAGTTAAATGATTAATGGCCTAAAAAGTGGATGGAGTGTCATAACTTACATTAGCATTAAAAATCTCCTATAAGAAAGAAGAATTTTACATATGTGAAATGTGGCTGAGTGGTATTAAGACTAGCATATCACCTGGATATCTCTTACTTTAATCAGGTTTAAGGCTAGTGGTAAAATGAATAATAATTAAAATATACACCTAATCGCTGCCTGTCTGTAGGGCTAATTGCTGTCATTGAAAGAATGAATTGTTAAAATAAAGTAATTCTTCATTGAAGCTATCTCTCCTGTATCACTGGTGGCCTATTTTTAGTACCTATAGATGTCATGATTTTTGAATTTATTAGGAGCTGTGATGAATGATAAAACAAATCATCCATTTACATATCTTGACACTGCTTTCGAGAATACTTATTTCTTACAGGCAAGTGTCACATTGTATATAAAAGCCAGTTAATTGTGTGCTAATCTTCTGTATTATCTCCAGCTCTCTGATGTAGTGTTCTATCAGTAGTTAATATTAATTTTACTTATTTCAAATGATTGTAATACTTCATAAAAATTCTACTTCTTTTGTAATTTCTACCATGTTACATTTGCAATTTCATATTCAGCTGTTAATTAAAATTACACATGCAAATCATAAAATTATAGTGCTTTACTACTTTAAACCTTAAAACCTTCATGAAATACTTACATTTTAACAATTTTTTTACTAAATATGTTATATTACTGGATAGTGTGTTTGTTTTTTTTCTTTTTCCATTGAGTTCAATAGTTTCATTGATCTACTGTTTCTTACAAAAATCTGCCATGCTTTGTGAACTTCACTTTCTAATCTCATACAGCAACCCTTCCTTTATGTTGTCCCTGCTCTCCCTGGTCCCAGAACAGTAGGGTTGCCTTGACAAATCTATTCAAAAGCCATTCCTCGCCCTTTATTGGTGGGGACTGAAGCCTTTGAAATTCTCTCCTCACTGCAACACAGCTGACATCTTCTTCCAGACAGAATGAATTAAGGAAATACAATAAGATACTTGATCTACCAGTCAAGGATCTTTCCACAGTGAGGACCGACTCCATGGTGCACAACTAGGGCAGCAAGCATCTACAAATACACAATACATGTTGTTTACCAGAAGAGAATTCATCCATTTTTACTATCATGAACTGATGGTATTATTTTTTTAGAAATCTGTCTGAAAATTGATTGGATCTTTCCAAAAGGTTGTGCAGTTTTTTTACCTTTTTCACTTGATGAAGTTAGTCAGTTTTTCAGAAAGGAAAAACTCAGATTTTTAATAAAGCAAGCAATGTAGATCTTGTTATTCAGCTGGTAATCTTATTTAAAATGCAGTTGCTTTATAATTAAATATTCAATTCAGTAGATTTGGTGTTGTTTCATCATATTTTATTGAAAGCATATTATTTAATACTTTAGCTTATAGACTATTCTGAATAGATAGCATTTGGGGCAAAACATTTGGAAAATTCATGGTAAATTCATTCTACTCAGAGATTCAGGAATGAAAGGTAAATGTAAAGGCTTCCTGAATATAATTCCCCAGAGACCAATACTTACCTTTTTTTAGTGTTCATGCACATTCATCTCAGCTATATTTCCAATTATTTGAATATTAATCTGCATCTTGATGGTTTCTGTTTAGTTATATGTTGTCTAATATTTTCATGAATGTTCTTTCCACAGTGTACTTTATCAAAACACCCTGAAAAATTCTGATTTCTTAATGTTAGCAAATGAACAGGCTCAATGTTTATACCAGTACTAGTTTATATCAACTCCAACTGGGAAAATCTTAAAACCTATGGTGGGTAGTTCAGGCACAAACACCTACTCAAGTCCACTGGCACTCAAAGTAGCATTTAAAAAACATGATACTTAAGCACATTACAAATCTGCTGAATTATGTTCTTACTCTTACTTACTTAGTATGAAATTACATCATTAGTGTTTATTATTTATATTTAGAAACACATCAGTATTTCATCATCAGTAAGTTAGTGTAGTGTACTGTCCACAATTGTTATTGTGACTGCTATGTAAATTAGTTTGAGTAATTTGATGTGATCTTTTCCTCACTTACAACATGTGTATTTATTTTTGCTCTGAATTTTTGGCTTATCCCAAGAATTGCCTGTCTGCTCTTACAGAACTGCTGTAACTGGGTGTCCAGCTCTGAGCCCCTGGACACGTCGGTGGAGTCCATGCTGCCAGACTGTCCCCGTGTCTCTGCAGGTACATCCATTTCTTTGCAGTAAGCCAGTGTACATGTTTATGCCCAGAAGCAGCTTGTTCATTTAAAAATGCATTTGGTTCTGGCTGCATTTTAACCCTTCTGCAGCAAAATGTGGCTGTAAGCATATGGCTGCTATTATTTTATGCAGCCACTCTTAATTTTTTTTGTTGTTGTTGTTGTTGCTTTGTGTGGGGTTTAAGTTCTCTTGTCTACTTGTTGCTTCAATTTTTCTAGTCTTCCTTTTGTAATTGATGACATTATATGTGGGAGTCTAAGAAAAATAATAGTGATAACAAGAACTTGAATAAATATCTAACTCTGTGTAGGCAACAAGGTTTGAAAGAAGTACATTAATGAAAGTTACAGTTAAAATAAATGAGCCACTTTCCGGAATGCTGATCAGCAGAAGTCTAGTTTACATAGCAAATGATTTGCAGCATCAGAGAATGTTGATTTGAGTTTTCTGTTGTTTTGGGTATACTCAGCTATGCTTTTTTGTTACCGAATCATAAATTGCAAGAAGCACGTGAAATAATATAGAGGCTTCAGTTAAATGTGTGATAATTCCAGAAAATAGATGTAGTCATCAATGTAAAAGGAAAATCTCCAGTCTCTGTAGGAAAGTAATCTAAAATACATAAAGTAGTTACTGAACTCTCATGTTTGATTATCAGGTTTCCTAAAAGCCGTAGGTAGCATATTTCTGTAGAATATAAAACTAAGTTCAAAGGAAGACACAGCCTATGCAATATTAATTTAAAAGCTGAAACAATATTTGACCTTGTTCTTTGGGATGTAGTCGTTCGTTTGACAATTTAGTTTCATATCTGTCTGCGTTTGTGAGGTTGTAAGTGAGACCTAACCTTGCAGATGAAACTGAGTTTACTACAGGATATTTTTAAGGTTTAGAAAATTTAGCACTACTTTGTTTGAGAGCTCACAATAACCAGAGATTTTAATTACATTTCTCTTATGGTTTGGGATCTCACCATGCAGATCCTCAGCTCTGTATGGACACATGCAATAGAACTGACATTGTTCTTTCATGCTTTGGAAAATGATATATTACTAAAATTTTCATAGATTCAACATTCATTTAGCAACTTTTTGCTCTTTTAGGGGAGATTACTGCAGTTTAAAAGAAAAATATTGTTCAGGAGTGGAATTCTTTAAAATAAGATTCACTTCCAATCTCTGATGTCTCTGTTGCTCTTGTGAAAGACTGCAAATTATAATGTTCATTTTAGTCAGGTAAATAAGGGCTTGGATAGCAACTGGTCAGTATTTACTGTACACTGGCCAACATCGAAAATCACCCATTAGAGCATCTCTTCCCTTTCTTTGTGTTCACCTAATATAAACAATCTAAAAGGTATTCTGTAAAAGAAATCCTAGATGTTACTTAAAAAGCAGACTGATGCTTCATTAGAGCTGTGAATAATAAGTCTTGATTTTACATTTCTGTTGAAGACAGGTCACAGTGGCCTTAATGTTTCTGCACCACTTAATGAATTTCCAAGCTGCACTGAAGTGGTAGAAGAATTAATTTAAATGGGGTAGCATTTCAGCCAGAAAAAAAGTTGGGTATTTGTATTTAGTGCATACATTGAGATAAATTAAGATCACTTATGTTTTAGATGTTCTCAACAGAGATTTTTGATAATTATTTAATGTAAGATAACTATTTCCAGGCTAGTTCTTTCTAATATAAATGTAGTTTTAAATAGTATAACTTCATGTGACTGTGCCTGAATTATCAGTTTGTTCACATGTTTTTGCTTATATTTCTTGGAATCATCTCTTACATGAACAACTGTAAGACATTTACAAAGAACCAACTGAATAATTCGTATGTTGTCTTTATATGAGCAACGGTATAAACCTGCATTAGGATAACATGTAATAAATTTATTAAATATTACTAGATGTAGGAGCATTTTTTTTAATGTTTAATACTATCTGAAGACTCAGAGAGATTTTATTTCACTGTTTTGAGAATTGTGGTTTTGAAAGAGCCCACACTCAAATCCTGGCAGCACTGCCCTTGGTATTTCAATGAATGACAATGAGAGCAATCAGAACAATGACAGATCTTTTAAAATAAACCTTTTGCAGTAGAAAGATTCACTTCTATGCTTGGAAGCCCATCTTCTATCCCTGTTTGCACTGAAAATAAGTTCAGAAATAGCTACCTCATGGTCACATCCCTTGAGCCAGCTTTTCCAAAAAGGGTCTGGTATTCAGCCATTCAGTATATACTGGGTTTTACAGGCAATCCTAGTTGATGAGCAATTCCTACTGCAGATCATTTCACAGTCTCTTACTTGCTTTTCCCGTAAAATCACTAGAGACAAAATAAGTGGCCATCAAACTGGAAAGATTACTTATATTTCCAGATAGAGTTGTTAAAGCTTTTGATTAAAGAATTATTAAGGAAGTAAAATGTTTGCCATAATTGATTCATATCTTACTTGATTACAAAAGGAGTGAATACACTTCAATAATTAAATGTTGAGAGCATGAGAACAATACAGAAAAAGCAAGCCATAATAAATCCATTATCTGTTCTTGTGGCAAAAGGTACTTGTGGGTTCCACCTTCAGGGTCTTTCATCCATGTCTCAAGGATTTGTTTGCATGGTGGTGTCATAGTTTAATATCTTCTGGCATCTTGTTGGTGATGTGGACAATGAGTTTGAGTGCACCTCAGCAAGTTTGTCAACAACACCAAGCTGTGCGTTGCAGCTGGCATTCTGGTAGGAAGGGACATCACCCAGAGGGATTTTGAGAAGTGGGCCTGCAGAAGAGAAATGGACTCCATAAAATTCCACAAGTCCAAGTGCAAGGTCATGCACATAGGTCAGGGTAATCCCAAGCACAATTATAGGCTGTGTAGGCAGTCAGTTGACAGCAGCTCTGAGAATGATACGCAGTTGTTCATTGACAAAAAACTCAGCATGGCCTGCCAGTGTGTGTCTCCAGCCCAGAAAGACAACCATATCCTGGGGTGCATACATCAAAAGCATGACCAGCAGGTCAAGGTGGTTGGTTCTGCCTCTCTGCCTTGCTTTGGTGAGACCCCATCTGGATGTCTGTATCCAGCTCTGGGGATCTCAGCACAAGATAGATGTAGTCCCAGTGGAGCAAGTCCAGAGGATCCACAAAGATGCTCAGAGGGGTGAAGCAAATCTCCCATGAAGAGAGAGTGAAAGGATAGTCCAGCCGGGAGAAGAGAATGCTCTGGGAGACCTTGGAGCACGTTCCATTATCTGAAGGTGCTATAAGACAGCTGGTGAGGGGCTTTTGACAAGGACAGGGAGTGATAGGCTTCAAATTTATAGGGGGCAGGTTTGGATGAGCAAAGACAGGAAAAAAACTCTTTGCTTTGAGGGTGGTGAGGCACTGGGACAGGTTGCCCAGAGAAGCTGTGGATGATCCATCCCTGCTAATGTCCAAAACAAAGTTGAATGGGGCTTTTTAGAAGTTTGCACAAATTCCCCTGACAGGGGATTTGGAACTTTAAAAATTCCTATCTCTTACCCTCTTTACTTTCAGCCATAATTTAGGACCTCTGTTAGAGTTGAGGTTATCTTCTGTCTCGGCCTTAACCTACCTTCCTAATGGCATCCAATCAAAATACATCTATTCTGTCTCAGAGGAGATGGATCTATCTCCATCTAAGACATAAGAAAATGTAGGATGGAGAAAGATGACTACTTCAAAGTGATCGGTACATGAAAGTTCATCACATAAAATGGAGTAGGGTTGGGATTATTTCTGGGTAGGAGACTGGAGATCAGTTTGGAATTTTAACAGAGACAATGGAATAGATGCTTTAATAGGTTGCACTGCATTACTGCTAACTGTAGTTGTAGTTTATGCTGTGTCACTTGAGACCTTACAACATTTTTCCTAGTTCTGGAGCAGGGAGTTCAGAAGCCTTTGCGAAGTTCTTACTGGGGCAACTACTGGGCAGAAATAGCTGAAAGTGGGGATGGAAGAAAGCAGGTCCATGGATCTGTGTTGACCTCTGATGCTGTTCAGGAATTAAATCACTTTGATTTCAGGATAGTGGCTTGAACTTCACCCTAGGAAAGGTATTGTGGTAAAACTTGCCAGGCAAACATGGCCTTTGTTTTCCTGAATCCTGTTTGTATTCCTTAGCCTATGTATTTCTGCCAGTGAAAGCTTGTTATTCAGGAGAGACGATTAAACTTCTCAGTATTTTACCAAAGTGGATATGCACCAACACTCATTTAAAATAATCAAGTGAAGATGTTTAACATTAGTAAAAAGAATTGCCTAATCAAATCTTTTTAAAGCCTTCCTAGTTGGCCCCGAAAATCGCTAGTTGTTCTGTTAACAGTTGCAGCCAATGTAGTTAAAACATTGTGAAATAAGGAAATTATGACTTAAAAGACAAACAATGAAATGAAATACTGCCAGTAATGAAGAGAAGTTCTATTCACAGAAGACCCTAAACTTGAATATATGTCTATGTAATAAGAGAAGAAGTGCAAGAATTAATTCATACAGCTGAATAAGTTAGCCTAAGGCTGGTAGAAGAAAAACAAATTTAATTTTGGGGGACAGGTATGACGTGTGCTGGTGGTGCTTTTGAGTGAGTCTTCAGATAGTATTTTCTGGTACCAAAAATCAAGATTGAACTCTGTATTATATATCAAACATTTAATTACATTTAGGTAAGACAAGCACAACTTTTTGTGTTTTGTTTTGCTTTTTTGCTTTGAATTTAGAAAATATTCATAGCTCTTCACTGACAGAGCAGGTATGCAGCCTGTGGCCCCACATACAAGTGCACTGACTGATCAAGTAGAGCCCTTGTTGCAAAGCTTGTGTTGATACCTGGGAAATAATTAATTGCCCCTGGATTATGGCAGTGCTATTTTCTGTTGGCTTTGCCTAACTGGTGACTCCTGCCTGCTGTTTTAAGAGTTCAGCTGTGTATTTCCAAGGAAAAGCGTGTCTATCTGCAGGTGCACCCCATGCTGAGCAGATCCTGGGGTTCAAACAGGACGCTCTCCAGTGAGGTCAAATGGACTCTCCAACACCGCAGGGTCTGTGTGCAGGGGTAATTGCATTAGGGAGGCTTGTGATAGCTGTAGGGAGGGATCAGCTTAGTTCTTCCTGCTTTTTTTTCCTCAGCTGTACTTGCACCACACTACAGTGTTACACGCTCTTACATATTTACATATCTTGCTCATAAAAAACAAGGTAGAAGGAACCATAAACTATATAAAGTGCTGAGACAATGTCTGGCTCATACTCTTAGCAGCTTTTTGCCCAGTGTACCAATGCTTCTCTTTTTTTTTCTTTTTTTTTTTTTTTTTTTTTTTTTTTTTTTTTTTTTTTTTCATTCTTTAATCAATTTAATGAGGACTGTTCTGGACTGTTTTCTGCTATTAGTGTTTCATGACAAGGGATAGGTGCCCAGCAGTACAAGAAGTAGGAACAAAACCATGCACTTTTTAAAATAAAGCAATTAAGCAATTTTTCCATTCTGTTAAAAATGTTATTTCTGCATTCACTAGTCATTCATGGGTATTAATATTACATTAAGCAGTGTTCACTGTAAAGCTCTTTGCATTTTATGTCTTCATGTGCATGTAGTTCTGTCAATAAAAACTTTGGGTTTCAGGAGAAAAGATAAAATGCTGCAGCTTTTTTGTAAGATGGCAGGTTCCTGTGTCTAGCTGCATGTTAATTTAAGGTATTTGCGAGATTAATACGCAAGTATAGTAGTGCAGGAATCTGCAGTGTGAAGCTTGCTTCATCACCCATGTTAACATTCTCATCTGCTGCTAAAACTGGTCCTGCACTTCCATTTCTGCTGTTGTACTTGATCTGTCGGGGACTGGAAATTATTATGGTAACTTTGAAGTATCAGATTGTCTTAGCCACAGCTCTAGTGGTTGCTGCACTAAGTCCTGCTTTAACTTATGTCTTCTTAGCATGGAATTAAGTAGCTTTTTCCCTATTCCTGATTCTTCAAAGGAGCTCTGCTTTTATACTCCTGCTCAGTCTCAGGTGTTGCAGACAGCATTTTCATTCATGTGTAAACCTAGCTCAATGTGAGCTCCTATGTTGTGCTTAGAGTAGTTTACCTCTGCAGTGCTTTGGAAAGGACAAAGTCTATAGAGACCTGTTAAATAATATTGCGAATTCCATT
Organism: Phylloscopus whistleri; assembly: GCA_017589585.1. NCBI lineage: Eukaryota > Metazoa > Chordata > Aves > Passeriformes > Phylloscopidae > Phylloscopus > Phylloscopus whistleri. Next base: position 6,773,630 of record JADMLD010001013.1, on the reverse strand, counting down.
CTGGACTCAAAAGTAAACGTAAAAATGTGAATTGAAAGCATTGACTTAAATTGCCAGGTGTTGCTTGTGTAAGAGAGTTCAATAACACTCATTCATTTACTGTTCTACAAAATAGTTACATGTACTTGAGGCAGGACTGATATTAGAGAAACAGTTTCATCAAAAATTATTCTTGCACTCAAACGTATCTATTTATCATTGCAATTTTTTAGACTAGAGTGAACTGGTTTGTTGTTGTCCCTGAGGCAACAAGTTTGTTGTTGTCCCTTTGTGGCAATAATGAATAATTTAAATTACTACACTTGGATATCTCCTATTAAGCATTTGACAACTGTTAGACTGTTGTGACTGTTGCTTCCGATACTACTCAATGCTGTCTTGTTAGTTCCTTATATATCCATATATGTCTGCACGGTGGCAGGCCTTACTCCAGTGCATGATTGCAAAACCTCCTAGAGCTCAACACCTGAAAGGAGGTATTCCCTGAGAGATGTCCCCAAAATTCAGTAGCAAAATCTTTATTTTTATTGACATAAAATCCAAAAGAGCTTTCACATTTCAGTTTTCATTTTCTGTTAGAGTCCAGACTCAGATTTGGATTTAGATTTGGATTTTGCCAGAATTTTTCAAAAAGTTCGGTTTCAGTAGAAAACTTTCCTTTTTTCATAAATATATATAGTTATGGCTGGGAAGGATATTTAGATTGCTTATTGTCCGCATTTAGATACAGGCCTTTAACTTTTGACCAGATATTATACTGAAATTTAAAACTTTGATTTGGTAAAAATGTTACTTCCACTAACTCATTCAGCCTTGGCTGGAAGGATTCAAGAGATGGGGAATCCATTGCTTCCTTCCCTTTATCATCTGCAAACTGTTAAGAAGATTGGCTCATTTCTGGTTTGGCTGTCTGATCTCAGGTTCCAAACAGTTCTTGTTGTGCCTTTTCCACACTAAATTAAAGAGCTGTTCAGTACATTTACTTTTTCTCCCTGTGAATTACATACTGGCATTGAGTCAACACACCATTTACTTTTGAGAAATGTAATAGATTGAGTTATTTAAGTCTCAGTGCAAGTTAATGTCTCCAGGTCATCCAACTTCTTTGAGAGAGACTTGTCTACATCTTACTAATGTAATAACTAATCTTTGCTACTTGATTTTCTCCCATTTCATTAGGCAACAGTTACATTTGACCATTTTATCACCCTACTGTAAAGAGTCAGTTTAGGAGGAATTTGCTCTTTCTAGAGCTGCTTCTTTTCATCTTAGCTTTAAACTAGTGTTAGGAAACATTGCAGGTAGCTTTTCTAAAAAAATAAGCCAAACAAATACACTAACATGAGAAAGAAAAAAGAAGGCTATCATCTTTCTTGTTAATAACCATCCCATCCATCTTCACATATACACGAGTTTTACCAGCAGCGAATTTGTATATATTTCTTGTGTGGTTGAATATGGCACTCCAGTAATAACATCTCCATTCAATAGTGGTTTCTCCATGATAGCTGCATTTGCTGATTACTTAGTCTGCAGGTTTTTAGAAATGTGGAATAAGACTGACTTTCAACCCTTTCTCATGAGTAAACAATTCTAGAGTTGTTCTGTTTGTCCCCTCATGAATTTATGAAACATTGACCAATTTCTGCCTAAGTTGAAGTTTTAGTTAAGTAATGAAGTGTAGTAAGTTTCTCCAACTTGTGTGGTAGTAGTTTACAACATAGCAGAAAAAATGAGGAATGTATCTTCCTAGTAAAAGGAAGACATTTTAATGTCTGTCTTGAAAGACAAGGGGGAGTAACTCACATGCTAGACACAGTACCTGGAATCAAACAGCTGGCAAAGCAGCAGTTACCACCAGTCAGCCAGAATGGGTGAGGGCTCCAGTGTAAGACAGTCCAGAAGTTTCATGGGAAGCCTGAGAGGAGCAAAATTTAGTTACTGAAAACAAAAGGGAGATAAAGCACTTTCTAAAAATGCTTGGCAAAGTTGACGTAATTTTTCCTACTGCTCAGAATGTTCTTGGGGAATAAATCAATTGCCTGACAAGAAATTGAGTATACTCTATTTTCATATAAATCCTTACAGCTAAACATGCTAATTCATCAAAGTGTGAAATTGAGTTTATTTGTTTAGGTGTTATTTTCCAGTAAGTTTCATTGGCTTGAATTAATTACATTTTTGTACCTTAATTCCTCATTAGTAGATTCCAATATCACAGTACTGTAGTTCTCAAAGGGATTTTTGGTATGTGCCAGCCTCATCCCCCTGCCCAGAGCAGAAGCAAACATTCTTACATTGCTTCCTGACAGGTGCTCATCTTCCTTTGTGTTGTGTAATGATACATCTTCTCTGGGCAGTCTTGTCCAAACTTCCAGTTTTAGTTATCCGTTCTTCCTTGGTGCGAGCATACAACCGGAGGAACAGCTGAGTAAGCAACAGTCACCCCCAAAAAAGAGACTTGTTCTCCATGCGCATTTCTCCTTTATTTATCTTGAGATTTATGTAAGGCTACCGATACAAATGGTTTTCTCTGAAATTTTGGGTTAGGATTTTTCCATCTTCTATACCTTCTCTGCTATTTTAAGCATTATTTCAGATGAATATCCATAGCCAGTTAGCTGATTTATGACCCTTACGTCCAAACTCTGCAAGCCTGCCAATTTAGAAATATTTATCCCTAAGAAGATATTGATGAACAGCAAAAAAGGATGTACTTCATCAAACAATCTCTTTTTTTACAAATATGGAACAGAAACATATATGAGCAATTTCATAACTTCTTCTGCATTGTTATTTATAGTTTCATCAGCTCCATCTGAAAACATGCAATTTTTGCTGTGGATTGCATTTGTTGCTTGTGTATTTTGCTAAGTTTGCCAGCCATACATTGTTTTTTACTGAGATAGCTTCGGCTTTCTTTATCATATTTAGATTCTCATTTTTTCTATGTTCTTTAACTGATTTCACTTTTTTTTGCTAGATCAGGGGCACTAATGCTGTTAGGTGTTTTTTTGTCATCCAGCAACTTTCTAAAAATACCTTTCATTCATTTATGTTTAAATATCACATCTTGATTAAATTTACTGGTACTACTCCTACTTTGAAGAAAAAATGCCCTTTTTGAAGCTCCAAGCGTGTGTGTTTCTAGCAGAGGCTTCTCTCTGTTCAGTTCCACCAATGTCATCGGGCTCACAGGCCCCAGGCAGCCAGCCACTTGTCTTTATCCAAAATAGTAGAGTCATGGAAGGTATTACATGTTCTTGTCTATAAGCACTGTTCATTATTTTAAGAAACTCTTAATATTTGTGGCCACCCATGTTCATCTCCTGAGGTTATACCTTTCAAGGTGAGGAAACTCTGCATTGCAGAGGTGCGCCTAGGAAGAAACTTAGCCCATACACTGTTTTGCCAAAGTTGTCTGTAACAAAGCTCCTCGACAACTTCTTCTCCTGGGCTTTTTTTGTATATTAATTTATATGCACAATAGACCCAAGATCAGATTTTATCCCTGTTGTTAATAACAGCACACCACATCCTCATCACTTATATGCACTTGAATCAACCTAAGTAATAAGGTAATAAGGTAAACCTAGGTAATAAGTGACTTTTTAATACTCCAGGCCTCCAGCCATCAGTAAAGCCAATTACCAAATCGGACTTCATGGCTGTGGATAGACAACAAACAAGAACTGGAAAAACTAGCAGTGGCATAGTTTTCTTTTTATTTGCCAGATAAATTTATTTGCAACACATGGAGATTAAATTTATATTGTCTTTGCCTTCTTAGTACCCTGCCCTCTAACTGCTAATGTAACAGCTTTCTGGCTGCTCCAACCAGCTCTCAGCTGAGAGGATTGGTTTACCAACCTATGAGATAACCAAAAATATGAAAAACATTGAGCTCCACAATGCTGTTTTTAGAGATCCTTTTCAAAGCATATTTGCACTTTAAACATTCTCCTACCAAGAGACATTTAGGAAGCCAAATTGTCTGTAGAAAGGACTTGTCATTTTCTGATAACCTGCATTGGCAACTAATCTTGTCATGTTGATATACAGGGACAGTTAAGAGACTTGTTTTAAAAGCATTGTGATTATTATATAGTTAATAATAGCAAAAGAAAACAAGTGCTAAGCATTTAAATTGGTTACACAGGTAGTGTTAAGGACAAGACTAATTTAAGCAGACATATTCTTATAATACAACATGCAAACCATACCCTCTTAAATAATTATTTATCATATATATCTTAATGTTATTATACACATTATAAAATACACACAATACAATTCAGAATACATATAAATAAATCAAACATGTATTGGATATCTGAAGGCCAATTTTGACTCTTAAATACTTACATTTGAGTCTGGCAGACCTCAGCTCTAACTTTGCCATGCTGGGCAAGGCAAGGTTATCTTTTCTTACCATCTTTGCCTCCAGATGATCAGTGTTACTATGTGAGTTTAAACTATATACTGAACTGGGTGTTAAACTGGAATGGCTTTGCATGGAAGGGAGCTTTCCTGCCTGAAGGTGTGCATGTTGTGACTGCTCCAACAGGATTTTTCCACTCAGCTGTGCATGCAACAAATGGGAACACAAACATATCTCAAAACACTTGTGTCGCAGAAGCGAGCTTCACTTTTTGATTCTAGAGAAACTGAGCTTCAAGCACTCATCCTTACTCAGAGTAGTTACTTTGAATGTTTGTTTGGTTAATTTGGGGACGGAATTCTGCACATCTGTTTATGCAAGTTGATCCATTCAAGGAAATCTATTCCCTTTTCCACAAAGGAAACCTCCCATAAAATTCCATCAGATTAAACAAACGCATGTAAGATAATGGCTGAAGTAGCGTGTCCAGCAATACTTTGCTGGACACTGATTACAGTATGTGTCACAGCTGTGAGATGGGATTTGGATCATTTCAGGAATATTATGGATGTTTGTGATTTTGACAATTTTCTGCTACTTACTGCACAATTTACAAATTCAGCCCAGCTTATAAGTCTTGGAGATTGCTTCGGGCTGCTAAGCAGCTAAATCAGCTGTCACTGAAGATTCCCAGTGGTTTTGTTGGGTCTCTCTTCAGGTCTTGTCCCAGCAGAACATTATTTTAAACTAAATGCCAAGTGTGAGCTAATGTTTTAATAATGTTCTTTTCTTCTCTTAGTAGCCCTGAAGGAAACTTACTAAACATTTGTGTCATACTATGTCTGATACCATTGTCTCCCTACTCTTGGAGCACACACCTCCTCTCCTTCAGGAAAGTATCAGCTTCGCATATAGATCTGAGATCTGCCTGCCTGTGCAGAGGAATGGGTGCAGCTTTGGAGAATAAGCATCTGAAAGAACCCTGCACTGTTGACTGGCAATTGGTCACCTTCCTTTGAGATGGTGGTTTGAGACCCCATCCACTGGCATGGGAACAGAAGTTGGTTGTTGATTCTAGTGTCAGTGGCCTAACCACAGCACTGTCTTATAGGTGAAGGCTCTCCCTTCCTCATCTGTCTTAAAAAAGGAGTGGATTTCCACTGGTTTTTAAGGAACAAAATTCACTTCTTCCAGGCTGCAGCATTCACAGCATTTCAATTTCCATGACTTTAATCAGTCAGTCTGTCCTAGCTGATTATTTGTACCAGTGCCTTGTAAATGCTGTGCGTTTTTTGGAAAAGTAGCTCATGGGATGGAGGAGCCTCAGAGGTGGAGAGGCAAGGTGTTCGCTCAAGCTAATAGTAGGATTTCTGTTACACAAAGCAGAAGAGGAGCCAGTGACAGATTAAAGGAGAACAACTACTGTTTTTCATTTTCAGTCATCTCTGGGTGACAACAAAGAGAAACCACAAACATCCAGTGGAGATGGCACCAAGATGTGGTGGGCTGCCCCACCAACTGAATGCCATGGGTTGTTCTCGTTGAGCCAACGAAGCGAGAGCATGCCTTACACAAGGAGATTAAATGCAAAGTGGTCATTAATACCAGTATACCCAGCCTGTGAGAAATGTGGGTTACTGGAAAACAGATACCACTGGGGAATCCTTCATGTTGCATGATGTTAGTAGAAAATGCACACACATAATCTTGGGAATGTCAGCTCCCCTTACCTCTCTACCTCCTTTTAGAGGATGTCTTTCTTCCAAAGCAGCTCAAAGCTCAGCAGAGAGGTGAGGACTTTTTCTGTTATTTTGTGGATTGATCATAAAGTTTGTGTTTTATAAAGTTTTAGAAATTCCAGGTGAAATAGAAGTATGAGCATTTATATCACCTGCTGTCAGACTGTCTCACCTTAGGAGAACTCTGCTACACAATGCAGGCAAGTCCTGGTTTCTGCTGATCTGTCTTCACTGGAATGACATTTTTATTTGTATGGTTTTAGCTGTATTCGCAGCTTGTAATTTCCACCCCCAGATAAATAATGTTATCTTGGTAACAGAGCTACAATCAGTCCCAGGTGAATTAATTTGTCATCATCCAAAACTATTATCAACCGTGTAAAATTTATTCTTTGTAGAAATGAGGAAGCAGAAATTGATTTTGAATAGTTATTCTTTCCATACACAGGCTCTGGCGTTACATATTTTGCTAATTCTGGTATGATTTTTCTGTGCTACGTGTCTTTTTCTAAACTTTTCCTCTGATTTCATGCCTGACTTTTTTTAATGCTACTAAATGATTTACTGAAGCTCTACAAGTGATATTTCATTCGCCAGGGAGACTGAGCTGAGTGCTGTCCCCCAATTCGATACAATATTGTGTTAGAATTAATATGGATATTGATGCAAAATTAATGCAAATAGACTCCACATCTAATCCCACACTCCCTCACTCAAGTTCACTGGCAGCAACAGCAAGTTACTGCTTTGATTTCAGTGCTGGATATGCAATATTTATGAGAGGTTGCACTTTACAGCTTTTAGTTTGGTTATCGTTATTCCAGAGCACATTTAAACAGTTTTTGGAACTGAATTTGTTCCAACACTGTTGTCAGACCCCACTTAGACAAACCAGACTTCAGGCATATTTAGCTTGTAGCTTACCCCAGTAAAAGCTACACCACCAGCTTCCTGAAGGTGCAGAATGTAATTAGCAGGTTGTACCTCTACAGGACCATGCAGGAGACTGCTCACAGTTGTAAGTATCTGTGATGTGCAGGGCAGTATTTGACCATTACATGTCTCACTTCTGCTTTATGTCTGCAGAGTCTGGCTTGAGTGCACTGTTAGAATGTAATTGGTATAACTAACAACTAATATGAAAGAGCAGGATAGAAGTCATCACGAGACTTCAAAGATTTTAATAGATTGGGGGGCAGTCTTTCCCCTCACGTAGTCTGTTGTTGTATCTTCTGAGAATGGCTGAAATCTTAAGTGACCTGTAACCTTGACATGTTAGTCTCCTATATTTTAGGCCACGTACAATTTTCTTTTATTTCTGTCTATTCAGACAGATACGGTCTTTCTGATCATAAAATCACAGGCTCATGAAGTGGTTTGGGTTGCAAAGGACCTTAATGGTCAGGTAGTTCCTGCCACTCACCTTGGGCAGGGACAGGTGTCTCCCTCTTTCATTCAAATATGTGTGCCCAGGTAAACAGGTTTTTGATGGGTAATAAATGCTGGTTTAAACCGTTTTAATCCTCTTGCCCTGCTAGCTTCAGACTCATTGGAAGTGGTTGTTTTGATACAACCATTTTCAAAAGATAAGGCTTTTCTGAGTTGCTTTCCTAAACCTAACTGACCAAACATAATTTTGTTTATATTTTCACTAAACGTGAAAGCTCATACTGGTTAAGTGTGCAATTCAATATCAGTTTACATTATGGGGAAAAATCAATGGATATTCCCCTGTGGTTTTTTGGTATGGGAGACAAATACCCATCAATAAAACTTGCCTGCTCCTGGTGGGCTTGATCTTTCTTTCCCTTGGACTCAGACTTGCATCTCTCCCATCAATCCCAATGTGCATAGCTTAATTTCAATAGCAGAGCCTCTTTCCCAGGCATCATGCGGTCGCTTCTCCCAAAGCTCTCAGGGAAGCTGTGGCTGTTTCTATGAGTAGGAGACAAGCAGACCTCTCTGGGAACACCAGCAGAGATGCTTCTCTTGGTTACAGCCTCAGCCCTTTGCTGCTCCAGGATCCCACCCTGTGATCCCTCATGGCCCTCATGGTCTGAGCACTGTAGATCTGGGGAGGAAAATGCTCAGAAGCATTTCAGCAAAGCAAAATAACATGCAGCAAGCTCCTTACCTCCACCAAATTGAGCATGGATGTAATTATCCTTTTAACCAAGACACTTTAAAACAGACCATGAGTGACTGAGAGGGAGTCAGAGCAGCCCAATGATAGATTTAAAGTTCAGCAGAGGGGAAAAAAATCATACAAAGATTTCACAAGCAATGACACTTGGATGGTATTTGGGAAATCTTTTTCTTTCAAGACTATCTTGCGATTTACTATGGGAGTAGCACATCAAAGCTGCTCTGACTTCAAAGCTTAGAACCACTTACGGCTTCCAGCTATTACTAACCAGTTCCAGCTATAACTACTGCTTCACCCTGCCAGCAGCTCATCTCAGCTGCCTCTTTAAGTTACACCCATCTACTTCCTGCCTTCTGATTTTGGGGAGGGGAAAAAAATAGCCAGAAAAACTTGTAAATTAAATATAGCTGTTCGCAGCGAAGCAATGTCAAAGGGGGAAAAGGCAAATGAAGGCATTAAGACATTAAAGATTTAGTACAAACTCAACAGTGATTTACATATGCATACTCTCATTTGGCTGACTCTAATAAAGCTGTCTGCTTTGAGGAAGTTCCCTGTGAGAGTGTTACCCTGGGGTAACAGCCCCTGAATGAGGTGTGCAAGCTGTGTGGGCTATTATTGAGGTCCAGATGTTACCTGTAGCTTGACACAACCAGCAGTGCCATGGAACTCCAGGATATCTTCACATATTCACATATATTCATATATAATGGAGTAAGTTCCCATCCCTGTTCCATAGGGGCAGTCTGCATCCTCTGGTCTATAGAGATACCTCAAAACAGCATGCCACTATGCGGCAATGATCACCAGTTATTGCTGCAGTGTTGTTGATTCTTTTGTATTAGTGGTAGAGATCTTGGAAGCAACATTTTTATATTTTGTATTTCCGGAGTCCCTGAAACAACTGAATTGTAGTAGCACAGGGCTCTGCTACATTCTCCAAACGGATAGAAGAAGGCTAAAATATACCAAAGTGGTAATTTATTGTGGTATTAATATTGTTCAGCACTTTAAATTAGTACATTGTTATTTTCTGATTGGGAGATTTATGTCTGTTTTTTAAAATGGGACTTTAATTTCTGAATACAATATGTTTTACAGATGACATACTAATAAGAAGTTAGGAACGAGTGTGGTCTTTGAGTGTTTCATGTAAGAGTTTGTATATTTGGTACAGATCAATGCCATACTCTAGAGCTAAATGTCATTAATCCATTTACAGACATTCATTGCAACAAAGAGAAATTACCATTGAAAGAGCCAATCATCCATTAAGGAGAATTTCTCTGCTTCCTTACATAGTCCTGTATTTTGAAAATGCCTTTGCAGGTATTTAAAGTTGAATTTTTTTTCCCTTTATTTCTTCCCTTTACAAGGAAGGATTTTGGCAGCAGTGGAGACGCTGGTAACTTCTCCCAACTGAGCTGGGACAGCAAAGATGGCCCCACATGGTGCCAGCCTGCTGTTTGTGGACACAGTGTCCCATTAGGGAGTTGTCTTATCCTCACCCACACATATAAATTATGTGCTTCTGCATCATGTGGCAGATGCCAGTACAGAAATGGGAAGGCCAGATAATAGGCTGTTTTGCCTGGATGGTGGTTGCCACTGGACGTAAGTAATTGAATTATTGTGTACCACAGTCAGTTTACAAAAAGAGTATTCTAGAAAGCTGATACATGAAAAAATTGTACAGGGACTTACTGTTAAATCTGTAATATATATATGGCTAATGTATAATCTTTCTGAAGAACATGGCTCTGCTTTAACTTGTAGAGAGGTAGATGGGAGTTTCCTGGCTGGCTGGTAATGCAATCAAAAAGTAAGGCTATTTGTGGACACTCCATCAAAACTTTTCTATATTTTGCTGTGTGATAGGTTTTTTCTCTTCTTAATACATGCATTTCTCCCAAATAACTGTGCAACCCAGTAACAGCACAGTCATTTGAAGTTCACTGAAAATACAGAAGGACATCATGTCTCCTATCCTAATGTTAAACTTGGTATATTAGCTTCCTTGCACAGCTTGCAGCATTGGAGCATGATATACAGCTATAGCAAGGCAGGTTAACCACATACAAATTCATTAATTATTACTGGATTAGTAGGAACCAACACAGGTGTGCAAGCATGGAGGCATGATTTCTGTAACTTTTCATTTATGACTTAATAAATTAAAATACGTTAGGATTTTGTTATCTGGAAGTAACTATGTGCAAGTCATCTGCAGATGCTATTGTTTCATATGCATAAAAGTTGTGTCAGTTAGCTGCAGTTCATCCACAAGCAGAGCTGGACTTGAAGTTAGAGATCAAATATTAAAGGATCCAAAAATTATTTTAGATTAGTGCAGAAAATTCAGGAAAACATAGTGTATTCCTTAACTTACACAGTTTTATCTAAATTTCCCATTATTATTCTTTGCCTTTTTAATCTTTTGTTCCCTTCTTGTTCAAAGATGGCAAGATGATGGAAGCAATAGGTACTACATTTAGCAGCCTACATTTAAATGTAGTTGTGGTATGGCGATGTGGAAGGTGTTCTTCTAATGTCAGGCTGACTTGATCCTCTGTCTGCATTATTAAACCTTCTTAAACACCTACACTGTAGTGTTCACCTTCCTTGACTTCAGTGAGCAGCGAAGCTTCGTAAGAGAGAGTGAGCCTTAACTCTGCTGAGTGGGTTACCCGAGGTTACTTAGAAATGCTGATGCCTTCTCTGCTGTGTTTATAAAGTTATCTGTTTGTTGTTCTGCAACTCTAAAATCAAAATAATAAAATGACCAAGATAAATATAGAGGCTAAAGATATTCTGTGATTTGAAGTAATTGCATTCACCTTTGGAAACCTTGTCCACCCCCACCCTGCCCTCCTCCCTGCAAAAAAAAAATCATTAATTAAAGAGGTTATTCTGGGGGATAGTAAAATTGACACTATTACTGAGGAACCTCTTGAGCGTGGTCTCACTTAGTCACTCAAGAAAAGGATGTGAATGAATGCCTGATTTACAACTCAGAGTTTATTGGGAACTAATCTGTTCAAAATGTTTGGACTAAGCTAAAATCTGGTTTGCTCATCTAATGAAAAAGGTCAAAACAGAGAAGAAAGTGCTGTAGTTTGTGTTAGGTGACACTGTGCCCTGCTTGTCTAATTTGATTACAGAGACCCACTGAAGCCCCAGGCAAAGCTGATTTTAGCTGTAATCAGCTTCTTAACCTTTTGAGAACTAACATAAACACTACCTACTACTGGTTAATTGTGTTGCTCTACTACATACAACAAAGTACAAAGGTAAAAGTGTAGAACTGTAGTAACACATGTGATAAGATTACTCCAGGGGATTACAGCCCTCCATGTTTTATTTGTGTTCACTGGTTCCTTTCTTAAAAATTAAAAATCAGAAATGGGCAGGGAGCATCAGTTTATCAATTACAGGCAACATTGGCTAGTTGTGCTACTGCTTCGTCTCAAATTCCTCTTACATACTGAAGGGATGACCTACTGTGGGTTGGACTGCTGTGGTGCTGGATCTGCTTTTTTAATTATTTAGGATTATCTTTGTTCTAATTGCTTACTTGTAATTCAGCATGCGTGCTCCCTTCCTCTAGGATGAGCATCTTTCAGAAAGTTTTGTAATCTCTTTTGGCAGAAACACCATGCCCATATGGGACACCTGTCTCTAGGTAAGATAAATGGGATATATTTTAATTTCAGATTTTGCATATACATATATAGGCAAGAAGTAAAAATCTGAGGCACAAAAACTGGGCCTTTGCAGAATCTGTGTATCCTAGCTTCCTGTGTATTTTGGTTCATATGCTTCCTCTAGTTTGACAGAAAATTTGCGTTTCCGTGAACTTCAAAACCTTGAGGAGATTTCTAAGCCAATAGGTTGTCAGTGTATTTTAGTTTTTTCTGACCCATGCTGATGGCTTGTGTTTATATAAGGAAGTCTTGATCTGCTCATCTTACATGCTTTTCTTACATTCTTGCTGCTTGGAGGTAGCATGTTACCTCTCGGTTTTCCACTCTGTAGAGAGTACGTCTGTTTTACTCTTTCTGTCCTACTGTTGTTGTCAGCAATCTATCATTCATCTGCAAAAGTCTGTTCAGAGTGGCATCCCTAATGACTTGTAACTTAAATTATGAGCAGCATTAGCACGAGTGTTGCAGGGCAGCCTTATGCTGCTCTTGTGCTCCACTTTGCCTCAGTGGGGGTGCCGTAAACCCAAAAGATTATTGTAGTCCATATCTACCTGTGCTTAAAACTGTTACTGTCTCTTTATGACCCTGCCACTGGGAAATGGAGGGGAGTTGGGGCGGGGAAGGGTGTAGTTTCTGCCACTTTTTAAAGTCTGTTGGGGCAGGCAAGCATGCTGTGTCACCACCTGGCTCACCGACTTCTTGGTCTTTGCTTAGGCAGAGGCTTTTCCTTTTTGGCTTCTCTTTTCGGGGTTTGGGTTTTCTTCCTCATCTCAGAGAGTCTTCAGTTAGCAGTTTTGAGCTGTCTGGAGGCGAGTTCCATATGAGCCTGCCCACTGCTGCTGCCCCGAGCCGGGGTGGCCCTGCTGCAGCTTGCTATCGGCACCCAGCCGGGCAGAGGAGACTGCGGAGTCTCAGCCCGGAGAGACCCCAGCCCAGACGCATTGCCTTGCCTGCTCCTGGTTGTCTCCTGCTGAGAGCAAGGCAAAGTCCCTCCGTACATTCTGGCCCTGACCTAGTTTCCAGCCACCATCAGAGCATGCCAGCTGCTTTTCTCAGCAGAACTTGGCTGCTGGATAGATGAGCAGAGTGGTGAGGGAAGACTGACACCATTTTTTGCTTTGCCTTTCAAACCATGCACTCAGGGACATCCCCAGCATTTTGGGTCTCTCCTTGTTCTGGGGAGTCTGCAAGGTTTAGCAGTTTTGTACCTGGTGATTATTTGCTATTATTTCTTGGTTGTTGCTGTTCTCATTGTTAGTTAACTGTTACTTTTTATGTACATTGGCTCGTATTCGTTCCTTATTGGTGGAAAGAGATTGGTTGAACCCATAAGGGGTGTGGAGGTGTTAGTTCTAGCCAGGTCTGGACAGAGGATGCTAGACACAGTGGTACCTCATTCAGATTTGGTTGTTTATTATATCTTATTTCACACCGTGTGAGCTCTCTCTTGTTAGGCAAGAAAATGGCCCCTTCTAACTTGTTTCAAGGACTTTTAAGCAATAAGCAAAAACAGTTAAAACCTGACACCTAAGTTATTTTTATTTATAATCCAATTAAAGATCATTCAATGCCTGCAATGCAGGCCTCCACCAACCAGTTAAAAAAGATCATCCAAACTCAAGAAAAGGAGGAAAAAGAAAGTGAAGAAGAAGGACTAAGACAATGCCCAACTCCCTGCATATTGTCTCTTATTTATATTCTGTGTCCCAAAACCCCAAACTTTAACTATTTCACCCTGTGACATTACATATCTCTATACCACTACACACACACACTCCCAGTGCTACCACTCAACTTTGGAAGCCATTCCCATGGCCTCAGTTCAAAGGCAGTAAGTACCCTCCTGAGGGTAACCACCTGTCAAAGCAGAAAGCCTGATGTTTTCAGCATCCAGGATTCCAACAAAGGGGAGGCACCCCATTCCAGAGTGTTCTCCTTCTTAAACCAAGGTAGGGGACATTATGAAACTGGACTACCGGGTCTCACGATGTTCAGTAATCCCTTCAGCCCACCTGCTTCCCTTGAAAATTGTAGTGAGGAACTGTGGTAGCAGATAGATTAGCAGGGGTACGGTTGTGCCAGAGAGATAGATGAGCCTTCACTTTATTCAGATACTTATTTTATTAACTAGAATTAATAATGACTAGAGTTAATAAAGTAATAATAAAAAAAAAATCAAACTACCAACAGAACAACAACAATAAATAATAACACAACACTTGCACACATAAAAATCTTGGTGAGTGTGTGAAAGGACATACACAAGTTATGTACAAGGTCGGAATTGGTTTCCTTTTCTTGCCGGCAATAACTTTAAGGTTTACCTTACACATATTTATCTGTGGCGAAAGTACAGTGTGTTGAGCAAAAATTAGACCAACTGCTAGTGTTTGAGTATCAGAGAGGTGGCAGATTTTTTAGCTGTCTCTCTGCATAGATGCGAATGGACCCTGAATTCTGGACAGGAATGAGAAATCTCTTGAGATCTGCTGAATGACTTGGTGATATGATCTTCATCTCAGGCCCCATGATTTTCTACAGGAAAGAGGTATGCATAAAGAAACTGAGGCTGACTGCGACCCCTTTGGGTTTCTTGAAAACTTTTTGGCATTTCGGTATCTAACTATACTGGTTATCTCATTCTGATGGCTCTTCACAGCTTGGCATCTGTGTGCACAGCTGAGTAACTTCAGGCTCTGCCCTGCATTTCCCTGTGGGAGACATGTAGAAATTGTTCTGCAAGCACAAAGACGACTTCATCTCTTGGTTGCAGATAAATTTTTCTAAGGTTTCACATGGACTGTCTTTTGCCTCTACAGCCATCATGTAACACTTTCTCTGACCTACTCTAACCCTTCCCTTTTCCTCGTTTTGATTCATAGAAGGAAAAAGAATTAATTTCAAGTATTTATTGTGTATATCACCATGGCATTGGTTGCATTTCCTGAACTGATGGGAAGTTTCATCTCTAGCCAAATTGGACATGTTTATTCTGCAGCAGTGGTATATTTTTCTTCACCTCTCTTCCACAAAAAAGAAGTGGGATCACATTGTCTTCCGGTCCATCTGTTAGAAATAAGAGGTTTGTCTGCAAAACCTGTCAGTGTCCACATTTAGAACTAGATGTTCTCAAGCCTCCTTATTTCCTTAATACATTCCAGTTACAAGGAAGCTTTTTGCCAAGTTTCTGCCATGTGAGTACCTGCTTTGCTCCAGGATTGTTATCTGGGGACTGTTCAGGTTCAACTAATTGCTGTGGACAGTAACAGGCGATGAACAGCAGTAAATGCAACAGACTTTAGAGCAGTGTCTTTGCCCTCCAGAAGGAAACTTTTGTGCCCCTTACACAGTAGTTAATTTCTGGAGTATATATATGGTACAAGCCCTGAAGTTTGGGTGTGTCTTAATGGGTAACTCTGTGGTTGCTCACAAAGGAAATTACTTTTTCTGTTTCTGAATATACTCAGAAGCAAGGGAAAAGTGCTGTGCTGTGCTGCACCATTATTACTCATATCTTGAGATTGGCAGCAGCTGTTTTCCAATCCCTCATTGAGGATCAGCTTCTTTCCGTCAGCCGTCATGAGACGTGGAAGCTCTGCTGCTCCTGACTGCTGAAAGGGTCTGTGTGCCTCACACATGTGCCTCACACGTGTCTTACTAGGATAACAGCAACAGCAAATTTTGATCCCAGCCTAGCAGAAGTGGGACCCTAAAGAGCAGGAGTGAGGCTTGTGCAGGGTTGAATTTTATCAGGGGCTGCACAGAGAGAATCACAGGAATCAAGCAGTATTTGCTTTTGCCCCCTGGAGAATAAATTGCTTTGCAGTGGCAGATAGAGGGATAAGTCAATGATGATGCATGGCTGCAGAAAAGACAAATCTTTTACAGACATATCAAAATAAGCCTACAGCTTACAAAACTATTGGTGATGCTTCAGCCTGGAGCCCCTGTAGGCAGCATGGCCAATGGAAAAGGAGAGCAACCAGAAAACCTGAAAAGGAAAGCAGCAGAAGTGATAAGTGTAGAAACTGTGGCCTAAAGAAAAAGGGTGAAAAGCAGGAAAAAGGTTTAACCTAAAGAAAGAGGACTGAAAGAAAAAACACTGGGTTTGTTAAAGGGTGTTTCAAAGAGGAAAGGACTTGTCCGTTCTCGGCACACCTGGTAAATGGTACAAAAAGGAATAAAATGAAATCACAGCAGGAAAAGTTCAAATTAGACACAAAGGGAAACTTCCTAATGGTATATCTGGGGTTTCCCTTCAGGTGCTCCATGGAGGAGGTATTTAAGAACAGGGCAAACAGATGTTTGCCAAAAGGGGTGTAGGGGCATCAGGTCTTGCTGTGGGACAGGGCATGGACCATGCGACATCTGTGTCACACCTGCTTGTTCACACATGGCTGTATGAGTAGGCAGAGAAAAAGAAAGTTAAGCAACTGAAAATCCAGATGACACAGATTGTCAGGTTCCGTTTTTAAGCTGTTTTCATAATTTTGATAACATTCTTGCTGTCTTTTTTAAAGATAAAATAAACACTCTACACTACAATCATGCAGAGCTCTTTTAGTAATGCATAATGGCATTATCTTTTTAATACTGCAAATCTTTAGGTTTGCTTTCTGGCAGATATGTTGGGTGACATTATCTATTATGTTTGTCCAGATGCTGAGGACTGACAGTTATTGATAACAGTGTCCTCTCTGGTCTGACATATAGTAACAAAAGAATGTCTGTTATGAGATGTTAACCAGGAGCATACTATCCCTTGTCATTGTTTTTGATGTCCAGAGTGTCCCCAATCAGGGAGTGAAACAACTATATCACATTGCTGAGGTGGCCTGTCACGCACAGGGAATAACAAGCCTTAGTAAAGTGTTTATGAACAATACATTTATGAATTTGTTGACTACATCTGTATAACAAACAACTTGAAATCTGGATGTCTCTAACAAGAATATAAAAAGAAAAAACAGATGCATGTAGTTTTTAATAAGTAAACAAACCGTAAAACACAGAAGAGTAAAAATTGAAGTCTGTTTGTTCATGTTAACTCCAGAATATCTTAATGCTAGTGATTTGCAGAGAGTGAAATTAGTGAAATAAGTTGTGCTGCTCAGTTAGTTCCTAATCTTACAGTTTGTAAATAAATTTTTTTCCCTGAGAACACCACTGCCTTTAACAGGCATTGTGTGGGCCGTGGCCAGCTTCATTTCCACTCTTGCCGGGAAAGAAAGGAGCAAAATGCTCTTACATTTGCAACGTATTCCACAGGGTGGATTGGAATAATGATATGGCTAGGAGGGGGAAATGCATAAACCAGATCAAAACAAGTACCTTGGGAATATTTTAATTTTTTTTTTCCTTCCATAATATCAGATCTCCAAACTCCTGGGATTTTGGACAGTGGGGGTTCTTTAGTAAATGTGCAGTGAGAAAACTGCCAGATTGAAGATTTCTTTAGTGCTGCTGTCCAAAATCACCAGCCATGCTTGAAAATAGTAGTTTTTAACAGAACATGCCCTCTCAGTATGTGGCTTTTAGCTGCAGGGGCAGAGCACATGCTTTTAGTGCCAAAAAGTTGTTTTGGTTTGGGGTTTTTTATTGTTTGTGTCGAACTTCTTTAAGTTATGCTTTTATGTTTCAAGCTCTTTCTGTGTTTCAGTCTTCAAGGCTTGCCATGAAAGACATAAATAGCTGCAAAAAATCCTGAAAGCCTGCAGATCATTTAAGAATTTCTGAGTCTATAATTGATTCTTTGTATTGTATATAGACTAAGGAGATACTCAGTACATGAGTACTAAGGAGATACACAGTGGTGTCTTAATTCGCTTGGAGAGGGTGTAATAGTCTTTCTTTTTTAAGGTTAAATAAGAGAAGACATTTTGCCCCTACAGCGTGTGGTTGCTTTATTCAGTACGTGCATTCTTCACTCAGCCATGTGGGATTTAATGAATCAGTCCAGAAACTTCTGAGCACACAGAGTTTATGTCACTGTAGGTGTCACTGGGATATGAAGATCCTGAGTGCTTTTTTTAGGAGATGTCTAGCATCTTGTAGCATTTGACCATCAGTTTCATTGCTAAGAGACTGGCCCAGGCAGTCTTTTCTGAAGCTTCACTGAAATCACACAATCACAGAGGTCATAGCATAACTCTCTACCTTTTCAGGGTGTACTGAGTAATTTGCTTTGGTAGCAGAGTGTAAAGTTTGCATGCAGTGACTCAAGCAAGAACAACAGCAGTTTGGGTTGCTTTGAGTGTCATTCTTGCTCAGGGAAGATGTCAGTCTCTTACACAGAAGCAGACAGTTACAGGCACTTTAAATAAGCCTGAAGTAACAAAACAGGCCAATTTAACACCCAGATTTGAAGGCTGATTGCATGCAGTTTGCCTTGCTGCAGAAAACCCTGTACACAGTCTCTATGCTGGTGTGGAGCTGCAGAAAAGTATAGAACAAGTCACAGACCTTCTAAGTACTTCTATTTAGATGTCTTTTCATCCTAAATTCAGTCAGAAGAGGGTTAAAACCTATTTGTCAAAGCCAATGGAAGAGCTGGCATTATAGTATCTGGTGGGAAAAGGAGTCAGTCCACCAAAAGTGGAAGTGACCCTTGTCATGGCTTGGCAGAGCCTTTATTCAGGTCTCTGCTTGCGAATTCCAGATACATTACTTGTTCTGTATGTTATAGTTCATTGATTCATCTTGATCTACTTGAATTTCATGATCATGGATGATAGTGTTATATATAGATGGCAGTAACTGTTGTTGCATGGATGGTAGGGACATCTCAGATCATCAGCAAGTTGTCAAACCAGAAGTGAAAGAGTGTTTAGCGTGTAGTATTGCAAATACTAGATTCTAACTATTATATTGTTATCTATAGTTTTGCAGTGAAGTAATGGTGGTCTGTATTTTATTTACTGATATAATTATATATGTATATATTTATATGTATTTACTCTGGATTTGCACTTTTTGAAATAGACTTTTTTTGCCCATCCAGTGAGGTGGAAAAGAAACTTGAATTTTTTTCAGCTGTCATCAGCAAGAAACAAGAACCCTCAAATTATTTTTTAAGTCATCCTCATTATTACTATGTGAATTTTCAGAAGCTGGTGGAGGCAGTAATGCATTAGCCATCTGGAGAGATACTGAGCTCAGACTGCATATTCAAGGGTCAATGTACAGGCCTTCTCTTCACCAGGTCTGCCATGGTTGTCGTGAGCTTGGATGGGCAACAAGGAGAGAGACACCACCATGTATGTCCACATTATAAAATGAGGGCCATCTGCTTCAGTGGGTAATACTTGATAATAGACTGTTTCATGCAAATAGTAATTCACTAGCAATTACTCTAACAGCTAGACACTGAAGGCAAATCTTACAAAAAACATTCTAAATTTGTCTCCTTGTTGTGATAGACGAGATGAATATGCAAATAAATGAATGGTATGAACATTTTGTACTCTGTCCCATGCATTACTTAGAATTAATAAATAGGGGCTTGTAGTATGGCTTGTGAGATGCAGAGCTTTTCATGTCTGCAGCACTCAACCCACAGCAGAGCCAGAACTGCTTCTGTTTGATACTGGCAAAATAATACAGGAAATATGAAATTAATATGTTTTAATAGGCAAGGGCCTGACTTCATAGCTCATAATCTTGGTCGTAAAATGTATGTAGAGACAGGCTTCATGAAGACTTTGAGGCTGTTTAACAGCCTGAGTCAGCCTTTTGCTGGCTATCTCGCCTCTACCAAAGTCTTTAGAGGGATATGCATGTTCCTGCAAGACGACATTAAACTTAAAAAAAAAAAAAACAAACACCAAAACATTTGTATTAATGTGGTGGCTATGTTCATTTCTGCAAATTCTACCTCAGGCACGGTTGTTCAGCAGAGAGGCAGGACAAGCAGCAGAGAGTAGCAGCATTTAAAATTCCTGCAGCTGAATCTGCAGGAAGCTTGTGTGCTGGAGCCCTGAAATATACTCCCCAGCCTGGAGCAGTTTTCAGACTGTGTGTAGACATATTGACAGAGTACATAGAAAATGCTTGTACTGAGACTGCCAGTTCTGCATGTGTTTGGAGAGCAAGGTATTTCAATTTTGAGGATTATAAATCGATGCATGTTTAGAGTGCAGATACAGTAGAATACCGTTCGCAATGTTACAAATCCTTTTGAATTTCTTTTTGTACTTAGGCTCATAACTGCTCTTAATTTATTGGTCTTGGTGCTTGGGTTTTTTTGGGTTTTGGTTTTTCTTTTACCTGAAGGTGGTTGAAGACTCAAAGTTTAATAGTCTCTAGACAAGGTTGTGGTCAATACAAAACTTCTCTGCCATACAGCTCTTTCTCTACAGAAGAGATTTCTGCCTGATCTTCCCTGATTTGGGAAGCTGTCTACCCTTTGCCTAAAAAATTCCATATTTAGAGACAGTTTTGTTTCTCAGTCCTTCCTAAGATCTCAAGGTGCAGTGAAAGCAACAGAGTTTGACAAAAATCATGGAGCACTTTATGTCCCACAGTTAAAGAAGCAGGACAGCAGAGCTGAGCTTGTCTTTCTTCTTCCCACGTGTAGCTTCTTAGTAATGCTAATTCGCAGTTCCTGTTTAAATATTTCAGAGTGGTCAATCAATAGTAACAAACATCAAAGCTTAGTAGGACTGCAGAGCCAGAGACTTGGGGTCAGTGCTCAAAAG
This sequence comes from Phylloscopus whistleri, assembly GCA_017589585.1. Taxonomy (NCBI): domain Eukaryota; kingdom Metazoa; phylum Chordata; class Aves; order Passeriformes; family Phylloscopidae; genus Phylloscopus; species Phylloscopus whistleri. The sequence goes on along the minus strand of JADMLD010001013.1, from coordinate 6,752,964 downwards.
CTTTTCAAGACAGTTGTAATGGTTGGTGGCACAGGTCTTTTGGGTAACGCACCCCACTGAAAAGCTTCAGCCTGTGGGATGCATGGTGGTAGTGTTAACCCAGCTCCATTCATGCAGTGACTTTGTAAGAGAATCTAGGTCCTGGAGCTGTACTTTGGATGTTGTGTTAAGTGCTGTACAGGAAACACATCTCTTCTGCTTTATAGTATAGTGCAAGTGTGCCCACATACCTCATCCCCTAAATTATTCTTCCTTCAGGTAATTTTTCCCCACTGGACACGGGAGCCAGGTTGTGCTATAGAGCTGGGGAAGTGGATATCAGCAGGAAAAGGGTTATGATTTTAAAAAAATTGCATGATCTGTCCAAAGGGCATGTGTCTTAAGCTGTTATAGTACTGGATCATGGAAATGCAGACCTGGAAGGGGCCTCAGGTGGCATATCCCTGTGCCAGGCACCAAAATTATGAAGCTTTAGCTCCACTGTCAAGCACTTTTCTATACACAGGTGTGTACATAGGCACTGTCTGTATGAGTATGGAGCACTGGAGATTTACAGGTGGTGCAGCAGCTTCCATATGCTGGTACGATCTTCTCGGGAAAAAGGTCTTAAAGACCCATCTCTGGTATCTCTTTGCAATAGCCTATTTCACTTCTGTTTTCCAAATATTTCTGTGTAGTTTACCAGCCCCAAGGCAAAAGCAAGTCTTGCACTTGCCCAGAGGTCACAAGAGCCAGCAACGACATGTCACCCACAACAAACAATCATTTGGATAGCCTAAGATAGTCGTTGGTACTGGTGCCTTCTGAAGAAAACCTCCTCCTTTGGAGCTATTTCTTCATAGCCTTTAGGACATAGGTGAGAAACAGGCTATCTGAAGTTATCACTCTAATTCCTCAATGCTTGGCTTCCCCATCCCTAAAGCAAGGATGCCTCTTCTCTCCTGTGATAGTAAATGTGATCCAGATGGTGGAACATTCAGACTGTATGGCAACAAAGGCATATTCATACCCAAGGTAGAAAGACCCAGAATATAGAAGATATCCGTATTTTATATAAGGTATTTATTTTGGAAGGAGGAACCACATTAGGAAGACAGCTTTAGCAAAATCCTGGCCAGCTGCTGTGGAAAAATCAACCAAAGTTTAATGGATAATGAAGAAAAAAACCGTGAGGTCAAATTCGTGTTGCTGGTGGTATCGGAAACCCACAAGATGTGGGGATTTAGAAGGGAAAATGCTGCAAAAATATATCTGGCACTGCTCATGCTGGTGTTATACATGTGGTATAGTGGAACCAAAACATCAAAAATGATAGAAAGTATAACTGAAGATGTGTTACCTAGGACAGACCTTAATATTTACAAATGAGAAACTGAGTAAGGATTTACTACAATGATCATTTACAGCAAACAAGTAAACCATGCAATACCCTTTGAAACAGTAAAATAGAAAAAAAGTTAAAATCTATAATTTTAATCAAAAGTTTGTTTCAGTCATTAAAATTCTGTTATTGCTGCTTACAAACATTAAAGTCAATCAAAACATCAGTAGCCTGCAAGATCAATATTTTTAATATGTTTGCATTGCAGTGCTGCAGATTTTTGGCTAATGGATCTCACCCATATTGATTTCCATGGGAAATGTTAGTCTGATACTGAAATAATTAAAAAAAAAAAAAAAAGCCAGGGATTATTGGTTTGGAATTTTGAAGGAGATAGAAGTATAAAAATTGGTTATTGACTGAATTGCTTGGGGTGAATGAACCTTCGGCACTTGCAATAAACTTGTAGCACAGAGTCATTACTGAATACTGCATTAGTCCCTTAAACCTAAAATCAATCAATATCCTATTATAACAATGCAAATTGTGGTGAAATAGCATAGTGAGTCATTTTCAAAGCAGCAGGATATTCATAAGCATCTATATACATATATGGATGGGTGTATTAAACCACCTCTGGGATACGCACAACAACTGATTTTCAAGCTAATTTTAAATATATTGAGTTTATGTTGATATTAATGCAGAAGACTTGATATGAAGTAATTTTTTTAAATTAGTTTAATGACTTTATGGCTACAAAAATGAATAAAACTACAGTAAGATATAATAAACATATACATATATACTTGTATAAACAAGGATATTCAATATTGTCCTGGTTCTGAGCAAATGCAGGTGATTTTTTTTCCTATTTATTCTGTATTTTGGGTGAGATGTGCGAAAACTGCAAGCAGTGATTACCCTTGACCTGCTGAGGTGTCCTGGACCCAGACCATCCTAACCCATGCCCCACACCTGTTCTGTCTGGCTTCTGCTCTCTTTATTCATCCTCTTATTCCATAAGTATTATGATTTTGATTACCTAGCACAAGTCTCTTTTTAAGAGAGGATTCTGCAAGCACAGGGGCATCATCCCTCTCTGTGATACCTGGTGAAATAAATGAGTTATCCATTCCAGAGTAGACTCTGCATTCCAAACCAGGGACTGAATGAGTTTACCACAGTTTGGGCAAAGCTAGAATAGAAATTTTTATTCACAGTTAAATAAAAACATCTAAGTAAACCTTTTGGTTCCTCCTTTAAAAATGCCTTGAGCCTTTGTGTTGCTCTGCACTGGGGACCAGTAGTTAAAAATGAGTAGTTCAATAGGCAGGCTGTTGTGTGAAATATATTTTCACCTGGATTGTATAAATATTTAAAAAGTGTATACTAACACGTGATGATAATTCAATGCCTGTGGTAGTATGGAAAAAGAAATTGTATTCATGTTTTACTATTACAAAGTTATCTGTGGACATTTTCTGATTTTTTTTTCTAATGTTTTGCTTTGCCCATACCTGACCAGAAATAATTTGGACTAAGTTTCAGTGGACTGCTTGGATCAAAATATTAGAAAATGTGCCATGTATGGAGCTCAGCAGAAATCTGATAGAGGCAGTGTCAGTAATTGGTGCTTCACCAGAAGTCAGACAAGAGGCAGGTTGCTGTATCCTGCTGGAGTCTTGATGGACCGACACCTTTTGGGAATAACTAGTAATGAAGTCTAAAATGTCTCAGTAAACTTGTTAATAGGGTATTGTTATTGACAAGGTACCTCTGTAGTTACTCTTCAAGTCATGCAGTTTCTGGATGATTACCATGTTCCAAATTACTCAAGCCACTGACTTAGGACAGAGGGATGTTGCTAACCCAGCCACTCTGGTGGTGTCAGTCCAGCCACAGGCAGGAGGGATGATGTAGCAACCTGCTTGTCCGTGCACTGTGTGTGACCCTGGACCCTGTACAGGATCAAGTTCGGGCTGATTTTTGAGCATCCTCCTTATTTCATCTTGACTGGGATAGATTTCCCTTTTCTGGTATTTTTTCAAGGGGTTTTTTAGTTGTTTTTTAAGTAAATACTAAAATAACATTTCAAAATACGGCTTTCCATTTTTTCCAGTTCTGCAGCCCAGAATGCTGGATGTGCGTCTCTATTCCATAATTTCTAAAAGACAGTAGAAGGATGAAGAGTGTTTCCTAAGAACAAAGAACCATGAAGATAAATTCTCATTTGCAAAAGTCACTCTTCCTTGTAGCTTTTGACTTGTTAATGTAATTAGTAAAAAGTAATATTTTACCTTTCTTAAGTATCAGAAGCAGAGATTGATTATGTATGTGCAGGCAAGCTTAGTGAAAAAGGTAAGCAGAGCTTTTGGTACTTAAAATTTCATGTTCTCTTAATGAGGAAAATCAAAGTATTTTAAAAGGAAGTAAAGATAATAGTATATTCCCCCATTTGTTTTTGTGGATGTTGCAGCCCTTTTCAACTCAAAACAGAGAAAAATAGAGCAAGCTAAACCAAAAAATCCAACAGGAACACAATTTTTTTCCTAAAAGCTGTTTTAAAAAATACATTTTTTATAAACTGTAGAAATTGTACTTAAAAAAAGAAAAAATAAACACACAATATCATAAGAAAAGTTTAAAAGAACCAGAATGAAGTGGAATGAAATATTCTTGGTAGCTATAATTGACATCTTGAATTGAGTGGAAAGGAAAATCAGTAAGTATACCAAAGATCCTTTGGCAGGATCACAAGTGAGTCTGGAAGCCGGAGGTGACTTGACATGACTTGTAGCAGGACCTTAAAAGCACAGAGGTGAAGAACTTTTTCCCATATTCAATCCCAGTGTGCATGTACTGTTTTGCTGTCCACACTCCCTGGTCCCCTTGGGGTGGTAATTCCAGCAGGCCAGAGGTGATCCTGCACGGAGGTTGAGAAATGTTGGCCGTTGAAAACAATGTTAGGTGCTGACTCTGGCAGCCAGTACAAATTTATTTTCCCTGTGGTAGTGAAACAGCTACAGTTATTTTCATAACGTGCCTCTGTGAAAAGAAAGTAATGTGTTTTTTGTAATAATTGTTTTCAGTTGGGTTTTTTCAATGCTATGGTTCCAAAACTCAATAAATACTTTATAAGATGATCACACAGTTTTCCAGAGCAAGGAACCAAAATAGCTACACCGGGAAAATTACCTGTTTAGCTGGAAATGTTCATAAGAAAGGCAGGAGCTAAGCATCAGAGCTGGGAGTCTGCAGATTGGTGTTTCACACTGTGGCAAAGCTTCTCAGGATCAGCTGTAAATCACACAGGCCCAGGCAACACAATTTACAGCTGTGTCCCTTGATTTCTACAGACCAGTATTGTGCAGCCTTCACTGAGCCTCCACGAGGTGGTCCAGGAAATCATGATGGTCAAGTTTTTGTGCCTGCAGACTTTTCTACATCTGAGTCAGAGACATTAAGCACTTTAACCTCACTTTGGCTTCTGATTCAGAATAAAGAAGCAGAATGGGAAACCAGTTCACCTTAGGAAGGCAGTTATGAGCTGGATGTAAGCACAAGTAAGCTGTTGAGTGATGGGAAGAGCATAGCCTTGCATGCTGGACTTTTGAGGTACCAGTGAGGTACTAACCTGGCCACAGAATGCTGAGAGCAGGTTCCCACTTACTAAACTGCGTATATAAATGGAACAAATTATCAGGCTTTAGCTGTGTAACTTGAACATTAGTGGGCATTGTGGGGCTAAAACTCTCAGCAGTGTTGTACAGATTCAGGAGATACTCTCTTGGAAATACTAAAACATCACCTTTTTTGCCTTTGTTTCTGAATTCTATGATTGTATGCCACACTGATTGTAATAGAGAAGATCAGTTTGATAACCTTGTGGTTCATTTAAAAAAGATAATATGGGTTGCAATGACTTCAGAAACACAAGCTGAATTGGAAAGAGATGCAGAACTCCTAAAACTCTTTTTTTCGCAGACCAGCAAAGCTCAGTTCTCTTTTTCCCAGAGTAGAAGCATGTTCCTCAGTATGATTTGAAATACATCTTAAGTTTGTGATCTGTATATGCTACATCTGCTACATCACCCCACTCAAGTATGCTGTCTACATGCACAGAAATATTGAACTGTCATGTCGCAGCGTGAAAGACTGTGTCTTGTGTTTGAAATGTCTGCTCATTGTGTTACATAGGTTCATTTCTTTACATAGGTTATTCTTGGAACGTGTTATATTTACCTCACCTGGTAAAGGAAAATATTGCTGGGAAAATGACAAAAGCATGAGAAAGCTTTGCAGAGATCTGTTTTGTGTCTCCAGCATTCAGGTGTGTTTGCAAACTTTTTTTGGTGGCAGTGCTCACCTCAGGAATTTGTGACAATTTTTGTAAGGTTTTTCATTCAGCCAGATGGGTGGCCAGGCAGTGCTTTAACTGCATGGTTTTTAAATATATTTTAATTGGAAATCTTACAAGCATCTAAGGACATTGAAGAAGTCCGAATTCAGCTTTGACATAGTGGCATCATCTTGATGATCAATAATACGGCTTTAGATAAGTGTTCTTTCTGGTGTCAGTAATACAGTTTTGTTTCTGCCAGAGTGTAGGAGATACGGCTCCCTGGCAATTGTCACTAGGTATCATCCAAACATCATTATCATGATTTTTCAATGTTTGAATCTTCTTTGATGACTAGAGAAGTTAATGAGCTGATTCATCTTTTTCTTAGGGTTTATTAGGACTTCTCTTGTTAACCTGGAATTACTAATATTATGATGGAGATTAGCATGTGACTGTATTTTGAAACAAAATGTTCACAGTAGCCCCAGTTCAGGGAAGTCCTCGAAACAGGATGCTGCAGGAAGCTGAGCACTGTTGCATCATATTGAATTTAACACAAAGCTGGCAAAGTCCTGCAGGACTGATGCCTCAGTCATGTACCCTGAATTTAATGCATGCTGAAATGTTGCATGGGTTTAAAGCAAAATTTTGGGGTCCCTAAGCTTCAGTTGTGTTTATACTTTCATGTGTGCAGAATAATTAATTTGTAATAGAATTGCAAATCTCCTGCTTTGTGATATGCTGTTACTTTTTTGATCAAGTCTTCTGGACAGGAAATTTACATGCACCTGAATAAGATAGGTAAATGTGCACCTGAATAAAATATGTAATCTGTGTTGGTTCAGTGGGTATTACTGTTTTGAGTGTAGTAAAATACAGGAAAAAATAGCACCTCCATGACAACTGATCTATCTTATGGTCCTACCCAACAGCCAGTGTTCAGCTTAAAGCTGAAAGTTTGCAATGAAGTATAAGTATGGTATTTAAACAGTTGAATACAACTTTCTGAACTTCTTAGGTTTTGGGAAGTTAACATCTTCCTTTGAAAATTAAATCAGAAATAGCGTGTGGTGATTGTGTAGTGTTGCAGAAATATCTCCAGAGACATGCATGGAACTACATCACCATCTCATACCTCTCTTTCTCCCTCTTCCATCAATTCCTCCTTTCTGTTGTAATAGGGGAGAAATTGATTGCAAATGTGTTTTCTTGACCCCCTACTCCATACATGTTAGCACCTAACCTTCTACAGTCTCATCTGTATTTACAGTAATTATATGCATAATGTAGCATATTATTGTCTGGACTTCCTGTTTAATCAGTAAAGAGCTTCTTACAAGTGCAGCTGAAAAGGGCAAACAAAATTAAAGCTTTATATACCAAAACAAGTTTGATTTTCTAAGCTCCCAGCATTCCAATGTACAGAGATTTGTTCCACCAAGTTTTGCGATGGCTTGCAGATGGGCAATGATTAATCGGAGAGCTAACTGTGAAGTAGTTTGCAATTAAACTGGAAAGCTCTGAAGCATGCTAATTGAATCAGAAAATTAGAGACACTCAACAGTAATTGGCTATTTCTCATGCAGCAGGTGCCAGGCCTCTCAGCTGTGGAACAAGGTATTTAAGGCACATTAGCACTAGGAAAAATATTTCTTGATATGGAACAGTCAGATTTTCTGCTCATTTTCACCACGGATGTCAAAACACACAACTATGATATCTAGAGCCCATAGCTCATGTTGCAAGTTTGAGCAGTGGAGTCATCATGAACCTACATGTATGCAGTGTCTTGAATCAGGCTGAGGTTGGGGTACCTGAGTAACTTCCTAGCCCTTGTACACTAGCAAATTCTTCCTTTTTCTTATTTTAAAAAGAAAGCAGAGGACAAGGCTTTTAATGGCAGCAGTCCATGTCATAGGCTAATAGCCACTTCCAGACTGCAGGGAGATCAACTCTGTGTCTGGAGAACCTTCTCCATAAACTGGGGTGATGTTTGCTTATCTACTGCCATGTCATTTGAGATCTGCCCTTGGAAACATGATGGATGGGCACTAGGTAACACTGGCATGTGTTTTCACTACACCATTCTTCTTCTCAGTATTTACTGGGAAAAAAAGACTCTTTTTTTCTGTTTGTCACTTATGAGTGTGAAGATTAGTGGAGTGTGGATTACTGAGAATCTGTGAATTGCTTTAATGAAGCACCTTCACTATAGTTTCATTTTTTTGCAGATTCAAAAAATTGAATGTTTCTAGTTGAATATTAGTTGAGGACATCAGCCATATAAATCTAATACTGCTGTGAGCTTAAGAGATGCATAACACCAATTCATATCATGTCTCAGCATGAGTTTATGTCTTCTAATTAGTACCACCATTTTATAGAGAGCACATGCAATGAAAGTTTGTTTGCCATGCCAACAGGGACTGAAGCACATACAGTAGTTTTGCTGTAGTAGAATGATGGTGCAGTATGAAAACAAACGACTTATGGCCTGAGCAGTAGGTAACCAGAAAAGAGTGGGATTTAATAAATGAAATGGTGAAGAGTTTTTACAGAGATATAACCATTTTCAAATTAGACTGATTTCTTTCATCTCAACTAATTAGAGCTTGGTATGCTTATTAGTGAATAAAAAAAGAAAGTATTAAAATACAAATGTACTGCATCATATTACTCTGGTATCAAGAAGCAGAATATTACAATATTCAAATGCTAATCATATAACTTAGCAGATGACTACAGAAAGTGGTGTATTTGAACTGAGACATAAATTATAAATTGTAAACAGTGCATAGGGGATATGTTATAACTGTGTCTCATTTAAATTAAGGCAGGAAGTTTTTCTCTGAAGCAGATTATGTGCCTTCATTAAGTTTTAAAGTGTCTTCTATAATGTTTTATTAAGATCACTTGGCACAGTGTTTCCCAAACTGGATGTTAGCAATATGTACTGGTGGAAACGGCCGCAGTGGTAGAGGTGGCTCAGGTGCATTGCTGCACTCCACAGCTTTTAACAGCACGCTTCCCAGCCAAGTGCTAGTACACATACACCAGTGTCTTTTCCATGGAATGCCCCTCCTCAAAAGTCCTCATGCCTTTGCTCTCTACTTGAAAGCAGCTCCAAAACATTTACATGATCAATGTTTGTTGCTGGAGGGATAAAGTTTGCTCTCCCATGGACAAGTGAGAACATATTGATCATTTTATTCTATCTGCTATTTCTAAATTCAATATACCTCTGGAGTCAATAAGTGAGATCGAGAGCATATTCCTTTTTTGTGTGCCTGCTTGTAGCTTGTTCTCAAGATCCGAGATACATTTTTGATTAATCACGAATGCTCTGAGGTCATGGAAAGCAAATGTGTTTGTGGAGTGTCAGCTGATGCTGTCAGATAAATGACTTAAGCTTAGCCAGGGTTCGTGCCCCAGCTTTAGGCTGTGCCAAACATCTCCCCTTGTTGAGGCAGATAACAGCTACATTGGAGGCGACTGAGCTGTTTGTTCACTGAAAGGGCTGACCTTGCCACATGAGGCTGGAGTCAGGTGAAAAAAAACACCAGCGATGTTTTAATGGAAACTTTAAAAATATTAACTTTGTGCATTTTACCCTTCTTGAATACAAATGAAATCTGTATTCCCCCTCCTTGCACTGGGGTCTGTCTGCTTGGCTTCTCCAGTGTCTACCTAGCCAGCTGGTCTCATGGCTGCAAGCCTCCTTTGATAGACTCCGCATCTTCAGAAAATTTCTGACAAGGTATTTTTGCACAGGGCCCAAAGAGGAGAGAAGCCCTGCCAGCAAAACTAAACATTTTTAGGGACAGTTCACATTTTGATTCTTAGATTCTCCAGTAATCTCAAGGTGGTTGCCTGAAGAGGGTGATGCATGATTAGTGGTGCTTCCTCTCATCCATGGCAGGCTTTTAGCTTCACCTCTAGCTCATCTGTGATGGTTGGTGCTCTATAGTTAGTCCTCAGCCACAGACAGGAGCAGACATGATTGCAAAGCCAACTCGCAAGATGCATGAAGGAAGCCTGGTTTGTAGCACAGAAGGCAAAAAGATGGATCATATGGTGGTGCATAAATAAGTGAAAATTCACAGGACTACTTGGGGGCATTTTTTATAAACCACCTCAAGTCAGTGCTTTCATTCTGTCCCATTTCCAAACAAAAACATGTTTGTTCTTTGCTCCAAAGATTATGTTCCACTTTCCTCTCAAGAAGTTCATACTGTCATGGGTAAATCATCAGGGCTAATTAGACACAATAATGCTGCAAAAAGTTTTTTAAAAAAAGATGCAACGCATCTGTCATGAACTCCCACCAGACCTCTTGGAAATGAGGTATTTTTAATATTTTATGCTGAACACAAAATATCTTGAGGAAATGGTTTTATATTCTGTACCAAAACAAAAACTTCAGTGTCAAACAAGTAATACTGCCTAAGAAGCCCTTAAAATGCCAATATTTCAAATTGCTCCATTCCTAAAATATAAATCTAATTTTAATAAAATGTACTCAGTTTGGAAAAAAAATTGCAGGGAGTAATTAAGAAAGTGGAATGTATGTTGGGATTTATTTGAAGCCTGGAGTGCACTCTGGTACAGGAACAGACATTAAGATTTTTACCGCTGGTCTTACAAACAGATTTTTTTTAATGAGATGTTTTCAGATAACATCTAAATAAAATAAATGTAAATATTGTTCACTTTGAACTAATTTTAAATAAATTGCTGTCTGATTTTGTCCTGCAAATAACTTTGTCTTTTTTAAAACAATATTTAACGTAGAGGTTTAAATCATGTTCTCTGTGGTGTCCTAGTAAGTTATTAATAGTTAAATGTTTGTGTTTTGCATAATTTGTCTATACAGGAGGGAGAGATTATGCATGTGAGAGACACAGATTTGAATACTTTGAATGGCTAAAAGTTGAGTAAATCACAGTTTCATGCTTATTCTTGGGGCCAGTCACAGATTAATAAAATAATAAAATTAATAAAAATCTCACCTGAGTGACAAGAAAATGCACTTAAATCAAATTCCACAAATCCAAATAAAGTTCCCAGTCATTCTTCCAAATACTAAGCCTGAGATGTGTTCTTTAAATAGATCAGTAATCCTTATTAAAAAGAGAAACATATCCAGCTTGGCCCATCTGCAAGTATTTCTATATGATGACCTTGTTATTCCTGACATGCAAAAATATATCTCTTTTCCAAGATGGGGTTTGTGTACACCATTTCTGCAGTTTTTTTTTCCTGGGACAGCCACTAGTTGCAGTTGGTCCCCTTGTGTGTTTTCAGCTCCACTACTCTCCACTACCTCTTAGGAATTCAAGTGCCATCACTGTGTAGACGCCTTGTGTGAGGAAGGGGCTCAGCAGTAGGTTCAGCATATGCAGAGAAGGTCTGTGCATGCTGCAGAAATGAACCTGAGCAGGTCATGATAGCTGCAGTGATATGGGAGCACTTCACACTCTCCAAATCATGGTGGTCATTTATCTCAGCTCTGAGGGGAAAAAATAGTATATAAAAAAATTGTGTCTTCTTGTTGATATGTTATTTTTATATATGTGTCAGCTCAGCTCAGCTGGAAAGGCAGGGTGGAAAAGGTGGATGAAGAAATAAAGTTATCAACAGAAGTAATCAAAGAAACAACAGAAGTTTTTGTCAGCAAATTTATCAGTACAGTTGTGCTAAAGGTCTCCGGCAAACATTTTATTGACCCAGAGACAACTTCAAGTTATTCCTTACAGGGGGTGTAGCATTACTTATAATATTTAATGTCTGGATTAACCCATCCAAGTTATGAATTGCATTCTGGTCTATTGTTTTTTCTTACTGTTAGTTCTGTCCTATTTCTTTCTGGTTTGTGAATTGTTTAACTGAGCTGCCGAGTCAGACGATAGCCAGCTAAGAGTTGCAGAGATAATGTTAAAATGTAAATGGTTTAGGCAGTTGTATACCACAAGTGAGTTTGTCACTGGTGGAAGCAGGTTTCTTTAGTCTCAGATCAGAAGCCCTTTTGTCTATTTGTGTATTTAGGATTTGTCCAAGGAGCAGTTGCATTAATCGGGTTGGTCCATGAGCTGAGTTCTGCCTGGAGGATGTGTTTGGGAGCTCTGGGCAGGGTGGTGCCAAGGTCTTCCGGCTTCTCCCAGACTTGTTCAGAAAGTATGTTCTTACTTCTGCATTTAAATGTATTTTTATTTGGGGATTGTGATAAGGAAGTTGCAGAGTTTCACAGACAGCATTCACCTGCTCTGTCTTTTAACAATGTTAGTTTGGATGCCATCTCATTGCCCTTGCATTTTTAAGTTAATTGGCTTCCCTTGCAAACCAAGTTAATTCAGTCCACTGCTGGATTTTAATTAGACGTTAAGAGAAAATAAGACCATGTCACTTGTAGTCACAATATGGCCTTAGTGTATCCTACATGGGAATGAGTATTTGTGTATTAGCCCCTCAGCAAGGGCAGGAGATATTTGCAACATCTAAATTCTGTGAGAAAGGCTGGCCATCTTCTAGCTACAAAAGAAACTTAATAAAGCTAGTGAGGGAACACAGAAAGTGTACCATATTGCTGTGCTCCAGTGTCACAGATAAACATCAATGAAATCAGATTTGCAATTGAGGTGTCTGATTTGTTCAGCTTAAGTGTAAGGGACCCACCTCTCTTCCACAGAGGATGGTGGGCTTTCTGAGACAGGCTCTGCTTTTCTGCAAAAGGAGAAAAGGCAAGGTAGGCCTTTCTTTCAACTAGTCAAGGCAAGTGAAGGCAAAGCAAGAACATACATTTGAAGGATGGAAATACGGTTGATGAAACCCATACGGTTGTGTGCCTGGAGAGGGGCAACAGTACCTTTCACCTCTGAATGTGCATGCCAAGAAGGGCTGTCAGTATTTAATCTCTCCTGGCTGTGAAAACAAAATGTCAGCCTCCTTTCTTGTTTCTGTTGTCCATCTTTGCTGAATACAAGTTCAGAGCTTCTGTAGCTGCCTGCAAAAGGCATTTCTGGACAGGACGAGCAAAATGGGGTAAGTCACCAAAACAGGTATCTGCAGTGATGTGAAAAGTGATGGTGATGGTGATGGTGAAAAGCTTTTCCAGCAGTTTTCAGCTGATCTTGTTAAGGGAATCTGGATGTTAGGCAGAGCTTCATGATGCCTGGTCTAGCTTGGCAGTAGTACATGCACTGGGTCTGCCCTGACCTTGGCATGGCCCAAGGCAGTATGGGTGCTTCCCTGGAAACTGGTAACTGTAGGTTCTGTAAGCACTGTGCAAAGTCCCCCCATATCCTGAAATCTGGAAAACAAGAAAGCCACAAAACACTGCTGTATGGTGTGAGGAGTCTTTGTCAAAAGGACCAGCAGCCTAATTATTCTGTGCAAGCATTTCAGCAAAGGAGAGCTTTATTGAGGAACTTGAAAGAAGTTTGTCAAGTGGGTCTACAAAAGTAGTATTTGTTTATGGAAAAAGATTGCAGAAGTTAACAGTTAGAGAACTTACACTTGGGTGAACTGACCGCAGTCAGGAGTGAGTTTGAAATGAGATTGGGCAGGATACAGAAAGCTCATATATGTCTGAGTTAGTAAATTAAAGTGCCTGAGAACAGTGCTCGTGACTGCCTCTGCTTTTGTGCTCCTCACAGAATGGCTGGTGCACCTGTGCCCATGCCCAAGGGATGCTCTTTACACACAGTTTTGGAGCGAGGATTTCCCCAGGTCTCTTCTCCAGAGGCAGCTGAATGCTATCATGCTGTTTTGAAGTGGGAGAGAGTTTAGTTTGAGGACAAGCACAGGTCATTCAATGCCAGCTGGATGCAGTGCTCAACAATGTTCTTCCTTGTGTTAAATTTATCAGCATAAATGAAGTCTGTGAACTCTGAAAGTGAAAAATATTTGAAAAAAATGTATGTGAGACGTGATCCAAATTGAAGATGCAAAAAGAACCAAATTGAAGAATGAATGGTCAAAGCTCTAAGATATGAAGAAAGATCTTTACAGTCACATTCAGGAGGAAGGGGTTCATTGTCAGGACAGTGAAAAGCCAACACTGTGACTGTGGTCTAGTCAGTGAGCCTGGGCATCAGTGCTGGCTTTAACAAATCAGGTGAGAATGATGTTAGGGGTGTTACGCAGGATTTACACAACAGTGGCAGACAAAGTGAGCCAAGTGCAAATACCAGAAAACAGAGATTGAGATATCATGTCAATGAAAAGACCCTGCTTTTTATATTGGATTTTTACCTTTGTTTTCAATGACCATTAAAGACATTTGTTTAGCAACATAAATGCAACTCTTTCAAAAATGAATTTCTTACTATTCTTATGTAAATTTTACAAGTTGATTAAATCTTTGTAGTTGTGTTTTGGCTTATAGCAACGTCTTTATCAGCAGCATAATTCATACTGTAGCACTTAGTATGACACTAGAGAGAAGTATCACTTTATTTCTTAGAACTAATTGGCTTCACTATGTAGTTCAAAAATCATTGGCATCTAGTCAATTCATGCTCACAGAAAATGCACCACACCAATAAACTCATATCTGATATTAGCTGTATTGCTATTAAATTTAAATGAATGCATATCCAGCCCATATAATTTTAAAACTATATATCAGAATGTAAATGCTAGAATGGTGAGATTCAGTAGTGAGGCCTGTTTTGTCCATCAAGTACATGGGTATCCTATGGAAATTCTTTTGGAAATGTGAAATCAATTCCTTAAAGCATATCAGTATTCTCACACATTTTAGGAAGGAAAGAAGTGTGCTATAAGCTGCCTCACAAATGAGTATGATTTTGGGTAATTGTTAAACAAATGACAGGTTGGTAACGAAGAAAAGGTGGAATTGTAAAAAGCAGGAAATTTACTTGGGGTTAAAAGAAGAAAAACATTAAGTTTTGTTTTATTTTATATTTCAAGTTTAGTGAAGGCAAAATGTGGCATCAGTAACTGAAGTGATTCTTTTCAATTTTAAATAGTTGTATCTTTTCAATTTTAAATAGTTGTATATTATGTGTTTGTTTGGTACCTACAGTTATTAAGAGCTGCTTGGATGATGGGCAGTGATGGCAGTTTCATCCCTACCTTTCTAATCTGTCCTGGCCCCTCCAAGCAAATATTAGCACAGGTGACAGAAATGGAGACAAGAGAGTGATGGATGGGGCTTAGGGAAATAGCATCAATGGTAGGATGGAAAAAGACCCAGGAAAGGAAAATATGTCTTTCTGAAATCAACTGCAAGCAAGAGCCACTGCATCCAGAAAGCCTTCCTCAGGAGTCTACCAGTGGACGGACCTAATCTGCTGATGCTGAAAGGAAGCACTGTAGTGCTGGGTGACCAAACTTCTGACATTTAATTCAACATTTTCACTGATGGCAGTCTGCATCATCCTTTCCATTTTAAGAATGCAGAGAAAAATCTCTGCAGTAGCAGAGTGGATATTACAGTGCACAAAAACTTAAGTTTTCAGAAATAGGCATGTATAAAATGCCAATAAAACATCTGTCTTTGTTTTATAGCAGTATGATGTTTGCAGTGGTTTAAACTACAGAAATGCCTTTGAGATCTTGACTATTCAACAGAACTGTGCTGTACCGTGCTTCACTGCTTTTCACTGTGGGAAAGAGTATGAGTGGTGTCTATGGACCGATAAAAGTTTCTCTTCCTAATGAGATATAAGATGAAGGCAAGCACTGCTTTATCTTTACAGATGACTTTCACAATGCAATGTTTTAGGCTAATCTTCATCAGAAATTAAGTTCATTGATTATTTTTCCAGTGTTATTACATGCCCATGTCCAGTATCTTGCAAGCCCAAGACAATCTGCATACCTTTTCAAAAGACAGCTGCAGGAAAGTGGAAATGAGACCTGAGGCATTGGAAGATTTGTACCTTATTAAAATGTAGGCTGAATTCCTTACACATACTCACTCTGGTATCTTGTATAATCTTCTATCAGGATTGTATCTTGGCTTCAGTTTGTATGACATTGCATGTTTTGAATAGGACAAAGGCCCACTGCTGCTGTCAGTCCTGTTTCAAGCCCAGTATTTATCTGCTTCTCTGCGGATGCCATTTTTTATCTGGCATCCAGAAGAGCATACCTCTGCCACACACCATTTCCCAATACATTGCTCTTTGGCTTGCATGATTTCTGGAGAGACAAGCTCAGACCTGGATGCTTTTCCTTGCTGTGGTAGAGAAAAGGGACGTCTCTGGTGCCTGCTCTGACAAGAAAGTTGATTCATGTGTAAATTACCAGTTGCCCTTTATTTGCTTGGTCCATGGAGACACACACAGATAAAAGGCTCAGTGGGTCAGAGCAGAGTGTGTGCCGGTTTCTCCCATGGCCGTGATGACAGGGTTAGGGTTGTTGTCAAAGATTATCAGACAGACTCTGATGTCTTATCATTATTTACTTGCACGGTAATACATAAAAATAAAATTTGGCACATGGGAGCCTTTTACAACATTTCAGCCAAGTGTGCATTTTCAGGTGCACAATGTCGTCACCATGAGCTTTCAATATCAGGAGTTCTGCACATCTCTCTTTACACTGAAATGGTTTGCTTTAAATACCTCTTATACATAGAGGGGGAGCATGCCCCAGCCTTCTTCAGCTATGTACAGGAAAAAAAGAAGTACTACCTGAGCAAAATAACTTCTAAAATCACATATAAAAAGTAACAGAGGGAAGGTTGCAGTAATTTTGAACTGAAGCCCCTTTAGTGTGTGATTTTGCATGCTTGTAATTCCCAGTCACGGCATTGAATGGCTCTCAAATACTTGCAACACCCCGTGTTGTGTCTCATATAATAACATAGTTATAATATATTTGTCTACTTTACAACTGTATTTGTATTGGCATATAAAGTGTGCAGCAGCTGGGAGCTGTGTGGGGGTGGCAGAAAGTTATTTGATCTACAAAATCAGTTACTTGTCACTCAGTTGCCTTTCACTGAAGCATAATAAAGAATCATTATGGGCCTATTAGGCAGTGCTGATGTAAATGCATTTTATGTGCCATTTTCAGATCAACAGTTAACCACACAAAAGTAAAGTTGTTAAGTACATCCTTCTTTGTTTAAGAAGGCAAATCATAAATCAGGCAGAATATTAAGCTTATGAAATGTAAATTCGAGACCCCAAGGGTTTTATCTATTAGGTCAGCTTCAGATTAGGCATCAGGCCTATCCTTCGCTTCAATAGCAAGTAGACAAAGTCATCTGTGCTAGCTTTCTACTTTTGTGACAGTGTTATGAATGCCTCTTAAAAGGTAAAAGGTTTTTGTCGGGGGGGGGAAAGCAAACCTTTTAATATATTAAAAAAGCCGTAGAAATAAAATGGCTCAGACTGGATTAGGAGAGTGAGGGTTTAACTTGTTGCGCATGCATTTTATATCTCCCATGAGAATTCTTTTCTTCTTCATTGTTATTAATGATATCCCATTTTTGTGTATAATATTGATGCTACTGGAATCACTTAACGGCTTTATTTGCCAGACAGAACCTGTCTAAAAAAAGAAAGTTGTTAATGCTAATATTTTGAAATTCTCCTCACATCCCTTGTTACTCTTTTAGTTACTGAAATTGCATTTTGAAAATGCCCACATTTTCAGAATCTGAGTTTCTTCTGGATCTTATTGATGAAGTTTGAAGCAAATGTTTTCAAAGCCATCTGTACAAAAGTGAACTTTTTGGTTCCTTTTATGGATTACCAAGGCCGGGGATAAAAAGGAAATTTGAAATATGGTAAAAAGCCATAATTCACAATCTCATTTTGCCTTCTTCTTCATAAATTTCCAGTTCATTTTACTGGTCCATCCAGGCATCTCTGGTGCCTGCTGCAGATTTAGTGGTAAAACACAAGAAAGAATGTTGTGCATCCTAGCATGTGTACAGCATCTGGGAAAGAAAGGTTTGGTAACTTGGTTCAAAAGTTTGGTTGATAATACCCAAAATGGGCTGCTATGGGGAAATGGCAGGTTATATCAAGGTAGTAGTTCATGTGAAGTGTTTGGTACTAGGAGATAGCTGGTAATGGGGATAGCAGTGAAGGCTATATTTTGAATAAGTCTTGATTTAATCAGATTGATAAAAGCTGTGTTCTTAGCTGCAAGCCTACCTAGATACATAGTATCCTTAGTTCTAGTGTAATGTAGCCTTATCAGTATAAAAACACATTTTCTGAAAGGTATGTTGGTAACCCAGTCTCAAAAAGACTTGGAAGAGTTAGTAGAAGGATTTTTTTTTTCCCAGTAATATCAATGTGTTTGTATAGTAACAGAACTGAAATATTTGGCAGTTATGTAAGTATACAAATATGCTTCCATGTATATAAGTATGGAGCATAGTACAGAGATACACCATTTCCTTAATAGTAGCAACATTCTGTGGCAAATTTCCTAAGAATATATTTTTTATGTCTGTGAGGATATTTATGAGATATAATTATACTATAAAAATATTTGAAGATAGTGAACAGATTTGTTTATACAGATAGTCTTTTACTTACCAGGATAGCTGATCTCAGATGTGGAATTCTTACTTACATTTTGCCATAAACACACAAACATTTGTGTTCTTATACATACAGAGCTATACATAACAACAAAGAGCAAATATTAATACTAAAACCAAACCTTTCCTACTTTATTCAGTCTACAGCATACATGGGCACCATGTGTTAAAACGCAGTATAGATGAATAAATGCTGCGTTGCGACTGGCCAGTTGTGTGACTTTTTTGAGGAGGATCCTACATTGTCTTTATCTTGTGAAGCCAAACCATGTGTTTGATGTAAAGCTTGAAGTGAAACAGAATTTCAGGTGGTTAGTGTGCATTTGAGCCTGAGAACTGCTTGGTTTGTGTTCGCCAGTGTTGTGATTTATGACACAAATCAATGTATAGCATTGATAACAATGTATAACAAAAATAACAAATTATGTATGCACTTAAACTGAGTGACATTTGACAACTTGCCTGCTACTTGCATGATATCCGATCTTACTGAATCAGGTCCTGCCACCCAGAAACAAGCGAGGAATCATGTAACATCATGGAACTGATGTGACTTCTGGCAATCGTCCCCACTGAGTGTGGGACAATTGCAAAGAGGAAAGCTGGCTTCACACCATTTTTTGCTTTCTGTCGTGTATCATTAATTGATGGCAAATTACTCTTATGCAGTCATACACTTCTAAACAACCTTATTTCACCTTCATGCAATTTAATGGCACAAAGAAAGTTTTCTTGTTTATTACTATTTAGGGCAGACACAAAAGCAACAACAAAAATTAAGGTGAAGTCATGAAGTCAGTATAACAGTAATTCATATAGCTGTGTGTCTTGCTGTTTTCTGGATTACTTTGCAAATAATAAATCAAGTTCCTCCTCAAGGTGACATGTCAGTAATTTCAAATTTGATTAGCTTTATATGAAGGACGCTGGTACATTTCTGCATGAATCTTTGATAGCTCCGCATACAACCTTAACACTTAGAATGCCCCTTCGTGACAGTGTGGCACACTGAATTAATGTTAAGCTATTTGCATCTATAAAATCATGAGGATTCCAGTTGTGGTATGGCTCAGCAAACTTGACTTTGGCCTGTTCCTCCTAAAAGAATCTGAGACATGTATAAGTGTTCAAGAATTTTGGTGCGTTTGTTTTTTGATGTTGTAAAAGAAAACAGATGGGTCTGAAGGGGAGTATCTACATCATGCAATACCATGACCCATAACTTCCAGCTTCCAGATGATGGAGACAAATCTCAATTGATCCCTAGAGTTGTGAACCATGTCACGTTTAAGGGAAGGCAGTGGTTTTAAGCACTGCTATATGATGTGCTATATTTTTTTGTTGACGGGGCTTTGTGAAGGTGCCAGGTTTTCATCATTTCATACTTAAACCTTGTTACAATTTCATTACTCAAACATTCCTTTTAGCAAAAGTACCACTGCAGAAATTTATGTTGCTGCTTGCACAATGATCTACCTTTATTTTCTTTTAAGAGACTGTAAGGGGGCCTGTATGGATTGCAAAGCTGGCAATTTTTTTGAAATGAAACACTTTTTTTTCCCGAAGTATCTATCTTTAAAAAGTGAAAAACTAAATTCTTTTAGTCTTGTTTTTATTCTGGCTTCAGATTCTTCACACTCTCATTCCCATTCTTTATTAAGTAAAGATAGTCTTAAATCAGCATATGTATTGTGAGCCCTTTAAAGAAAACTCACCATTACCTGCCTACTCCCTGAGAAGCCTGCCAGTTAGTCTTCTATGCTTAATGACATCACTTCAATTTTGGAGGTAGATATTTTGAAGAGGAAGAACTCAAAAACACCGAAAACATCAGTAAAGCCCACTAATTGTTCAACAAACTAATTCATGTCTTATGCACATTTGACATTCTGTAATGGGTTAGCTGCTGAGTTTCTCACTTTAGAGAGTTAAACAGATGGGATATTGCTATTTTAAGAAATAAATGTTTGTGCTAGTGCCCAGTTTGCATTCAAGAGAAAGGGAGTAGAAGAGTTCTTGTCCTGAAAACCTTCCTAGTAATTGGAAAATTTTGACCAAATAATTGAGAGGCTGATGCACACCAGAGTAGTGACTGCTAGGGCATCTGCACATACATCCTGTTGGAAGAGACAGCATTTTTCTTCCCTGTTATGTGAGGAAATTAAAAAGGTTCTGGTAAATGCATGGGTTAAGAGTCTGCTGGAATAAATCAAGGTGCTGTAACATTATGCCTTTTCAGAGCCACTAAGAACTGGGATTTTTGCATTAGCAGTTTGTGTACTGCAAGAGCCAAGGTAGAGCATCCTGTGGTGCTAAGCAAAAAATCCTGCTGAGAGTACGTGTAGCAACATCTGTCATCGCCAAGCCCAGGATGGATGTTGTGATATGGCACTACTAACAGAGCAACAAACAATTGTTTGGTAAAAGATACTGGGCCGTAAAACATGGATAAGACTGTGCAACATGTGTAGTGTTACTGAAATGGTAACATGTTGCATCAGCACTGTAATTGCCATAAATATGCTACTGAATGTGAATGTTTATAAGGTGATTTCGTCTTCAGGCATATTAATGCTTTCATAATTTGCCTGGCTTGTTACATATTTCATGTGAGTATTAGGTATCTGCTTTTGAAATGGGGCCTTCTATGACTTGACTGGACTCAGCAGATTTCCTGTATTTGAAATTGATCAATTAAATTGGCTGGAGGTGGCAATTGATTCTTCTTGCTGCAGAGGAGCCTGTGGCTCAGTCATCCTTCCTTTTTATCTCATTCAAAGAATACTGTCATATTAGCACAGAAATGTATGTGCTAGCAGCTGACGCAAGGAAAAGAAACCATGCATGGCTGTCATTCCATGTCATAGTATCGTATATCATAAAGTTAGAATTTGGATGCAGTGTTCTTCCCTATAACATACTTACTAAAACTGCCGTTGCTGATACTAGATCTGCCATTTATGATCTTTTGCATGATTCTTCATACAGTTTTTTCATTTGTTTCTTTTCTTTATCACTGTTCTGTTAACCAAATGTAAAAAAGAAAGTAAATATTATCTAAAGCCACAGAAGCAAACTTCAGGGATGAGTCTACAATTGCGTGTGATGTAATTACAGAATAATACTGCTTTTAGTGACCAGCCATTCTTAGCTCCAACAATGCATGAAGCATTCAAACTTCTAATTGACTTCTGTTGCAGTGAAGGACCAACTGAAGCAAGATGATGGCAAGATACAAACATTTTGTGCTTCTTTTGTACTTTTGTAGTCCTACAAACTTTTGTACTCCTTCCAGTGTTATGTCCTTCAAAGTCAATTTGTCCTGTGCAGCTCTGCTAGATTTGCAGAACCATGGAGCTTGTGCATCCCCAGACTGAGTCAACCTCTGACGTCCCTTGGAACTGCTACATTCAGCCCATCACCAGTGTTACTCAGCTTCTCTGCTGGTTTAGATGCTAGTGCACCTGAGATTTTTGGTGGACTGTGGATCACCCTAAGAAAAAGTTGCAGGCTTGCAAAGCAATTATTTTGGCTTGAATGAGGTTTATTTTGAACAGGTAGGAAAACAGAATAACAGGCTGCTATGAAACAGAAGTCACCTCACTTAGGTGTTTGCAGAAGGGGATCCTGTTGGATCACACTATATCATTAAGGGACTCATGATGTCTTCAAATTACTCTCAGTCACCATCTCAGGAAAGAATGAAATAATAGAAACATAAAGTTTTCAATTGCCTTGTTGTGTGGCTTTCGGTTTCCTTCTTGTGTACCTCATCTATTTTTCCATAGCAAACCCTTATTTCTGTATTGCCTCTTATTCTTTACAGTGATCACAACTACATAATGCAACTAACTACACACTCAGGTTAAAATAGCAGTTACCATGAGGTAGATTAAGATAAAAATATAAGACTGACCGTTAGGGGAAGTTTTGCTCTTCTTTGGCTACTGGGAATTTAGGTGACCTGGAAACTTTGAATGTAAGAAAGCACATGAGCCATGTCTTTCCATCAGCAAAGATTAGAGAGTCATCTCAGCTGTGAGCTGCTTGCAGTGAGATTCCTGTCTATGGATGCTCAAAAAGTTCTCCTTGGAGCTTGGGGCTCTGTAAAGTTTTCTTCCATTAATGAGATTAATTCCTTATTGATACTTTTTAAAATAGACATTAGTTTCTACTTTAAATACCTGGAGCTTTTTGTCCAAACACTTTCAAGTTCTTTCACTGCCCATGTAATAGCCAATATACATGTCACAGCAATGTATTACAGGAGTAATAAACTGTGTTACATTCTGCTTCATTTACTCATTGTACTGCATTGAATTGAAGTTATTTCACATTTTGTTGCAAAAGCCTCATCTGTTTGGACCAGTTCTCTTTACTTCTAGGCAATAGCTGCAGGTCAACAGAGGCATCTGGTGGAAAAGTGCACAAGTGATCCTCAAGGGCAACATAACACTGTCTGCAAGGTCCAACAAGCTGTACCAGAGCAGCACCAGTAAGCACCATCCCCCTTCAGTTTTGCCTGAACCATTTTGACATTAACTAAACTGAATGTTCTTAACTTGTCCCTTCAGCATGCATGCTTTAAATATTCTCCTAATACAGATTTCTGTGTGTAATTTATTTTCTTCAACCATAATAAGACTAAGAAAGGCAATTTTATCATGTGATGTTCTGTGGCTGCAGGTCAGTTGCAGAGGTGGAGATTTCAGACGTGGAGTTTGAGCTCATACACATGGGCTGGTAAAATGAGGTAAAGGTGCTGGAGGGTATTAGTGCAGTAGATTGTCACCTTCTCAGTGACCCACAGCCAAGAGACAATGAAGCACTGGCGGTTTTGTCTTTGCCTGGAGAGACCAAGTTTCCCGCCAGGCAGCTCTTATCTAGTTTTGGAGAGTCATGTCCCACTGTGCCTCTCCTGCCCTCCATGTCTGCTCACATGTCCCTGCTGTGTCCAGACTGTCGGCTGTCCCTCAGGTCTGCCTTCTAACCTCTCTTTGCAGCTAGTTCCCTGCTTTTCAAGGTCTTCTCCTGCAGAGGTGTTCCTTCACCTTCCTTGGTGTTCCTATGCAACTTCTCTTGGATTCTGTTTACACAGTCAATCTCATGTCTTGATTCAGTCATTTATCTGCCCCCCAGGGACTAGTTCTCTCTGTTTACATTAGGCTGCTTTTTTTTCCCTTCTCCTGTTTTTCTGCCTGCATTTGGAGTGCTGCCTGCACTTAGTTCCTGTGCCTGATGCCATATTAGACTGCAACATCTGGGAGCGGCAGTGGCAAAAAAAAAGTCTGGCTTACCCCTGTCCACTCTGGCAAACAGCAACTTCAGAGGAATCTTTGGCCACTTAGACTTCCAGATTCTGGAGACTGTGTTGATCATAAGCAAATGAGTTTTTTCAAAGGCTTGTGACTAGGCAAATGTTGGCTGTTTTTTCATGGGAACTGCAAAAGGACAACAGGGACCCTACCTTCCAAATTTCAGACTGTGAAGAATAGAGACACAGGAGCTGCTCAGCGAAATTCTTGTAAGACCTTTTTTTTTATTTCTTGTTTGTTTCATTTCTTATTCCTCCCAGCAGGGCCAAAAAATGTTTTCCCTCAATCTTATTTCCTGAAGTGACTACATCCTCTCACTTGAAACATAAAAATACAATAATAATCAGCCTAAGGCAGAGACAGAGCATGGGAATTTTCATCCCAAATACTTAGCTTGGCAAAATTTATAAACAACTGAAAACAAGCTCTTATAAAGGGAACTACTGAGTTCCCAAACTGCAGAGGACTTATTTGCGTTATATACAAAAATCAGATAAGGGTTCCTCTGTCATCCATTTGGGATACAAAACTCAATTAAAAAGAACCTACTTTTCATATTTCACAAATCCACCTTTAATTAATGGATGTTATAAGGAAACATTTGATTTCAGCACTTCTCAGGCCACACCAAAGCTGTTGCAACTAGTTGATTTATTAAGTATGTCACAGATTTATTTTACTAGTTTTGTTGTGGGATTTGGTGGGGTTTTTACTGAATCTCCTTTGTTGTGGAACACAATTTAAGTACTTACATGCACTTCAGAAGTACAGCCCAGTCAGCATTGTGCAACTTGAGCAGTAGGATTCCTTCGATGCACATCCTTAGTATCTCCTGGGCAGAAAATAGGAAAATTAATGACAGATGAGGTTATTCTTAGTTTAGACCCAGTGGCAAACTTTTTTCCTACCAGCATCCTTGCGCCTAGGTTTATAGGACAAATATTGATGCTTCCACCTATTGCTGTGGTAGTAGATGGGATGCGTTTCCACCACAAGTGGATTTACATGCCTCGTTTGTCTTCCTGTGAAAGAGCAGGAGCACCTTGTCAGTGTGCAGCATGGGGCAGGGTGTCCTTCATGCCAAGGCTCTGTGAAGGTTTCTGCAGCTGCGGAAGGCATGACCTTGGTGAGCAGGCTTCACTACTCGTCTTGCAGCTGCAGAGGAGCTGCTGTTGCAGTTCTGTTTTGCTAAAAACATTTGGTATGGAAGCAAGTTTACCTTGGGGTGTGAGTTTTCTGCAATAAAAAATAGTCATTCTCCCATTGCAGATGCCCAGATGCACAGACTTCAGCATGGCATGAAGTTTCCTGAGCTGCCTGGCTGCTGCTTTCCCTAGCGTCACAAAGGAGAGCAGATCCTACATTTACAGTGTCCTGTCCCCTCAGCGGTCCTTCCTCAGAGGGAGTTCTGTAGGCTTTCAGTGTGTGTCTGAATGCAGACCTGGAAAAGCAATTCTGAAACCCATGAGAATGTGGAGTATTTGCACTGTAAAACTTCATTTGGTTCCCGTGAAAAGTAACAATCATGGCTGCAGAGACACTAATGTGAAGTGTTTGTCATTCTGGGGCTGTAAAACATGATAAAACAGATGGGGATGTTGTTGACTTCAAGGCCTTTGCTTTTTAGTCACTCACAGACTTTTCACTTTTCACAACAAAGTGAAAAAAAAATGTTTTCTTAATTTAATATTGTGGTTATAATGTTTCCTTTATCTTCAGACTAACAGGGAATGTTCCAGCCACAGCAAAAGTTTTTGCTCAAGTGTTTATATATAAGCTCCTCTCTAACTTCCATCTACAGGAGATAGTTTTCATATTATCTCACTGCAGAATTTTATGAGCAGTGACTGTCAAACTTTAAGTGTCTGTGCATTTGTGCATTTTGATCTTATTTAGACAAATAAGACATTTGTGCATTTTGATCTTATTTAGACAAATTTCAGCTCCTGCCTCAATCCTTGTTTTTATGATGAAGTCTTTTCCCTAATGTGTCAGCAGTTTGCTTTAAAATTGCTTGAGAAAATTCAACCTGTGGTGGTTTAGACAAATTAAACCAAAATAGAGCAATAAGTCTTAAGAGATATGCATAGGCCATCAACAAAAGAACTCCCCAAATTTATTTAAGTTATTTTCTTCATGGTTTTTAAATGTAATATTTTTAGGCCAACTCTGGCAATAACTAGTCATTTTAATGCAAGATGACATAACTCCAATGATTCTTCATAGAGAAATTATCTTGACAACTTCTTTTTATTTTGTTCTAATTTTATGAAAAAACAAAACTGAGGTTCTAGATGTAAGGAAAATAAAATCATTTGAACCACCAAATTTTGAAACTAATTTAAATATTTCATCTCTCTTACACTTCCAAATATACTTTCCTAGCAGTTTCTGTTTCTATTCCCAGTTCCCAAGGTTTAACCATCCTTCTGGATAGAAAAAACTGTAGTAGTTTCCTTTAGAACTACTAAATGCTTGGCAAAAGATCTCTACCGTGACACCAGGGATTTTTCTTGATTTTTCCACAGTCTGTCTCAGCAGCACTGGTTCCGCTGGAAGACTCCACGTGGAAAGATCAGTTAATAGATCAGGATTGTATTTTGAAGTGAAAATTACATTTGCAAATACAAGGAGGTCATTAAGCTTCATTGTTTTCTGTCTTTGGATGTTCGGGTGTTTATTTTTCCTCTGGCTGCTGGGGAAAA
The DNA here is from genome assembly GCA_017589585.1 of Phylloscopus whistleri. Classification (NCBI taxonomy): domain Eukaryota; kingdom Metazoa; phylum Chordata; class Aves; order Passeriformes; family Phylloscopidae; genus Phylloscopus; species Phylloscopus whistleri. The sequence goes on along the minus strand of JADMLD010001013.1, from coordinate 6,726,746 downwards.
GCATAAATTGTTTCTTCAAAATGGAAGTGACTGTGTCAGCTTGAAGATACAGCTTTGCAGCTTGATGCTAGTTATTGTGTTATTTTTAAAGGGTAATAGTAAGGTCTCTGTTTTGAAATAAGTATGGTCTCCCAAATGAAGCTTATGTAGTTAGTGTAGCATTTAAATGGAATGGTTGGAAACTTTACCACTCGATAATTGGATGTTTAAAACTGGATTAGCAGAAAGACTCTGATTTTTGAGTTGTTTTGTGTCCTGGTGTGTTTTCTCTGTGGCTCTAAAGCAGAACATGATCTCCAGTTTCTGCAGGAAAAAATCCTCTCTGTTCTCATCCCACTGATTGCTGTGTCTCACTGAGTTTTCTCCAGCCACATGTCAGCAATGGGGCCCCACCAGTCACACAACCAAACCCACAGTGAATATCTGCAGCTCTTAAGGATTTATTTGGTTGGGATGGTTTTTTCCTTAATATGAACTTAATATTTCCCTTTACGTTCATCCCAGACTTTTGAGTTCTCCCTCCTACTGTTGGCAGACCCACCTCCCACACTGATGTTCATGTCTGACTCCCATAGACAGGGATGTCAGGAGAGCTGTTGGCGGAGCTCAGCGTATGCCAGCACACGACATGCCTTCTCGTCTTGTCTGCCGTACGGCTGCCTTCAGCTTCGCTCTGCCTGTGCCTCACTTCACTGCCTCCCCCACCTGATGCCTGTCTTGAACTCTTTGCTGCGTGACTGGCTTGCTGCCCTTGCATCCTGAGCATCATCCATGACTGATTTTGGGTGGTGCTGTTCAGTAGAGGTAGAAAGCAAGGCGCACGCACTGAGCATTTTCAGGCAGAGCTGCCATCTGCGAATGGCAAAACAAGGAGGGTTAAGCAGGGAATGACATGGAGCTTTATGATCATTAATCTCAAACAGTCCCTCTAGTGACATCTCTGAGGTTAAGTCACAGAAATTGTGATACTATTAAGCTTAGTTAAATTTAGTGTAATTCACATCTGCAAAGCCTTTGTGAATTAGTGTTTAGCCTTAAATTACCGGTTTCCATGATATAGGGGCTTCATAGTATCCTGCATTAAGTCTTGATGTGTTATGAATTAGAGTGCAAAAGCCTAAAATCCATGTGACATTCAAATCACTCAAGTTTCTGGGTAGTTGTAAGGCAAATATGTAATTAATTGAGTTTGCAACACTAAGCAGGGATGGCACCTCTACAAAAAATTACATCCTCCTTTATTTGCTCTCACAGTGTAGGTGTGGGAAATGGCCACCAGAGATCTTTTGCAAAACCATGTTTATGAGCTGTGTTGTTTGCCCAGTGTAGCTGATCCATGCCACGCACTTCACTTCATCAGGCTGTAATAGGTGCAGACCCGTATTGATTAGCATGACTTGTGGGAGAGAAAAATCTTTGCACTTCAAATTGGGTATAAATTATAAATAGCGTCTCCAAAGGCTGTGAGTTACACAAGTGGCACTCTTCTGAGACAGCCATATGTAAATCTGTTGTTGTAGAGGTTATTAATTTTGTGATTGCGGCACAGGTGTACTTGACCCACAGCAATGATCATTGTCCATAAAATCCCACCATCTGGGTTCAGTCACCTGCCTCCTTCAAGAATGTTTATTAAAAACAACCAGCAAAGGTTGTGCTAATAAAAGAAAGTTAACCCTCACTATTTTGGTGCAAATTTACTGGTGAAACAGCACTATCTTCTCGCCATTTTTCTCACTAGTACAGCTATGCAGACACCTGGAAGTGGGTCATGTAAGTCTTAAATGCACAGTATTGGGGGATGTAATGTGTACATATGTAGACAGCACTTGGTGTAATGCAAACATGAAAAATTGATATGGGATGAGTTAGTCATAAATTACTTACTGCAAGTGCACAGGGGTTATTCACACCTCAAATCTGCAAATTTTTATTTATTTTTTCCAGACTTTTTTTTAGACTTACTTGACATAACTAAAATTTTATCAAACTTAAGGGCATTTGTTACTTACTCCCCAAACATGATATTTTAAACTCCTTTTATTACTTGTTTGTGTTCTGGTGGCCCAGCTTCATCTCCCTTGGCATTTTACAAACTTAGATACGTTTCCTTTCCGTTAAGTGAATGATGAAACCATCATTCTCACCTAGGAGATAAATATCTCATTTCTCTGATCCTGCAGAGTAGGGCAACTGCGTTTTCACGGATGTGTCCTTTTTTTCTGCCCTCACCCCTACATCTGAGTGGTAGGTGCATCCTGTGTTCAGCTTTTTAAAGTACCTGCCAAATACTTGTCTGACTTGCCAGTCAGACCTGGGGCTTTCTTTTGTTAAGAAAAATAGAAAACATGGAGAAGGAAGATGTGTTTGATGCCAGCAGCTGAAAGATAAAGCTGTTTGTGAGGAGAAATTGGGTGGGTGCACTAGCAATGAGGTAGAGGAGGTCTTCCTGAAATGGCTGAAGCAAAGTCAGAAAAAGGTAGAAATTGGTGGGCCATGAGAACAGGGCAGATGGGATCAGTGTGTGAATGAGATGGAACAAGATCAAAGCCAGGCACTGACCATGAGTTCAAGAAGAGCTGCCAGATGAGCAAGCTGTAGAAGAGGAATTCAGAATTGAATTTCCTGGAGAAAGAGGTGTTCTGGAGGAACAGGTGTCCCAGGTGGATGAAAAACAGGCAAGGAGTAGGAAGGGATTAATGTGAAATGAATCGTTAGGAAGGAGCTAAGAGGGCACTCCTGCCCCTGTGGCTTGGGCACCTACTTAGCGTTACAGGACAGGGACACAGAAACACTGTGTCGTGAGACCCTTGGGAGTATTTTCACTGCTGAGCCTGATGTGTTTCTGAGCATGTACAGAAGTGATACCATTATAAGGTACAAACTTTAAGGTCAGGATTTGAGGTGTTTGTGGAGCTTGGACACTTCACGGTGTGGTGGGTGGCTGAACTGGGATTTTCAGGATAACTTGGATTTAGGCTCTTCAGTTTCACCTCTCTTGATTCACCTCTTGAGGAGGTGAATCCTTTGCAGCAGGTGGTGGCTCCTGAAGTTGGTGTCCAGCAAAAGCAGGAAAACCAGGTCAATAGCCTCATCTTAGTCCACCATTTGCTAACCCCATTTCCACCATCCTGCAGGAGCAGCCATCAGAAGGGGAGGACCAGGTTTCCCACAGGACCAAAGCTGGCACTGTAGAGGTGACAGTTGGCTTCTTGGGATTCTTTCATCTTACTTGTCACAGGATTAGCCTCTGAAGACAAATCAAGGGAAGTGCCTTTTCTGTGACTGCTCCAGAACCAGGGAGAAGATGAATGGTGCCAATGGCACATTGGAGGAGCTGAATTGTGTTGAGTTAGGTTAGGTTAGGTTAGGTTAGGTTAGGTTAGGTTAGGTTAGGTTAGGTTAAGCTAGTTGGGTTGGGTTGGAGCCAGCCAGAGGCCGTAGTCCCAAGATGAACCAGATGGGTTAGTGAATACTATTGTATCTATAAAAATTATCTGGACTTGCATTGACTGTATTCTTTTGTCTACATAGATACAACAGGACACTGTAATCCAAGTAAAAAATTCAGGAGGAAAAAATGCTTTTGAAGTGTTTCTTATGTAGAAGATTCTAAACATTTTCTGCTGTGAGAAGGGAGAGTTAATGTATTCATTAAAGGCTTGCAAGGTATGAATTCAGATTTTCACTAAAATCGTAAAAACACACTGGGTGTTTGATGTGTTTCATGCCCCATGCATGTTCTCATTGCAGCTTGTTCTTTAGACACAGGATCGTTCCTGTCCCTCGAAAGACCTTTACTTCAAGTTGCCTATGTCAGTATCCACACCAGTCTTCAAGCTCTGCTTCTGATGTGAAATAAGAGAAAATTATGTTCTACTGTTGCTTTATTTTAAAAGTGCTTTAGTGCAATTTGTTCTTGGGTTCAAAATTTCACAAATTGGCAAGCAGTATATGCTTATCTTGCTAGTGATTAAGCACCTTTTTACATCTTTAGTGGATGGGGTGTCATGTAACATCTTCTTTTAAAGCACTGCTGCCTTTCCTAGCTGCTCTTTGATGCTGGCATTGCCATTTCCATGGTGTTGCATTGGCTGCTGTGTTTTTGGAAGGTGCCAAAGCTGTTTATGCTTGTGCTGCTGGTACATCCAGATGTTTGATGGCATAATTACTATTTAGAAACAAATAATCATAAAATATCATTACAAAGAGGAGTATTTTCTAAGCAGCTGGTTGTTTCCCTTGTCCTGGTATCACTGGTGAATTTCTTGCATTCGCAGCATTCTCACAAGATAGCAGAGTGTACTCTTCAGGTCTCTGCCCCACAGGAAGTAAAAAGCTGTGGGATTTTGGAATAAACTGGGATTTAAAAATCACCCCTTGAGTATTTCAGATTAAACTTACTTGCAGGAATTGCTGATGAATGTTTTAAATGAGTTTAAGATTTTAACAAGTATACAGGTTTTATAAAAGATAGACAGGCAGTGTTGTTGATACACATACTGTATGGATGAAGGTGATATATGTGAAGGTTATATAGAAGTAGGTATAAAGATAGCAATAGAGATGTGAACACATATATCAATATAAATATAATTTCAAACCCTACCTACTTCTCTCTGCATGGTACACCATTTTAACATGAGTTTTAAAACCTATGGTTGCATAATATTGCATACGTCTTTACTGGATCCTTTCTTCAAGGTAATGGCTTGCTCTCCTGCAAAAATTTGTTGCATTAGAAGTTGCTACCTCTGAGACTGTTGTTCAGACACCATTTTTACCTTTTTTAATATATACTCAAAATAAAATTGCTTCACTCTGATGGTCCAGAACATTTTGATAACCTGTGCTCGGGAGAGAACGACCTCATGAGTTTCACTTATTTGGCCAGTTCACACGTAGAGGAACAAACAAATGACCTGTACTCATGGGACTGCCCTTAATATTAAATGGAGAGTAATGGAAAATAATAGTGGCTGTGTTAGATTCCTATCTTTCCTGCTTTGCAGACCTTGCTTGCAATGAGCTTTTGTGTGCATCTTTGCATCTTGCTGCTCAGAGGGCAAGAGGAATTTACTAAATATTTTTTTAACTTTTTTTAACTGCTTGCTTCTTGTAGGAAGTTAGTGTGTTGTAAACAAGAAGCAGAAGAAAGGCCGATTGCAAGTATAGGAATTCAGAAGTGATCTTTTTTCTGGGTTGGTAGGATGCTTGTTCTCTGTTTTCATCATCTCACTAAAGATTATTGTAGATAATATGTGTCCAACAAAAATAAGAACTGCTTTGTGTCACAGCAGATAATAACTAAGTAAAAAATGTCTTTAGTATGTGTAATCTAGTTTCCAACATTGCCGTGATTTTTCTTATATGAATATTGAGTCTTAACCAGTTTATTGTGAGTCTAAGCTCACTTAATAAGCTGTATTTCATTTCTTCAAATTGTTGTGTTTCTTCCTTTTTGGCTTCTCCAAAGAATTCATTTCCCTATACAGTTACTTTCAGATTATTATCATGTCCATGACTCCACAAACAATTAACTTCTTAGCCAAACTAAACACATCAAAGTTTGGGGATTGGTTTGGGGTTCTTTTATCTCTCCTCAGAAACTACTGCTTTTGTTTCATTAATTGGTGTTTATCTTATCTCTTAATTTTACCTAAGCTTTTAACCTTTCTTTACCAGTGTGACATCTAGAAGTGCTTATGCAAAAACTCCCAAGGTCATTGGATCTCAAAGTTCTTGAGCTTTTGGACTCATTCACAGTTTCTCCTGTAGCCCTCATTTTTCTAGTCAGAACTATTGAGTGATTTTAGGGAAAATGTATTTTTTTAATCTCCTTTGTCATTAGCATTCCTGGGGATGTTCTGAGAGCTTCTTCTGCTTTGAAGTTTGAGACCTGGGTGTTTACATCAGTAGACCAAAATAGTCACAAAAGACGCAATAATTTCTTCCCATGCAGATCAACAGGATAAAGGAATTGTAAGTGGAGAAACCTTATGAATTGGAAGTTGTTCTGTCATACTTGATAATATCTGATGCACTCAAGAGTAAAAAATTAAATTCCAGTTCAGAAATAGCTTTGTGATACAGAAGTAATTTCTTATCATACAGAAAGATGGATGCAGGTCAGGCAGGAACCATCTCTTATTCACACCTAAGTGCATATTTGGACAGTATTGTTATATTGCTACAGAGTTACAGAACTGCAGAACTGAGTACCTAAGAATTAAAGAAGTTCTTCAATGTGTGTGTGGATAATGTGAGAAAGAAAGAAAGAAATTTCCATTGATTCAAAACCTCCAGGAGAAAAAGTCCTTTCTGAAAGGTCTGTCATACTTGTCTACCCAGTCAGATGGAGCTGGCTTATCTGTTAGTTTATGTGTAAAGGAGAAATTAATTGTGTTGCTTTTCATGTTTAGTAATGTTTAAAGTGTTTCTTTTCCTGCAAATGCCCCACAAAAGTCTATATTTCAACCTCTGGACTGATGTAAATCAAGTTCTGATAACACTGAGTGCCTTTTAGATATGTAGCTTGAATCATAAATGTAAAAGCAACCTCTGCCATTGTCTACAGACAGGATGGCTAAGCTACTCACATTGGCATTTTGCAGCATGACAGGGTCTCAGTGTAGATCGTGACTGCAGGGAGCAAACTCTCTGCTGAGCAAGACCTTGTTGAAGAGCAGCAGATTTCTCCATCCCAATGGGGACTAAGCCCCAAGGCGTGGAACACCCTTAATTCATTTTGAAGCCCGCGCTGTTTAGAGGTGAGCTGTCACTTAGAGAAGCAGACCTGAGGTCAGCTCTGTGGCTAGTATCTGTGGAGAAGCTTTTCAGCCTGGAAACTTTTCTCTGCAGAAATATTTCAGTGCTAAGGCATGTATGAAGATCTCTCACAGCTCCTGTGCAGCACATGAAACCTTTGTCCCACACATCTTGTAAACGCGGCGGGGGGCCACCATTGTGCTGTGCATCTTCTGAGCACCGCGGGAGGAGGCTTTTGTCTGACACAGTGGGCAGGCACTGTAGGAGGGCACCTTTGTCCTGCGCAGCCAGTAATCGCTCTGCAAGAGTGAATTATAGTGATTGCAGAGCTCTTCTCTCTCCAGACAATCTGCTTTCAGACAGAGTTTGTCAGCCTTGCTAGAAGAAGAGCTGCTTTTCCTGAGTGGAAGTAGAAGACAGTGAAAGTGCCTTTGCATGTGTGTGTGCAAATGGCCATCAGGATCATTCACATGGTCATGTTGCATGACCACCCCTGCAGGCACCGTTCCCGGTTTCAATCTTTGCTTTTCCTCTTCCTTATTTTTCCTACCCATTTAGGTGCCCTTTTAATTATTATTTATTTGTTCCTTCTTATGTTTGTACTATCTCCTATTCAATATGCTATTCCTGTATTCAGTATCTATACCCTCAATATTCTTTTAGATGACTAATAACCACATTTAAAAGACTTGAGCCCAAATACCAATCCCTCTGGAACTTCACAGGGGTATTTTCAACCCCATATTATCACTTACTATTTGTCTTCTCAAATGCTTTAACCACTTCACCAGAAGTGTGGCAGCACCCGTTTCCTAAAGCCTGAGATAATGTACAATGGGAGAGGCATAACTCTGCATCTGTGAGATGGGATGGGGTGGGATGGGATGGGGTTAGGTGAGGTGAGGTGAGATGAAATATGAGTTGAGATAAGATTGAGATAATATATGAGGTGCTGAGTCTGGACCCTGTAAAGATGCGATGTATACTGCTGGTGGACATGCTGCTGGCAGCTAGAGCCAGCACAGGCATGGCAGCACACATTTGGGAGCTGCATTACTGTAGATCTCAAGTGGTTGGTGGCCCCTTGACTGGCAAGCAACTGATTTGCAAGTGATAGGAGTGGCCACAGCCCATTAGAGCAGTAAAGGTCATTGAGAGATTACATTGGTTCCCACTGCCCCAAGGTTGACTTATGTGGAAAACACAGCAGTGGAGAAGTTTCTCACTTGCTGATTTTGTTACTCATTAAAGTTTGAGTTTTATCTGTCCTTGTCAAGTTTAAGCCTGTTGTGTCTGCAGTTATCCTAAAGGTTCTTGTGATGTTTTATAATGTTTATCTCTTTCTTTACTGGTATTCAGGCATGAATTTTATCTGTGGTAGTTAGTTTCAATTAATCCTCCTTTTCTCAAATTAGAATTTTTTTTTTTCACATCCCCACCCCAGTCCTCTGGTGCCTACCTGATTGTATATGAATTCTCAGAAATAATTGCCAGTAGTCCAGCAAGTTCATTAACTGATTCCCTGAAGACCCACATATGCATGTCATCCAGACCTGATGATTTGCATATTAAATTTTAAAAAGTATTCCCTTACCTGATTTTTTGTATCAACAACTGTATTGGCAAACGTTCATTATTTCTTATTATATATCACTTTGTGGTGCTTCGTAAATTGATTCTGGAACTTGTTCACTGTTTTACTGTCATTACTCATTTCACCTCACGCATTATTGGTTCCACCATCTCTATGGAGCTCCTTTCCAATGATGTTATGCACATGTTAAAATATATATACATTTCTCTATATCTCTCCGTACTGGCAAGTGGAAGGCTGGTTTGCTTTTTGACATTTCTGTCATTTATCTCTGTGGGGCTGGGACTAGGAGGGATTTATACTTTTTTGTTCTGCAATTGTAGCCTTTGCATATTTTAGAGTATTCTAGCTGTTTCCCACACTTAACAGGTTTTTAATATCTTTTCCATGCAGCTTGTTCCTAAGATTTCTCAAAGAATTAATATCTGAAATCACTACACGCTGTGCAACAGCCCATCAATTAGTACAATCTATTGAATCGTGGTTTATCATCATGGCTGTTGAAATTAGTAAGCACTAAGAATATGTATCTCGGAGGACCTTGGCTTTAGAACAACTGTTTCTTATCGTCTGTCTCTTAAAAATGATTCTTTCTATCAAAAACTAGATGGCTGTTCATGCATTTAATTTAAATCTGTGTACTATTAAATACACAATTGAGATTGCAATTGTCAATGGTATCTTTCCTCTGGCAAAAATCTTGTGGCCAAAATCTGTTGTCACCCTTAGGACATAATTCCACTTGCTTCAGCTGAATTTTCCAAGCCTTTGGTATATAAATCATAAATGCACAGTGTGTGCAATGTTAAATTTTTAGGGCTCTCTCTTTAGTAGAATATGAATATGAATATATAAGGGCAAAATTTGACCTTTAAAAATGACTGTAAAGGGCCAAGGCAGATACTTAGCAAGCTTTTCTTATTGCAGTATTAATCAAGCAAAGAATCATCATGATCTTGGAAACTAAATATCCATTGTAGTGATTTTATCACCAGGGAAATTGTTCATCTGCCAGTAAGATTGTTACTAGGAAAGGGAAAATAGAGAGTTTTAAAAATGCTTTAGACTGCTGAATCATTGAGTCCCTCTAGACTCAAAGCTTGAATTGTTTTTTGAGAAGAGTGGGTTGAGAGGAGTTGCCACAGGAAAGCTGTAGGTTAATCAGTTTCAGTAACACTAGTGAATGTGAGCATAATCTCTCTTGAGGACATGAGGAAAGTACATGGGAGAAGGCAGGGTGAAGAAAGACACAGGGAGGCTTCAGAAACTTAATTTTTTTTCTTTTGTCATTTGTGGGGGTTTTTTTTGTTTTGTCATTTTTTTGTTTCTGGACGACCCTTTCACAGAGGAGGAAGGTTGTTGATGAAAAAGGAAGAAAGGGGGGAAAAAACCAACGTAGTATTCACAGCCTATATTTTCATCTTAATCCAGTGGATATTAATGAGGACTGTTACACTCAAGGCAGAGAATGCAGACAGGCAGAAATGAGAAAGATGTGTTTGTGTGGGAGATGCCTGTGTAGGGACCAGAAAGCCACATGGAAGGAAAGATGTTTTGCCTTCAGGGCTCAAAGCTGTGACACAGGTGTGTGAGAAAGAGGTGAAACCCCTGTGCAGGAATGTCCTCACAGTGTGTTAGGACAGCCTATCCCTCCGTATGATCAGCTTTGGCAGATAACTTTTGTGTGCATGGTGGAAGTGGGCAGTCACAGTATACTGAGCCAAGCCATAACCTCGTGAACATGTCTGTTAAGCTGCAGCTTTTGCTAGAAGGGAAGCTTTATCCTCCTCCTGCACCCCTTCTGTGTTTCCCATGTGGGGAACAAGTCTTGGTGAGTATTGCCATGAGGTGTCTTATGGGGAATGGGATAGGTGATCTGTATTGAAAGCCATCTGCAGGATGGAATCATAAAAACTTTTATTCCTTGAGATCATGGAATCCAACTCAACCCAGCAATGCCAAGTCCAACACTTGATAGGATGGACTGCCTCTCAGCAAACAGAATTTCTACAATGATGGATGAATTTGAAAGTGGAAAGCATTTGTATAAAAGGAGTAAGTGGGAAATTTCTGGAAGATGTCATGAATTGTCTCTGTACAATGAGTGCAGAGAGGGGGAGGAAAATCTGTGTGTGCACATGACGTGGATGCTTTTTGTACAAAAACATCTCTTTGTGTGGGAAGTAGTGTGTTTCCAGAGAGGGTTTTTTGGAGGATTATTTTGCTTGTATGATGGCTGCCTTTGGGGGAGCAGGGACATGCAATGTACCAGGTAGCGCCTCCATTAAAGACTTTCTGGAGGGGGTGGTGTGTGTGGACCCACCAAGGATGCTCCATGGATGGATACATAGTTTCCTGACAGGGATGTGAAGGTGGGTCTGCCTCAAATGCCGTGCCAGAGCAGCCATCCCATATCCCCAGGGACTGATGGCCACCCTATGTCCTGCAGGGACCATCATCCACCCTGGACTGTATCTCTTTCCACCTGCCAGGCTATGGCCAGTGTGTCCTTCATTGTTGTCACCCCCAGACTGTGATATTGTCACAGAACTGTTGCTAGGCAACAAATGTGGTTGCCAGGTCTCAACGAATAGCTGAAGGGGAAAGTGAAGTGTTGCACCATTGTAGAGTAACCATAGCAATGACCTACTATTACAGACTAAAGAATTATCATTAACAGTGTTAAAGTATCAAACAGAGGGCCAGGATCCAAAGACTACCAGGCAGCATCTCTGCATAATTGGGTTACCCAGGAAGGGGTCCCAACTCTTGCATACCCCCTGGCTCCCTGTCTCCATTGTCTTGGTTTTGTTTTGGGAGTTGGTGGGGGGGGGGGAGGAGGGGGTGTGGTTGTTTAAATAAAGCAAATGGACTATGCGTTCAGGAAGGCACTTGCAAAACAATAGAAGCATATGCCAAAAAACACACAGGTACATCTGTGTGCATAGGGAACATATAAACAGGAAAGGTCCGCTTTACTGTCTCAATTTTACCTGTGGGAGCAGGTACACAAAGGATGCCTTCGTGATGCATGAGGTGTAGTTCAGATCAAGTGTTCTCTTTCACTTGAAAATCCATATGCCAGGCTAAAAGGAGTATAAAATGAAAAATAAATAATACAAAGTATGCCTGAAAAGTAGACACTTTCTTTTTCCCAAGGTAGGCCGGATAGGTGAGGTTCTTCAATGAAGCTTTTATTAGCAGAGTGCTTTGGGATCTTATTTTCCCAGATATGAGACATGTTGAGGATCTCTGATTGTGATGTGGGTGGCTGTGCATGTGCATATATGTATGTTTGTGCATGTATCTGTCTGCGTGTATGTGCAGTTGTACTTGTCAGCTGCCCCAGAGGTCAGCAGCAGGACAGCCCTGACCCTCCCCAGGCTCCCTCCAGACCAGCTGCAAGCAGCTGGGTGTCTTCCCCAGGTTTTGCATTTTTGCATTTTACAGAGCATTTATCCTGTGAACAGCCAGCAAGTCACAGAACGACCCCTAGTCAAACTGTCACCTTTGTGTTTTGCAGGTACAGAACGCCATGAACTAACTTCTTGGAAGAGTTTTCCATCTGTTTTCAAGTTCTTCAGTGAGGCTGTAAAGGCGAAGAACAGCTTGGTGAAACCAACCCCAACACGGCGCTCTAACAGGATAAAATATGAAGAGTTTTAAAAGGAGGGGAGGAAAAAAGCCCACCACCACCTATGTCTTTGCTGCTTGTTTTCTGCAAGGAGTCTCCCAGCCCCTCATTAGATTGTTTTCTTCCTAGAGCACAGGGTCGTGATGTATACATCTAAATAGCGTTTTGCATTATTTCTAGATGAGTGCAACTGTCAAAGCAATATGGGTTCACTGGTTGTGCTTCCTGTGGGCTGTAACTTGGATTTTGTGCTGCCCATCAGTGTGCAGATTAAGGCTGACAATGGTACTGCACAGTGCAGCATGGTGCAGCTCTAATTGCCCTGACATAGCCCTGCACCAAGCTGATGCCAGAATTTAACAGCTTCATCGCAGCCCTATTGCCTGCAGGATTTTTTGCAGCTTCCTTCTAGTTCGAGACAGAACAAAATAGGAATTACTCTTTTTTAAAAGACAGCCCTAACTCAGATGTGTTAACCAGCCTGTGATTTTATACCTAGTAGCCTTCTCCTTCTCTGGGACCAAGTGGAATTGACTTCTATCTATCTCATTTTTCTGCTGGCATGATTGTCCAAGAAATTTGGCCCAGAATTCTAGAAAGGCTCCATTATTGAAGAGATTTTCTCTTGCTAGATCAATGGCATTATCTGTAGATATTCTCTTCCTTTGGAAACCCCTACTTAAAAAAAAAAAGCCTATTCATTAACAGGCTGGATCACACTGTAAAATAGGATCACAAAAAAAAAGAGAGACACAGTGCATATTTTTGTTTCTTTCTAAACACAAAAATGCTTCCTTTTTCATATGCTGGGTTTCTAATGACTTGCTATCCCGTGATTATTCCCTTTTCCCTTAACTCACTGATTCTTCCCCACTTTCCCAGTCTCTCAGACAAAGGTTGGCCAGCAGGGTACTCTGTGTGGGGATTTCACACCCTACGTAGAGGGTATGTGGCTGTAGCCATAGCTGTTGCGTTAGGCAGGTTTTCTCCACTAAAACTAAGGGAAAAGATATGCTTGATAGCATGTGCAGTCATAGCAGAGCAAGCACTCTAATTAAGCTCCTTTGATGTTGAAAATACTAAATTAAAGTGGTCCTTTCTTTAATGCCTGTGCCCACCAGCAAGGAGGCACCACTCAAACGTGAGTTTTGGACCCAATCCCACCATCTCCTCATGCAGTGTGTCCAATTCTACAGCTGCAGGCCAGAAATGGTGGTGGGGGAGCATTAAAATGAGACAATGCCAGAGCAGGGGTACCTTCCTATGACACGGAGCAAAAGCAGCAGTGCTCATAGTGAGGTGCAAAGGGAAACCCAGCTGGATTTGAGCCTATATCCTCCAGGTGGGGGGCTCTCAGCACCCACAGAGCACTTACATTCTTACCTGCTCATACTGGCAGCAGGGCTTCACTTCCCCAGCTCCTGCTTCCTCTCATCTGCTGCATTTAAGCTCTGCCCTTGGGGAGGGGTGCTTGCAGCAGACCCACAGTGGGGTGGGGAAGGTGTCAGGCCATGCCTATGCGGGGGGAAGTGCCTGGCAGATTTTCTTCCTGGAGGGGAATCTGTTGCTGAGGGGAGAGGATGTCACCTGGCTTCCTCTGGCCTCCAGTCTCCACCCTAACTCCCAGTTGGAGGATGCTGCTGCCTGTGGCCAGCCTGATCCCCCTCCCCAGGCCTGTGTCCACCCCAGCCCCCTGGACCCTGTGTGTTTAAGAGTAAGATGAGAGTTTACATGGTGTGGTTTGGGTGTCTGTGCTTCATCCTGCAGCCAGGGAAGATGCAGAGGCCAGGGAAGTTTGTGCACACACACACCAGACCTGCCACTCTCCATCTCTGTGAAGGTGAGATGGAGTCTCTAGGGTGCCCAAATATTGGAGGAGAAGATCTATTTTTTTAACTGTTGATGAGAAACAAACTACAAACATTTTTACTGTAACTCTTACCATTTTCTAAAGAATTTTTCTTTACTGTGCTCTGGGCCCAGCTCACATTTGTGCTGCTGTGGGGGGCTACAGAGCAGGGGGGATCCTGACCACTGATACTGCTCTGCTTGCAGTGAACAAAAAATAAATATGCTTGCTTCTCTCCTTCTTGCACACTTCGTGTCCTTGCGCCAAGCTCCATGGGAGCCGCTACCTCTGGTGGGTGGGGTGGGGGCTGCTTGGGCAGCAGCTCCACCAGCCTCAGAATGCAGGCTGGGGGGCAGATGTGTTTGCTAACAGGACCCCATAGGGTGACAGGGTTGGGGCTGGAAGGGTGCGAGCAGGGTGTGAGCGGGATGAGGCTCGTTTGTGCCGTGGAGTGGGCTGCGTGTCAAGCCCTGTGGCTCAGCCCACATGAGTGTGGGCTTTTGTCTCCGTATCCCATATCATCCATGGGAAGCCACATAGGCAAGTGAGCAGCACCATCCTCTCCCCTTTAGCTGTTCAGAAACATGAAACCATATAAAAATACACCAAGAGAGGAGTTTGTTCAGTTTTTTGGAGAGGGCCTTTTGCAGGGGGCATGGGCTAGAGATGGAGGAGGCAGCGTCTCCAGCCCCAGCTGCAGAGGGTTTTTCATGGACTACAGAAAGGGAGGAAAGTGTGGAAGCATCCCAGAATGCACCGTCACATTAGTGTTGCATGGAAAGGTGATAATGGTAACTCTGCAGCACATTGAGGAGGAATGAGTGTTGATTTAGCCTATTCCTTGAGACTGGTGTTTTTAAAGATGCGCACCGCTGGCTGCTCAGGCCATGACGTCTTGAAGAGACAAAGGTCTGATATGGACCTCCTCCTGGTTTCATCACGGGAAAGCTCCCTGACATCTGACATGTTGCAACAGCCTCTGCCCTAAGTAGCTTTGGAACCGCGAGTGCAAAAGTGACCAAAAAAAACTTCAAAAACACAACAAACCCCCAAACCCAAAATAACAACAGAAAACCAACAAAATTGACCCTACAATAGGATCTAGGAAAACTTCAAGCTCCTTGCCACCCAAAAGATTTGCACACCATTGTGAGTCAAAATACTGCCATTGAAGCCATGGACCAATGAAAGCCATGCTTCCTTGTCAAAAATGCAGAGCAAGAAAGAAGTGTTCCTAACAGAAAACAGTCAGCAGACCCCCAAACACAGCAGAGATGTGGGGAAAAAGAAAGAAAAACAGAGGGGGGAGACAAGCAAAGGTATCCCTCATCTTCATTATGCATACATGGCAGTATACTGGTTACAGTTACAGTCCTCACAGTGTGATTCTCCTACACTCAGAAGAAGCTGCTGCTTTTCATGGAAATGTGCATTTTTTCCTCTGAGAAACATCACTTATTGTGGGTAGTGGGGTTTTTTTCCCCTCTAGAAATTTCATTCAGAAGTACAAATGAAAAGTGTCACATCTCATGGAGCCACATATTGCACCATTCTCAAGTCAACCAAACCAAAAATAACCTGCCAAGAATGTGTACATCCATCGTACACCAGGGTAGAGCTACATCTCACAGAGCGGAGGGGTGCCTGTGTGTGTGTGTCTGTGTGTGTGTGTGTGCCTGCATGCATTCATGGATATCTCGATCTCACAGGGATGTGTGTGCGTGCGCGTGTGTGCATCCACATTATGTTGATGTACTCGACAAAGTGTGAAAAATGTACTTCTAGAAAAACTTGAAAGGAGATGTCATTTATCATTGTACCATCATAATACCACAAATTCCACTTTTCTGTTCCATTTTGGATTGCATGTGTTTGAAAGTATTTCACTAGATCAGTGACAGCTCTTTATTTGCATAATTATATGCTCTGGTCTGAAGAGAAAACTAACCCCCAAATTTCATGGGTCACCAAACTGCAACAATCAATGTTTTATCACATATGCTAAGCAAAACCTAAGGAGCTATATGAAGTTTCTTGTGGATTTTTTGCTCCTCAGAAAATTAAAGATGTGCCTCCTGAATAGAAGCAAAATCTTTCCAAGCTCTTTGTAGCTGAATTCCATTTGAAGGGAAAACTAGAGATTAGCTCGTAGATCTGGATTTCAGACCCACTAGCATTCTTACTTCAAAGTGGATTCAGACAAGCAGCTTTACTGCATCTCTAAATTTTGCCGTCCTAAGTGATGTCATTTAAATGGTGACAATCAAAAAATTAAACAAAAAGAAAAAAAAAATCAAATCTTAAAAATATAATCACCCCCTCTCTTATCAAGCCCATAGTGACCAGTGAGTTTAATTTCATTCATTCTGTGCAGTTTTATTGTTTCAGCTGGTTGCTATCTCCATATAAAGATATAAATATTTGGTATATGTAGAAAACCCTTTCCCAAGCTGCAGAATTTGTTCTGGTCCATCAGTTGCACAATAACCACACGCTCCAGTTAGGACACACATACTTAGAGTTTCCTTCTCAATCAAGATGCCTTGTTATGAGGAGGAAGGAACCTGGGGATGGGAACTGACTGGCAGTGAAGATCCCCCAACTCCTCTTCCTCCAGTACTGCTAGAAAAGTTTAGCTCTTGTCTTAAGTCAATTTTAATAAGTACAATATAATAAATATAGTGCGATATAATGCAATGTAATAATTCACACAAAGTACAGGAGGACCTCTCAGAAGTGTAGGTGAGCAGCACCTATCCCAGGGGGCATGCCACCCACACTTAATTTCACTGCAAACAGCGCACAAAAAGCCCCAAAACTTTCTCTGGGCTTCAAGCTGTAACTTTACTGGTATAAGTTCTCATGGGTTGCTGCCTTGCATTTGGGTCTCTCTAAGGTCTTGGGAAGAATAAACGTTTTAGAAGGGGCCTATTTCAAGAAGCAGTGATCCTCTGACCGCATGGTGCGGAGAGCAGTGCCTGGGAAGGACAGAGTGTGCATTGTGTGGGTTAAGAACCTGGAGAGAAGAAGTACTTCTGCTACCCTATCTGTGCCCTTCTTCTTTTTTTATCTTTTTTTTTTTTCATTTTTCTGACTTTAACATACACTCCAGAAGCCTTCCGGGGGAAATGGGTTTCCAGCACAGACTAGCACCTGGGAAGTTTGACTCCTCACATTTCACTCCTGAGTGATCTCCAAACACCTGCTCCAGGCAGACACCAGCTTTGCACCACCTCCTCACATTGCAGGAACAAGGTGAAACGTGAGTGGGAAATCAAAACAGTGCTAAAACACAAGTCACCTTACCACCCTTGTCCGACTGCTGGCGTGGGGTTCTGTGGCATGCAGGGGCAGGGTCTGCCCAATGCTGGTTACTCTCTCCAGGGAGACCCAAAGAGAGAGGAGAACCCACTCTGTATCGTTTCCTACCCCTCCACACTGTCTGCATCCCTCCCCTGGAGTCAAGTAAATATGAATATTCACAGAGGATGGTTCTGCTGGCTGGTTTGTCCCAGTGAAGACAACAGCATCAGTTATTTCCCAATAAATTGCAGCACAGGAGAGAGGTCAGCTCTGAGGAGAGGCCTAAGTCATTTCCTTTTGTCATTTCCATTTCTCTTTGCTCATGCCCTACCTAATCCCCTAATGCCCAGTAAAGGGCTGTCTCCAGATTCTGTCTTCTTTAAAGCTGCTATCTCTGCTACAATTACATAAGTAAGCCTCCTGCTCATCTCCCCTCCTCCTGGGACTGCTTTATGCCTTCTCCTTCCTAATCAACTTGCCAAACAATGATGTATTCTACAGTAAAGCCCTTGATGTGGAAGGTCCTCCATGTCTCCCAACAACATGCAGGTACAAAAATAACATACCCCACAATATTGTGTCCAGGCCTGCTTGCCTACAGTTTGTGGAGAAAGGCCCTAACATCAGCAGGAACTTGCAGACACTGAGCTTTCTGTTTGCAACAAGCCAAGCCAGGTGTTGCCAGTTTTGCCAATTTACCCCTCACACACTCCTTGATAGGTGCTTCAGATGTTGGTAGGGTGTTTTGTTTGGGGGGTTGGGGTTGTTCCGGGGTTTTTTGTATGGTGATGTCTACTTGGATTATAAATCGTTTCCTTTGTACTTTCTCCCAAGTTAGCATGTATCTGCTTGGAGGGGGGCGCCAGGAAAGGGGGGTGCAGAACTCTGAGCAAGGAGCACAGCAGGTGCTGATTGCAGTGTTTCCCGTGGGCTCCCCACGCCGCTAAGTAGGTGGTGGGATCAAAGCCAAGACCGATCCCGACAAGCGGCGGCGCGGTGGGGCAGACACCGAGGGGCAGGATGCCATTCTTCCCAGGGAGCCCGGGAATGCCCTACCCACTCTTCGCAGGTGGCGGCAGGGCCTGGCGTCTCTCGGGCGGGCCCAGCACCACGGACAGCGCTGGCTGGGGCTCAGGGGGGTCCCTGTGGCCCCTCGCCGCCCCCAGGGGAACGCTGACCGGCAGGCAATGCTCAGCCCCGACTACCACCTTCCAGGAGAGCCTAGACCGCTGCGTTCCGCCGGGGAGATCCCCCGGGGAGCCCCTTGGGGAGGGATCGTGGAGGGGGAGATCACGCCGCTGGTCGGCCGCTTGACTGTCGTGACATACCTGAAGTCACGGGGCTGGCAGGGAGTAACTATTCGCTCGCCTGCAGATTCCGGAGGAAGGGGAAAGGAAAAAGTCAATTTCGCGGTTCACTTCTGTCGAGTGGCGGGGAGGAACCGGGGGTGCTGGGGCTGTGTCGGGTCTGTGCACCCCGACGGGGCCCGGACCCCAGGCACAAAGTTTACCCCACTCTTCCTCGCTCCAGGGAACACGGAGCATCGCTCCCCCGGCCCCGGCGCAGCGCCTCGGGGTTGCGGGTATTGTGTCTGGAAGGGGCTCGTCATGGGCCCCCCGCGATTCGGGTTACACCGCCCGGGGTGGGGTGGAGGGCCCGAGGACCGGGAATCCGTTTGCTCCGTCCAGCCGCCCCGCGGTCCGGCGGTCGCCGTCCCTTGGTCGTTCTGGGGCTCCCCGGGGGTGATCTCGAGGTAAGCGCCAGCGCTCCCCCGGCCCGATTGAAGCCTCCATCAACTCAGACCTGGGTGGAGGGCGTGCGGGCTGCCCTCGGGGGCCGGGAACCGCGCAGGAGGCACCGGCCGGGTGCCTGTGGTGCGAAGCCCTCTGCGGGGGGCTCTGGCTTGTTTTGGCTATAAAAACCCCCTTCCCCACTTCTCACAGCGCGGGGGTCTTCACCCAGGAATTTCGATACAGAGGGAGATGCCTGCACCAAATCCCTTCACCACCCACATGCGAAGTATTTGGCAGCACTGAATATTCTCCTTGATCTTTCCTTTCCTTTCCTTTCCTTTCCTTTCCTTTCCTTTCCTTTCCTTTCCTTTCCTTTCCTTTCCTTTCCTTTCCTTTCCTTTCCTTTCCTTTCCTTTCCTTTCCTTTCCTTTCCTTTCCTTTCCTTTCCTTTCCTTTCCTTTCCTTTCCTTTCCTTTCCTTTCCTTTCCTTTCCTTTCCTTTCCTTTCCTTTCCTTTCCTTTCCTTTCCTTTCCTTTCCTTTCCTTTCCTTTCCTTTCCTTTCCTTTCCTTTCCCTTTTCTTTTTCCTGTTCATTTTCTTTTTTCTTTTTTTTTCTTTTTTCTTTTTTCTTTTTTCTTTTTTCTTTTTTCTTTTTTCTTTTTTCTTTTTTCTTTTCTTCCTTCCTTCCTTCCTTCCTTCCTTCCTTCCTTCCTTCCTTCCTTCCTTCCTTCCTTCCTTCCTTCCTCTCTTTCTCTTTATTGTAGTTATTATTATATCATTATTATTGTTGATATTATTATTGTGGTTATTATTGGTTTTGTTGTTGATATTAGTGTTATTTATTTTTAAGGATAGTTCGAAGGAGTGCTGTCTTCCACTCTATGCTTTGAAAAAAGGAGCCTACAGATCTCCAGCAAGCCTAGGGCTATCTTGAGAGTTTTGCAAGCAAATGCAAGCGCCGAAGTTTTGTTAAGATCCGCCCTAACTTTTTTGATTTTTACCTAAACTGCTTGTATTTAGTTGTGTGGTTTTGGTGGTTTGTGGGATTTGAGTATTGCGGGTGAGTGGGTTTTTAAAAGATCTCTGTTATTCTCTCTCTTCCTAACACCGTGCTCGTCCCTGGCTCTTATCCCAAGCCGATGGGGCAGGCGCCGCGGGCGCCCTTCCCGCACTGCCCTGCCCTGCCCGCTCGCCCTTCGTGGCCGTGACCATGGACCGAGCCCCACGTGGAGCCCCGCGCATCTGGCCGAGATCTGCGGGAAGGAAAGCGTAGTTCAAACACCTTTCTCCCCGTCCCGGCTTCCCTTCTCCTGGGGAGCACAGAAAGTTTCCGGTACAAATAGAGGAAATGTATTTTATCTTCCCCCTTGGAGACTTTCTCCTGCCACCGTCCCTTCGGAAAAATGAACACATCCTCCCCAGCCCTAGGAGGAGTCTGGAGACCCCCTCGTCCTCTCTTTCTGTAACCCTTCTAAGTCGTTTAAAATTACATTTTCTGTCTTTCGGCCATCTGTCAATGTCACATCCACGCCGCCTGCTCGAGGTGGGGGGAAGCAGGAGGCGGATGGGAAGAGTCCCTGCGCGTTCCTGGTCCCTCCCTGGGGGAGCCGAGGGTCCTCCTCTACACCCCGCTGCCTTACTGATATCCCCCCGTGCGTTCCCCCTCGGCCCCACCGCCAGCACGGCTCCGGGGCACCAGGCGTGACAGCGGACGGGGTTTGTCCGTCGCCGGGTGGCGACACGAGGCGTCTCTGGGGTGAGCTGACAGGCTCCGAACACTCATCTCCCGTCCGAAGGGAGCAGCGGGGCCGTCTGCTCAGGGTGGGGTGAGAAGAGGAGGCAAAGTGCAGAGAGGGGATTAGGACGTAGCCTTCCTCCTGAGAGCTCACTAGCCGCCGTAATCTTCCAGCGTAGGGAGCGCTAACTAACCTTGGCGCGAAGGTTTTTGCGCTGCCGGAGGACGAGAAAGAAGGGAAAGAAAAGCAAATCCAGACTCCTGTGATGTTGACAATGCTTCGGGAAACGGGGTGCTTGTCGCGGCGTGACACCTGCGATAAGGAGAGGGGGTGTGCCTCGGCCTCCGCGCACCGCCTGGCACGGCCGGGGGGCTGGGGCGCGGGGCGAGTGGGGAGGCTCCGAGCCCTCTCCTAGTTCTTCACTGAAACGAATGTATGGCGAAGCTTCGCTGGCGAGAAGTCCAAAGCTCAGGACAGGCACGGCTTGGGTAGAAGGGTAATTGTCACGGCGCTCTTCCCACCTGAAGTTTAGAAGATTTTTAAATCTTTTTTTTGTTGTTGTTGTTTTATTTCCCGGAAAAAATAGAAGGGATTTGTTAGCATGTAAGTAACTGGAGTTAAAACAAGAGCCAAACTCTTCAGCATATAAATTCTCATTATCAGCTCTCAGCCTAGCAAAACTAGAGCCATTTGCTTAACTTAATCTGTAACATATGTTTGCAACAGTAGCAGATTTTATGTGTGTGTGTGTGTGTGTGTGTGTGTGTGCGTGCGTGTGTGCATGCGTGTGTGCGTGTGTGTGTGGTTTGGAACTGATCAAGTTGTAAATTTTCTGCCTGAGGTTTTCAGCGCCTCCTAGTTACAGCGTAACACCTATTGAGAGGAGAGAGAGAGAGGGACTCCACAAAGATCCCACGGCACCAAATCCGAATAATCCGACCCAAAATCGCTAATAAAGTTTATCAATTAGGCCACTCCGACTCCTTCGGATTCATCTCACTGAGAAAGGAGCTGTCGCCTTTCTGAGAAAATTAAACGAGCAATTCAGTATCATCCTCATCATACTTTGTCTGGGTGATTCAATGTTTACTATTACTTTTTTTTCAGTCTCATATATCACTTCTCCTCAAAGTAATGCAGGAACGATGCAAACGAGAGAAGCCTGCGTGTTCTGCTAACAATAACAGCAGTGGCAAGGCTTGCAGTGATCTCACAGCAGACTGCTGGTTTAAAGCCTCTGTTGGCTTTACGTCCCACAACAACTTTTTAAACATGTGTCCTGCAGGAAGATAATTTTTTCCAGACTGAAGTGACATTTAGTCTTTAATATGGGGTTATAACAGAGCCCCAACAAGGTGAGAAGAGATTTTTGGGAAATATACACACACATTCACACACACATTCACATACACTAATTTAGCCTTATCAGTCTTTACCTCGGCTATTGACGCTTGCCTTGGAAAAAAAATAATAATAAAAAAGTAATAAGAATTACTCAGAATGGTTTAAAAAGATCCAAGGCCCGTGATTTTTTTTTTCCATCTGCACTTGGGATGCATCATGATTGTGCGGATTGGTTAACGGCAGAGAAATACAGGGGTAACTCCAGAGGAAGTTTTGATATTCCTGCCAAGCAAGTCCCCGAGAGTCTTTTCCGCGGCGCATCACTCCCAGCCCGCGGACCTGCGCCCTTAGCCGTGTGCCACCGAGGCCTGAGGCAGCTCCCTGCGCGTTTGAGGACACCCGTGAAGGAGAAAGATCTCGCCCCGCGCCTTCCCCGCCGCAGGACACAGCGGGAACTCCGCGCCGAGGGCGCAGCGCCCCCGCCCCGTCCCTCCGGGCGCTCCGCGGGCGCGCAGGGGCCGCGGGCGGAGAGGCGGAGCGCCACCTAGGCCCGGCCGAGGGAACGGCGGAGCGGAGCCGAGCGGGCAGCCGGCGGCAGCGGCGGCGGGAGCGGGCCGGGCTGCCCGGCGGGGGCCGGGGGAGGCGCGGAGGAAAGCCTCCTCGGCAGCGGAGGGAAGGCTCTGCTCTTTTTTTTTTTTTTTTTTTTTTTTTTTTTTTTTTTTTTTTTTTTTTTTAGTTACTTCCAATTAATTCCTTGAAGACTCCATGGGTTGCAGGTTTGTGCGCAAGGATTCGCGGAGGGGAGAGCGGCGCGCACCTGGCTGTTCACCCCCAGGGCTGGCCAACCCCGAACGCAGGAAAAAGAAAAGTGGACAAAAAGCCGGCCAACCAAGCGCACCACCAAAGCGCCTCCTCGGTGTTACCGTGAGGAGCAACTGCGCAACCGGGGTGCGGGGGAAGCGCGCCCAAAGAGCCAAGGAGATTTGTCAAGGGGAACCGAATAGGCTGCTTTAAATGTTACTTGATAGTAGCAGCAGTGCCTTGCGTGAAACCTAGAAACTGCCGATGCCCTTATCTTCAGACAGACAAACAGGCGAACAAACTTTACCGGGTGTTTAGATCCTCCTCTCAAAGACGGCTAAACAAAGGCAGTGGGTATTAAATGACCGCTGGGGCTCCCGTCCCATCGAGTGTCACTTTTATTTCTCACATGTATAGGGAGGGATCCCTGGGACAAAATTCCCTCAAATCAACAAACAAACAAATCGCTTCTACGTCGTGTTCGAATTATTTCTGCAAAACAATCCAAGTCGTGGGCAGCGTGCAGACACCGAAACGTCGTCCGTCAAGCTGGACTGAGGGTTCCACTGCCGAGGAGTCACCGCAAACATTTCGCTTGAACCGTCTCCAGAGTGTTTGGAAGAAAATTACTAACACCAAAACACGCATCTGTGTAAAAATATCTTTATTGTTAAGCCCTTTTAGAGGTTTACTCGATTATTTCAAAATCTTCAGTCATGTACAGAGAAAACCATGCCGGTTTATCTACTGCGATATAGCTTTTTGTTGTTCGGGGGTTTTAATAACTTTTTGATTCATGATGTATGTGTATCAACATGCTACAACGTTACTGCAGCTTTCTTTATTTTTCTTTCTTTTCTCTTTCTTTCTTTCTTTCTTTCTTTCTTTCTTTCTTTCTTTCTTTCTTTCTTTCTTTCTTTCTTTCTTTCTTTCTTTCTTTCTTTCTTTCTTTCTTTCTTTCTTTCTTTCTTTCTTTCTTTCTTTCTTTCTTTCTTTCTTTCTTTCCCTCTCTCTTTCTCTCTTTCTCTCTCTTTCTCTCTTTCTCTCTTTCTCTCTTTCTCTCTTTCTCTCTCTCTTTCTCTCTTTCTTCCTTTTGCTTCCCCTCCTTCCCCTTTTCTTTCTCTCTTTTTCTGTCCTGCTTCACTCCTTCTGTCTCTCACACTTTTTCCCTTACTTCTCCCTCTCCTGCTCTTCTTCTCCCTCTACCTCGCTCAGCATTTCTGAAAACAGAAAGCAGATGTGATCAGACAAGTGGCGCCCGGGGTCCCGTGGCGAGCAGGGGCACCCAACTTCTTCACGCTCACTGTGAGCATTCTTAAAATGGGAAGTTAAAACTGAAAAAGCAGAGATTCCTGCCCCTTTTGACCGCGGCCACCTGCATGTCGTGCGTCTGCGTCGTGGTGCGGAAATGATGAAATTAGCACTTGGATAATAACAGTTTGGGGCTGTTTCGATAGGTCGCGATACTCAGCCCCGGTGCAAGTAAGCCGAGGGCTCCTGGCAGTCGATCTCTCATCCTCCGGGCGGGGTGCGGTGTGTGCACCACCGGGTGCCCCCCCGGGCTGATCCCGTCCCTCGGGTGTTCCCCACCACAGTTCCACGCCTGGCAGTGGTGCGGCGGCAGCCAGCGGGGAGGAAGACGGAATGTTTCACCCGAGGGAGGGCTCGGCACCCGGGGTGTCCGGCTGAACCTCGCTGCTGAGGTTTGCCTAAACGTAAAACCTCCTCAGAGATAAAGAGCCCAGCTGTTATATTAACATTGATTTATTGCTTTAAAAAATAAATCCACACACGTGCCAACAGGACTCCGTTTTGTTTCCTCAGACTCAAGGATTTATTTTCGACTTAGTGCTCATCTGACAAAACAATGCCCTTTAACTTTATTACACATCGATGAGAAAATCTGTCTGGTTTTTGGTTGAATTTATCGTTCAGCAAAAGCCAAGTTCAGAAAATACACACAAAATGACAGCCAGGCAGAGAAGCAAATATCAGTAAAGGAAGCAACATCTAGTAGATGTTATTATCAACCTTTCTAGAGTCCACATGCAGCCAAGATCACAATTAGAAAAGGGAAAAACCTTTCTAGCTTGGAGTGTGCAGGTAGTTTGCTTGGGGTTGTTTTGTTTGTTTGGGTTGTTTTGTAGGGGGTTGGTTTTGTGGTTTGTTTTTTTTGTTTGTTTTTTCGTTCGTTCGTTTGTTTTATGGTGAAGACTGGGTCTTCGTTCATTTGCAGGAGTAAGAGATATCTGTGTATCCCACGGGTTTTGTGCAGACAGTCCGTGAAATGTATCTACAGTTATTGAAGGGAAGAAGTACAGGGTTATCCATACTATGCTGCCTTACTTCTGTGCAACTCCTAATTACCAAATATATCTGATGGCTGAACTCAGCAGAATTAGATTGTACTTTGAAGCAGCTTTTGCACTACACTTCATCTGTGTTTTGCTTTTCTTTAGTATTTATTCAAAGGCCACGTCATTTCACTGATACACTGTCTTTATGTCCTTCATTTCACACACTCAGGAAAAAAAAAAGTTTTGACATCTTGAAGTGGGCTCAAAATAATATTAAAAAAAAAAACAACCAAAAAACAACAACAACCCAAAAACAACAAAACCAAAAAACAACTGTGTACTGTATTTCTCATGTTTTCCTTCCCCACCCCCCCCACCCCCCGATACTAAACTATTACTTTAAAGCAGGTGTTGTTTGCACTAACGAAAGCTCCTTCAGTGAGAGTGCAGAGGGATATTCCAGCAGTATTAGGAAAGTAAAATAAGACGTACACAGAGTGTGAATACATCTCTATCTTTCCTTTCCTTTCCTTTCCTTTCCTTTCCTTTCCTTTCCTTTCCTTTCCTTTCCTTTCCTTTCCTTTCCTTTCCTTTCCTTTCCTTTCCTTTCCTTTCCTTTCCTTTCCTTTCCTTTCCTTTCCTTTCCTTTCCTTTCCTTTCCTTTCCTTTCCTTTCCTTTCCTTTCCTTTCCTTTCCTTTCCTTTCCTTTCCTTTCCTTTCCTTTCCTTTCCTTTCCTTTCCTTTCCTTTCCTTTCCTTTCCTTTCCTTTCCTTTCCTTTCCTTTCCTTTCCTTTCCTCCCTCCTCCCCCTTTCCCTTTCCCTTTCCCTTTCCCTTTCCCTTCCCCTTTCCCTTTCCCTTTCCTTTTCCCTTTCCCTTCCCCTTTCCCTTCCCCTTTCCCTTTCCCTTTCCCTTCCCCTTTCCCTTTCCCTTTCCCTTTCCCTTTCCCTTTCCCTTTCCCTTCCCCTTTCCCTTTCCCTTTCCCTTCCCCTTTCCCTTCCCCTTTCCCTTTCCCTTCCCCTTCCCCTTTCCCTTCCCCTTCCCCTTCCCCTTCTTTCACCTTCCCTTCCTCTTCCTTTCTTTCCTTTCCATTTCTCTTTCCTTTCCTTTCTCTGCACGTTTTTTGGTTGTGTTCTGGACTCATTCTCACAAACTGATTTCTCAGAGAACTACCTAATAGTCACTTCAGAGATGTTTAAATCAGGTCTCTCACTCTTTTCTCGCCGTAAGTGAAGATGTGACAGGTTTTGTTATCGGCGGTAGAGTCAGACCTTTGTAAGATACTCCCTTTCTTTTCCCTTAAATACACCATCTACAAATAAAGTCCTCCTGTCTTAAAGGCGTGAACTCTATGTCTCTGTCCACTTTCTGTCCACTGTCTCCACATAAATGCAAACTCTGTGCCATTTAACATATTCAAATATTTTTTTTTACAGACAGTTAGGGTTATGGGCGGTTTGGTGTTGTATTTTTTTTTTTTCTTTCTTACAATTCAGAAATTGTATTATGCTTTTCCCTGGTGATCCCCAAGCCCACATTTCCCTGGATGAGCCTCGGTGGCAAAGAGACCCAATCACCCCACTGAAGCAGACAGCAGAGTATCCCTGCAGATCCCCGGAAATTCCCCTGCCCGTGTTAGCAGTGGTTTTCTGGGCGGGCTCTGGGGGTAGAAAGGGGAGGAAAAGGACGGGGAACGGGCCGGGGAGGCGAGGGTGCTGGGGGGAAGAGAAATTTTTAAAAGCACCCTGACACTCCTAAAGGGGCTGTTTCCTTAACACCCATGGACAGGCCTGCCTGCTCTGCCCCACCACGCACACGGGCATGTGGGAACAAGGATACAAGAGCCCTTTGGAGGGTGCAGAAACTGCCCCCTTTCCCTGCAGAAACTGGCTTCCTAAGAAGTCTAGGGTAGGACACAGCTTTTGGAAGCCACTTATAAGTCCCCCCGCCAAGACCTGTGTCTGGGAGGTGGGGGTGGAACGGACTGGGGTTTGCTGTTGCTCTCATCTCTCCCTAACCCCATGCGGGTTCAGCCCAGAGGCGCAGCTGCGTACCCAGAGGTGCACCTCTCCTCCAGTCGGTCAGCCCTGGCTGAGGGTCACCTTGTAGTGTCATAGCTTTTGGTAGGTTTTGTCAGCCCAATTTTGGCGATGGAAGGAGAGGGGAAGCACCTCGAAGCCCTTTCCAGGGGGGAAGCACTAGGGGGTCGTTTTGGGTGCAGAGAACATTTGCAATACATTCTGCCGGCTCCTCCGGCAGTGGCTCTGGCCTTTTATTGCAGAAAGGATAAAGAGACGTAGGTGCTTGCAGATCCCGTTCCCCCTCTCCGTACAAAGGACAAGGCTTGATAAAACAGTCCGTGTATAAGGATCGCCGGGAAGCGTCGGCTGCATCCCCTAGACAAAGGTGGAAGCTGAGGAAGGAGAAAGAGGAGGGAGTTGGATCGCACCTTCTGTGCATCTGGTCTGAAGAGAGGAGGAAGGCGTGTAGAGGACGCAGGAGAATAAAATCGGAGTTGAAGCAGTATTAAACACAGCATCTGAGGCCGTGGCTGTGCACATTTCCGCCTTGATATGCAATTAAATTACAGCAAAATCCTCTATAAATAATATCGTTGGGAATCCTTCTTTAAGATTCAAGAATGTCTGAGGTTAAGTAGCTTTTAAAACGTCAGTTCTGAATGGCTTATGCAATGAATGGCTAACTTCAAATCTTAAACCTATTGTAAATATGCTATACATATGGATTCCAGTTTATCTCTACCTATTTCTTTTTAAAATGAGGGAAGCATTCTTTAAAAGCTACTTGTAACACTATATTATTAAAAAAGCAGATGTTAATTTTTTTCACATATTGTATTATGACCAAGTACATATGTAAATTGGAAAGTACCCAGAACGCCTCTATTATTTGCTAAATGATTTTTAGCTGAGGCGTATTATTCCTGGCACAACCAAGGTATAGGTTACATCAATAAAATAAACGTCTGTGATTTTGGCAGGAGAGGAAATAAATGTGAGTTTCTATAAAAGCAGGGAAAGCGTTCGTGTAGAGGGAAACACACCTGCAAAGAAGTAAATCGGCTATTTACACAGCCATGCTGAAACCAGGCTCTCTGCCGTACATTAAAAAAAAAAAAAAAAAGGTCGCAGAATTCCAGGAGGAAAACGAACGCCACTCTAGATGTAGCTTTCTAATAACATATCCCGGGCAGTGGAATAAAAGCCCTGGAATGTTTTCTAGACAAGGATTGCGCTCTCTCTCCCTCTTTCAGAGTGTTTAGCTCGCAGGAATATATTAGCCACAGTTTCCTCCTGTCAATATCTAAGAATTCCCAGAGACTTCAAGAAGCTGAGTTTTTCCCTTTTCACAGCAAAATATCTGCGAGAGATGTTTGTGTTTGCGAGGAGTTTTACGAGGGGTCTGAGTACGTAAGAAAAGCAAGACACAATGCACCGGCACCGTAATTAACCGTATGCAATATTTATTGCCCTGTGATGTTTGCTATCATGCAGGCGCGTGCACTCAATTGAGGTTTAACAAATATTGATCAAATATAATGAATAAATATGCATATGTATTATTTATCTGTGCACACATGTATACACACAGCAGGAGCATCTCGTTATTGAGGGTGAGGAGAGGTGTCTGCTCCTGCTCCTGCCTTCCTCTCCACCCTGCCTCTGTGCCAAGAGGCTGCAGAGAAGTTAGGTTTTGGGGGTTTTCATAATATAAAATATCGCGGATATGGGAAAAAATAAAGGTCACCAATAAAAATGGTCTCAGCATGGAGTATAATTGTAACAAAACGCTGTTGAATAAAAACCAAAGATCTCACTGGCTGGGGTAACATCGTCGCGAACCATCTGGTGCGTATTAAAAGCAGTGCTGTAAATATAGCTGGAAACTAATGTGGTACCAGATCCGATAGGCGCAGGGGCCTGCCGAGCTTTCCATATGCTGGATGTGTGGATGGCATGGCACACGGAGGGAAAGGTGTCGCGTCGGCCAGGAGCTCTTAGGGCGTGATTTTGCATAATCCTGATGGAAGTTTGTTCCGACAGAGAGGGGGGAAGGAAGCAAGGAAGGCAGAGGAAAGGCCTCTCTCCCCGTCCTGCTCGCTCTAATCACGATAGGGTATGCAACTGCTGACGTCACTTCGCATCAGGCCGAGTAACAAACGTGACCCAGGCACAGCTCATCTGTTTCCCATCACTTGGGAAGTTTCTCCCGCGCCCCTCCCACCCTTCTTCCCTCTCCCTTTCTGTCTTTTTTTTTTTTTTTTTTTTTTTTTTTTTTTTTTTTTTTTTTAATCCTCTACATAAACTGGGGCAGGCCCCATCCCTATCCTTGACCCCATCCCACCCTCGCCCTCGTTCCTGTCCCCGCCGCCGCCCGGGCTCCCTCAGGGAAGGGGCCGGAGCTCTAGGCACACTCCCACGCGGGGTGTCCGGCCCCTGCCTGCCCCCCTGGGCCGGGGTGTTCCCTTCCCCCCCATTCCCATGCCATTGTTCGCGCTCGCAACTCAACTTTGGCTGCAGATTCAAAGCTCGGCAGTCCCCCGGCTCCTGCATTGTACTGAGGGTCACTTACTCTTTTCCGGAGATAGGCTCTGCTCCTTAATCTCTCCTCTTCTCCGCTCCTCATGAGCCGACGCGTTCTCCCCACGCACCCGAAGATGCCACAGAAGCTCGTCTTGATAAACCTGCTGCTAATCTCGGCCCAGTGCAACCAACACAGAAATAAAAAATTATGTCTCGCTCCCTGCTTCCCCACACACTTTTTTCCACCCCCCCCCCTTCCTTTTCTTTTCCTCCAGGCTTCATTCACCTCAGAGCGCTGCCGCCTTTAATTATGGGAGATACATTTCTTCCCTGGGAGTCATTCATGGGGATTTTTAGGTGGAAAGACGTTTCAGCGGAGTTATTTTTGAGCAGGGACTAGTGCCCTATATCCAGAGGCTTTGAGTGAAGTGCAGATTGAGACATATCGGGTTCCCTATAAAAGGATCATTTCTTGTGGGAGGTTGGACACGAAGTTTGGACTCGTGACTTGCATTCCTGAGAGACATGCATATTTTAAAACAACAAAGCAAGCTCGGAAGAAGGCTTAGAGGAGGGGAGGGGGGGGAATAAAAGAAAAAACTTAAAGAAGTTACTAAGTTACAAACATCTGTCAACATGGACCAATTTGTGTGGCTCTCAGGGGGGAAAAAGGTACCTGCTATTTTTATTTTTTTATTATTATTATTATTTTTTATCACTTCGGGGAGTCTCAGCTACTTGCTGGAAGTTGATGTGGCTCTCCAGACACTAAGAAATGCAGTTTGGCTCAAAACTGGGAGCTTAAAGCGCTTTAGTGGCCTGTGAATTTAAATCTCAGCTCCTTCTTTATCGGCTCTTTGCGTGGAGCTGGTTCAACCTTTCAACAGATATCTCACCTCTCAAAAAGAGCCCCGGGTGGGGGAAAGACAAAAGGAGAGCAAATGGGGCGACTCGTCTGTTTGTTGAAGGAAGCCACTGACGCACTCGCTCCCGCAATGCAGATAGAGGAAAAGTGAGAAAAAAAGGTGAAAAAGAGCAGTCCTGGCTTGCTGTGAACCCTGAGGGGAATAGACATGCTGGGGGCCGCAGGAAGCACGCCCCACTTCAACCTCCTAAGGGGAAGGAAGGGGAATATTTTATATATGTGTATGTATAAATTATCTGTCGGGGAGGTGGAGGGAGGGGCTGGCGGCAGGCAGGTGGGGTGGCCGGGCCGCCGCGCACCGAGCGCGGCACGCAGGGCTGCACGCCGCGGCCGTGGGGGCAGCGGAGGCGCGGGGGTCTGGGCTGCTGCCGGGAGCTTGCAGACAAAAGGAGAAGGCCTAATGGTGAGCTGGATATCTCTGTTAGTTGTCAGCGCTGGTACACGGCTGCCGGGAAATGCTAATCAGCCCTCGCTGAGCGGGATGCAGCCTAGGTTGACTCCTGGCACACACACGCACATGCACTCGGGCTACTGCAGGGTCTCTGACACGCACACACGCACATCTCGCTCCTCAGTGGGGTCGACCATGACCCCCACGCTTTGGTCTGGGCTTTGTTTGGTCCAGCTCTGGTTTGATCCACCCTACAAGTCGCGTGGAGCAAATACCTTCCTAAATAACACAATAGCATAGCTTACAGCCACCAGTCCTCTTCTTCTCTAAGGAACCTCTCCCCACCTGCTCTTCCCTCTTTATTTCTTTTTTTCTTTTTCTTTTTTTTTTTTTTCTCCTTTTTAACAGCTGGGGATATTTTATACCCGTAGTTTAGGATTTGATCCACTGCTTCATGTTTGGTGAAGGGTTCTGCAGAAGAGGAGGTGTATATACACTATTATACAGCCATCACTGAGATCACTAACAGTGAATCTCTTGCCAGCCAGACACTCCAGCTTTGAAACATTACTCACATCATCCTGATTTTACAAAATGTGGGCTAAGAAAAAGGCGGGGAGATGTAATTTCCCACTGTCTCTTTTACTAATTGTTGTCTTTGCTTGCAATTACTTTTATAAACTGCTTGGGCCCGTTGAATGTAGTGTCTTTGTATTTCTAGTGGAGGCCATGTGGATGCCAGAGAAGAGATCCTGACATCCCTCCTCAAGCCTTCTTCGGAATACCTCCAGCACCTTCCTCCGCACACCAGCCCTTGCATGCCAGTAACCATCGAAACCGGTCTAGCAAGAGCAGGCAGGGTCCCCACCTTTCTGTGGCTCCGGCAGTGTCAGGGAGGGGGCGTTTCCGGTCCTTCCTCACAGATAGAAAATGTAAATTTGTTTTTCAGGTGGCCACACCTTGCACCGGGACCGCCATGGAAGAATGTCCAGCAGGGATGACCTCACTTAAAAAATAAAAGAGCGGTAAGTGACTCCACAGCACTGTCAGAGACGTCTTGGGAAAATACTCGAGGAAGGAAAAAAAGGGGCAGGATCTGTGAAGTGGGACCACCTTGGGAAGTGGTCACCTTCCCCATCTTTGCAGTTTCAGACTTGTTCCCCGACTATTTTGCACTGAAGGTGCTCAGACCGGAGAAGGGGTTGGTGCTGAAATGCTTATGGGAGCATTTAAACCCAGAGCCTTCAATGAAGGAAGAAAGAATGGGCGTGGAGGTGGAAAAAAGTTGGAAAATGGATTCGCTGACAAGTAAGGATAATAAATGAGAGGCGCTTTCAGATAGATATCTCAGTCGTGAAATTGCACCCAGCTGGTTGTGTAAGCAAACAAATAGTTTCATGTTAGGGACTCTCGACTTGTGGCTTGATGAATAGAGCACGACAGAGGTAAATGGCTCTTTAACTCATTTACGAATAAAACTCTTTGGCTTCCAAAGTAAGAGACCTTGTGACGCCATGGATCTCGAGCAAGTACTTTAACAAGAGTTTTATTAGTTTCCTCTTCTGCTCCTGGATCTCCGTCTCTTCACCTCCTCCCTCACACCTCTCTCCTTTTTTTTTTTTTTTAATGTTTTACTCTTTTATATCCTTCTTTTCTTTATGTTCCTCCTTCTCGCTCTTTTTTCTCTCTTTTTTTTCTTTATTTTTCTTTTTTTTTTCCTCCTTCTTTTTCATATCCATCATCAAAGCACCTCGTAGGAGAAATTCTCCCGCGTCATCAGCACCTGGAAACTCGGCAGATTTGCAAGATACCCGGACATATCAGTTCTGTCCACGGCACCCGAGAGCTGTGGCTTTGGAAATGTATTTATTTCTTACTATTACTGCGGGAATCATCCTCTGTTTCGCTGACCCTCTGTGGATTAAACAGGGAAGGGTGTCTAGAAAAGAAATCTCACATCAAAGCCAGTGGCTGTGAAGCCAGTGAGAAAGCGAACCTTTAAAAACAAACATATGGACAAGTTTCGTTTCTGAAATTAGTCCCAAAGATGTAAAAGAAACGGAACAAACGTGGAAAAGGGAGAGGGGACCTCGATTTCTGCCTCTCCCAGTAAAACAGAGAGAAGACAGATATATAGGTCTAAAGAAAAAGGAAAAGAAAAGAAAAGAAAAGAAAAGAAAAGAAAAGAAAAGAAAAGAAAAGAAAAGAAAAGAAAAGAAAAGAAAAGAAAAGAAAAGAAAAGAAAAGAAAAGAAAAGAAAAGAAAAGAAAAGAAAAGAAAAGAAAAGAAAAGAAAAGAAAGAAAAGAAAAGAAAAGAAAAGAAAAGAAAAGAAAAGAAAAGAAAAGAAAAGAAAAGAAAAGAAAAGAAAAGAAAAGAAAAGAAAAGAAAAGAAAAGAAAAGAAAAGAAAAGAAAAGAAAAGAAAAGAAAAGAAAAGAAAAGAAAAGAAAAGAAGAAAAGAGAGGAGAGGAGAGAGAAGAAGAGAAGAGAAGAGAAGAGAAGAGAAGAGAAGAGAAGAGAAGAGAAGAGAAGAGAAGAGAAGAGAAGAGAAGAGAAGAGAAGAGATCCACTATTTCAAGACTCATAAACTAACGCTTTGAATAGTCAAAATGTCCCATGAAACCGGAGGAAGCATGTCGATAGTGCCTGTAACAGCCGTGCACACGCGTTCGCGGACACTCCCTGTGAATGGCTGCGCGCCGGGACACTGCTGGAGGGGCGGCTGCAGCAAACCCTGACATCCCTGTTCAGCCCTCCGTTCCCTCTGTCGATCTGTCGGAGAGTCCGTCCAGGCCATCTAGTGCCACCGTCCCTGCCAACCCTGCCTGCTCCTCCCTCGGCAGCAGGTCACATTTGCTGTCTGTTGAGAAGGGGACGTCTGGCTGCCGCACCCCACAGGTAGTGAGAAAAAAAAATCCAAATCAAACCACAAAATCAAACAAGCACAACACAAACCCCAGAAACAAACAAACAAAAACCCAAACAAAAACAAAACAGAAGTGCCGAACCCCCCCCAACAAAATAACGGCAAGACCAGAGGTCCTATTCTGCTCTTTTTGACAGATAAAAACCATTTCTGTCTTTGTGTAGGTAACCAACCAGTCTCCTGCTAGTGAACCCACACAGAATCCACCTTTTCTTGTATTACTTCTGCTGCCACTTGCAGGGACCTGGAGCCAGATTTTCGTGCAAGACCCTCAATTTACCTTAGCAGGAAAAGAGTCTTGCATCTTGATCCGTCGATTTTATTGGCGGCGATGAGACAGGTCACTCGTGATGGAGTCCCATCCCCACGCTCCCTCCCCAGTTCTACTTTATTTAGACGGATACGGGGAAACTGGGGCTTAACATTTACCCCCACCCCTAGAGTGGTTTATCACCCGCCTCCTGCAGATGAAGCAGGTGGATGGAAGCCGAGCCACCCAAAAGTTGCCCCCAGGGGTAAGGGCGTGTCGAGAAACCCCGGGAAGGGGGAAGCCGCAGCCCGTGACGTCCACGGGCAGCCGGAGGAGGTGCGCGCTCACAGGCGCGCACACACAAGCGACCCCTGCCACCGCCGGCAACCCCCCTCCTCCTCAGCTCGGGTTCAACCTACCACTTAGCCGCATTTCCAAATATTTATTCGATTAAATGTATAGAAAAGGCCTAATTGGGCGGTAGGAGGAGGCAAGCTAGTTAGCGAGGTGCTAAGAGGAGTGGAAAGGAGGGCTTTGAATCTGCCGTGCCCCGAGCAGGTCCCCTGCGCGGGGCTGGGGTGGGAGGGTCGCCCCTCTCCCAAATCCCAATGACCCCCTGCTTCCTCCCCTCCAATCCCCACCCCAGCCTTTGAAGTTTTGCCGCAGCTGTTGGTGAGCACGGAGGGGCCGCGGAGCCCTGAGCGGCAGGATGCAGGGATGCAAGGGAACTCCCTGCCGGCTCCGCCTCCTGAGGAGCTTGGAGAGCCGAGGAGCCTCCGAGGACAGCGCCCGGGCCCCCGGCAGCAACAAGGCAGAAGAGATGTAGATGGGGTAGGTTTTAAAGCAGTATATTGTAGGTTACGAGTAAGTCGGTAGAAACTTGCTGAGGGAGCCCAGCCCGTCTCCACACTCACATATTAGATTTTTTTTCCCAACAAATAGCACTCGATGACGCGATGATACAGTACTTTTAGCTGCCATATGAATGCCCGAGAGGCTGCAGCATGGCAAAGGAAAACATCCACTGACACAACGCAGACTAGGTAGTTAACACTTCAGAACACGATACCGTCTCATAAGTAAAGTTTAATAAGGGATTGAAACACTTCTTTCTAGGCACATACATGGAAATAAGTGCATCTTGTATACCTCCTCTACACCTGCAAGTTTCTTGGCAATCTGTGGATTGTTATCATTCGTAAATATGAAAATTAATTGAAAAATATCTACGAAAATGTTTATCTGTTTCCATCAGTGGGATAACACTGTAATGAATTTATTTACATCTCATTGGAAGAAATTGAGACCTGTTTTTCTCTTTCGATATCCCCATTTGTTTTGTTTATTTTTAGGTGGAGGAGGGGGGCTGTTTTTTTGTTTCGTTGGTTTGTTTTTGTTGCTATTTTTGGTTTTGGGGGTATTCATTTGTTTGTTTTGGTGGGTTCGGGTTTTATGGGTTTGGGTTTTTTGGTGGCTTGTTTTGTTGTTTGTTTTTTTTTTTTTTTTTCCTGTGTTTTTTCTTGTGGTGGTGGTGGTTCGGTTTTGGTTATGTTTTTTTTAAAATGTATTTTTGTTTGTGTTTTTAACTGCTATTTCATCTGGGTCCCAAATCACCCATCCCACCATAAAGCAGTGCTGAAAATGCTGCTCTCAGCACCTCCCATGTCTGAGCATTCCTACTCACTCCCTGTTGAGAGCCAGGAGGGGCTTCTGGACCCTCTCTCTCCAGGGAAGGCCCCGGGGAAGGGGCAGGAACAAAGGTCTCACTCATGCAGTGTCCAAGTGAGTGACAAAAGGGAGGATGTCTGTCTGTCTGTCTGTCTAATTCCTGAATTCTTGTTCTTGTGTGCTCAGATCTGGAATTATCCAAGACTCTCACTCCCAGCACCTATGAATACAGGCCGTTTCTCCATCCTGAATGGGGTGATACCCCCATAGAGGATCTGCCTGTAATGTTGATTACCCAGCTATAACTGTCTACTGTATAGAGCTGCTCTCACCTCAGGTCTGCTGCGCCTAGAATATTAAAAACCCCAAGCGAGTTGAATTGAAGAATCTTGCTAAAGAAAGGAAAAAAAAAAAAAAAAGGGGGAAAAAGGAGGGGAGGATAAAGAATGACAAAAAAAAAAAAAAAAAAAGGGAGGGACTGAGAGAGAGAGGGAAGGAGAGAGAGGAGAGCATGGAGGACAGTAAATTAAAAGGGAAACACTGCCCATGTCTCAACAAGTCGAAAAGTCTACCTCATCTAGGCTTGTTTGGAGGGAACAGGAGGTATCTGTGTGAGGGGGACAATGTTATATTTAAAGATCCAGCTTTATTAATATATTAAGAAAGAGCTCCCTTGGTAGTATGTGTTCTTACAGCTCCGTCTCAGATCCTATAAAACATTAATGCATTGAAAGCTGTTACAGAGATCTGCACCACCAGCTAGAAGCCTTTACCTTCAAAGGAGCTCCATTACAAAAACGATTTTTAATTTTCTGGGAAAAAAAAGACAAGCTGAAATGAAAAGGGGCTTTTGGCACAGAGCTCAGGCCCTGGCAGTGGGTGGGCCATGGTGTGGGATGTCACAGCCTGTGTTTTTTGCATGGCCGTGGCACATAAGCATACATGAAATGCACTAGCTCACCACCCAATGAGCAAGCATCCAGCTGGATTTCTATATTAATGGAGTGGGAATACCCTCCACACACATCAACTAGAGTCGGGAAAAAAAGCAAGAGATCTGTTCTGGCTGACAGTGAGCACAAGGCATGCACACTGGAGCACATATTGGAGTCTGCAAGCCCTTGGAGTGGAAACGAAGATAAAACCAAAAAACCCTCAACCCCATGCCAACCCCCAGAAACCGAAAGCCACCATGCCTGGAACAAACAGGACCCATGGCTAGAGTATGCCTCCTGCTGCATGGGTAGAGATAATGGCATATGGTGACTTCAATCCATGCCCACAGTGTCTGAGAGTAAGAAGCAAGGTGTGAACTCAGCAGAAAATCCAGGTGATGGGAAAACGGATTTCAAAAAGGGGTAGGCCAGCCTGATAGGCCCATCAGCCTTGGTGGAGAGTCTGTGGTGCAGTCCCAGTGAGGAGAGGTCACCTAAGGCATCACGCTGCAACTCCTGCTCCTTTTTTCTGGGCCTTGACAGCTCAGACCTAAGCTGATACACTCTGGTCAATTTTGGAGCATCCTGTGGTTTACACGACTTGGTTACCCCACCCAAGTATTTTTAAGTTCCCCCTCTTAGCACCAGTAAAGGACTTAAAAATGTGGGGAGATTTCTGTTGCTATTGGTTTGGTGGTGGTTTTGTTGTTGTGGTATTTTTTGGTTTTATTGTTGTTTTATTTTTGTGAATTGTTGGCATGTTTCAAGCAACAAGACTCATGGGTTGTGGGGTGATAAGTTGGGGTTTTTTTTTGCTAAATTCTTTTATTTTTTTTAAATTCTCACTTCAATTTTAATTCTTGAAGAACAGCTTTGACAACATATATCGCACTCATTATAAGAAGCAAAGGGTTATATCAAAAATTATTAGTATAGAATCACAGGAAACCTGGTTTGGAACCAGAAAAAAATACAAAACAGATATAGATACATAGACACAGGACAATTCTTTTATAATTATTTGGAAAATGTTATTTTCCCCTAATTCTCCTTTCTTTTTTTTCCTTTATGCGCATATGATGTTTTAACTTTTACCAAAAATGAAAATAAAGACTAATATATTACAAAATGAGTAACAATGTTCATGGTAAGTGTTTGCGCATGGAGATTTTGTTGTTGTTTGCTTGGTTTTGGGCGGGTTTTTTTCATTCTACACAAGATTCAGTTCAGTTTCAACGCTTTTATGTTTTGTTGGTTTACTGTACAGCATATATCAACAAAAGTCCACAATAAATCCTGGAAGATCCAGTATCCCCTTCAGGTTTGATTAATATCCCCTCAATACTCTTTTTTTTTTTTTTCTTTTTTGTCTCTTTTATTAATATTATTTATTTCTTTTTTCCTCCTCTCCGAAAGAAAACAAACAAACAAAAAAAATCAAAGTAGGCCAAAAAAAAAAAAAAAAAAGGCAAAACATCACAACCTCCACGGACGACAGGTCCGTCCTTCTCCCCTCCACGGCCACATCTCTGCTCCCACTCGCCCTTTCTTTTGTTCAGTGTCCACCTCCCGGGCCCCCCCCGCACCCCGACTGCCCCTCGGTGCGAGCGTTCCCCGCTCCGCCGCTCCGCCGCCTCTCGGCCGGGGGTGCGGGATGGGCTCTAGGAGCACTGGATGGACATGTAAGGCCAGTTGAAGCTGCTCCCCGACAGTAGCATATCCCTGATGAGGGTTTCGATGGGGGTTTTACCTACCAAGCGGACGAAGAAGAGCTGCTCGATGACGGAGGAGGAGACGGTGCGCAGGGAGGGCAGCCGCAGCAGCAGCTTCCCGAAGCGGCTGGGCTGGTTGGGGTACTGGCTCCGCACGTACTCCTCTAGCGCGCACTGCGATTTCTCCTGGAGGCTCTCGATGTGCGCAGCATCCGACAGGCCGCAGGCGTCTGCCCACCGCACCGCACCCGCGGAGGCAGCCGCAGAACGGCGGCAGGCGGGGGGAGAGTGGAGGGAGGAGGTGGAGGAGGAGGAGGAAGCGGGGGGGAGATGGTTAGTGGCTGGGAACCACACGGGAAACGCCGCGAGGATGGGGGGCAGCCCAAAGGCGCACTCCCAATCCCATGCCATCCCGTGCCATCCCACCCCATCCCATCCCGAACACCGCTGCCAAATAAAGAACGCGACCTCGCTGTGCCTCGTCGCCACCGTGGGTATTTTCACCCAGGGTGCGATGGGGTGCCAGCACCGCGCTCGTCCCAATCACACACACAACCCCCACACTTCCTTTTCACATCCCCCCCACCGACACTCTGCGCTGTCGAGCGTGGTTTCTGCTCCAGGGAGCCCATCACCGGGATGCTGGAAATCTGGACCAGCCCCCTTAAATAATGCCGAGAGGAGGAAAAATAAGGTGTTGGGGAAAATAATAATAATGATAATAATAATAGATAATAATAATAATGATAATAATATCAGCAGAGTCGCACACAAGCAGAGTGAGACACAAGGAGTTTGTTGATATGGCTGCACATCACAGAGAGGCAGAGACTGGGACCTGCAGCGACTGGCAGGGAGCCGGCTGGGCGACGCCGTGGGGCAGGGGAGTCTCCTCTGCTCCTGCCTCGCTGCCAGGGATCACAAATTTGCCACATCTTTGAGGGCTGTATGATAAATCCAGTAGTAAACCTCTAGGTTAGTCCCGGCTTGTGCTCAGCAGGCATCTGTAGCTCTCAGACACAAAGCTGGGGAGAGCTGCAGCAGCTAAGCCTTGCCTAAATGAAACCAGAGAGACTCTTTCCTTATAGGTCCTTCTGGCACCCAAACTGTCAGAAACATATGCCTTGCACCTTGCAGAACTCCATGACCTGGGCAAAGGTGTACTAATCCAAGAGCAGAAACCCTTCACATCCATGTGTTTGTATCTATACACGTTATTCCTTGCATATAGATACAAGCAGAGAGGTATGGATGCATCTGTGCGTTTGCACACACACACACACACTTATAAGCACATATCCTATCTCTGAGAACACATAACCCAAACCAGAGGATAATCGTGCACCAGCTGCTCGTGGAAGGACTTGCTCAGGAAACTACAGTCATGGAAAAGTGGTGGGTATGCCCAGATGGTTGAACCCATCCACATTGTTTCAGACATTCAGAATAGATATTAAAAACACCAAACCAAAACAACAACCAAAAAACCTAACCAAAAAAACCAACCGACAAAACAGAAAAAATCTCCAGCCATCAAGATCAGAGCAAGGCGGTCAGCTAGCAGTGCAGTTTAACAGATCAAAGCCAGACTTTGCTAATATACAGATCCGTGTATGAATTAGTTAATAGCCCCCAAAAAGACATTATAAAAGTGTGAATGTAGAGCTGTGACCCTGGAAAGACACAACAAATTAACAAATTATTCAAAGCTAAAAATAAAATAAAACAAAATCTGTTGCACCGGCATTTTTGAAGCTTAAGTATTCCCTTATCAAGCACTGACTTTACAAAGATTTCTGAACACCTTCATCTACAACACTATGGCCTCAAGCAAAAATACAAATAAAATAAGCCATAATTTAGGAACTTCTGAGAAGGAAAACCTTTGACCTGAGCTGCGGACTTGGCATCCTTCAGACACACAATTATCTGAGCCAGGCTGCTCTGCTAATCCATACTCTACCTTTAATGCAATGATATTTTGCGACATCTAAAGCACCAGGTTGCAACATATACATCTATCAAAAGCTGGGTCCTGTTCTTGTTTGCAATACATATCAAAACCACAGACCTGTTCATATGTTGATTGCCACAAATCACATTCCATATTTACATATATCTTGCTATTTTACATGCATTATCTGCCCATTATGCATTAGGATCCTATTCAACTTCCAAACAATGCAATATGAAAGGGTCTTACTGACACCCTGGCAGGGCTTTTTTCTTTATGCCCCATATGTCATACCCTTAAGGTTAGTAAAATATTTATCAGACATTTACGATAAGTGCACCTTTAAGTGTGGGACACTGGACAATGTGGATGGGGAACTTGCTCTCTAAATGGGCATCAGTCTGATGTGTGTGTGTGTGTGCGCACCTGTGTTTGAAAAATTGGCCATGGGTTTTGCCTTAGACCTCCAAAAACTCAGAGTTTTCTCATGCTGACAGTATCTGTTGGGCTCCAACTATTTTAAATGGTCTGGCATATGCCTTCACTTGGGTTTTATTCTGCAGCCTTAAGTGGGGGTGGGAAGGCTCGATTCCCCCTTCAGAATGAGATTAAAAAATAATAATAATTAAGGGATCCACAACTTGATTATATTATGCAGCCCAGAGAGGTGCAGTCCATGGGAGAAATAATGCAATCCATGTTTACTGAAGGTGAATTATTATTCCGTCTCAGAAAGTGGGCTAACGTGAAAATCTTGTGTGTGCCTTGCTTTTTTATATGGCAGTATGTCAATAAGGGAAAGCTCTATATTTCTTCTTGCAGTCTATGGAAAAGAAATTATGTAAATAAATAACCATTACTGTTCAACACACTCCAGCCTTCCCCTTTGTAATGGTGGCAATGTATTTCATGTTACTTGTTCAGAAGAGTTTAGTGTTCAGAAAATATAGACGTAATCAGCTGGCATCTAACTAGAAATCAAAAGTTCTTATTGCGCTGCAAATAGATTTATTTGATTTATGTTATCTATCTCTGTTCTCGAAAACATTTATTTATGACGATGAAAAGGTAGATGTAGGAATTAATAATGCTAAATTTGGCAGCAGGGAGAGGGAGATGAGGGCAAGGAGGAGAGTATGGGAGAGAAGGGGAAAGAACGCAAGAAAGGAGCTCGTTTTGGGTTCCTACACAGCTTTTGGATTGTGTCCAGAATTTTACAGATTATATACATGCTCTCTGGAGCCCAAATGTAAAAACCACAACAGAAGAAATCCATGCCAGTTTTAGATACCTAGTCCTTAGTGAGAGACCTTGGACAATATGCCTGAAAATGTCTTTTCTGTCACTTAAAGTTTGTTTAAAAGTTGGATCACTTTGAGAAAGGCTTCCCATGGATCCCTGTCTCAATATGCAATGAAAACAAGTTTTGTGAAAAGTGGAAATGTGCGGATGGGGGTAAGGGGTAGTAGATTACACCTGACAGCAGTATTTCCATTTTCTGAGATGCCCTGTGTGGTCCTTCTCTGAAATAATATTATTGTTTCCTTCCCTCATTCTCCACTCCACTGTGGGAAGGGGCTTCTCCCCTCACAAATGTTATTACATTTGTTTTTATTACATGTAAATGAAGGGCTCCTCTAAAGCCACTTACTCTTTTTCTAACCAAGGTCAATTGTTTCGGAAGTAAAGGGGGAAGACTGTGGCGAAAAGGGAGAGAAGAGAAAGAAGAAAAAATAAAATATTCCCTCAGCCATGAGGGAATAAAATATTCCCTCAGCCCCCTCTATCAGGGGCAACTTCCTTCACAGGGCCTTTTGCGTGTGGAAGGGCTGAGGCACAGGCCAGACATTTTCCCAGCTCTGCTTGGGAAGAATCTCTCCAAGTTGGGTCTGGGGGAAAAAAAGGGTTCTC
Organism: Phylloscopus whistleri; assembly: GCA_017589585.1. Lineage (NCBI taxonomy): Eukaryota > Metazoa > Chordata > Aves > Passeriformes > Phylloscopidae > Phylloscopus > Phylloscopus whistleri. The sequence continues at coordinate 6,684,475 of JADMLD010001013.1, read as the reverse complement.
CTCTACTGTCCCTGTGTATTGATGAGCTCTCTGAAATGAATGGGAAAGGAAAGTCTGGGAGTCTGCAGGCAGGCTGTGGAGTTAAATCACCCTGTTAAATGCAGGCAGGTCTCTTTGTCACTCTTGAAAAACATGTTTCCATCAAGAAGACTTATTATGATAAAATACATTAAAATGTCGAGTTGGCTATTCAGTAAATCTTCCATTTGTTTTAAGATTTGCACATTATCCTTTGCAAAGAAATATTCCCTCCAACGCTGCGAGACTGCATTTGCACTGGAAGTAAAAGGGGGCAGTCACAGTACATGTCTCTGACCACCCTGCATACAAATTAGATACTCCTGTCTAAATAAATTATCTGATGTTCAAATCGATATTAATACTACATTTGCTACATTACAATATAGTGCAAATTTAGGAGTCATTTTAATACAATGTAAATACTATCTTTTGGGCTTGAAAGGCAAAGAATATTGATGGATTATAAACTGCTCAGTGTTAAACAAGGCCTTTGAACGATTTGCCATCTTTGTTCAGGAATGCTTTTAATTTTGCCTTGGCCTGGTTTTAAGTCACATTTATCAGAACTATTTAGTTATTGCTAATTGGGAAAAGAGGGGAGAAGCTCATACAAGAGAGGAGCTAGGGGATGGGGTGAGGGGGTTTAAAAATGAAAAAGAAAAAATAAGAATAACAAGTAGGAAAGGTGGCAATTAGCCACATCGTGATGATAATTAGAATAATAATTAAAAAATTACACTGCCCAGACTCTTATCTTGCCTTGTTTCCATTTCCTATATTTCCTTCACATAGTCCCCCTTTGATGTTTATAAATTCTCCCTTGCAGGTTACAATAATAGTATACGTATTATATTCTTATAGGCTATGACCAGAGCACTTCAAAGGCAATGCTAATGCAACTTTCCTGCTAGTTAATTCAAACCATCTATCACAGGGAAAAATTGTTAACATGCATGTTTCCACCGCCTACACTTAATTTGATTTTGGGTTTTAGTATTATTTTTTTGGAGGGGCTGTGTGTTAAAGAGCCAGTATCAGTGGTGATGAGGGAGAGGCCGATCCCTGGGCCGGAAAGTACCTCTGTCAGGTGCTATGCTTCCTCGGCCTCCAGCCCCTTTCCTTTAAAAATAATTCTATTTGATTTTTTTCCCCTAATATTCCCGTAGGTGATTTGGGGGTTCCCCCTCTCTCTCTCCCCATTTATTATTTTTTTTTTTTCCAGACGTCTCATATCCCCAACCCGTCCCCTCACCTGAGGTGAAGAGGACGATGGCTTTCAGGCAGCTGTATTCAGCCGAATCGACGTGCAGCGCCTTCAGCTTCTCCACCTGTTCCTGGAAGATGCGGATGTGGTCCATGAAGGCGACAACGCGGTCGGCCGACATGGGGGAGGCGTGGAGGCCGGCGGCGGCCAGGAGCGGGGCCACATGGAGGGGCATGGAGCACTGGGCAGCATTGAGGACGAAGAGCTCGCTCCAGGTGAGCCGCAGCAAGGCCACCTGGTCGGTGATCTGCAGGTCGGGGAAGAAGGGAATATTGCGGGCCCACTCGACGGCGCTGAAGAGCAGACGGGCGGCCAGCTCGCAGATGTTCTCGATGCCCATGATGTTGTTGGGCTGCATGCACTGGCTGCCGTAGCGGGAGGTGGGGTAGGGCTCGGCCCGCAGCAGGAGGGAGATGTATCCCGAGAGATAGCAGTGCCCGTTCAGAGGGTCGCCGTTGGTCAGGGCGTACTGGCCGGGGTTGGGTTGGGTGGGCGGCATTCTTCCTCGCTGAACCGCTGACAAAAAGAAGGAGAGAAGGAGAGGAAATGTGCATCCAGGAGGCTCGCAGGCATCGCTCCGGCGGCGCTGCCAACCAGCCGGAGACAATGCCGGGCTTCTTCCCCTCCCCGCCACCGCCTCGTCCCCGGCACACGCACAGGCACGGACAAACAGAGGCATGCGGAGCCGGGCAGCTGCCGCCGACCTGCACCGCGCCCCCCACCAGGCCCCTGCATCGGCCCCGGCCCCGGCCCCGGCCCCGGCCCCGGCCCCGGCCCCGACCCCTGCTCAGCCAGCCTCAGCCTAGCAGCAGCCAAGCGCGTTCCGCTCCCCCCTCCCCCGACCACAATGCAGACAGGCTTCACAAAATAAACAGATTAAAAAGAAAGGGAAAAAAAAAAAAAGAAAAAAAAAAAGCCAAGGCAAACAAGACAAATCCTCACACAACCCCCTCTTCCCCCCTCCCCTCTCGTAACAAAAGAAAGCCCCGCACGAAAAAAAAAAATCAAAGAAATCGTCCGGGTGGTGAGAAAGTAGAGTTAAAAATCACAGCCAACTGTAAAAAATATAACCAAGCTCTGTTGTGAATCCCAGCCTATTGCCCTGATACCACTGAAATTTACAAGTAAACTGATGTGTCACTTTTTAGAATAAATTATTAAATAAAATAATCCATAAAACCAAATGCGTCCATATTCTTCAAAAATACCTCGTTGTTACCCTTCAAGCTGGAACAGGTCGCTGCGTTCCAGCTCCCCACTGCTAACTTTATTACACAGAACCAGCTTTCCATAGAGCCCCCCCTCCCCCGCCCAGCAAAGTTTTCCCTGCTAAAATGAAGAGAAAGGTTAAATATTATCAAGGGAAAGGGGGAAATAAAACAAAAATGTCCGAACTTACAATAGCCAAACATTCGTGGAAAAAAAAGGGGACGGTGTAATTAATATCTTTGGTGAGCTGTTGCCACTGCAAAAGCCTGCAGTCAGCGTTGCACAGTGAATGCACAAGCTTGCAACTGCAAAAACACTGGATTCATTAACCATCTCCACACAGAGCGTAAGCATGCCTCGAGTTCCGAAAGCTGACCAAAGTTGGTTTTTTTGGTGTTTTTTTTTTTTTTTTTCGTGTGTGTGTGCGAGTGTTTTACTCCATCAGTGCCAGCGTTTGCAGCCGCTTGCCATGTAAACAAAATGTAACTTCAGGGGAAGATACGGCTACTCAGGGTTGTACCCTGCGCACACAGACACACACCCGCACAACCGCACACGTTTGCTGGCACACACCCGCACATGCAATCACTCATGTTTCCGGCGTGCCACATTTTTCTCAACTTTCTCTTTTCTTCCCCAACGCGAGCCACCCGGGCCAGACCTCTGTCCTGCTGCCGTCCAGCCTATCTCTCCCTCTTCAATCTACTGGCAAACTTGTCAGATATTTTTCATTTAACTGCGTGCACGATTCTGACTATTTTGTTTATTTTTTCTCCTCCTTTTTTTTTTTTTTTTTTTTTTTTAAATTTTGTTTGCCTCCACTCTCCCAGGTACCTGCCAACAGCCCCTGCAGCTACCAATGAAGCCATCATATCTGTGAGCTCCTTCAGATCTGGAGCAGCCTATTTCAATTCCTTTCCTTGTGGCATATAAAATGTAGTTTTAAAATCCCTGCTCCACAAAATCAACTATTTCGCTGATGTGACATGTTTAGAACATCTTTAACGACAGTCACAGGGTAAACTTTAAACCGAGAGAACATGTTTTGAGGAGAAAGGAGGGCAGCAAATCTCCCTGCACGAGAATGAGTCTGAACGCAAGGAAAACCACAGGCAACTTTTGGAAAGGAGGAGAAGAAAAAATAGCAGAGCAATTGGAAATGGTGGGGACCCCGCTGCCAGATGCAGGCTGTGGATGCTGCGAAAATGAGAAGAACCGGTAAAGGGGTTATAAATCGACATTTGTACGAAGACTTTAAGGAGAGGGTGGAGTTTGATGAAGAAATAAAATGAGCAACGCACAAAAAAAAAAAAAAAAAAAAAGGAAAAGAAAAAAGAAAAGAAAGGAAGAAATGACAGAAGTACAGAAACACGGTTCAGTCACAAACTTTCCTTTGAACGCATGGAATGAAAACAAGGCCAAATCCCGCACAGAAGCACACTCCGGGGCACCGGGAAGCACGGGGAAGCAGAGATAGAATAGCACATTTCCTCCCTTTTTCTTTTTCTTTTTTTTCTTTCCCCCCCCCCCCCTTTTCTCCCTTCCATCTTTTTCACACTCTCTCCTCTTTCTCTAATTACACGTCTTTCATCTTTCTTTCGGGAAAAATGAGCCTGAGAGATGAATCTACCGAGAAGTACTGCAGGTTTAAAAAGAAATGATGGGGTGGAAAGGGGGTGGGGAGGGGTGAGGGGGAAGGAAGCTGAATGGAATCACATCTCGTACGGGAGAAAGATGTATCTCCCCCCACCCTTCGGTCTCATGCCAACAATAGACAAAACCACATCTAAAACACGCACACGCACACACGGATACACGCGCGAGCAAGGGGAAGTGGGGATAGCGGCTAAATGATAAATATTTAGCAAGCGATTGTAATAATAGTAGCAGTAATAATAATGATGATGATGATGATAATAATAATATTAATAATAGTAATAAATTCTTCGCACAATTATCAGGGAAGGGGAGAGTGTGGCTGTGCCGGAGAAGGGGGTGGGGAGGAGCGGGAGGGAGGGCAGGAGGCACAAACCGAAAAGCAAAAGAAAACACCACCAACCACCATCGACAATAACAACAGAACCTGGTGCAAAGCTGCCAGATGGAGTGCAGGCAGAGGAAGAGATTGACGTGTGCATGGAAATATATAGAGAGTCCTGGATTGCTACGAAGAGCTGTAAATATATATATATACATATATATATGTGTGTGCATTTATTTTTATATATTTATATGTGTGTGTGTTTGCACGCCGCGCGTGTGCGCGTGTGTATATCTATATATATGTATATGCGTATAGGTGCGCGCGTGTGCACGTACGGACAGGCAGACACAGACAGACGGAGAGCCCTCGCACACGCACGCCTGCACAGCCACGGGGAGAGGGGAGCGATAGCATAGTAGGGAAGAAATATTCACCTTCCCGCCTCATGCCCACTTTGAGGCACTTCTTGAGGCGGCAGTACTGGCACTGGTTGCGGTGGTGCTGGTCGATGGGACAGTTCCTGTTGGCGCGGCATGTGTAAGTTAAGTTCCTGCGGACGCTCCTCTTGAAGAAACTTTTGCAGCCCTCGCAGGTGAACTGGCCGTAGTGCTTGCCGCTGGACTTGTCCCCGCACACCACACATTCGATGTGCTGCTGGCTCTGCCCCGAGCCCTGCTGGCCCGCTCCCTTGTCTCCGGCCGTGCCCGGCGTGGAGGGGGGTCCCGGCTGGCTGGGGGTCTGCGGGGTGTGTGGGGTGGCCGAACTCCCCTGCTGCTGGGGCTGCTGCTCCCGGGCCGGCTGCGTCGCGGCGGGGTTGGGGCCGCTCGGAGTGCCCCCGGCCACGTCTTCCTGCGGATCTCGCCAGCTGCTAACTACCATTGCCATATCTCGGGCCCAAAAAAGTGCTGGGGAGCGGCGCGTCTCGCTGCGGGCTGCCGGGGAGTGAGGCGGGGGGCGGGGGGGTGGCGGCCGCCCGGGCGCCGGGGGCGAGCGGAGAGCGAGGGGACCCTTGCTGCCGCCTGCCTCCGCCTCGGCTGCCGCCGCCGCTGCCCTGCTGCCGCCGCCGCTGCTGCCGGCTGGAGCCGCTCCTGCCGTTTTCTTTATTTTATTTATTTTTCGCCGCCGCGAGCCCCCCTCCTCTCTCTCGCGCTCTTGCTAATTTTTTTTTTAGAGAGGGGGAGGGGGCGACGGAGGATTTTCTCCCTCTCTCTCTTCCCCCCCCTTCCCTTTCCTTTTCCTCTCTTCCTTTTCCTTTCCTTTCCTTCCCTGCCCTTTCCAACGCTCCCCCCCTCTTTAAAATACCCCCGCCTGACCGCTTCCCCCCTCTGCTCCCGCTCTCCCCGGCTCTCGCTGCCTCTCCTCGCCCTCCCCCCCCCCCCCCCCCCCCCGCCGCCACTTCAAGTTGCAAAATCAGAAACGGCAAACAAGGCTGTCGGGAGAGGCATTCAGGAGAGTAACACGCCGGACACGCACACGCAGGCAGACACGCGCGCGAACGCCCGGCACACGGCTCCCCACTCGCGCACACGCACACACGCACGGGCACAGGCACACGCGGTCCGGGCGCTACGAGCGCGGAGGATGTGCAGGCATAGAGGAAGCCGCGGCGCCGCCGAGGAGGAGGAGGAGGAAAAGGAGGAGGAGGTGGAGGAGGAGGAGGGGAAGGAAGAGGAGGAGGAGGAGGTCGCCGCTCGCCGCTCTCCGCCGCCGGGGCTCGGCCGCCGCCGCTCCCGCGGAGGCTGCTGTCGCCGCCGCTGTCGCCGCCGCCGATGTGGGCTCTCGGGGAGGCGGGAGGTCGAGAGAGGAGCCGCTCGCCGGCGATCAGAGTATGGAGCTGTCCGGGGGCCAGGTCCAGGGCAGGGCGCCGTCAGCCATTCAGGGCGGCGGAGCCGGGGAGCGCGGCGGAGGCGGGCGGGGAGCTGAGGCAGTTTGATCTCCTGTCGCGGCGGCGGCGGGGAAGGAGGAGGAGGAGGTTGCCGGTCGCTGCTCTTTCTCTCCCGAGCTGCTCTCTCTCGCTCTCTGTCTCTCTCGCTCTCTCGCGCTCTCTCTCGCCTTTTTTTTTTTTTTTTTTTTTTTTTTTTTTTTTTTTTTTTAAATCGCAGAAAAAATCGGATGTGACTAAATTCGCAGAGGAGACGAATTCACGGCGAAGTGTAAAAATAGAGAACGGGAATAATAATGACACTTGCAGGAAAAAGAGAGATCCAAAGTAGGTCGGTAAATAAATCCTCTTCTTTTCCTCTTTCTTGCCTTTTCCGTCTTCTTCTCCTGTGAGAGCGCACGATACTGGTTGCGAGGAAAAAAAAAAAAAAAAAAAAAAAAAGAAGAAAATCGGTGGAAATCGCCCCAAAAATTCTTTTTTGTTTGTTTGTTTAGTTGCCTAAAAAAAGAATTTCGTGTAAAAACTCATCACCCAGAAGAGAAACCCTCCCCCAAAATAAAAAAATAGGCAAGAATGGTCAAAATAATAGCGGTATTAAGATGTGAACACGTTCTCTCTCTCTCGCTCTCTCCGGACTTTCCCCCGCCCCCCTGTTTCTCTCTCTCTCTGCTTTCCCCCTTTTTTCTTTCTTTCTTTCCGAGTTTGGTTTTTTTTTTTTTTTTTTTTTCAGTTTCACCTCTCTCCTCTTCTCCTGCAGGAATGAAGCGAAAGACACAAGGAGGAAGGGTGGAAAAAAGAAGAAAAGGAAGGAGAAGAGGGAGATGAAGGGGGGGGGGGGGCACACAACTAATAGAATATGCAAGAAAGGGGAGGGGGGGAGAGAGGGAGAGAGGGGGAGAGAGGGAGAGAGAGGGAGAGAGAGAGACCCAAAAAATGAATGCGTTTAAACGGGAAGCCTAGCAGAGCAATGTTTCCGAAAGGGGGATCTGCGCGAATGTCTGTATATAGTGAACTTTGACACTACTATTGAAACTGACACGTTTCTATGGAGATCGCTGCCTTATATGGAGCTCGTGTCAAGGAGCCAAGAGAAGGGCTGCTGGCAACTGATAATCAAAGGCGACTGACTGGTCAGAGCCCTGAACTGGGGGGAGAGAAAATGAGAGGCTAAGGTTAGCCAAGCCTCCTTCACTCCATTGGTTACCCCCCCATCTTCCCCCCCCCTCCCAGAGCTTTCCCCCCTCTTTCTTTTTTTTTTTTTGTTTTATTTCTTTTTTTTTTTTTTTAATTTTTTTTTAAATTCTCCGCTACCTACTGACTGGGATGGGGAAGGGAGGGGAGAAGGGAGGGGGGAAGAAGGGAGGGAGGGAGAAAGGGAGGGAGGAAGGGTAGAGAGAGGCAGAGGAGATTCTTCTGACAAGCACAATTTATATTGAGACTCCCCTGTGCTGCTATTTACTTTGAGACCTGATTAGTATGGGTCGTCTACGGCCCCTCTACCCCCCCACCCCATCACACACATGGCCAGAGGAGGATGCATTGCGATAGGCAGAAAGGTGTAATTAAAAGGCCACGATGTGGGCTCCCTGTGAAAAGTTGGTGTGGGGCTTTTGTTTTGTTCCCCCTACAGATCTGAAATAGGGATTTGTGTTCGGCTTCCCCGTTGCAAAAGCCACTCCAGGGGTTTTAATTATGGAGAAGGAAACACTCGCGCTGCAGGAGCAGGAGCAGGAGCAGGCGCCCGTATATGTACACCCTTGCACACACACGCGCTGTAGTCCGCACACATATTCAAATCCCCATATGTTCCCATCCCACTTCGGGCTATTTCTGCAGCCTGTCCCTCGTCCGTCACCCCTCATTCCTCACCTAACCTGTCCACCCGCAGCCCCGCAGGGCTCCACGTTTCTCGCGGGGGCTTTCACCCCTACCCTTTAATTTTATTTTGGGGGTGTATGAGCATTGCCCCCAGACGCCCTGCACGCATTGCCCACCCCCTCGCTCCCCTCGCCCCGATCCCCTGATCTCCCGAGGTGAGCTGCTCCTCGCGGGTCGGGGGGACTCGCGGGGGGTGGTGGAGTGTCGCTCCCCCTCCTTCCCCTCCGCTCCCCTCCGCTCCCCTCCGCTCCCCTCCGCTCCCCTCCGCGGCCCGGCGCGGCCCCGGCCCCGGCGAGCAGGAATCGCTGGCTCCGGCTGCCATCTAGTGGGCACGGAGCCGTCGGCCCGGGGGAGCCCGGGGAGCGGGGGGCTCCGCGTCTGTCTGCGGCCTTCCACCCCACTCCCGATTAAAAAAAAAAAAAAAAAAAAAAAAAAAAAGTATTTCCTTTTTTTTTTTTTTTTTTTTTTAAATTTTGAATAGAAAACTGCATTGAGGAGAGGACCCTCTTCTTTTCAATTTCTCTCTCTCTCTCTCACAAGGCCGCCTTATCAGCAGCTTCTCTTTTGTCAGCGGTCTGAAATTTGCCTTGGGTTCGAAAGACTGTGTGTGACAAAGAAGAAACAGACTGTAAAAACTGTACGCCTCCCTCCAGCAACAAAAAAATCCCACCAAAACCAGCACCCCCCCTCTCGGCACCATACCCTTCTCTTAGCTCCCATAAAAGTTGGTAATCAGATTAGAAGCTGGACGGAAAACCTGCAGAAGGAAAGGGAATGAAATGGGTGTCAAAAGTTTTATTGTTATTATATTTTATTATTATTGTTTTTGTAACGTGATTTTGCTTTAATTAAAAGTAAAGAGAAGAATAAGCCTCTCAACTTTGATGTATAGTGATCACGATATTTTTTTCTTTCCCTGTCAACTCTGAAATCTGAGGCTGAGAGCCGTCCAAAGAAAAGATTCCTTCATCATTTCTAAGATCAGAATAAACGCTTGATTTTGTCCCGAAATAATGAAGAGATTTTCAATGAGCCCCTTGGCCAAGCCGTCTCTGTTGTATATTGCATTGATAAAAAGGATGTTATTGACTATGCAACAGTAGGCTTCTTTCCTCTTTCTCACTCTTCCCAAATAAAGTCTCCGTCCTGTCTCTTGGTCAGTGAAAAGGTGAAACGAATAAGATTAAATAGGACAAAAAAGCAAGCTCCGTATGTGTATCATCTAGATTTTACTCCCCAGACTGTGAAGAGACAGGGACTAAAAGAGGCAGAGCAAGGCACGGAGCGGGGGGGGGGGGGGGGAGAGAGAGAGAGAGAGAGAGAGAGAGAGAGAGAGAGAGAGGGAGACAGACACAGACACAGACACAGAGACAGACACAGACAGAGGCAGAAAGACTGAAAGAAGGTGGACGAACCCAGCAGCCGCAGCCCGGCTCCTCCCGGGCCGGGCACCCTGCCGACGGCCCCGGCTCTCCGGGTCGCCCCAGGCAAGTAGCCGCTTCCTTCCTCATGGTTTCGGGGCAGAGGGAGGGGAGCCGGGCCGCGACACTTGGCAGGGAGACCTTCCCCAATCCTGCCCCCCCCCCCCACCCCCGGCCACCTCCTCCCCTGGCGTCATTGTATTTGGGCATCCCGTTGTTTGGGAGGAGTGAGGGGCGCCTAGTCCTCATTCTGTCCGAGATTTTTTCTCTCTCCTCCCTTCCGTTCCCCTTTCCCCCCACAGAAACCCGTGTGTGAAGTTCCACTTCTCCCCTCCCCGCCCAACGCGCGTGTCTCACAGGGGTGACCCACGCGGGTACGGCAGGCACCGACCTCACGTCCCAGGGCCGGCTGCAGCCGCTGGGCGCCGGGCTGGGGATGTGCAAGCATTCCAACCTTCTTCTCTTTCACCTGCTTTGTTTGTTATTTGATCACCTAATGAAAAGATCGATGGCAGCTTGTTTATCCGGGTGATAGTGTCAACAGATTACAGGGGCAGTAATCAGATGTTTCCCAGCCGGGCTGGGCACAATTGTAATACTGAGGGAGTATAAACATGTTCAGACTGAGCTGGTCTGGGCACGGGGGTTGTGCGGCCGGGAGAAAATTTTTCCCTTCGTCTGACTGGAAACGCTTGGTGGTTTTCATTCGCTCTGTGCCGAGAGAAAGCAATTTTTAAACGTGGCGTGTAGAAACAGCCGGTGGGTGAAGGGCCGGTGAAGTTTGCGGGAGTCCCGAGGAAAAACCCATCTCCGACGTCCTGTGGCTGTGCAGCAGGGGGAGAGGGAGAGGGGAGGGAAGACAGGACTCTGGGCATCCATCAATAAAAGCCTCATGCCTGGGTTGACAGGTTAAAGCACAGTTCAGTCGACGAGAGGCATTTCCTCTCCTCGACAAATTACAGAAACACTTTAAAGCGGTCACAACTCACTTTTAATTGGGAGATGAGCTTTGATTCCTTTTTTTTAACCTCTGTGGATCTGGAATGTGTAAAGGAGATGGAGCTGGGAACTTGGAAACTTAATTTTCCCTCTGTCGCACTAGATGCTACTTTCCCCAGGGCCAGGGTCCAGGCTCGGATCTGAAGGTGGAAGAGGTTTGGCAGGCTTTAGGGGCCGGTTTTGGTTGTTTTTGTTTGTTTGCTTGTTTGGTTGTTTTGGTTTTTTTCCCCCGCTCCTTTCTCTGTCTCTCTTCTCTACCCCCATCTCCTCCCTCGTGTAACCCAACCCGATACGGCACTGGTTCCCCTCTAGTCCCCTGCAGAAAGGAAAAGTTCCTCTGGAGATTACTGGTGACAACTTTTACAGGCTGTTTCTGGCGGGGAGGGAGGCGGGTTGAGGGGTTAAAGTATAATATAACACCCAGTGGATATTATTAATATCCAGTGGGTATTATTAATACCACTTTGTGAGTGCCCAGGCTGCATGTAATTGAGGAGCTCGGATACATAACCTATGTTTTCCTAAACAAATAAGTGTCTTCTTCACCTGCCAAGCTCCACAAGGCACTACACACACGCACACACTCACACACATGGGGATGTACACACATATATGCACATACATATGCACACACCTAAGGAGTGGGGCAGACGGAAGATAGTATCTGCACACTTACACAGGGTGCAGTGAACAGCTTTAACCTGCAAAAAAAAGTCATTGTTGCTTCCAATTTTTAATGTACTTAGTTGTCCTGGGTTCTGTGGACACCCACAAGCTGCAAAACCAGAGTGCTGTACTGGGGTTTCCCCCAGCCCCTGCCTTCTTCCCTCGGTTGGAGCTTTTCGGGCAGCCCCTCTCCTGGGCAAGGCCTGTTGCAAAGGGGATGCAAACGCTCACACCCGGACCCCCCCAGTCTCAGCTGTGTGTCCTAGCCCTGCTGCTCCCCCGGGCCCCAGCCAGGCTGTGGGTGGCAGTGCTGTTGCAGGCCTCCACAACTGGTGTTTCCCAGCCAGGCCTCATTTCCCGTCAGCAATGCCGGGGCCTTTCCTCACAGGCCCTTTTCTCCATTAGCCCCTTTTCTCCCTTTCTTTTTTCCTCCATTTTCCTGCCTCCTCCCTAGCCAGATCTGAAGGGTAACTAAGTTTCTTGAGAAGCGCAACACACGGTGTGTGTGCGGGAGGTGGTGCTTCTGGAGGAGATGCGGTCACCCCCTGCCCCGGTCCGGTGGTCTCTGGTGAGTGGTGTCACCCTGGGGAGATGGGAAGAAGTGGGTCTGGCTCCTCCCGGGCGGTCTGTGCTGATCGTTCGCTGCCTCCTGCAGCACCCACCCGCAGCTGTCCTGAGGGAAGCACTCCGGGACGCTTTGTGCCCATCCTGATCGCTTTCTAAAGGAAGCCCGATGCCGGGGGTCTGCCCACCCCATCCCGGACGTTCCGGGTGGGTGTCTCTCTCCTCCCTTCTGGTATCCCTGTCACAGTCACCCTAGCCGATCGCCCAGGACGTTTCAGTACATCCCACCGAAGACGACCGGCCTTGCGAAACAAGGCCCTCCTCCACCTTTCCCTGCTCATCTCCCCCTCCGCCCGTCTGCCGCACCTGCCCCGGGCCACGTCATCATGCATAACCTGCCCTATTTATTTGTTAAAAAACCCCAAACAAAACCCCCACTCTTTGGAGCGTACTCCTTGCCCTCGTCTCCTCCGCGAAATTATCATCTTGGGGTCACGACCGACATCCCCGCGATATCCAGAGCTGCTGCTCATCCTAGCGGGTCTTGCAGCCCACGGGGTATTTGTGCGTCCCACCCCGCCGAGGTGTGCTCGCTCTTCCCAGCCTTCTGCGTATGTTTAACCCGGAGGCGCGACCGCCTTTCCCTTCCGCGCACACCGCCTGCTTCCCAGGAATTATTTTAGACGGGATTGGCAAAAAAGCAGTGTGACAGCGGCCCTCGCAACTCCCCCCGCCACGCCCTCGAGAAGGCGATCTGCCATTCCCGCAGCCTCCCCGGCAGCGGGTCCGCGCCGAGACAGGGTTCGTCATTTGTTAGCACTCAAAAGTACTGGGCTCCAGTGCCAACCAGCAAGCAGGCGCTCGTCATCCCTACAGACGGAAACGCCTGAGCACCCCACAGTCAGCCTTTTTTCCCCAATTAAAAAGAGAAAAAAATGTGATCTGTGCCTGGAAGTAAAAACCAAATCAAAAGCAAAACTAAAAAAAAAAAAAATAAAATAAAATAAAAAATATAAAATACCCCAACCAACAACCACACAACAGAATAACAGTATCTTTGTGAGGACGGGAAAGTAAGCACCCAAAGCGAAGGCCACTTTTGTAACAGTACAAAGAAGCATAGCAATTCCAGAGTAGAGCTTCAGTAACAGAAATTGGTGACCTCTGGATGCAAATCAAACCTTTCTGTATAAGGAAAATCTGTGAATAATTTTCAATACATTCGTGAATCCAGAACCAAATGTTTACATTCGGCACAAATAAGCTGCGGTGATCTGAGCGCTGAAGCCAAGAGAAACAGTATTTTACAAAAGCCAACAGCATGACGCTTTGCACTGAACAGCTCTGACTGTACTTTAAGCTTTTGGCTTCTTAGGGCCAAATTTGGTAGTTTTGTGATTCTGAATTTGGCTGGAGATATTGACGAATAGCTGACGTTTCGAAACGAGTTTGTAAGCCGTGAGATTGTCCTGACAACGCCACCGACGGCAGTACATAATAATTTTCTTAATAGTTACCTGTCAGAGATCCCGTTTCTTTTACTGAGGAGATTAGTCCGTCAGGAATAGGTTTGAGCTGGACTTTTCGCAGACCAGAGACCGGCTCCAAGATGTTTAAGTATTTAATGTCACTTCCTCCCCTGCATCCGAGATAAAACTGTGCAAAAGTATGTTTGCTGGGAAAAAAAAACCTCGGCAATGCTAGAGCAGTAGCGCTATAATCATATTTATTCATCAGAAATTGATCTGAGTAATAAACCTTAGCATTTCCATTGAAACTGTCAGGAGCAAGATATGTTTATTACGGCGTATTCTGTCTGCGTGGGGAGGACGGGGGTGCACTTTAGATAAAGTTTAAATGAAACAGAATAAACACAGCAGATCGCTCCAGCCCAATACAAAAGCTATAAATGACTGCTATGCATTTTACCACGCAAAGCCTTTTAAAAATATATATTATTATTCACACGTTTCTAGGGGTTAAGACCAGACATATCCAACGGCGTCGTTAATAAGTTACACAAAATTGCCTGATCCTATCAAACGGGTCTAGAGTTATATGTTTTATTGTTAACCCCTTCCACCGAATCTTCTGAAGCTGAAAGGGAAAGGGAAAGGGCTTTTGTCCGATCTGATCCTTGGCTATTCTGGGGCTCAGGTTGGTGTGAAAGGGACGAGGAGGTCGCTTGAAATCTCCTTTTATCTACTCCTATTTTCTCTCTGGATCAGCAACTTTGAATAGACACCATCTAATCGCTCGTAATGGAAAAAAAAAAAAAAAAACCAAAACAACAAAAAACCAAAAAACCAACCACCAAAAAAACCACCTCTCAACAAAAAACAACTCTGTGTGTGCTCTGGGAGCTGCGAAAATGCTTTTGCGCGGGGCTGGCCGGCCGAAGCGGTGCGTGCCCTTGAGTGCGCCAGAAAAGGACCAGCGTGAGCAGCCCCCTGCAGCCGGAGCCTGCTATGCTATGCGCGCACCCTGCGCCTCGGCGGAGACACAGGCGTGCCCTGTCCCTTCTCCCTTCCTCCCCGCGCCAGGGTGTTCCCTGCCTGGGGCAGAGTGGTCCGGGGGTGGGGAGCAACCAGCACCTCAGAGACCCCTCTTCTCGGTGCCCGGGCAGTGAGGACCCTTTGAAGGGTGATAGTCGGAGCTGCAACACGGACAGTAGACCCGACATTATTTTCCTTTTCACCCTCAGACTCCTGGATTTTCGTAATTTGCACTTATTGCAGAAACCTGGGCTGAGAGACAGTCCCGGCCGCGCCAGCGGGTAACCCCAAGGAGCAGCCGCCCTGTGGCGGGCAACCAGCTCCGCACATCGGCCGGGCGCAGGCAGAGGTGCCCGCAAGTTTCTGGGGATCATCTTGCCAAAGCTGGTGTTTCTGTTTTTGATTGGGGAGGGATTTGTTTGTTTTTGTACGTGTAACGGGAAGTAATAATAATAACAATAATAACAATAATAACAATAATAACAATAATAACAATAATAACAATAATAACAATAATAACAATAATAACAATAACAATAATAATAATAATATTTTTTAAAAAAAGGTGGGCAAACTTGGGGGCCCCCGCCAAATAGAAAAAGCTTTGTTCTAGAGGCTCAACCCAGGGCACTATCTCTTCCCTCCTAGCAGCTCAGAAATTGGCGTTTCTTTCTCAGTCTGGGATGCTTTTGCTGTAAATTCCTTCATGTGACTACTTTGTTGCTAAGGCTACAAGTTCCCATCCCGATACACAAATCTTTTCCACTCCAGGAGCAGCTCAAGTCCTGGGCAGAAGTCATGACTTAAGAGACTTACTTCAAACTCCTTGGAGTGCCTCCCTGCTAAATACCTGCTTAAGTCTGGTGGTTCAAATGAAGTCCTTCCCCCGCCATCGTGTGTCACCCCCCTCCTTATCTCCCGAGGTACGTTTTGCCGAGACTTCTGATAAATAGATGGTGAGAAGAAACACAGTCCAATAAGGATTAAATTAAGTAGAAGAAATCCAGGCAGTGTATATTTTGAAGCTCCGATGGGGCGTCAAACTGATGTTTAACACATTTTTTCCACTCACTGTGCACAAGTCCTCAGCCCCCATAGCCTTGTTTAATTTTTTTTCACCCCCAAAGAGGCGGTAGTTGTGGGAGGTGGACAGAAAAAGGCTCCCTCGATCCACAGATCTCTCCTTATCCTCAAGTGCCATGGGAAAGGGCAGGGAGACACAGTGTCCCCAGGCACTGCTGGGGACACACACACGCACACACGCACACACGCACACACGCACACACGCACACACGCACACACACACACGCACACACACACACGCACACACACACGCACGCAGGGGCTCCTCCAGCACCGAAGGACCTGCGAGGTGGAGTACTGCGTAGTCATGCAGGTCGTACCTAAATGCAGAGCTCAGGTGGAAGGTGTTGTGTTTTTTTTTTTTTTTTTTTTTTTTTTTTTTTTCTCCTTAGCAGAATTACCCATCTCCTTCCTCCCCACTGCCCTCACCGCTCTCTTGGTTGTACGGGTCGGGAAAACACAGTTTTATCTCCCCGGCTCAGCGGAGTGGACACGTGTTTGTGGTGAGCCCTCCAGCACGGCTGAGAGAGTGGCTCTCCTCAGATGCCAAAGGAGAAAAAACCTCAACAAAACCCCCTCCACCTCTCTCTCCTACCCCCCACCCAGTCCCCAAGAAGCCCCAGAGACGCTCTTCTCCCGGAAAAGTTAAGCGTGACTTAGTAAACATTTGTAAATGCAAATAGAAATGAATAAATAAATCTCAAACCAGGTAGTTTGGGTATAATAGTTTAGCAG
The DNA here is from genome assembly GCA_017589585.1 of Phylloscopus whistleri. Lineage (NCBI taxonomy): Eukaryota > Metazoa > Chordata > Aves > Passeriformes > Phylloscopidae > Phylloscopus > Phylloscopus whistleri. The sequence continues at coordinate 6,668,274 of JADMLD010001013.1, read as the reverse complement.
GACTAATTGCAGACAATGAAGCTGAAATGACTTCTCCAATTAGCTACTGGTTAGAGTTTATTTGGAGGAACTGTCAGCTCTAGCGATGGATAATTGCTTTATTGCTCACAAAACTATCATCTATTTAAAACATATGTGCTAATTACTCTGGATGGGCGTCGGAAAAGAGATCATAAATCTATTAGCCCTTTAAAAATCTAAGATTCTCGTGGACGACCAAACTCCCTTCCTCGGAGTTTAAGGGCAAGATTCTCGCCATATGGTAGTCTTTACAGAAAAATAAAAAATAAAATAAAATAAAATAAAATAAAAAATAAAATAAAATAAAATAAAATAAATTCAGCCATATATACATGTATATTTGCCAGCGTATTTTTGTGACCTCGCAGTGGGAGGGAAAAGGGTGGTCATCTTCAATAAGGGAAAGCATCTTTCTGTAGACCAAACTGGTGCAATAAATCACTGTCATAAAACCGATTTTCCTCTTTAGCCTTGCACTATTTTTTTCCCCAAAAAGATTAGTTTAAAAATCTTTTAATTGGATTACTCTGGAAAATTAATCTCCTTTGGGTTCGCTAAGTTTGTGTACCAAATATCTGGAATTAATTCAGTGCCACAAAACACATCTGCGATGCCTTTTGTTCGATCTAGCTAAAAAAGGGACAGGTAGGGAAGGTGGCATTTTGCAGTACGCGTTCATGTCCCCTCACAGTTTTTATGCATATTCATTGCTGCATGTGTCGCATTGTACAGCATAAAATTGCTATTGTAAAGGACATAAACAGAATTGTTTGCTGGACTGTGCGATGGATCAAGGCACCAGCGAGGGGTGAGGAGTTTAGGGGAAAAATAGAAAAAGGAAGAAGATTTGGAGACCAAGCAGGACTCTCCCAGGCGCCGCGCACCGAGGGTCAAACCCGGAGCGACTCTCAGTCCCCCTCGCCCCCGCCGCTCCGCGGGCGCGCACTCCCTCCGCGCCGCTTCGAGCCGCTCCGCCCTCCGCCCACTGCCTCTGCGCTTCCGCGGCTGGCCTCGGACCTGCGGCACTTTCGGGGCCGTCTGGCGGGAATTCCCCATCCCGGGCACCCGCTGGGATTCAATGGGATCCCTTAGTTTTCAGCCCAGTTTGAGTGTGAGGAGCACCCTCGTGAGGTGTGGTTAATTGCGGGGGCGGTGGGGGTTAGAGGCGTAATGACTTGTCGGGGGGTGGTGGTAACTCTGTCATGCACCGTCCTCCTTTCCCTCGCCTTTTACAAGGGGAGGCTGCCTCCCTGCTAAAAGAGCATTAAAGCTGGGTTCATTTATATATTTTTTTTTCTTGGTTGTTTTCCCGGAAGCAAACGATCCTGCCGCTTGTTCCCGGTGGTTTGTATGCAGATTGTGACAGCAGTCAGAGTCTTGGGGACCGAAGGGGCAGGGAGAGGTTTCTCCCGGCTGCAGGGGGAGAGATGGCGAGCGGGAAAGTTCCTCCTGAGTGGAGCAGGAGGCAGGTATCTCGTGTGCGAGTGAGCTGAGATTCAGGCTGGGCAGGTGAGGGGACGGCAGGGGGTGGGCACGAAGCAGGCTGCAGGATGAGGCTGAGGAATACGACGATGAGGGGGAAGGTAGGTTTTGACCTCTTGAGCAACTTGTCTAACTCAGCGCCCTATGGAATAATCTCTCTGCCCAGACCCAAATCCCAGCCACTCTTGCACGCTTGTCGCACTTCATAAGCTGTGTTTGGCATTTCCAAGTCAGCATTCAATTTTCAGTGTCAGCCGCTGGTGAACTGTGAACCGCCGAGTGGGATTGTCTGCGTTTGATAATACGTGACACAAACACGAGCAGAATCACGTGGAGGGGAAACACGGAGAGCAAGGTGAACGTCCCATGCTACAGGCTGACGCTGGGGCGTATCACAGGAGCCCAAGCTCCGAAATCCCTCAGGCAGGTGGGACACCAGTGCTCGAATGCAGCCAAACAGCTTCCATCACAACACACGTGAGATCCTTGCGTGGACGTGCACAAGTAGATCGCTGTTTCCAGATAGAGTTTGCGTATTGCTAAAGAGCCCCGAGTGGTCTGCAGTGAATTAATTACTGCACCTCGGATCCCCGCTGACCTTGCACCGCCCTCCTGTTTCTTCCCACCGTTCACAGGTAAAGTTTTCCAACCCCGTGCTGTAGCTAAACAGAATAATACACTTTGACAGAATCTTTATCCCTGATCACATGATATTAAATGAATCTCAAAGTCCCTTCTGAGACAAACGAAGAATTCTCTCTCTTTCTCTCTCTCTCTCGTCTCCCTGTCCACCTGCCTGCGCTGTGGATGTGCCCTGTGGAAAATGTTTACAGTTTGGAGGACTCTAACCTTGATTTTCCAGCTTTGAGCTCCCTCTGGAAGCGGTAAGAGCAATTACTCTGTATTACTGTACATATTCCACTGCCATGGTGGATCGCAGGTGCCGCAGCCGCTATTGTTCGCATCCCTTCCCCAGCCCGACGGCCGGAGCCCGGAGGCTGCACCGACCCCCAAACGCTGCCGCGCACACGCTCCCAGCCCGGGGTTCCCCGCTTGCTGAGCGCACACGGAGCTGGAGAGAGGCGAACTGGCGTCCTCACACACCCCCGCCTCTCCCCGCGCTCCGGCAGCCCGCTGGCCTCTCCCGCCTGCACGCAGCATGGAGATTCTTACGTTCTCCCATGAGGGGAATAGATAGCTCAGGCATCTTTTTCGGTTTAATGTCAGGAGTGCCGAACACCTAACGCAAGGCGGGAGGCAAAGATCCCCGAGACGAGCTGGAACTGCCCTTTAGCCCGAGGCTGGGAGTGGAGAGAGGGTGAAGGCAGTCACTGCGCCGAAGAGTCGGAGGCAAAAACTAGGCAGAGACGATAGGCAAAACAACTCCTAAACAGGAAAACACCTAGAAACCCCGAGCTGTGCACATTTGACCAGAAAGCATCTGTTGGCTTTTAATTTAGGCTGTGCAATGATCCTTTGGAGACTATGTAAGGAGTGCATTGGTAACGAGCTACAAAAGCGAGGGGTGGAGGCAGGACGCTGTGCTACGCCGGAGCATCCCCGAATAGCATTAAACTGTGTCATGGATCAGTGTCATGATGACGTATGACACACCACAAGGGATCATGATGAGTGACTGGCATAATAGACATAGATAGTGGACCAAAGTCTCCTTGACAATTCTTAGTCATATGTCTTGGGGGGATAGTTTTACATTCATGATCCTTTTATTTGGAGCCAGTACAGGGAGAGAGACACATGAAGCACACGGCTGAATCTGTCTAAGTAGGCTGAAGACGGGCTTAAATGGCACAAAGCGTTGCCGGGGGGAATCTGAAGAGGTTGCAGGTTTAGAAGCGAAACACTTGGCAAAAACCCACCTGCTATTAGGCTCTACCTAATAAAGCAGGACGCCCCTCGTTTCTCCTGTCAGCCCAGGAAAAGGTTGGCTCACCCAGCGGATCTCCGCGCTTCTCCGTCAATCAGCTGCAGAGCCTCTCAGGCACCAGGCACCAGCTGATAACCTCCTGTCCCATCGCCAGCTGCCCGGGGCCGCTTCTGTCCTTCTCCTCACGCCTGGGCTTTGCTGCGGGCTGCGAAGCGCCGAGACCCCAGTGCTGGCAGGGGCAGATGGAGAAGTTTCCTCCCTTCAGGTCTGCCGAGCAGGCAGAAAGCACACCTCTAATAAACGCTTAATCCGAGAAACGCACCCGGTATTGCCTCTCACTGCTAGCTGGAGAGCCCTAGTTGCTGGAGCTGAGGATTTTCTTTTGTTTGTCAACTTCTCGAGCTACCGGGGGAAATGTCTTTACTTTTTTCCCTTCCCCTCTCCCCCAAATTTAAGTCCCCTGTTGGCGGTGTCTCCAGGAAGGCAAGAGGGTCCCAGTAACCCTTCGAAGGCGATCAGCACCCCAAAATCCGCCTGGGCTGGTAGGGAATGCTTGCCATGACATCGGAGATCACTGACAGACTTCTTCCCAGGAGAGCAAGTTCGCGAGGCTCCCTCTTCACATAGACCCTTCAGAAGCACTGATAGCCTCTAGAAATCTCCACAGCAGGCATTCCAATGAGCAGAATGAAAGATTCAAAAATAAGAGTATAAGAGGGGAACCCTCTTCATCCTGAAACACCCCACCCCCCCAAACAAACCAAACCAAAACCCCAACAAGCAAACAAACAAACAAACAAAACCAAACCTAAACCCCAACAAAACAACAACAAAACCAAACCAAAAAAACCTGATGGTCCAGATGCTGAGGAGTTCACTAAACGTGTGAGTATCTAACGAAGGAAATAGCGACACTGTTATCAGAGAACATCTAATTAACCATGACTTAATTTGATTCGGATGATGAAAAAGCCTTTTTTAATCAGTCCAGATTTACTGGCCTAAACGCAGCCAGCTTTTGAATATGGAGGTTGTACTGAGTCTGCCTTCTTTCAGGGTGTCATCTGAAAGGTAAAAGTATAGGTGAAGTAGCGTAGTTACACTGTGGAAACTTTTGTAGTCCCTTTCTTGCAATTCGGTGCTTCCTCATTTTATTAGGAACAGACTGACTCCATCAACGGCGACCTCCATGTTTAGACGCATGACTGCTTGAAGCAATTAGGTTCCCCAATTTGCATATTTCTCCCCACCTCAACAGCATCACTGGATCCTTAAGTTATCAACCTTTTCAAAGTAGGGGAAAGTCGGAATAAAACATGACTCCCAAGTGTGCAGGGTGGCGAAACCGCCATGGAAGCGGGCTACCAAAATGACCTTTTTGCCCTTAGGACGGGAGGAGTGAAAAATTAAAATAGAGAAGTGAGCCTCCTGAGAGCGGCCCGGTGGCCAAATTTCGGCAGTTTAGTCATTTCAGGAGTTTGCCGCTGATTTCCAGCGTGCTGCCGAACTCCTGCTCGTCCCCCACCGCCTTCCGGGGGGTCGCCCTGAGGGATGGGTGGTGCTCCCGGTTCTGTTGCACTTCCGAAACAGGAGTCACATCGGCGCGGGGAGACAGAAACAGTCGGCGAGGGTGAGGAAGGCGGCACCGCCGCCGGGCCACGTGTGGTTTTGTTTTTGTTTTGTTGAGGCTGCGGCGCGACCGGCAGCGGGTGTCGCTCCCAGCAAGACCCAGTCCCTCGAAGGGGTGTGGGGGAAGGTGTACCTCTGGATATCACCAAGTGATTTTTAAGCACGATGGTGTCAAATCCGTATCGTTTGCTCCGCGGGGGTTTCCCTAAGAGGGGAAAGTAAAGGGGTGCGAAGATGGAGGGGGAGAGTGGGTCTAATTCTGCCCAGCCTCTCTACCCTCACAACCGGTGAATATTGACGACACGGGTAGTGGGCTGCTGCATGCCCTCAACCTGCCCTCCGACACTGCCCCATATGCATCCCATGGAGCTGAAAAGGTGGGTAAGGCTCAGTGTGCCTGGTGCCTGAGGGCACCGATCCTGCAAAGCCTGGAGGACTTTCAGAGACCCTCCCCTTCAAAAGTCTGTTTCTCAGCCCCTTGCCTATCATGGGTAAAAAGAACCATTTCCACATCCCCTCCTGGAAGTCCAGGAGGGGATCAGGGGAGCTAGTGCTCAGCAGGAAGAGCCATCTGCCCAGAGCTTTGCAGCAGCATGAAGAAAAATCTCTATAAAACTAAACAGGCAATCAGCTGAAATCTATCCTCTTTAAATAAACTGATTCCTTAGTATTTTCCCCGTATTGCTGTAAGCTGTTGTCTGTGATGTCCCCCAGGGCTCTTTCCTTTGCTCTCTGATTTGGTGTATAAAAGCACCTCTGAGTGATGGATTACTGTGTCATTGCAGCCTGCGAAGGATTAATTTGTTTCATTGATTTCTCTTTAGGCAGATTGCCAGAATTCTCTGCTTCCCACCTTTCTCCAGGACTTCCAGCAGTAATAGACAGTAACTGCCTAAGACAAATCAGCCCATTCTTGTAAGAATAGAAACACAGAATCCTGAAGTCCCAGGGAAGCGGTAAAGAAGTTTTTTCCCTATGCTGTAGACCCACTAATTCCTAGAGAGAGTACATCTTCTCCCCTTTCACTACTTCCCTTTTATAAAAAAGGTTACCATGTCCTGGTGGGAGCTGCTTAGTCTCAAGAGCAATTTCAACAAGCAGTTGGATTTGAGCCGTGGGCATTTGGTGGTCACAGAGAAATGTTTTGTTCATGCTAAACTGCAGGGGTAGGAATTATAGGAGGATTGCATAAACATCAAGGTTAATTCTTTCTTAAAATCACAAGACCATCTGCGGCTAATCAATTATCTTTCCATCTATCTATCTGGGATATTGATATAAAATGCAGTTTATGTCAGGTCCTGGAGTTGCCAGTCTGATGTGTGTGGGGGTAGATGGGACTGGAATCTCCCATATCAATTCATCTGCATACTTTCAGGAAAACTGGTTAAAAATCAGGCCTTGAAGTGTTGGGCTGCGGTGAAAAAGGGAGCTGGGCACTCCTTTCGGTGCAGATTGTGGAACAGCGAGGGGAGAGAATGAGATCTGCTGCTGCTACTCTTGACCACAGCAGTGCTCTTTTCGGACCTGCTTTATCAGCAGCAGAGACAGGTCAGCTGTGCTCTTCTATTTATTTCCACAATGCACCACTAAATACTGTATTGATTTAGTTTTTGCAAGTTAAACTTTAGGTGTACCTAGTACTATAGTAAAAAGTAATGTCAGAGACTACTGTCTTGACAGTTTGGGCTTGTGGAAAGCAGTATCATGCAAAACCAACACTTTTAGTTGTGGAGGAGAGCAGATAAATATTTATTTTACCTCTGTGTCTGCTTTGTGATGAGCGTAGCTCAATAGTTACCTTCAAAGGGACAGCAAATTTATTGTACTGGATAGTACAGATACACTGCATATCAAATCCAGGAAATTTTGAAGTTACAGCCCTACTATTTTTTTTCCCTTCTCTCTCAGAGGATGTTAGCCTACTGGTTGCTTTTTAAATTTTCTGTAATTTCAGGTGTAATCTAAATCTAGGGTCACAGCATGATTTCCTTGCTATCCCACAAGAAAATATGCCTTGCCCTGCCTGAGTAATGTTCTTGTGTTTTCTTGCATGAGACCCCTCTGTGATCTGCTGAGTCTAACTTTCCCTTCTCTACCTGACAGCTTTTGAAGGAACTTTAAAAGTAGTCATAAGGAGTTCATCCTCATTTTCACTCCTGAGACCCTTGAAATCCCTATTTTGTCTGGGGAAGCCCTGCAGTGTGGGTTGGCCTGCAGAAGGGCAAGGGTGGCTGCCTCCAGGCATGGCAGCCTGGGAAACACTGTTGTACTGGGGAATGCTGCAAACTTTCTTTCAAAGGCTTCTGTGGTGTAACAGGGACCCTCACTTTTCTGGCATAAACAGACCCTCTCTGCCTGGCATTCTCACTCCTGATACTTTTTCACTGTCAAGTAACTTTGAAAATAAAGGCACAAAATGCAACAGTTCACATTTTTCCTGCTTGGATAGCCAAGCCCCAGGGAGGCTTGGCTCTCAGGGCAGAGTTTGTCTTGCTTGGAAGCAAACGCTCTCATCCCCCCTGCCCCTTCCTTCTTGCCAATCTTTTTCAGCTTACAGGGGAATCCTTCTGCTCCTTTGCTAGGCAATAAGGAAAGTTATGCTCTTGATTAATAATGATAACAGTACTCTTGGCTTGGAAAGTCTGAGTTAAAAGCAGAGAGAGATTTCCACCCCTATCCCTCCAGTTTGCAATAGAACAGACAGAATCCATCACAGACCAAATTTAAAACGCTTAAATGAAGCTCACATCCTTTCATCCCTTCAGGACTGGAAAGAAACAGTCTGTTAGGTTAGCAAACATTAACCTCTCGCATAGTTCTGAATGTAGGATTAATGCCTACAGAAGGGACCCTACAGTATGACCCTCACACACACTAACTATACATTAGGGCTATCGTTTTATTGATCCGGAGAATGTTGTGTGAAGAAGCACTCCCCACCAGGGAGGAAAACAGACTAGAGTGGGAAAAAGCCATTTGTACTCTGATAAGATGCATTTTTAAAAAACTCATTTTCCATTTCTGGCATCTATGGTGCAGATGAGCTGAAATCTGCATGCTCCACCCTGCAGTTCTGGTGCATGCAGACCACACACAGCTGTGACCCTGGGACTGGCTCTGCTTTGGACAAAACAGACCTGTGCCAATGCTGGATTTACACATACGTAGAGTTTTGCTTGGGCACTGCCCACATGGGGTGTTGTGTCCTTGGGGGATTCTGACTGGTTGTACTCTAGAATATCTAGTCCCATTTAGCTAATTTGGAAGAGACTGACCAGAAAGACTTTTCTCCTTTACCCCATAAACTAAGAAAAAGAAGTAGTGACAAATAATATGTTTGTCAAACCTTCTTTCTATTAAAGTATGAGATCTTCATGCTATGAAAACGGAAGCTGATTGTTTTCTGGGGTTTGCTGAGTTAGATACAAACACTGGGTTTGACTCTGGTCACATCCAATTTTTTGTGTTAGTCTAACTCTTCTTATAACATCGAATTCTACAGAAGTAACTGCAATTTCAATGCATTTCTGAAAACAGACATTTTAAAGGCCCATCAAAACTTTGTGAAAGCAATCCTGAAGTCTCATCTGTCACTTAAAATTCATATTTATAAGGGACTCATGACAAAGGTGAGACCAGCTGTTTTAGAATTGAATCTTTCAGTCAAGGTAGTTTTTGACTGCATTGAGTGTGCTAGCTGACAAATTGTAAGGGTATTGAACTTGCTCTTGGCAGTGCTGAAACTCTGCAGTTCTGAAAGATGCAAATATTGGCTTTGGTCAGCCTGAATCATCAGGTATATAATCATCATCAAACAAACCAACAAAAAAAAACCCCAACAAAACCACCAAAACCAACCAAACCATATAAGGAAGAGAAACAAGTCTCCTTTGATGGACACAATGGGGATTTGTGCCTTGCTAGGACAGGTCCATATATTTTGTAGAAGGCAACTACTAGAACCTGGGCCCAACTTCTGGAAAATATAAAAGATAGCGTTCTGACTGAAAAGGTAAACATGTAGTCAGGGCTCTGATATAGTTCCCCCTGCCCCAACACCCAGCATCAGGAAGTAACGTTTTTCACCCCTGCATTATTGGAGGCCATGCATTTGTAGCTGTATGTGTAGGTAGGTAGGGAACCACTGGATACATGAAAGCTGGAAGTTAGGTGCTAGAGGGCATCGGTCTTGCTGCTCTCAGCTCACCTCTAAGTCATTTAGCTCAAATAACCAGGTGAAGAGTTAGAAACAAATACCATGGCACAGCATGGTACCCAAAAACTGGACACTATTGTTTCTCTGGAGACAGGTTCTCCCAGCAAGTAATTTGATCTTTTCCTCCATCAAATTTATTTGTTTTTAATTGATCTAGAAACCTGAAGTTGCTTAATGTATGAAATAGCATACAAGTGGCTAACACTCACGCACTTCTGAACAGTATTTGGAAAGGAAGTAGATCTCTTGCCTACCTATTTACCTCTGCTATTATGAAGCCTTAAACCAGAAGCAGTAAAATTCATCTCCCTGCCTTGTGTTGCTATATTGCTGATCAAAGTTTTGTAATTTGCAGAACCGTGGGAAGAATACCATAATTAAATCTGTTTGGTTAGAACTCAGCATTCAATGAATAACAAGTTTCTGCTTTTCCACAAAAAGTGTGAATTAACACTCCAAATGAATGAGTAGGAATTTCTTGCTTCATATTTTACAGCCATTGCTGTATTGATAGCTCATTTTTTCAAGTGAGTAAAAAGTATGTGGCTCATCACCCTAGTGTCTCATTACTAATATCACAGACAATGAAATGGTGGGAATTGAACTGGTGGGATGCTAGGTAGTTGCAGTGCTTCATGTAGTTATTAAAATTAGCTGTACCAGAACTTATTTCATTTTACACCATATTAAAGGAAGTTAAGGAAATGCAGCTCTGGGTCTAATCAGTTTTTCAGCTTTATTGTATTCCAATATATCAAGAGGATCATCACTAGTAAACCATATTTGTGTATTGGTAGAGATCACAGCTCTAGAAGGGAAGTATGGTTGCCTCGTTCTAAAATCCATGGATTTTTAATATGACAACCATTACACGTGTTCATGAGCTTGTGACTAGAAAACGATCCCTGTCAGGTGTTCCTTTTGAAGAGCTCAGCATGAACTTTCTTGACTAACTGCTATGGGATTCCTTCAGCTAGAAACACTGACAGTGACGCTAGCTGGAAAAAATTGCATAGGTTTAGTCCATACATTGTTGTGCACATTGCACAAACAATACATTTTGACCTTGTGCACTCCATTGTCGGTGAATTTTAAATATTTTTTGAAATTATTTTAGCAATCAGAAAGGGCATTAAAATTAACTAAGATCCTTCTCTATCAAAACTGTGTTTTATCTTCAGAGTATTGTTTTCAGGTTCTCCCCTAACATTTGAATAGTAAAGACAAAATTAGCCCAGATTATATGGTGCTTTTTGTAATTTTTCTCAGCTTTTCTAACTGAGGCAAAATTATCTTGTCAATATTGCCATTTTGGTTTCCAAATTTCTTTCTTCATCCACTGTCACAATGGCACCCTGTCTGGTCTCTGAGCATTTCCACAAACTTCAGTTCAAAATGTTATATTTTCACTGGAAATAAAAATGTCCCAAAACATGAGTTTTGCTCATGGTTGCACTTCAGTTGCAGTTTACATTTGATTTGATGTTGCCCCTTAGAAATGACAACAGCTTTAGAGAAGGCTTAAAATGCATGCAGTGATCCCTTCCAATCATTATAAAATAGCATGGGAATGTCTACAACAGTAGGAACAACAACCTGGCTATAATCCAGTTTGGCTAATTACCTCCTGTTTTTCTAAATTCAGGTTTGTTTGTAAGCTTGATCCAAAGCTTCCAGAAATAACTTTTCCCATTACCATGTTTTGGACTAGGCTAGGTTGTATTTCACTGCTAGGTGAAGTCATTTCCTTTATGTATATATATATATGTAAAAGAAATGACCTCTGAGTTTATAGGAAGGTGCAAGCCTCTCATCTGCATGATCAATAAAGTAAAATCCTTAAAATTCTTCTGGCTAAAATAACACGAATATATATTATAAATTCAAATTTTCACTTAACAGTTAATTTTTTTGTCTCACATACCCTCACCATGAAAAAAAAAATTACATCAGTACAAATATAAGTGACAAGAGGCAATTGTCTGTCAATGGACTTGCTTTGTAGGTAGGGGAAGGCGCCAACAATAAAGCATCTCACAACATGGGTGCACCAATCACTTAAAAATTGCCTGATTCAGGATATTGCAAACATGTATTTAGAAATGCATGAGATAACAATGAGTAGTATAGCAAACAAAGAGTTAAAATTTCAATATAAGAGAAACTGCAATTAAGGGACTTCCTAAGTAGTGCTAGCTGCATTAATAGAGGCTCAGAAGTTTCGTTTTGCAGCAAAAGCCTGGGAAAGGAACTAAATATTAAAAATCTGCACTTCTGAATATGATTAACACATATTAAACTACATCTTCAGCACAGTTTAATATTTAAGGTGGTTGTGTCTTGTTTCCATCTCTGTCTACAACTATCTATCTGATTCTGCCAGAGTATGATAAAAATACAGATTTGGATGTCATTCCTTATTAAATAATCATACAATGTAAAGATACTTCTCAGCTACAGAAAGAGGGTAAAGCAGTTGCTCTTTAACAAATGCCACCCTATATGAATTATGTAATTTCCATGGTTATAAAACAACTTGAGAAATTGTACTGTAACAATATGATGTATGCTAAGATTGATTACTCCAAAAATCCTTTCAAGAGGAAAAATTGTGGAAGGGATGGGGAAGGGAAAAGCTTTTTTTTTTTTCTGTTCAAGCTTCACTTCCTAAAGATTTAGCTTCTGTGGAGAAAAAACTCACATTCAGTTGTTACATTGAGTGGTCACTCAATTTGTGTATTCATTATATGCATTAAATAGTCAAATATATTCTTTTCAGTACATATGAATAGTTTAATTTATTCTGCTGAAAGAGAGATAACTATCAGAAATAGCAATAGAAGTCACATAATGAGATAAGAATACTAGAAAATCTGAGGGTTTTAGTACAGTCCATTATTCATTCCATTCCTGGCAGCCTTTATGATTACAAATCACTTGATTGACTAACTAGACATTCTCAAAGTGAATTATGAATCAGGTTCATTTTTCCTGGTTGAGAGCTGGTACATGTTGTAACTCTTCCACTTTGTGATATATCAAGCTCTTGTAACAGTAATAAGAGATATAATCAACTCTTTATTTCAGGACAAATAAATTGGCTTTTCAAAAATGAAATGTGGTTGCTAACATTTTAACAGTGTGCAATGTAATTCCTTCCTGCTATTCTCAGAGTGCAATCTGCTGTGATGACACAGCTTTTGAATATTTGACTTTGCTGAAATTCTTTTAGGAGCTACACACTGTAATTCCAAGCATACTGATCTCAGTGGAAATTTGGTGTTGGGTCTAAGAGCAGTGAGTGGTCCCTTTACTTGTTGAAAACAAGCCTCAGACACTGAAAACCTGGGCCACAATTTGCCCTTTTGTGCCTGGCTCTGATCTCAGCTTGGGAATACTGAACAGTTTTAAAGCTGTTTAAGTTTACTTTGAAACATAAAAAAGGAAAAAAAAAGAAGAATCTTCTAAAGTGTGCTTGACCCTCAAGTCCTCTTTCATGGAAAAGTCCCTCAGGCTTTTGTGGAAATTATGCAAGGGGAATGACTGGCAGGCTAGGGTAAGACTCATTTGTAGAACAAATGCACAATCAGATCACAAATCCCCCTGGAACAGGTTTAGTGAGAGATGCATTTCACCTTCAAATGACTACAGAGAAAACAAAATAAAAAAAAAACGAAAAGAAAAAAAAAAAAAAAAAGACTGCTCAAAATCTGTGTGACTGAATGGCCAAACAGAAAATCACTCTGAAGAGCTTTTGTGCCTTGCCATCTGCATGGCAGATGTAGTCCATAGTGCTGGTTTGGCTTTCTGGGATGTGGTGGTCTCTGGCTGCTTATGTCCCAGTCAGTAGAACCAGCTCCCAAGTGTGGTGATATGGGCTGGGGTATGTGACAGAGTGTTGGGTCCGCGGGACAGGGTACAGCACATGCTCTGGTTAGTGCACTGAAACAACACGTCTTCCCACATGGCCTTCTGTGCAACACCACCACCACCGCAGGTCACAGTTTTGCACAGAAGAGAGGATTTTTCTGCTGGTTAGGGAGGTTAGCCAAGTGGTTATGTGCTTATTTTAGTTCCAGTAAAGGGACAGGGTGATATTTAGTGGGTTTACATTATTTATAGAACAATTTCAAATACTTCAATCCCCTCCGTTTCCCTTCTGAAACACAAAAAACCCCGACATCTCTAAAGCAAGACATTTTTGGGAGAAAAGATGTATTACCACTTTAGTTTTGGAAGGCCTTAATGTGGTCATTCATTTTAGAAACAATGGTGACAGATTCTGGATTTCTTCTTTATTCATCTTTCTATCTGATTTCTGGTCTTCTAATAACCTTAATTAAATGCTGAGTAGTTTAGAGAATTATTAAATAGCTTTCATAGGATTTTAAAAATTTCTGATTACATCATGAGTACAGATTATTAAATATTCCATTCATTTTAAAATTATGATTAAGAGGATAATAATAAAAAAATGTTTGTAACAATTTTAACTAAGCTGTGTTAATTGAGTTAGGGGATAAGAAATGAGACTTAAAGGGTTAGAAATGACTGAAATAAAAGCTGGCATAGTTTTAAAATAAAGTGGATTAAGAGAATGGTCAGAATGGAGGAGGTGGGGGTTCAAAATATGAATGAATTGTTTGAATAGAAAATTTACTTACTTTTAGGCCACATGTGTTGTCTTTCACAGAAAGGGCACCTACTGTTTTGTGGGTAAGCATGAAAGGTAAAAACTGCCTGCTAGCTACCAACAGGATCCATGCTGTTCATTGTGAGGCAAAGGTCTGCAAGAAAGGACGCAGAAAAGTCTGCTCAAAAGTTGCCACACCTGGCAGCTCTGTGTCCACTAATGTGCATAGGCACAGCAAATGAACCTCCAGCATGCCCAGGTCACACTGGTTGGGATCACTGCCTGATGTGGTGCATGGAGTGGCAATGGTTTTGTTGCCTTTTGTTTAATATCTCAAGTGTGGGCCACTCTTCTCCTGATCTGACATTTGTTTGCAACTACTATTTGTCATCATAGTATGAATGTTTGCTAGGTTATTTTACTTATTGGTCTGAAATACTGGTTGGGCATTGAATGCCATTCTTCTGGTTACCACAAGATCTGGTTACCCAGATCCTCACCATTCACAAGGCTTTACATGGGATGTTCTGACCTGACCACTTGTAGCAAGAGCGTAGCTCCAACCTATCTGGAAAAGAGGCAAGAATTTTTTACTTGCGTTCCTTAAACATTAACCAGAGAGTAAATGAGCAACCAGAGACACTCACATGCTGGAGGAACTTCTGTAATCATCTGTACTTATGAAAATTACAGCACCCTTTGCAGTTTCCTTCTGGGGATGTGAGAGGAAACCGATACTTGTGAAACAGACTGGGGAGAAGAGCGACAGGAAAGCAAATGAAAAGCAGGGTGCAGAACTTAAGCTACCAGTAAGTGCTGATGGAGGCAGTGTTCCTTTGTTTAGAAGACTGACACAGGCAGCCTATTAAGGACAGGCCAACTCACATGACAAACATCATCAGGTTGGCAATCATATGTATACTGCTTGCACATGGATTCCTCACACTTGGTACGTGCCGCCTCTTTCTTTGGAATATTTGCTGGTTTCAGAAGTTTTGTACTGATTCTGGGCATAAAGAGAAGTCTAAAACATCATACATCCCAATGAAGCTGGGGAAAGGCTGCCTGCAAAAAAGCAGCTCTTGAACCCCAAAGAGAAAAGCATAAAATGAATCTGAATTTAACCAAGAATAATAAAATACTGTAATGACTGATAGAGACATTAATATTGCGGACTTATTTCTGTAGGTTGGGACTTAATAGGTACCTCTTTCCTTCAACCTTAACAGCTTTAATTATTTTAACAAACAAACAAACAAACAAACAAACAAACAAACAAACTCAATACATCTTTAAACGCTACTAATAAAAAAATCAAGTCATCATTGATATTTGAAAACAGAAATCAAAAAGAACATATTGCATTCACACCAACTACATACCAAGCAGAATGTTAATAACATTAACCTTTACTCTATCAGATATTTTCGAGAAATACCACTATATTTTTTGCAACGGCTCATATCTGTCATTTAACTGACATGTGAACTTTTCTAAGTTTGCCAAATCACTGAGGCCTGAATACCATTCAGCAATGTTAATTTTGTTTTCCTATTGCAGCTTTTACACAATTATTCTCATGGCAATCATTCTAGCCTTGAGTATAAATAATACTTCAAGTGGTTTGTTGATATCCAAAAAATGATGTGTATCTACATTAAGAGACTCTGGAATCTAATGGGAAAACCATGCATATTATTAAGCTGAAATGCCTATTTCTTTCCTCCCAGATGGAAAGTAGTACAGGGTAGTGCCATGGCATATGCATTAATTTTATTCCTTTCGCAAATTTTAGCACATATTATTTTTGCAGATTTTGAATCTTTGCCTCCTACCCAGTATACAGGAGAGTTAAAAAGGAATTTGCTGCAGAGATCTCAGTCTTAACAAGGACCCTGGATAACTCTTAGGTGAGCTGAGGAAGAGGAGCATGGGAAACAGTTCTGTTTTGGAGTAAAAGAAGAGAGAGTAAGAGAAAAAAATGAGAGGTTTGTAGGAGGAAATCCTGAGGAGGATTAACAGGGGCAAAAAAAGAGACAGAGAGTATACTATTTTCGTGGCTCCTGTATTTCAGTCCTACAGACCGGGTATGCTGGATCTGAAGGTTCTAGCAACAAATAAAGAACACATTTAAAATGAGTCTACAACCAAAGAATAATGAAAAACATAAATCCCAATATCTGTTCATCAGTGTTGCTACCCAATTAAAACTCACTCTGAAATAGATTTCTTCCTAAGCCTATGGATTTCTTGCACATTATTTTTCACAATTTTATTTCATATTAGTTGCTTTTCCAAATCCCAGGACTTTTCTTAATTTTTCCTTCTTTTCAGTCCAATGGGGCTTTTAATTTCCTCAGAACCTGAGGAAGTAGAGGGACTACACTATATTGCAAGCTGAATGTTTGTGTGGGAATGAGCTGTGTGGGAGCATTTTATGCAGAACTTCACAGATACTCAAAAGAATACCTTTAAAATTGTGATTGTTGATGTTTGCAGACATGCAAGCATAGCATGGCATCATCTCTAAGGACTGATGGTCTAAGGAGAGGTAGGACAGTACGAAATGAGGGTTGACTTATTTGATCAGTGTTTTTCTCTTTATTGCTTTACACTCTGGGTTCCTGTAAGTTGGTCTTTGTATGTGTTTGGACTTCACAATCTGTGTCTATCACTTATAAGGAGTTTAAAGCTAACGTCAGTTAATGGCTGCAGAATCTAGAGTGGGTGTTGAGTCTTGAGGGAAGCCCTGGGCAAACTGGCTCAGAGGAGTGGTGCAGATTCAAAATGGGATTGTCCCTTCACCCTGGCTCAGCCAAAGGCTGCAATAAGGCATCTGCTGTATTTAGATGATGGTGAAGTTACTCCTTCAATTCCATAGAGGAAAATGCATATCTACAGGTGAGCATGGATATGGAGAAGAGGCATGTGTTGTGCTCCACAGCTCACCACCCAAAGCAGCTCCTGGGAGGAGCCCAACCTGTCACACAGGCACAATGCAAACTGGCTGCCTGTGCCTCTGCAGAACTACAGTGAGGGCTGTGGTACTCCCCTTTGTATAAGGGCTTTCTGAATTGATGGACACATCTGTCTCCAGAACAAAAAGAGGTATTATGGCAGACAGGCACACACTGTTTGATTTGAGCATCACAGTGCCCAGCCAGGTCAGCTACATAACATATTCTAAAAACACAGATCTGGTGGCCAAGAACAGCAGTGCATATCTAGCTGCAAATCTACATAAAAATTGGTATTTTTAGTATCTGCTTAATCCATCTTAGTTTTAAATTTAACGCACTCACTGTTATGAAATACCTCAGTCCTCTTTCTCTCCACTGAGCAACTATGGTCAAAACATCCCTAGTTTAGACATCTCTTTTAAGCGCTACCACTAGATGGGAAGAAGTTGGTCTTTGTTTCTGTAGTCCTTTTTCTGTCTTTTTTTTTCTTTTTCTCTTCTGACCAGCATAGATGCAGTTTTCATCAGGATAACTTCTGTTGTGTTTGAATTCCTCTTTGTGTGGCTCCCAGCGTTTCAGACAGTGCAGCACTGCAGTATCACACCCCTCTCTGGAACGCTATTCCCTCAAGACTCCCATGGCAGAGAGAGATGGGTAATGTTTTATGAGCTTCTTCCTCTATTTTTATTCTTCCTCTATTCCTCATTTTCTATAGAGGATCAAAATGGATTATTTTCATCTTGACATGCAAATGCCTAGGCTGTGCCCTTGGCTGAGATCTCAGCATTGACTACATAAGTGAAAGATATGGGAGCAGTACCGTTTTAATATCACATATGGAAGCAGCAGCCTTATTTCTTAAGAAAAAAAAAAAAAGAAAAGAAAAAAAAAGAAAAAAAAAAGAAAGTTACTGTAGTTCTTTATGCCTTAAAAAATAATAAAAAAAACCTAATAGAAACATTTCCTCGTGCACTACTGAACACTAGATTTACATGCAGTCATTGGTCTGCACAGAGGCAAACGAACATTGTGTGCAGCTTGATATCTTACTGTTGTACTCTGATCTGCCCATTTGCCATGCCAAAACTATCAGTGGGAGTAAAAGACACATGAATAATTTTACCAAGTCAGATTATGCCTCCAAATATGGACATTTAATAAGTGGTGGAATTATAGAAGAAATAGGAAGGATTTCTAAGGCTGCTTGAGAAATGCTTACAGAGATAAAAAGGTCAAATTCTTCACCAATTTTCACTCTGCACAACAGCAGTTAAGTAAATGAAATAACGTGACCTGCAAATCGGTGCAGGATACAAATCCCAGAATACATCAATGCACCATAAAAGTCATCATGTGGTTTCACGTTAACATGAAAGAAATGATATCTGACCTCGAAAGCATGCACGTTGGCTCACTGTTTCTAATTATTGTAATATTCTTTTTCCGAAACAACAGCAGCAGCAAAACACTACCAAGAAACTGCCTCCTGGCTAAGATTCTCGGCAAACCCTCATGGCTATTTTCTCAAATGAGCAGCCCAACAAGTAAGTTGTTAGCCTAAATGGAAATTATAGTAGATAAAAATTGTCAGCCTGGGAACAGAACTAATAAGGAAAAGAATTGCATGAAGCTGACAGCATGATTTTGAACATTGGGAAGAATAAAGGAAAGCACAGCTACTGAATTTTACTCGTGAGACTGAAGCAAACAGGAAAAATCCACATCCATCGTTACGTTCCACATAGCTGGTGAGTGCAAGACTCTCAGCCGTGATGGCTGAATTCTGCTATGGCACACTAAAACTCAAGGTGGTGTTTATGGAATGCACTGATTTAAGTATGGACTGAGAGTGTAGCAGCATGGTGCTGCGGTTAACTCTCCTTTCTTTTCACTTGGGTGCAGGAAAAGTGACTAGGTGGGATTAGGCAACGTGGATACATTCTTCAAAGCATTCCAAAAGAGTAAACAAGGTATTTGTAAGAGGTTGGGGAAGTGCTCTGGCACAAGGTCCTGAGCGGGCTGAGTGGGGCGAGGAGTTGGAGGGGAAGGGTGATGAGCCACACTGGGCTTGTTCTGCAGTGTCCCTGGCTGCTGTTCAGACTAAGGTCTTGGACACAGTCCACTGACAGGCCTTCTGCCAGGAGATTTATTGCTACAAGAGTTTTACTTAGGCAGGATTTTATTAAAAAAATTGTCTCAATCCTCCTTTTGTAAAAATCTATCCCACCTTTCTCTTCTGCCCCAGGAAGAGGAGTATTTTGTATAAATATCTGGGTGAAACACACAAACAAGTTCATTTCCCATGGAAAATATATTCAGAGTGATTTGCGTTTCAGAGTCAGAAGCTCCAAATCATGACTTTATTATGCAAAGTAATAATTGCAAATTATATTGGCAAACTCCATTCCAGGAAAGAAAAAAAAAAAAAGGGTGAAAAAGGGTGTATTAATATAACTAAAAGGATTAAAAAAATACTGTCTCTTAACTTGGGGCTACTACAGATATTTTAGGAGGTTATATATCTCTGTTCCACCTAAACCACCAGAGGCAGTAGCTTTCATTTTAAAGGTCTAGTGAGATACTGCAATTAATGTGCCCACCTAACAGCATATGTCGTGCTTGTATTGAGTAGTAAGACATGGAAAGAAAATGAAAGAAATGCTTAGTGCAATAAAAATTTGCATCTCTTTCTAGTTCATTTTTTAGTGCAAAGAAATGAAATATATCAGGGTCAGAACATGAAAGGATTTGACTCCAGTTTTTGGGTCAAGCTAGGCTATGCCTTTAGTTGGATAACTGGACAGCATATTTTGACTTTGTGGGTCTTAAAGAATCTGAAATGCCTCATTATGAATCCCTTGGAGATATATAACACTTCCCAAGGATGACTGGAGCAGCCCAGCTGCTCCATGTGGAACTAGGGGCAGGTGGTTATCCCTCCTTGAAGATGCCCACTTATTCCCTGCCTGTCTTGGTCCTTGTGTGGTCATCAGTGGAAAGGGGCACTGGGAGCTTCTAGAGTCATGATCCTTAATGCAGTGCTTGTCAGTTACATGAGATTTATTTGTTCTGCTGGATCTCTATTTTATATCAGGGGTACCAACAGGATTAATTTACAATCATGGTCATCTTCACAAAAACCCCACAGCTCCCCGCTGCTACAGGAGCATTTTCCTCTCTGGCACCCATGTTCCATTAGAAAGCATTCTGTAGTAGATTATGTTATCCAGGCTAGTTGAGATTTGTGGGTAATTATGACAAAAATAAAGATAATGTGCTTGTAAACTTTGCAAGTAATAATTGCAGTACTTATGGTATAATTCACAGATGTGGCACCATTAGAAAGTAACAAAGCTAGTTAGGTTAAAACTTTAGTAATATTTTTAGCATTTCATAAAAGCATTATGACCTGAGTGCAAGGATGGGATTCAAGTGCTCTACAAGTTTTGTTTCTCTCTCTGTCACATGTGCTGGCTGTGGTCTTGAGAAAATATAGTGGTTCACTTCCCATGAGGGAGATGCTTGAGAATTACTTGCTTTTATCAGCCCAGGAGGAACTTACTCAGACTGTGGTGTGGGACCTTCTGTGTAGCTAGGCTTCCAGGCCTTACATGGGGCATTTAAAACTTTACCTAATTGTTGTAAGAGCCTTAAGGGATGTGTCTTTGTGAGGTGGGTAAAAGAACAATAGTTTTTTAGCATTTGCAAGGGATGCTGAAGACTTAGAAGCTGTGGGAGTTTACAACCCACTGCAAGTAGAAAACAAACTGTCTAACCCCTATTACCTGACATCTTTTCTCACAGTG
Organism: Phylloscopus whistleri; assembly: GCA_017589585.1. Classification (NCBI taxonomy): domain Eukaryota; kingdom Metazoa; phylum Chordata; class Aves; order Passeriformes; family Phylloscopidae; genus Phylloscopus; species Phylloscopus whistleri. Next base: position 6,647,636 of record JADMLD010001013.1, on the reverse strand, counting down.
TGCCTTATTGATAGTGATTACTGTAAAAGAGATTCCACCTTGTTGAAAAATGTCATTAAAAAAAAAACCACAAAAAACCCCTTGTAACTGAGATGTTTAGTGTGTAGACTGAATTTGTTAAAATTCTCCTTCACTGAAAAAAAGCTCTATTTTGCTTTTCAACCCAGCAAGAGAGATCATGATTCACAGATTGTTTATACAGATCCCAAGACCAACATGCCTTAGGACTGAAAAAGAGGAGCAGTCTGCAGCCTCCAACCTTGCCCAACTGTGTTATCAATAGGGGAAGGGAATACTTTTACTTACAAAGGTAAACCTGCTCCTCAGGTGTCACAACACAGTTCCACCAAGTGGAACCACACTGTCTTGGTCATCTCCATCAGGTGAGGACACAGACTAATTAACTCTTTTAAATGTGCCGTAAATCTAACTAAAATCACAGTTAAAATTGGAAGCAGCAACAGCAGCAACACCTCAGAGGTGCTGTGTATCTCTCCATTCACTGATCCAAAGAAATTTTGCCATAAGGTTTAGCAATAAGTCTTGAGGTACTACAAATAGTTAAAACTGATCTCTACAGGCCAAATAAATGAACATCATGCTAAAGTGCAATACTATTAGGCAAAGCTAACAACAGAGGTTCTAGGATGAGCTGAAGATGCTCAGGTTAAAAAACGTGTTGGCAGCTCCCAAATTGCATCATAACAATAATGCAAAAATGGAAACTCAGGTCTGTATTTCCTTACTTGGGTCTCGAATCTGATTTTGAAGCTTCAGTTGGCCCTCATGCCTTGAAAATTGCAGAATGGTGGGATTTTACTTTATATCTTCAAAACGTTTCTCAGTCTAGTCTTCTTTTCCTGCTGGTGATGAGGAGAGACCAGCCCATCATTGTGTAAGAGTGGCAGGCTCTCGGTCTCTGACTTCTAAAGACACCAAGGCGATCCTAGACTGAAGTGCTTTCGAGCTGATACCATGCAGGTGGCTCCAGCATGCAACCCACAATGCTGAATGAGCAGTTTACGTTTCCTACCCTGCACCTCAAAACATGTTCTAAACAGCAGACAAAAGCATCTATTTACTCAGTAGACAAACAACCTCATGAGTTTAGGTCTTACAGGCTTTCTTTTTTTGTTTGTTTCTCATCAAACTGAGAAGAGAAACACTGTTTTCTGTTAAAATACTTTGGGCGGAGGACATAGAAAGTGGCAGTGCCTGCCCTCTTCTTGTAGTGCAATAGCCCTATTGTCAGAACTGTCACAGAAGAAGAGGGACACGTGGGTCCCATTTCCCCTTCTGCCTTGGGCTGCTTAGACCCTTGTTGCCTGCCCTTTAGAGAAAAGGCTCTAGTCAACGGGAGGATTCAGTATTCACTGATAAGCCAGTGAGTGAAGATGAAAGGGAGCTCATGGATTCAGGGGTCAGGGAATCCTTTCAGTTGCACTCTCTGCTCCCAGGATTGTTTCTGTTTATTTAAAGACTTCCTCATGTACGCATACATGGTCTTGGGATGACACAGTGACATAGTTTCACCATTTTCTGCTGACCTACATGACGTGGACCGTGCCTTGTAAAAAACATATGGAACACATATGTTTTTGTTGAATAGAAATTGAAGAGATTGGGACTATTCAATTGACAGAAATGAGTAGGAAGGAATAATAAATAGCACTATTCAAGATAAGGAATTGTACTGAGAAAGTAAAACAGGTTCTTTATTTATCCAATCAAGAAAATAATGAAGCAGAAAGGAGGAAAAATATAATTGAAGGAAGCTTTCCCGTTTCTCTCTCTCTCCCTTTTTTTTTTTTTTTTTAAATAAAAGCTGCAATTAACCTGTTGAACTAATTACTACTAGGTATAACTTAGGCCAAGAGATTAGTAGGATCCAAAAAGGATTACACATGTATATGCATAATGAAAATATCCATAAGCTACAATAGGTAGAATATTATCTCAAGTCCTCTTATAGAATAGCTTACCTCTTAATACCAAGTGAATCCTGTGTATGTCTCTCCAGTCAAGGACCTTGTGAAGCACTTCTCTTTTTATCCAGGGTCTGTACTTTTCTTCCTTACTGAAAAAAAGACAATAGAAGAAGTCAGCTAAAATATAATACACTCCTCTGCATTATTTCTGTTCCAGAGGATAAGCTATTTTCTTGCTTAGATGGAACAGTGATTTTACAAAGTTAGGTGATACTTATATTAGCATTTTTACCCTATAATTAAAATTCAGCTCTGGTAAATAGAGAGAGAAGCATAATTTGACCACCCAGCTAGTAATGAAATGTTGGAGCCATTTCCATAAGAGAAAATCCACAACAATGAGGATGTAATTTTCCATCACAAGTTTACTCTTACTTGCAAGAGGAGTGAGCTGACAACAAAGGTCTTTGCACCCAAAGCTTTATACCAATAATGCAGTGGGGGAGATGGACAGCTATCAAATTCTCTATGTGTCATTTCATGCAGGCTGAAGATACATCTTTCCCCTACACTCTGTTATTAGGTGCACAATGATGCTTGGAAAATCAGAGAGCATTTCAGGGTTGGGCTCTTCTTCCTCCTCTTCTGGACTTAGTTATTTGGAAATTAATAAGTACAGGCAGATCTTAAAATAACTGTCAAGGCTTTATAATTGGTTTCAGCGTCTGAGAGACCACAGAAGTGAAGGGAAAACTAACTCTCACATTATATAAAGTCAATAGTTATTTACTATCTGTAGTAAATGTCAAATCAGAATTTCATTTGAATTTATATAGTCTTTTCCTCTCTGATCTCTTTTTTGCTTGTCTCTTGGGCCATCTAAATTTTCCCATTCCTGAGGAAGGCTGCCCTTATAACCTCTTAATGTGACCCTAGGGGTGAGAAGACCAACTGGTTTTCTATTTGCCGGTGAATATATTGTTTTACTGTTATGAAAACACAGAAAGGGCTTGCCCTGCTACCAAACCCACGATCTCACATTGTCAAATTCAGGGAAAAGTCCCACTGTAGTTATATCCACCACAAGGAGTTGAGCATCGAACACTGGATTCCTGGGTGTTCTTGTGTCCTCAGGTACTACTGAAGTTTTTGCAGTCCAAAGGTGTTCACTGCCTTAAGTGTTAAAGACTAAAGAAAGCTCTTTCTACCAATATAAATTTATCAGCTAAATTCAGTTGTGAATGACATTTAATAATTCCAGAGTCCCTTTACTCTTGTTTTATAATTTATTACATTATTCTATTACTGTTCGCAAAAGTAACAAAAGATATTGCAACAAGGATTCATTTGGGCAAATTAAACCTGCAGAAGGATTTCAAACACAGGCATTTGTTCTCTGGGATTAGACATCAGCAGCCTGTGGAATTATTTCTGACATTTCATCCATCATACACTCAGAATAACTAAACAATCTGGTGATGATCTCTTCCTGCTCAAAGAACAACTTTCACAGAACCTTGCCAGCCTATTAGTGTCAGGAAATTGTGCTTGGAAAGTTCAGAGAAAAAAGAAAATTATTTTACAAATGAAAGGCAGAGATCTTATCATGTGTCAATAACATGAACTGGGAGGTCTGTTCATAAACAGATCTTTAGCTGGGGTAAATCCGAACTACATAACCGGCGTACGTATATTGATTTAGTTCAGTCCTGGAATTTTCACACAGGAGTGTCTAGATCTACAGCTGTGAAAATCTGGACCTGGTCTTCTAAAAGTAAACCATGAAATTGGTATCAGGTGGAATATAAGGTGGATTGCTTCTTTTCCGCTTCTTTGTTTGAAAAAGTAAATTCTGAAGCACGTAAGTTTTCAGCATAACCTCTTGGATTCTGCAGTCTTCAGTCTTTTCTTCAATTTCTGAGCACATATTTTGGTGATCTAAACTTTTATTTCAACCAGCTGCTTCCAGGCCAAACATGGTCAAACTAGATTAATTGTATTATGCAAATACCATAGCATCAGTGGAAAAAACCTCTGGGCTACCTCATAATTAGAGTATAATAACTTTTTAAACTATATTATTTTTTTTCCTAATACACCTCAAATAGGTTTCCCATTATGGACAGAACTTCAAGAATTTTTTCAACTAAAGGTGGTTTCCCTCCTCACCTCGTCTCCTCCCTTCCCCTGCTTTAAAAATGAATATAATGTGCTTTGATATAACACGGTCTCACACTGAAATCTACAATCATACACTTAGACTAACAGAAAAGGTAAAATCACCAGAAGGGAGATTTTAGAAATAGAATGCATAACCACATAAATGAGAACAAAGTTTTGAAAAGCATTGCAGAGGAGTAATATAAGGTATTGCTGGTGTGTTTCTTGCTTCATTTTTGTTTTCCTTCAGAAAAAGTTCTATCAGCTGGGGAGAGTTACTCACATGTTTGAAGCTGTGTCTAGGTTCTCTGAAATCAGATTCCTTATTCCCAAGACTCCACTCCACAGTGCCAGCACAAACATATATCAGCAGCTGCACAGCACTTTAAAGAGTTTTCAAGGACCTATCAAGCAATTATTCAATTTCAGATCTCTGTCCATTATTTTCACTGAGCAAATCTGAAGGTGGGAGAATCAAAGTCAGAGAAAATAAGCATTTTGGAAGTCTGAGCATCTCATCTCAGAAGTGAAGACCACCTACTGCTTAACCTTATAAGAAGTGCTGTTGTGAAGAATGAGCCCTTTCCCACAAATAAAGACTTTAAAAGTACTTGGATCTTCACCCATGAATACAGAGAGTGCTGGTGCACTGAGCTGGTCTCAACCTTACTTCTGTCAGCAGCAAGTACAGTTCTGGTTGTTTCTGCATTTGGAAAATTTTGTGCAGGCTGATTTCACCTCTGGTGAAATCTTCCTGATAAGGCTGTGCTGTGGGTGAATTGAGTTGGGTAGAATGAACAGAATGAAGAAACCAAATTTGAAATTCTCAGATTGCTTCCAAAATTAACCTCTTTCTGTTGTAGTTGTTGCTACTGAGCCTAGATTTTGCTGTTTTCTAGTGTGCGAAATACAAGCTATTGTAGGAAGACATTGACTTTTTGTATAAACAGGTGCACACTTATCCTGTGGCCTGAACTTGACAAATAAAAGCATTAAGAAGCTTCTCATAAAATAGGCAAATAGTGTAACCATGAGCCTTCTTTGCTTTAAAGGTGTCAGCGTGGCTGAGGTTTGTTAATTGTACTTGTGGTGTCCCTTGTTTGACACCAGCAATGCAAAAAGGCAGCAAAATCTTGAGCAGATCTCTGCAAGCGTATGAGAAAAAGAAAGGATTTACTGTTTACCCAAATGTTTCTTTTGGCTTGTATGGTATTAGTTAATGCCAATAGAAGTGCTACACTGAATAATCTGAAAAAAAAAAAAAAAAGAAAAAAACCCCATACAGGCACAATTTACTGTAATGAGAAAGTCAGAAAGTTTCGATGTTTTACAGTTTTCTATCCTTCCTTGCATTTTCCTATACGAATATTAAAATAAAATAATGAGAAAGAGCTTCTTGTACATATGTACAATATGTGTCTATGCTATGGATGTAGGATTTTGTAAATTTTGATAGAACACTTTTGACAGTTTACTGCAGCTGTAAGCTAAAGCAAAGCTGTGGGACTGTGGACAAAGAACCTTTACCCTTTTCTTCCTGTCCTTCACCCTCAAAGCAGTGAGATTTACTCTAGGTCAGCATCCGGGGTGAATCGCCTGAGTTGCATTCCCCTGGCAGAGGTGGCAAATGTTACTGTGAGATACATCATTCAAACTCTGCCACTGATTTACAGCCTGGCTCTTCATCTATTCTCCTTCATTAATGTATGCATAAGTGCACACAACTGTTTAGATGTCTGCAGTACTAAGATTTCAGCAAATTGTGCCTCAGTAGGAACAAGGACTTTCCCACCAGGGCAAATTGTTAATTTTGCTGTGGGTGTAAGACTTCTGAGTAGGTCCATGAGCAGTTCTGGGACCCAAGCTTATAATCATCTTTATATGTCTTTTCCATCTTTGTCCTGGACATGTTAATTTCTCTGAGAGCGTATTTTTTTGAGCTGAGACAGAAAGTAAGTGAAAAACAAAACTGGGTGGGATGACTTGGAAATATCAATGCCAGGCTTTGCATAAAGTGTTATTTCAGACATTCACCCAAAACATCAGAGGATCAGCCCTAATCCCTGAGTCACTATTAAAACTCCATCGGTACAAGAGACGGCACTGAATGTTTTTGGAGAGATGGGGTTGGATGTCAGCTTGAAGGAGACATGTATAGATCTGAACTGCTGCAGAACAGAGACAGGCATCATCTCAGGGCTAAGGATTTCCCAAGATGTTTTAAAAGTAGGTTACTTTATTTATTTTTTATCCCTCTAGACATTTTTTGGAAAATCTGGTTCTGCTTCTGAAACATTCACAAGCAAAGAATTATGGAAGATATTTGTAACTGAGTACTTTGTAGCAGACAGCTTTTTAAATGAATGACTTAATTAAAATTTCTTTTCAGTTTGGAAAAAGTGAAATTATTTTTTCAATCTTGATATTGGAGCCATAGCATCTAATGTGTGGCCCCTATATGGTGGCAACAACTCTTTTGACTTAGCCAAGCAGACATAAAATAGTCTGGAATAAAGAAATCTTGAATAACAGATGAAAGTTGGTCACTTTGATTTCCAAAGTGGTTCTGAAGATAATGAGAGAATATGGCAACAAAATAGTAGTCCACTTCCCATACTGATCACATAGTTAGGATGTGAACCTATATGCCAGACTTAACATCACGTTCTTGAACAAGGATGGAAGCTCAAAAATTATCTGTGCTTCATGGTGACCCTTGAAGCCACCTCCTACATGAAGCAAAGCACAGAAGTTAGGCCATCCCTCGCCTTATATTTCTCAAACTGCTCTCTAGTTCTAAACTGTTTACAACCGCAAAGTTTGAAAAAGGTTAAGAGTTAAAAAAAAAGTCAGGAGAGAAGGCAAGACACCAACAACACACTGCAGTTGTCCTGCCCAGCATGAGAAATCTCTTTTAAACAAAGAGGAGTTGGTTGGGTACCCAAGCTGAAATGAAGACATCAACTCTGCTGTACTGTTCCTTATTTCCTGACCTTTAACATACATGAAGGTAAATAAATACTTCTAGATGAGAGGAACTACATTTTAGATAATCAAATTTCAGTTGAATCCCAAACATCTTTTACAATTAGATATTTCAATGAACAGTATAAAACTGAAGTTGCTGTCAAAAAAAGTTTTATCACATTTTATAAAATGTGTAAGTGTACACAACTGATTAGATAATTCCAGTACTAAAATTTCAGCAGTACCTGGTAGTACCCATGCATTTCCCAAAAGACATGAAGTTTTAAAGGGTTGTGATATCATTTCGTGTATGGCAGTAGCTGAGAGAGACAGCACAAGGCCTAGGCTGCAGATAGCAGCTTCATCCTGTATTTCTGAATAGCCTTAAAAATTTACTGACAAAGAACTAGTCTAGGTGTACTAAGAACTCTAAGAAGAGATAACTGGGCTGGGCTTGGGATACTAAGATTTGTCTCAAGAAAGGTACTATACTCACAAGGATTCTTTCTAGGTTCTTTTGTGTTTCTAGCTTGTGATCAAAGGTTGATAAATGTATGTTCAAATTAACTTTTGCCACATGCATGTGCATTATGGAGTGAAAACCTGACTATTTCTACACATCAAGTTATACAACACTGCAAGGGTCAATTATGGCAAAACCAGGCAAAATTGTGGCCCTCTTAGTGACAAGTGCAAATTTGATTTAATGCAAGTTGGGGAAGATTTACAAATAAAATTTGTAAATTTCTTCATTAGACATCATGTCCTTTGTCTCAAGCTTCTAAAGTCATAAATGCCTCAAATCAACATGCTACCAAAAGGCGTATGGAAAGGTAAATACTCAAGCTCTGTTGCTAAAACTGTGTTTTTCTTACAAGAAAGTTTATCCCTGACCTGAAGCACAATAGTTCAGCCCAGTTGTGTGATGCAATCACAAAGACCAATTGATCACTCCCAACAGCCAGCACCATACATGGAATTTAGAGTAGACTTCTCAACCTTAACCTGCCCTGTGTCTCACCTGGTGGTTTGCAGTCACTCTACACATCTGATGACGTCAACAAGGCTGTCAGAAAAGTATGTCGGTGGTCACAGATTCTTCTTTGATTAATTGACTCTATAATTTGTCTCTTTGAAAGGGGGGGGAGGGACTATATCAATAACATGTTTTTAGAAAACTTCCACTTAATTAAGCATAAATATTTTTCTAGATTAAACCATTACACTATCTTCCTACACAAGCAAATACTGTCTTACTGAAATTTGGTATCAGTAAAGAGTTATTAAACTATTGACCTAAAATAAGTTGTGCTAGGGCTTGTTTGTGTGTTGTGCATTCTGAAAAGTACTCTGCCTCCTCCATCAGAACAAGCTACAGTGAAGGCTACACATCACAAAGTACTGAGTTCCTGTCTACCCTGGCTTTCTAAGATAATAAATCACCACTAGCAACTCACTGACTATTTAGAGAGAGTTGCAAGCAACTCACAAGTGTCCAATTATTTTTTTTAAATTTAGCTTTTGAAAAAACTGAACAGACAAAAAGACAACAAAAAATTAAAGATGATAACTTAAGCTATATGAAAGATCAAATTATATTTAAATACATCATAAGAACTGAGTGGTCTTGTTTTATTCTTATCTGTGTATCATTTTACTCAATAAAAACATGATGTTCCTTTCTTATTATGGGTGTAAGACTGTGCTATTCACTCCAGTTCTCATGTATGACAAATTCCATCTCTATCTGATACCACAATGACTATTCATACTCTACTGGTGATCACCCCTTCATCCCATGGCTGCAAAGAGAAACACAGAGAAGGATCACAAGACTCTGTAATAATAATGTACAATTTACATATACTCACATTCTAGCATTGAAGCAGAAATGTATTCTGCTTCCTTACTTTGCCTTTTGCTTGGTGAAAACAATAAAAATTAATTGGAGATCAGTGTTATTTCTTGAGCTAGTGTCTACTTCTAAAAGAATCTTTCTTGCCAAGATAATTTGTGCAGACAGTCCAATGTTAAATATTGGGTACATAAAATACATAGAGATATGAGTAGACAACAAGCTGGAAAGTATTTAAAGTGATATTCTTCAAAAACTATGAATACTTTACTCATCATGTACAAATTCAATTGTACTAATGCAATTGCTGGTGCATGTGCTTCCTATTCAGGCTCTTAGGACATTTTCATTTGTTAGGATATAGCTCTGCCATACATTTCCATCTACTGCTTTTCTACTACTCTTTAAAAGATCTTGTCTCTAGCCTTGGTTGCAATGCAAGAGTTTAAATAGAAATTTGCAGATGTTTTTCTGAGGCTACGTAGTGTGGGATTTATGTTTCCTCAATGAATGTACATTGGCTCTTATTTGAATATATATGCATATACACCTTGAATACACGGGCAATGAATAGATCCTCAAAAGCAAACCCAAAACAATCAAGGACATACTTTCTATAGCACCGAAAAAAAGACACTGGCATTAGGGCTATTACTTTTGCAGTATACACAGAGATAGGGTGGTAATCTATAATATAAACACCGAAAATTATTGGTTTTCATTCCAGTTTAATGATCTTTCACCCACTCACTGAAAACAGTGATGTATCCTGTCTCCACTTGAAACTAGCTACCTGAAAGATAGGCAGCTGCCTGCAGAAACTACACATCTTGCACTTAGTACCAGGTGGACAAAGTTTTAATCATGGCTGTAGTGGTAAAAAGGCTGTGAGGGTTTACATTTCATGCACTAGACAAACACAACACCACATAACATCTTTGCTGCAACCCAAGCTAGTTCTCTGATTAAATTTTCCCTACACACAGAATCACAGAAACACAATAGGTTGGAAGGGACCGCAGTGGGGCATCTGGTCCAACCTCCCTGCGCGAGCAGGGTCTTCCTGGAACAAATGGCACAGGATTGTGTCCAGATGGTTCTGGAATATCTCCAGTGAGGGAGACTTCACATCTTCTCAGGGCTATTAGTTCCAGTGTGTGGTCACCTGCATAGCAAAGAAGTTCTTCCTCATATTTAAGTGGAACTTTGTGTGCATCAGTTTCTGTCTATTGCCTCTTGTTCTATTGGTTTACATAACTGGGAAGAGCCTGGATCCATCCTCTTGATACCCTAACTTTAGATATCTATACACATCTATGACGTCCCCTCTCAGTCACCTCTTCTCAAGGCCCAGCTCCCTCAGTCTTTTGTCATACAAGAGATACTCCAGATCCTTGCTCAATGTAGTAGCTCTCTGCTGGACCTGCTGGAAGAGCTCCATGTGCCTCTTGTACTGAGGGGCCCAGAACTGCCCACAGTACTGCAATGGGGCCTCACCAGGGCTAAACAGAGGGGACAGAGGGGGATCATCTACCTCAGCCTGCTGGCAATGCTCCTCCTAATACATCCCAGCATTCTTTTGGCCTTCTTGGCCACAATAGCACACTCCTGGTTCTCATACAGCTAGTTGTCCACTAGGATCCCTGGGTTCTTCTCGTCAGAGCTGCCTCCCAGCAGGTCAGCCTGTGCTGGTGCCTGGGGTTATCCCCGCTCAGATGCAGGACCCTGCATTTACCCTTTTCAGTTTCAGAAGGTTCTTCTCTGCCCATCTGTCCAGTCTGTGGAAGTCCCTCTGAAGGGCTGCATGGCTCTCTGAGGCATTGGCCACTCCCCCCAGCTATTTATCATCTGCAAACTTCCTGAGGAGGCATCTGCCTCTTAATCCAAGTAATTGATGAGCAAGTGAAACAGCACGAAACCCAGTACAGAACCCTGGGGCAAACCTGTAGTGACAGGCCTCCAACTAAATTCTGTACCACTGATCACAACCTTCTGGAACCTGTTACTCAGCCAGTTCCCAATCTACTCTACACTTCTTGAGTTTTCTAATGAGGATGTTATGAGAGACAACCTTACGAAAATCAGGGCAGACAACATCCACTGCTCTCTCCGCATCCATCCAGGTAATTGTTTCATTGTAGAAGGCAATCAGGTTGGTCAAGCATGATTTACCTTTAGTGAATCCTTGCTGACTACTCCTGATCACTTTTATGTCTTCCATGCTGTAGACATGGCCTCTAGAATAAAGCACTCTATCTTCTTTCTAGGGACAAAGGTGAGGCTGACTGTAATTCCCTTTGTCCTCTTTCTTGCTCTTTTTGAAGACTTTGTTTACTTCCAGTCCTCAGGCACCTCTCCTGATCTCCATGACCTCTCAAAGATGATCACGAGAGGCCTATTTATGATGTCTGCCAGCTCTCTCAGCACTCACAGACACATTCTGTGATGGCCTGTGGACTTGTGGATGTGAAATTTATTAAGGTGCTCTCTGACACAATCCTCCCTCATTGAAACAAGGTCTTCTTCCTGACATTCATACACCCTTGGTCTCCTGGCTTAGAACTCATTTTGGGGCTGATGGTTATTGGTGAAGACAGATAGACAGATGCAAAGAAGACATTCAATAACTATGCCTTCTCTGTGTCTTCTGTTACCAGAGTACCCTCCATTTACTAATGGGTCTACAGTATCCTTTGATTTAGTTTCGTTATTTATGTATTTGAAAAATAACGTCTTTTTTGTCATCCTTGACGTCCTTGTCTAGATTTATTTCTAGATGGACTTTGCTCTTTCTAGACTAATTTCTTTCTTCTTATCCTGACTCTCTTTCTATATTCACTCCAAGTGGCCTGACCTTGCTTCCATCTCCTAGGAACCTTTTGCTTATAGCTAGCAATGACAGGGCTTTATTCATCCATTGAGTTTTCTTGTGCCCTTGGCCTGCCTTGGTCCTCACAGGACACATTGCTCTTGAGTCCAAAAGAGGAGAGCCCTAAGGATTGACCGACTCTCCTGGACTTGTCTTCCCTGCAGCAGGGAAAGAGAGGTCTTTGCACATATTCCTTGCACTGTACAGTCACTTGTTTACATGCTCCTGTGTCTTGATACATTGCTGAGCTGAGCCTTTTAGAAACCTTGGGTTAATGCTTCCCCATCATCACAGCAAACTTCCACTTTGGAAGTTTTTAAAAACAGGAAAAGAAATTAAATTAATTTCAAAATCCCTCTTAATTATTGACAGAAGAGGACAAAAAGTTGTCCTCTTCAGTCCTGAAAACTGATGTAAGATGTCAAAGCTAGAGTTCCTCTCCATTATGTTATTCTCAGTAAATTTGGTCTGTTTCTTGCACACATACACATACAGATCTGTCTTTATATATGCTTTCTCCTTATGAAAAGCATCCTGGCTACTTAACAGGCATGTGGCATCCTGCATAAATTACTCTGATTCTATGTGATTCAAACTATAAGATATAAAAATGCATCCCATTTTCAACATCTGAATACACAAACCATGTAGAACATGAAATACTGGAAATTTTCATTCTCATTTGTGAATTTTTTTTTCATCCCACAGTCCCCTTGATTTCAACTGGGCTGAGTAAGGTCTCACGTATGACCACATTCTGGCCTTGTTTTAAAACCACATCAAGTCTCCAATCTTGCAACCTGATCTGTGCAAAGACAGTCACGTTATGCTAGTGGGCTGTTTTTCTGGCGTGGGAAGACATTTCAAGGATCAAGGCCATAACAGTCAACTACTCAAACAAGAACATGACAAAGCTTCACTGTAACATTTAATCTGATGGCTTTGTGGTTATATTAACTTTTAACTTCAGAGATGTGTAGTCTTTCTCCACCAAAAAAAGGGTAATACTCTTGCAGTATTCTTACAGCTTTAAGATGACAAACATCACACAAATGTTAGAGAATGGCACTGTAGTCACTTCTGTAAGTCTGAAGTGGACTACAGCAGGAAAATGCCCAAAGACTGCAGAAAAGGTGATCCTTTCAGGACACCCATTCCTCCTGCTGGATTCTTGCATGATTGTTTTTCTGCTGTCTTATACTGAAGTATCCAATTTGCAAAATGGATATGAAAGCTCAATCAACCACTCAAAAGGTTTAACAAACCACTAGACAGAGGTGCTATTTCTGTGACAGTGAAACAGAGGTACCTACCTTTTACAGCTTTACAGTGCTCGTCTGCTTTCATTGCTACCTATTTTAATATTAACAGTGATCAGAAAAGTGAGTACTCTCTATAGGGTACTTTTCACAAACTTTCACTGGACTCTGGCACATTCCCATCTCTGTAGCACTTCAATGTGTTCTCCTTTTGCAGATATATCAGACACTTCACTCCTTTAGTATATGGCATGCAGATAGACAGGTGCACCCACATGAACCATGTTGCATCAGAGTGCAGCCAGGTGTGCATTACAAGTAGAAAAGACTGGGTCTTGACATGAATGAAAGTGTCTTATCATCATTGTACATGAATTGATCTTTAAAGACTTTACCTGGCCATTACTTTTTTTATATCATGAATACCACTGTAAGATTTGTTGGTTATCAAATGTTTAGCCCATATCATGAAGTTCCACTATGCATCCATAGTTTCAGTTTTTAAATATATCTTCCCTGAGTAAAATAAAAAAAATGGTGAAGGACCCAGAAGAAAAACTTTGCCTTTGGCCTTCAGACTCTCTGAGCTTGTAAAATAACACTGGTGGTAAAATAACTGCATGCCTACAGTTGCTTGTCTCTGTTAGAGCAGAACTAGAATGTCTCAGATCTATGACGAATTGAATTCTTTCTGCATCTCCTTAGCTCATGAGAAGTCATATGGCTGCCCACAAAGGTGCAAAGGTTGAATAAAATTTCATTTCAGACAGTGTGAATCCAATCCATCACCTGACTTTGGATTGCCATTTTGACAATTACCAGGAGCTGCATAATGGCTTGAAGGGCATCCCAGTAGGATTTCTCCTTGCTGGAAAGGAGAGCTGTGGAAGTTAATCAAAACAGGTACAGCCCTCCTTACCTTTTACTACTTCTGCTCATCTTCCATTCAGCATCTGTCTAATCTGTGCATCTTCAGTACGTGCACTGTGCACTCAGAATGATCTGAATACAGCTGTTAATATCTCAATCAAGGCACAGCTCTAATTAGATTTCTCTGTCATAGTGGAAGGAAACGTACTTGGAAAGTTGCTCCATGCCATATTTCCACTACCAACAGTAGCTGTTTTTGATGAAACTTCCACTATGTTAAAAAAAGGATGTATTTCTAGTTAGCTTCATGTTTTTGCTTAGCAAAAACTTTTGGAGCAAAGGTGAAGACCAAAAGGCTTAGTCCAAAATGTAAGGGCATGAAATTAAAGGCAAGAAAAATTTAAATACTTAAATAGGAGCTTAAAATGGAAACTGGTGCACCTCTTTAGTCACGATTATTTTCTGTACTAATCTACCTGTCTCTATGAAACAACAAAGGCAGACACATTATCAGTTTTGACTTGGTTTTGCAGTCAGAGAAGAGGATGTCTTTAACAAAATAACAACAACAGCAACAAAAACAGCAATAATAATACTTCCAGAAAAATTAATGCTACTGAGTACAAAAAATATGCAAAACAAATAGGGGTCAGGATCAGGAACACTGGAATGTGAATATTCAATTAACAAAACCAGAAATTATGTGGGGCATGGTATGCAAATAAGGAATGCCTTGGGCCAAAACTTCTCAATAAAGCTTCAAAGCCAATAAGATATTAAAAACACCCCACATGACTGTTTTTTCAGCTCATGAGAAAATCCATGTTGAAAATGTTTGCTGTTCTAAAAGCCAAACCGAACATGTTCCATAAGGCAAGCATTAAGAGGATATATAACCTGCACAGTATTCACAGCTAGGAAAACGATAAGGAGAGATGTTCAAGGAGAAAAAACTTGTTAACCAGAGGTTTTTACACGGACCACAGCACCCCATGTCCCACATGCTGTTTCTCAAGGAAGCCTGTTGCCAAGAGAAATTTTTGTTGAGCTGTAAAATTAATAGAATATGCTTGGCTTACATGAAGAACACAGCAGTTTATTCCCCACACAAACAGCTCTATATAGCCAGGCTGCATATAAACAGAAAGACTGCTTCACTAATTATTTATACAAACATAGCTGCATTCTGGAAGATTCATAGGAACTGGAAGTTGGTTTGCTTTTGATTCTTACTGTTCTTTTGACTTTTAGGGCTGTCAGACTACTGAAAACCATCTAGACCTTCATCCACAGGAAGGTAATCCACAAGTGATTTTTTTTCCCCCTGGGAGTACTGATACTGCTTATTTAGTAATAATAATCATAAAGTATTTCTATAAAGCGCAATCTTTACTTGGACAAAGAATTGGTCTTCCAACCTGTCTGCCCCACTGGTGTTTGAGACTACTTGTATGGGTAAGGAGTGTGCCACAGCTACCGGGGTCAACCTTGCTGGAGATGTTTGCACTGTGAGAAGAATATTCTTACGTGTCCAGAAATGCATCACATTTATATGTGCCAAAAAACAGTGGCTTTTCAAATCAAAGTTACTACGTTTATGAATCAACTGGAACTTATTAGTGTTTTCAGATTCAACTCAACTGGTTTTTACATTATGCACCTCCTTCTTTTCCCTTTTTCTACCCACTTGTAGGCCAAGCAGCTGAAATACTGAAACAAGCTTAGCAGGGGGAATAAGAGGAAAAAAAATTCCTGGTACTTTACATACTGTTATTCACATCCTCTCACTTGTTCATGAAATGCAGCCACAATAGGGAGTACATAAAGTAAGTTCCCAGCAGTTTAAAGCAGAGCTTCAGTGAAAGGAGGTGAGAGAGGAAAGAATAGTGCAGCCAGTGGAAAAAGATCTATAATTTTGGACAGGCAGAATACTGTGGATCTGCATTCACCTAGGACCTTACTCTATTTTAAGAACATTTAAAGGCTTTGTGGGATTGGGTCTCAGTTTAGGCTCTGAGATTTGCATTCCACTTGTGCAAAGTACCATGGAATTTTAATGAATACAAGTAGTCAGAGTTTCTGCTCTCTCTCAGAGATCTGTTTATTTTGCTAATTTTGAGACATCTGACTTCAGTGGTGCATTTGTACCAGCACCATACTGAGACAATGGTTAAAAAAACTGATGCTGAGAAAAGTGGCATCTGTGAATCTTATGTAGTCCTAGATACACACATAAATCCTTCCCCACCTTAGATAATGAGATATTAAAATACTACAATGAACACAAAGATCTAAGAGTCTAGTACACTTTGCTGTTGTGAGGAGTTTCTGGATTTAAAATAATGAAAAAGAATCAAGGTATTATTTAAATTTCTTTCTAAATGCACGACTATTTTTCTTTAGGAAATGAGTCTCTAGGACATGATTATCTTAGCACTTGTTTTTGCCAGAATTACTATACTGAAGTAACCTTTCAGACCCTTTATGCTGGGTCCTCAAGGGGAGTCAGGTATTTATCCAAAAACCTTAATCTAGCCTGAGAATTAAGATGCTTGACCCAAATCTAAAATTTTGTGTAAGTGGTTTATATACTTTTAAGAAGACTGTTCAAGAAATTTGTATTTTAGCCTTGAGATAAGACATTGCGAGATGTGTAGTAGATGCTTTGGGACAAAGTTTTAAGCCTTTCATTGACTTTTGCTATGGCAAGAAATTAGGTACCTGTCTATATAAAATCTGGTCACACAGTCCTAAAAATCTGGCTATATTCTTTTTGTTAATCAAAACCAGATAATTTTTTATTTCAATAGAATGAAATATTTTGGATGTTAGCTGCTTCTTAAAATGACTATAAATTTCAACAAATACCAAGAAAGACATCAGCTTCAAACAAAAGTGGAAACACCTCACCACAACACCCAGAGCATTTTGTACATTTCTGGAACTTAACTGCACTCTCTAGTGCAGTTTCTGGAGCTACAAAAATCTGTTCATTGTCACTTAATGTCACAGATTGTGGTAAAGGATTATATGCTGAATTTTAATATTTCTGTTTTTGTTGTAATTTAAAAGAGTCACTTAAAACTTGTTATAAACTGCTGGAGCACAGTCAAGTTTTGGTAAAATCTGGCTAGATGGCATATTTTCTTCATGATATATTTAGCAGAGTGAATATTCATAGCTGAAGTTGTATTTCCTGAAATATAAAATTCATAACACACATGAGAATGTGTTCCTAATAGCATTTATGAAACAAATTCTTAAAAACAGGTATATGGGATGTTAATGACTCAAATATGGCTCAAGCTAATCGACCACTTACCTGCCCCGGGTGTGCACACCCATCACTGGAAGCAGCTACTGGGTCTTGAACAAGAGAAAGGAAGAGGCTGATAAGAGGCAAATCCTGTGAAGAGGTATAGTGATTTTTATTACGCCAGTGTCTTCCCTTACATAATGGCTGTGGTGTGACAACTCCCCTCCGGGAGAGTACAGGAAGTTCAAAGTAGCCTGAAGGTGTTCATGCCTTTGATGGACCATAGTTGGCTCAGCTGTGCTGACTGGAGAGGTGGCTGTAATGTCTTAAACAATCGAAGATTTCTGAAGTATTCCATAATACACAGCATTGCATCATTCAGTGAGAAACTCCCCACCCCTGAGGAGGTACCTGGGCATTCCCACCTGACAGTAAGTGAACATAAACCCGGAGGATTCCGATGTTTTCTGGGCTTTCCCTACTCCTGACAGATCAAGCCAGTGACCACCACTTAGGCCAACAGACATCAAAATTGCAAAAATAAAGTCTCCTTTCAGGTGACTCTATACCTTTCTAGTTTCTTTGTCCTATTTCTTTCTATTTCTACCTCACATTTATTGTTAAATAAAAATCTGTTCTATTGATTTTGGCATATGGTCTTGTTTGCAGTAACCAGATCTTAACACTATGTAATTGCCTTTCAATACTCTGTTGTTTCTCCTCATGACCCTACTCTCCCCAAACTGTATCAGCTCAGTTTTTCATTATTATTTCCCAAATTAGAAAGAAACTAATTGAAAAATGAAGAGCAAAGTTTATAATCTTCTGCAGAGTTCTCCATACGTGAACATATTCAAGATCGCATTCTTATTGATGTGGAGCTGCTATTTTTAATGGTGCTACTGACTTAGTAAAGTCAGTAGCAGTGAAGCCTTGGACTTGGTAGCAAGAAGTCAGTTATGCATCTGAACCCTTAATTTTGTGGCTATAAACAACCACATCACATTTCCAGCAAAAACAATGGGATTATTTTCAGCACTGCTCTACCAAGGAGGTATGTTTCTTATTTTCTTCTTGTATATACATCTAGAACCATTCCAATCACAGAACTCTGCCCAGCATTCACTTCTGAAAAAGAGCATGAGGGATGTCACTCAAGAGTGAAAATCCTACCCTTACTTGGGACAAAAAATGAAAGAGAAGCCTAGCGGGGCAGGATTATTCACTGGACTTCTGTTAAAATTTTGAATTCATTGACTAATTACTAATACTTGCCCCAGTGCACAATAAATAAGGAGATGTCATAAGCAGTTTTTTCCTTCTATGTGTCTTACCTCTGTCATAGTTTTGGCCAGGACCTGGAGGTTATTCTATACCACTTCACAGAGTTGCTGGGGCCAGGGGGAAGTGACTCTCTGGCTTCAAGAAGAGTATAGCCTCTGACTGAAAGGAAGTGGTGGCAATGTCTGCCATTGCTCATTTCCTTGAGGTGAATCACCCTCTCTTTTACATAGTTTTGTTGATATTGTTGCTGTTACTCTGTTTTCTTATCTCATTGCTGTTTGCAATAACTGTTCTTATCTCAACCAGTGATCTTCACCTTTTGCGCCTCCGACTCTCAACTCCATCCTGCTGGAGCAGGAGTGAACTAGTGACGTGGTTTAGGAGAGTCTTGGTGGGGATGCTGAATTTGGGAGTACCAACGCTAAACCATCACAACTTTTCATCAGGCAAGTAATAAGGAATTGCATGCATGGAGTATAGGCAGGTTCTCTTCTTGCTGTAGAGGATTTCCACCAGTGTCTGTGTTCTTGTTGAGTAATAATGAGATACCGTAATGAAACAGTAGAAGATGTATGTCAGATGGTTCACCAATAACATTAGAAAAAAAGCAGCTGATGTATATTGAAGGCAGATTAAGTTGTTAATGTATATTAGTATATTCTTAATTTCCTTTTAATTGAAAAAGACATATTGACTTTAATTAAAATCATTTCACAGGAACTGTCAATTAGCACATGTCAAACTAGTTAATTCAGAACAGAATTCTTTTAATTAGGGTCTGCTTTCCTTTAACTGTGGGGCCAATGAAATCAGCCTTTCCTTATCAAGAATTTAAATGTCTCAAAGAAATACAATACAAATCTCTAAAAAGTCTTATCTATTATTAGAAGCCCATATGGATAACATTAAAATGATGGTGCTGGCATTGTTCATGCCACAGACATCAGAGTTTCCTTTATGACTGTTTGAAAAGAAAAAAAAAAAAAAAGATGACTTTGAAGAAAGACTATTTTAAATACACAGATTTATCCTACATTAAAGAGACTATAAAATTTATGACATAGATGCTAACAGTTAAATTATTTAATATGTCTGCTTAAATAAATGGGCTTATTCAAACGTGTTGTGTGTTCTATCACCCAAAGACACATAAAACATTTTCAAAGCATGCAGCATACAGTTCTTCACTTAAATGAGCTATAATCAAAAGGAGAAAGATTTGATTTTTTTTTTTTTTTGGACAATAGCAGCATTTTTAACTTTCATTTCATGTGAAGATTTAACAGTAATTGCTAATCCAGTGGCTGTGAACATCAGTGTCCTAATGTCATCTCACTTCTCACACAGTATATAGTCCCTGTCTTGACTTTCACATACTTTCTGAATACATCTCTAGCTGCTGGTGGTTCTCTGCCTCTTGGCTGATGTACTGCTGTAAAGACCTTCTCCATGGTTTCTGGAAACTACCATCTGTGACATCTGTAATGCTGGTCACATCCCTTCAGGGGTAAGAACAGCTGAGAAAAATATAACAAGTCATAAAAGGAATAATTGCAATACCTAGACTTAGCCTAATCATACAGGGTTTAGCCACTGTTTTACTGACCTCTGTCAACATAGGATTACAGAGATTAGTGAAAGGAATACTTAATAACTGAACTGTGGATTCCAAAGAGGATTATCTGGTAAGATATTTCATGTATCCTGATGGTTTTTTGAATATATTAGGAACCTGATTATGGGGATGACTAACTCAACAATAAAAGAAGAATCATTCCCCAAAATTAAGTATAACTGGTGTGCATTAAAATTTCATGTGTCCTAGAAGTACACTTTACTGAAGGATCCTACCCATACCAATTTTTCCCCCAGGGCAACTCTCTGGTAGGTGGTGGGTAGCAGAGCTGTAGGAGTGCCATGTGTTAATGTCTGTGTTAAGGTTTCTACAAAACCTTGAAAAGTGGATGAATTTTAACTAGATGATCTTCAAAACTGAAAGATTCTGCCCCAAGAGTTTTTCAGCTCAAGCAAGAGGCTGTGTAGAGATGTTACTTCACTGCCTAGACTACTGTGTAAAGTGTACCCCAAGTATAATTAATAGCTGTAGTTCTACTTTTAAATACGACTGCAGATTGGTAACATAAGACTCTAATATTTATTCATTAACCCCACTGTGGTCCATATTAAACTGTGCCCATCAATTCAAATGCTTACCATAATTTAGAACCTATTCAGCTGACCTAAATCACTTTGACACTGAATTGCCTATTTCAACTTCTTCTATAACACATCAGAAACAGTGTTTTGCATTTTGATCATTTTGCTCAATATATTGTTTATTTCAAAATGGCAATTAGCAATAACTTTTCTTTTAAAATCACTCCTACAGTGGCTTGAGAAGTATGGTTATGTTCACCACAAGGGTTGTAAAACCATAGGTGACTGCCTTTATTGCTCTGTTATACTGAACTTCAAACTGTAAAAATATTTGAACAGTTTAAATGATAAGAAATTCTCAGATTATGGTGAAATTTTTAATCTTTACAGTATCCCAGCCAAGTGGTTAATTATTGATGTAGCTCATACATAATGGCAGGAATAATGGAGAAATAGTTTTATGAAGGGGAAATAATATACCGAACCCTCACGCAAAGCCAGTTAGAAAAGGAATTAAAAGCAGAAGATCCTCCCTACTAATATACCAGAGCACCTCTCAGCATAGAGACTGATATGAGACTGTCAAAGAGAGTACTGATAATAGAGACTGTCAAAGCATTGCAAAGTCTTTTTCTTTTTTTTCCAATTCATACTAAGGTGACTCTGCCTAGCAGCAGCTTAATATTTACACACCTATGGATCCCATGACTTAGTAGCAAGCTTTGACTTCAATTAAACCTGTCAGTTTCTGATAGCAAGAAATCATTACAAAACTTCAAAAGCACTTGAACTACAGCAAGATCTTTACAATTATCTATATAATATCTTTCTGCCTTTGTTGGCTCCTTGATCTTCTGTGGCAGCCTCAACCTCTCTGTCAACTTTGTTCTGTAAGAAGCTGAACCTTAAAGCACGCTATTAAAAATATACATATATATGAAAATTCTGCAGTGTACAATGGATTTCACCCAATCTGACATTCTTTTTGGGATAAATGCTTAATAAAAGTTGTCCATGTGAATCATGTACTGTTCATGCATTGTTCATGAACCAAATGAAGAGCCATTTAAAAATTACTAACATTAGAGAAATGTAATAGCTTTTTAACAGATTATTTAAATGACTGTAGCTCTGATTTCCAATCATTTTATCTGAACAGCTATGGCAGAACGATCCCAGAAAAGGGAGTAACTTTCTGATTAAACTCTTTTGTTGTTGGATTTAAGAAATATTTTAGAAGCGAGAATTTCTCAATTATGTATTTTTCTTTCAGAGCATGGGCATAGAGGGTATAAGAATACAATCCCACAACCCCAGATGAAAGCACAAAGAGCTTGGAGGATTCACAATCACAGTAAAGAAAACCTTTAAACACAAGCAGAGTAGAAAAGACAATTTTTGCTGACTGACCAGTGTGTACATCACTTCCTTGGGAGTCTTTGGTCCCTGCAGCTTGCCAGGTACTTCCTCCTATTCCAAGGAGGACTTTGAGTCATGAAACTGTGCTCATGTTAAACCATTACAGAAACTAGTTATCAGTACCCAAAGATGGAGCCCCCACCCGTTAAACTGTGAGAGTTCCTTGATCAAAGTCTTTTAGCCTGATGTCTTTTGTTTGCTTTGTTTCGAAGCACAGCCCAAATTTTTTCAAAATCACTATGTTTTGGACAACTATGTCTTCTGCTGGCTATTTTTGGAGAAACCAATCTTTGTGTGAAGCAATGAAAACTATATAGTCGAAAAAATATTGCTAAGGCACCTAATACATGCCTAATTATTCGCAATGTAGGTTCTTAGCTGTAAACAAGGAGAGTCAGATGTCTTGTCCCCTCATCTTGAACAAGGGACCTATGGACCATCAGCAGTTCACTGACCATAGATGAGGAGATGCTGGCTTTGCTCCTGCTGTGACTGTGGGCATATTCCTTCAGGTCATATTGCCTCACATCACAGCAAGTTTAGCTACTACTTTATTAAACAATTTTACAAGCATAACTAAAGCATTTGGGTTGTTAACATATATTAAAGAAGGTTTCAAATCAGCACGTTGTATTTTACAGTGAAGTCATAAAACTATGGCAACATGAGCATATCTAATGAGAAAATGTTGCATGCAGATGTCTGTTTCCATATTATCCCATAAAATAACAGTGTATTTTTATTTATATGGGTAATTTTAAGTACAAACATTTAACCAAATCCCCATTCATTTAGAAAATATATAAACACAATGAGCTTAACATAAGAAAGTGTTTTAAAACACATTTTAGTGATTATAAAATGAAATGAAAAGAAAAAAGAGTCCTGAAGAACTTTTCTTTCCCCCTCATGATGAGAAAAAAATATAGGTTATCATCTGGTGTATTATTTGTGATGTGGCAGTGAAGTGAAATTTGTACCTCACACAAAGTATTCTTTACAGGATGAAAAAGAATATAATTTAATTTTTTTATTTGAAGGTTCTGTCTGCGCACATTGGCTACCAATTTTATTTTTATTGCTGTGCATGGATAGCTAAGTCACAAATCCTTACGTTAATGCAGAGTACATAGGAAAGGAAAGGGAAAGTATAATTTTTGTTGTTGCTTTTTTCATTTGAAATTTCCATAGTGTCTATGCACATTGGGTACCATTTCATTTTTACTGCACTGCATTGATAGCAAAGTCACATATAATTAACACCAAGGTAGAAAAAAAAAAATAAAAACAAGGAAAACCAGATTTCCTCCCTGCCTCTGCTATGACCATTGTTTGAAATTTTTGTATTTTATGAATAGCATTTCCAGAGGCTGGTGGATATACTGAAAGATCTTATCTCCATTGTAAAAAAGTATAATGGTATATGTGTTTGTATTGCTCCATATGAGAGTGGATAGAAAATATAGTGCTATTCACGTGTCTTATCAGTGGGATACAAGTTTGTTCAGTATCTAGGAACAGTTAATGCAGAAACAGCCGTTCCCCAGGAAAACTGGAATAATAGAATTTAACTTCCTCAAATCAGTATATTTTATTAAAGTGTTTATCTCATGCATCCCAAAATAACTTGTGTCTACCTCACTGTGTTTTAGTTCTTGAGCAGGGAATGTGACACCCTGTTTAGGACATATAGGGTTACTCTAGTTGTGGTGGTCTCATTCCTCCTCAATGACTTGTATAAACAACAGTCACCAGGATGGACACAGCACACACCTACATGGGGAGGACCTGACTACTGTGTGACTGGTCTCTTTTCCATGACATGTCATTTTACAAGTTAGCACCAACAGCGGGCAGGAGTATGGCCCTTGGATTAACTTTGGGAAATTTGTACCTTATTATGGCGGATCTATTGTGAGCAATTGTCTCAGTTTTGGAAAGCAAACGAGCTCAGCTTGTTTTATTTTAGAATTTATTATTAGAATTTACATATCATACACAACACTGCCTCTTTATCCTTGACCTTTGGAGCAACTGTGTTGTAGTCACCTTAATTTTTAAGGAGCCATCCGTGGACACACAGATATAGGGTTGCCAAGAAGAGATGTCAAGCTCCAGTATGGTCCTTCATCTATAGCTTGTGTAGCTCTACTAGTCTGAGATAGATCTTATGCATTGCAGCTTGCACTTTGCTCTTTAGGCAGAATACCACAAGCTGGTCAAAAAAGCTACTGAAAAGACTGGAAGGCATAACTTTGAAGAGCACTCTGGGTTTATTTAGTTTGGAGGAGATGGGGCTGAGGGTGAGTGGTTCAAACCTGCTTCAAGGAAGGTTAAAGTTTGCCATTAGGAAGCTTTTTTTTATTGGAAGGGTGGCCAAACACTGGGAACAGAGGGATGCCCCTGTCAATATTTAAGAGACATTTAGGTATGTGCTGAATAACATGCTTTAACTTGTTATTTAATTAAATAGTTTTAATTGGACCCGAAGTGGTGAGGCCAGTGGTCTAGATTAGTATTGTAGGTCCTTTCAGCTCTAATATTAGTCCTCTATATTAGTCCTCTCCTCTCCTCTCCTCTCCTCTCCTCTCCTCTCCTCTCCTCTCCTCTCCTCTCCTCTCCTCTCCTCTCCTCTCCCACAGAGGATGGTCTCAGACAATTATCCAGCATCAGTAATGTGCCTTTCTTTTTTGTGAACAACATTTTGAATATGAATCTTTTTGGAACACATGGCTTTGCCCCTGCATGGACAGACACAAAGCTGTCTCCGAGTTTGTTCATGCACCTTTAAAGAGGCTGTTAATGAGGTGGCATAAAACAGTTTCCAGTCTCTTCCACTCTTGCCAAAGAGTAGTACAAAAAAGGAACTAGGGTGAATTTGTGGTGTACATGAACCAAACTGAATCTGGAAGGACAAGATAACCTTGGCCAACATATCTTTAATGAATGCTGCATGGTATTAAATGACTACAGATGTATGTAAGAGATTTTGTGGTCTCACAACAGGTTACATGGCAATAAGCCACCTGAAAACAGAAATATGTGACAGATACCATGGTGTACATTTTTAATGCATTTCCTTGTGTGGGACTTGGAAAAGCCTCCTCCTCAACCACTGCAACAGGTTACTTGTGTGCAAAAGCAGCATTCCTTCTTCAAAATATCACATATCATGAAAATCATAAAAGAAAGGTTGGATAGAGAAATTCCACAAGTCCTTTCATTCACTCTGAAGTTGAGATGTCAGCTCCTGTACTGCTGCTTCTGCTGTTCCTTGGATGGTGTCTATGAAAACTGACACCCTCAATCATGTAACACAAGGCAGGGGGGATGGCTTGTTTTGTGGAGTCATTTGCAGTGTTGGGCACAACTTTTGATGATGCTGGTGTCCTTTTCCCTCCTGTAGCTCAAGTGAGACAGAACAAGTGTGAAATATTATGTAGCAGTTGTTAGAGAAAGAAGGATAATGCAGGAGTTTTGGAAGAAGTGTTGGATGAAAATAAACAGCTAAAGTCTTAATCTGGAAAGGAAACCAAGAACCGTCCTTTCCTCATGAGGAAAAGAAAAACAGGGAGTTTGTACTGGGGGTTTGTAGAAGGCAAATTTAACTTGTTTCTAAAGGTCTCTATAGGTTTCTATTTGTGTTTTCTTGGATGTACCTTTTGGAACTTCTTTGTTTCATACTGGCACCTCCCAGAATATTTTTATGTTATGAAAAACACACTTATCTCAGGGCTCCAAAAATGAACTGTGAGTTTTTACCCCCTCTAGGTTTTTATTAGGCTCAGTGGGACTAACTCCCTATTGTTCTGCACCTTGTGTAGGTTTTATGTGTCAAATGGGTGTGAAATGCTGACTAAAACTACAGACATATCTTTAACTGATCAGGCTTGAAGTTTGGGATCACACACCAGAAATTTGTGTCCAAATCTTCCATCTCCAGTGTGGGCTGAGCCTCTTCAGATGGCAGGTGATATCACAGGTATTAACAAGCCTCTTTCTCTTCCACTATTATTTTTGTAACAAAATGCTGGTTTAATTTTTAAAGCACATTTCATCACTCCATTCCCTGTGCTTTTTTTTTTTTTTTTTTTTTTGACAGCCACCACAAACACTGGCAGGAGGTTCACAATGGAAAGTAATAGCAGGAAAAATGGATTTTTCTCAACATGTTGAGTACACTGCCAAAATCCCTTTGCAATCCACCTGCAGTCTGCAGACTTGCTGTTACAGAGAAACCAATGTTAAATAGCCAGCTATGGACTTTATATGCTAAAATTAAAACAGACTGACAGACAAACCCCCCAGTTTTTAAATCATAATCAAACTTACAGTCATAATAGAAATGTTTGATATCTTTCTGTGAAAAACTTTCTACATGAAATATTATTCTTTCTCTGGAATAATGGATGGTGATGCTGGTACTCAAATTTAGTTTATTTCTGTCAGAAACTTATCCTTAGGGTCTTCTAGTTAGTAGCTCTTTTGAGGTGTTATCAACCCACGCTTCTCATCTCAGAGACTCTTCAATGGAGTGTGTACTTCTGAATAAAAACTTATTGTGCAATCTTCAGAATAAAAAAAATTCTTACTTCTCCTAATTTGATCATTTATGTACCTGGTAGTTTATACACAAAGAATCTGGTGTCATAACTTTGGGAAAATGAAAAAAACCCTCCACCCCCAAAAATCACCTTCCCCACAAAACACTGGTTTGTAGTAAGAAAGAATTGGGTTTGCCCCTTTCTTTACAAATAGGAAATATCAAATACTATAGCTTATAAACATTATCATGGTCTGGCAAAGTCAATTTTGTATGAAGCACAATATTGAATAATAACTGTCTTAGTTAACAGCAGGAAAAGAGAATTTTGCTGAATGCTGTGTTTACACAAACACCTACTCTTCTCTCACTCAGGCAATACCACATTGAAAGGAAATCTCTGTGTATTGGAGAACTAAGGATTTGACCACATGTAGAAAGGCAATTTTCCTACTTTGTGAACTCATGAACTGATTAAAAAAGAAGCAATTACAGTTTTTCAGCAGATTAACTGTAAGTTCACTAAAACCATTGTCTGATATTCTGTATTGTCAAGTTCTATTTAATATTACTATGAGATTAAGACATAAAGATATACCTAGTTTAAGGAAATATCTTCAAAATTCAATTATAAGAGACCTTTATTAAAACAAATATTCAGATTAATTGGTGATGGAATCATTTAATGTCTAACAGCAAAGAAGAAATTGCTGACTAAGTCAGCGGAGAGAGAAATTTTGGTGTCATCACTGTCTCTGCAATCACTTCCCCAAATGTTTATACATGTAAGCACTGACTAAAAATCACTTGAAAGATTTAATCTTACTATAGTTTTTGCTGATTGTTTACTATGTTTGACCTGCTTATGTAAATACTTTAAACTACTGCATTGTCTGAAAATTACTTTCAACAGGTGAGTTTAAAAGCTAGTTAAAAACATTGATTATATAATAAACAGAATAATTCTAAATTATTTCAAAATTTGTGTAAAAATGGGTGCTTCAAAGTACACTAAAGCATCTATTTATAGCCAAATTTTAAAATTGTAAACATACAATAATTAACCAGTAATTTAAAAATAGATAATTTCCCTCACTTGTCAATACATATAATAACTGAAATCTTCAGGCTAGCATGTTCTAAAGAAGACATGCAAATGTTTAGTAAAAAAAAAAATAAAGAGAATGTGTGCTGGTACTCCTTTAAAAGCAACTTTCAATGTGGAAACAGTATTAACACATTGATCTGTCATGATGAGTAGCAATATATGAATTTACAAAAATTAAAAGTAACAGTTATTGGAATGGATAAGAAATTCGACAAAAAAAGTCTTTGATAAAGGTTATATTTCTCGACATCTAGTACAAGCAATTATTGGTAATAATAATATTTCCTTTCATTGATGACTATCAGAGGTATTAAAATGGTGTTTAGTAGTCTGTTGACCATCTGTCATTTTCCTGGCATACCAAAGAAGTTAAAATAAAGTCATTTGGGAAGAACACTATTACTTTTCTTCCCTAGATTTATGATTATACTCATAATAGGAACTGATTTCATGTTGTGCCATCAAGTGACTTTGTGTATTATCCAACAGCTTTCTTCCTGCCAATCTAAAAACGGGCCCAGAAGGAAAAAAACTGCCCACTGAACCACATACTTCTCTCTTGCTCTCAAATCATTACATCAGAGCATTTGTTGTAGGACACCAGAACCAGACATGGGGAACGTTTTGCAGCAGAACAAGATGCTAGGGAATGATCTGCAGATTTCCATGGGGGTTGTCACCTGTTCATGGTGCTGCAACTTGCTGTCTGCAGATTAAAGTTACTTCCCATTAATAATTGATGCTGCAATACATCCTAGTCTGTTTTAGCGACAGATAGTGTTGCTTAGTTTGTAGAACCTCTGCCAGGAGCTCAATAACCATTGGTTTTGGTGAGCAGCAAACAAACTAACACTGGCCTCTGTTTTTTTCAGAAACACTTGAAAAATAACTACTGCCATGATCACAAAGTACTAGCAATCCCTTTCCAT
Organism: Phylloscopus whistleri; assembly: GCA_017589585.1. Classification (NCBI taxonomy): domain Eukaryota; kingdom Metazoa; phylum Chordata; class Aves; order Passeriformes; family Phylloscopidae; genus Phylloscopus; species Phylloscopus whistleri. Next base: position 6,619,032 of record JADMLD010001013.1, on the reverse strand, counting down.
AAATTAAATTTGTTCATAGGCCGTTATGAACAGACAGACCACGAATAGCCTTCTTTATATGGACAAATTACATAAACAGTATATATAATATTTACTTTACAAAAACACAAACTAAATTTCCATATGAAAACCCCATCTATTAGCAAAGGCTTAATTTCCAATTCCACATGAAATCCAGATTGTATGCCTAGCTGACTTGCTTGCTATGTACTATGACGCTGTACTGGTTGCAGGTATAAAGTGGTAGCAAGGAAAATATTAATCAGTTGACACTGGGGCTGCTTATGCAAAAGTTACACCAGAGAAAAAATTAAGAGGAGGCTGATATCTGGATTGTGGAAAAGCTCGTATGATTTTCTGCAGCAGATTATGGAGTTTAGAAATGAAAAAAATGTTTAAAAGGAAGCTGTTTTTATTTTTGAAAATTATTCTTGGTGAGTTTATTGAATATGTTTTATTTGCACACAGGCTTAGAATGATAGTAATAACAAAAATGCTAGAAGAATATGTCAGAATTCCAAAGTACTAAATCAGAAAACAGTTATTGGAGAGAATAATCTTTCCTCTGCTTTATACCTAAAATCCTGGTACCCTATAGGAATATAAGACAGAATAACAGTTTGGCTACCATTTTTTGGTTTTAAGCAAATTTCTCTTTGTGTTTTGAAAACTGGAAAAGATATCTTGTCTGATGAATTGGATATTTTAGTTTTTAAGTAATATAATAAAAAGTGTTGATGGCAGTTAGGGTAGAAAATCAATTGAAAGTAGTGTATGTAAAAAAATACTGAATTTTTTTACATGTTTCAATGTTACCACAATTTCTTGATGAAGATTTATGGAAAGAAAAAAAAAGATTAAATTCATAGAGTATTTAATACTGTCTTTTTTTCAACAATGAAAAAACATTTTCCCTCCAAATGCAATGATGCTGATTTGCGTTTTCAAAGGGGAAATAAAAAGGAATCATTAAACAATAAGAATAGGTAACCCATTTCTACAGCTGGAAATGTCTGCTTGACTTTTTTAATCTTTATTGGGCACATAACTTCTTCTATGAGAAACTGTCAGTTTGTTGTGTTATCTGAAATAACACAGGGCCAAACAATGGGCAAATTGAACAGTCAAGAAAAAGATGAGGAAATTATCTTTCTTGTATACCTTTAGGTGATCAGGATAGTGACCCTAGAAAGAGCAAAATGTTCAGGAAGCTTTCTCCTTCCCAGACACTAGGTAAGAAAACCTGATGGATTAAAGGATATTGCAATCTGAAGCACATCCATCTGAAGGAATGACCAAACCCATTTATTCGTTTTCATTAAAAGAGATCAGACCTCCTGGTGACGTGTGTAGCACCAGTGTAGACACTGCTGTAGGTTTGGAAGGACCTGCAGTAAGCCAACCGCCACCACCGGGTAGTGGAAACCTGAGGATGGATCTGACTGGCAAGTTACATTGTGAGTTGCAGCAAAGTTGAGACGGAAAACTCTTTTGGACTATAAATTGGAAGGATGGCATTTTGCCTGTTTAGTTGAAAAGTATGCTTTTTGGTAGTGATCCACTCTTTCTCAGCATCAAATAGTTAACACTATATCACAACAAATAGAGGAAATGATAATAGTACAAGATATTCCCTTAAAAATAATAAAATACAGAATTATAGGTTGGTTTGGGTAGGAAGGGACCCTTAAAGTTCATCTGGTCTAATCTGTTGACTGTTTCTAGAAATTGGGTGGGCATCTACCACTTCTGTGGGCAACCTGATCCACTGTCCCACCATCCTAATCTAAAAATATTTCTTTCTTATATCTAGTCTGAAAATACCTGTTTTCAGTTTAATGTTATTACCCCTTGTCCTTTCATTCCATATCCTTGTCAAAAGTCTCTTACCAGCTCTCTTTTAGCCCCTTTAGGTGCTCTAAGGTTTCCCTGGAGCCTTCTCTGATCCAGGTTGAATCCCCAGTTCTTTGATCCTGTCTTCGTAGGAGAGGGGTTTCAGCCCTTGTGGATTCCCCTGTATTTGCTTCAATAGGTCCAAATTCTTACACTGGGTGCTCCAGAGCTCAAGACAGCACTCCAGAAGGGGTTTCACCAGAGCAGATTAGAGGGGCAGAATCACCTCCCTTGACCTGCAGGCCACAGTGCTTTTCATGCAGCCTGGGATACATGCCGGGGCATGCCCAACCTTTCTTTCCTCAGTATACACAAGTCCTTCTCCTAAGGTCTGCTCTCAGTTCTCTCATCTCCCTGACTGTATCAGTTCTGGGGGTTGCCCCAACCCAGGGGCAGGACCTTGCTCTTGGTCTGATTGAACCAGATATGTTTTCCAGAGTCCCACTTGAGTTTGTCCGAGTCTCTCTGGATGGCATTCTGTCCTTCAGACAGGTTGGATTTATGTCATCAAAATAAATGAGTGCAAACAACGAAATAGGAAATAAATCCACAGTCAATAGACTTGAAACTATTACATGTATCTCCACAGATATAATTAGGATTACTTCATCTCATTCAGCTCTATCTTTCAAAGAAGTTTGAGTTTCTAGCCAAATGAAGGCCATTCATGTGGGGTAAGCTTCCCATTACTCTTTTGCCTTCATGTTTCCCCTAAAGCAGTTGTAAGAAATCCTTTTTTATTGTTTTCATAAGAATTTAGAAAAGTATAAAACCAAAGTGGGCCTCAAAAACGTGAAGAAACTTTGGAGTTGACACTCTGCCAGGTAACAGAAATAGATGAAAGCCTACACTGATAGATCAGGAGAAGTTAGGAGTGAAAGATCAAATAAGATGTGAGAAATCAAAATAGTCAGAGAGCTTTAGAGCAGATATCATACTATTAATTTAATTATGAGTGCAAATGGTATATGTATAGACAGTATCATGTGCTAAAGAGAGGGGACAGAGAGGCTGAATGTTGAATTTCTCTGTTCCTTTATTTCTTCCTTTCTCTACTTCATTAATCCTGATTAATGCCTCTGTCCATCCATTTCACTGGACTTTTATCAAGCTAATGGGGATTCTGCAAATTAGTCTGTGATGTTTTACCATAATTCAGTGGATTATGTTTTGAAAAAAAAAAAATCCAGACCTATTCCTTTATTTTTTTTTATATTTTCTGGTGGTTGTGATTAAAGATTTTAAATCAACACCAGTTGCCACACCACCATGTCTGAAATACTATTGTCATTTTCTCCTATAAGATAGATACATCAGGATAAATATTTCAATGACAAAGGCAGTATTTCTTTCCTCCATGACTACTGTTAAAAGACTACAAATATTTATAGGTTTTTAATAAATCTCACTGTCAACACTTATCAGTGCTCAGAACTTAAACTTTTCCCAGTAAATCACTTACCCCCGTATTTTAATGTGTTTTTGTTTCTAAATTCTATTCTATGGTCACATTTCAGAGGAAATGAAAATGTGGACTTAACAGAGTGATGCATGGAATGAAAAAAATTAAGCAATTTGAGAGATACAGCAATAGCAAGTCACCAGGACTGAATGATCTCCCTCCAGAATTCTGAAGATAGAAATCTATTAATTATAGTAGGTATAGATGGGAATATAATTTATCTCTTTAAGATAGTAATAATAATATATAACCAGCCCCCATCACAAACTGAAAGGCACTAACACTGCTAATTCCAGGGGTTTGATTTTAAGAAATGGTGTGAAAAATCAGACACATTCTAGTCCTGGGAATGCTGTTGAACTGTCTTAAAGATGATGACAACGCAGAACTTGAAGGAGTATAACCTGAAAGGACTAAAACAATGCTTCTTCTGTAAAGAGGAGCTGAATTAGAGCAAAACAGGTAAAAGTGAGAAAGGAATAATAAATCCTGGACTTTCCAAAATCTTATGGTAAACATAATTTAAATAAACTGTTTTAGAAAATAAATTTCTGTGTAAGAAGGAATTAATTCCTACTTTGGGTTAAACCAGGTATTTATTTTTTTTAATACATCAGTTGTCTCCCCCCTCTCTGTCCCCCCAGCATGAAGGTAAATTAAAATTGTATTAACACATAGTATGGATAGTTACTCCTGCTGTGTTTCTCTGGTGATGTCCACACATGTTGACTGGGATAGAGAAAATAAGAACTAACTAATGTCAATAAGCTGATTTGAGTGGCTCTAAAGCTGATATGTCCAATGGTAGGATGCTGGGATTACTGAGGGGTCTGCTGAACTCCAGCTCTCCCTGCCAGCTCTTGCAGGGTCTGACACTACACAGTGTCTGTCCACACCCGAGCTGTGGCTGTGTTTACTCCTGAAACAAACCTTGATTCTGCAGATTTGTTCTGTAGGAGTATACTACAGAGACTGCAAGGATGTTGTAGTGCCAGTGGAGACTCAGGCAAGGTCTGTTTGTGAGGAGCAGTGAGACAGCTTGTGTTCTCCCATTGAAAAGAATAACAATAATCCAACCAGACAAAAAATAGGTTTTTTCTCCTCTAAACCTGTAAATTATACAGAAATCAATGTCATATTTTCATTCTAACCACACTTGTTTCTTGTAGGAGCACATCCAGGTTTGTTCATTTGACTTTGGGGAGGACACTTGGTGTCACTTGGGTAAGCCACTTTGAAAATAGGTTTTATTTGGCGTGTCAAATTGCAAAGCAAGTAGTTAGACCTCAGCCTGAGACTGAATCACCTTGGATTCACTCAAAGTCTGTAGAAAAGAATATTATTTGAGTGGATGTAGACATACAACAAATGGCATATCTTCTACCCCATTCAGACCTACAGACCAAAACCAGAAGGGCACATTGATGGACAGAAATAAAATTAATTCCTCTATCTGGCTTGAAATTAAAATGTAACCCAGCCATGTTCAGTCAAATATTTTGGCTGGAATTTTGAAAATGATTAGATAGGTGTAGTGCTATTATTCACAGTAACAACTCATAGAAACAGATAAATATGTGACTTTTTAAGCCAAATGGTCTTCTCCAGCTTTGAAATGATACTACTGTGAAAAGTCTGGCTACCTAAATATAATCAAATGTAATGTTTCATGTTGTACAGTAGCTTTTCTGTCTGAAGAGTAAGGAAGGATATATTTTCCTGTGTTAATGGGTAACCTCTCTTATTTTTTAATGAGGTGGTATCTTTTCGAGATACTTACTCATTAATGCTGGAGACAGTATGCGCCTAATCCTTTGTGCCAGTGCTGTTACTTATTACTCCAGTTAGGAGAAAATATTTAACATCTCAGAAAAAATGGAAGAGTTGTTCCCTTTGTTTCTCATGGATTCAGCTAAATCATTCCTTTGTGGCCATCCAAATTTTTTTCTACTTTCTTACTCTTTCAGTCGATCAAATGCAATTTTTAATGGGCCCAGTAATCTCTATGCCCAGACTTTACCTATTAAAACACAAGCAAACAACAAAAGTGAAGCAGGGCACTGGTTAACGGTGACTTTCCCTTGTACATATGTAAAAAGCTTGTCAAGTACACCTCTGCCTAATGTGAAAGCAGGTGTTCTGACAAGCAACAGCAACAAATTAAAAAAAAAATAGTCACTATCTTGTCAAATAATGTTTGTATATCAAGGATCTGGAATACAAAGCAGATTTATCAGCAATCACATTTTGAGTAGAATTCACTTGAATATAACACCTTCTCCCTCTAAGATTTTGAGTGAGGTATCTTAAAGAAGATCATACAACTTACTTATCCCAGGAACAAAGGTTCTTTTTTGAAAGCTGTCAGCTTGCTGACAGAAATGATGAACATTTACTTCAGTCTTGTAAAACACGTTAATCAAACTTGTTCCTATAGCTACAGTCCAAGGAGGGTTACTGTTTTCCTTAGAAAAGTGTTGTACACAATTGAGGAACTATAATTACATGTACAACTTGAATGCAAGCCATTATCTTATGACATTCATTTATTTGTAACTAATACCTACTAGTCTATGACAGGCTTAAGGGAGATGTAAGCAGTATTTGGAAATCTGTTAAATACAAGGCTGTTTGCCAAAGATCCACGCACCATTCATTGAACCTTAAAAAACTTTTGAAAATATGGGTTGCATTTGCAAACTTCCATGTATGAAGAACTGGCAAGCTGCCTGGTTTCTACTTAAAGGCTTGTCATCCTTAGGAAAATAAATTTCTCCTACTAGACAAAAGTCACTGTTTTCATGTTTTACTGCAATCAAACTGGTATGGCTGACAATTTAATGTCTCAACACTTAAAATACCTGTGTATAATCAGTTACTTCAATCATTCATGACTACAAACTCCTCTATTTTCAAAGACTGTATGCATATGAGAGAGATATTTAACAGTTTTACCAGAAACCTTCCCATCCTTATTCTTTTGTGGTTTCTCTTAAGCTGTGAAGTTCTTTTTTCCCCAAATGCATGATTTTATAATGAATGGAAAAAAAATTCAGTCTTGCACTGTAATCAGATTTTTAAACCTTTGTGTTAATGTCCTGTTTTATTTAATTTGATGTATATTTCATAGCCTGCTTCTCTATTAAATGGATGTGGAAAAGTGCTGGCACTCCATCTGAAGAGATCTTTATGAGTGAGAGAATACACAAGGCTTTTCCAAAGTGGCTGCTGAACATACGATTCTCTCCTTTGGTTTTAGGAGACGCTAACAGCTGTCCCAGCAGACAGGTATCACAAGGTTAAAGGCTAGCAAAACTGTGCACCTTCAGGATCTGATTGTCAGCAAAGGAGATGGGTAGTTTCTCAAAACTAATAATGAAAATGGCAGCAATGACGAGAAGCAGAAGGAGCTGACAACAACAACAACAACAACAAATTAAAAGGAACCAGCAAAAAATTAATTCTGGGTAGTACAACACCTGGAAAAGCTATTTTAATATCTGGCAGGTTGAATTCACTAATCTTTGCTATTCATATTGATGTGAAACTTAGAGTTTTAGAGATTTGTATCTATTAAGACATGTTGGAGTGTTGTTACAACATGGGAACGAGTTTGCTAGTACCTGCTGTTCTTTCTCCATGATAAAAATTGATATGAACTGTTTTAGATGCCTAACAGATAATTACTCTCAACACTCAATAAGAAAAGCTACATCTTTAGTGTCCTCTATCTTTAAAAAGTAATTAAAAAAAGTAGACTAAAACTCACCAGCAAGGCAAACCAACATTCTTCCCTCTTTTTTTTCCTTTGATTATAGCCTTATAATCAAACTAAGCTTAGTTTCAGGACCCTTGGGGCACTATCTCTTAGTTCTCTGTCAGGCTGTGTTGGAAAACAATCAGTCTTGTTCTTGCACTGGCTTGGTAGAAGTGCCACAACACAAGGAGTGCAATGCTTTGCTCTTTCTGTGAAGCTTCGATGACAAAAGTTTTTATCAGAAGCTGACTGTATTTAGGATTATGAATATGCAATGAATCTCATTAGTATTAAAGCACAGGAACATGGTCTGACATCCCTTGCCACTTCTGGCTGCTGCAGAGTTGTCTAATGAATTGTCTTGCTCTTTTACTCTCACAGTCTTTGCTGTTATGGCCCAATTTGAGAATACTATTGATGGAAAAGATTAATTGCCAAAAACTGCTCTTGATTTTGTTAAACTGTGTTGAGTCAGTGTTTAAATTGTCAAAACAGAAAACCATTAAACTCTACAGGGGACAATTCCATCACAAGTGGAGAAGAGATGCACGTCTGTATGCATTGCCATGCACAAGCGTAAAGGTGTATGGCACAGGTGTGCATATGGTCTTGTAACTGTACTTATACATACAAACATATGGGTATCAGTGTGTGTATCAGTGATGAGTCTCAGAAACCTAATGTCCTGATGAATTATTTATTTTATATTTCCAATAAGAACAAATGGAAATAAAGGAATTTTCAAATGAGCTCAACTCCGATACATTGCTGCTTGATCAACTCTTTTACACTCTTCCTTATCCCATTGGAAATATGCCAAGTACTTTTCAGCTCATCTGCAATCTGTTTGAATGAGTTACTGATAAGGATGGTTCCAACAAGTGATTAAGATTTATGGCTCAATTTGTTGTATTTGAGGAGGTGTGTAAGCTTTCAGAAACAAGCAGAAATGACCATTTCCCCCCAGTTGTTAAATTAAGTATTATTTCCCCTATTCATCTGAAATTTCTTCTGACATAAAAGAAGCTTTAACAGCCTTCTGCCGATTATGAAGTGTAAAATGAATTGAAACAGCTAATGTATTCAAAAAACTTAAACAGCATTCTGAAAGGTGTGCGTGTACTGAAAATAATAAAGGATATGAAGTTCTCCCAATAAGGTGTCAGTCCTCTGGAGCTCTATATCCATTTAATCAGTAATGGAAACGGTCCCAGTGCAAGGAAAGAGGATCTCTTTAATTTTTACTGTGATTTTTGACACTATTGCTCTAACACAAGCTTGCGTTATCTCTTGGTCCAACCCCAGGACTGTCTGTTCTTATCAGCTGGATTAGAAAATTATGGACATCTACATCTTGTGAGTATCAAATACAAGAGCAGTTTAAAATAAGTGCAGTTCTGACAAAAGTGGCTCAACTATCATACATCAAACGCTTGTTACCTCTCTTTGCCTTAGTGACTGCACATGACTAAGAAAGAGTGAATGATAAAATCTGAAGAAAGAGGAAACCAATCTGGACCTTTTTAAAGATCATCAATCATTCTGCACAGCCATGATATTATTAGTTCCAGTAAGCCTTGTTCTCCCATTTTATGGACATCTTAAGCCCCCCACCCAGGACCAATTCTACCATGGGAAATCATTTTTATGGGAAGCATCTCAGTGTGGGCCAATCAGATCTAATCACATAACAAGCTACTGAATTATTCAATGTTCTCCCTAATTTTGCATTCTTCCTGCACTTTGCTGTCACTACAGGGTTTAAAAGTATGTATTTTTACAATATTTATTAAGTAGATAACCATTTGCAGAAATTTTTCTTTCTCTATGTCTTTCAATAATCATCGTTCCCTTAGATTGTTGCAGTGTATACATTACAATACACAGAATATTTTTTCTAAAAGGAATAACAATCCACAATGTGGCACTCAGTTTTAAACTCTTCCAGTTTTTAATATACCAAATGTGAGGACAACAATAGTGAAACAATTGTGTTCAAACATGAAATATTCATATTTACGAAGAAAACTATAACCAGCATGTCTCTTAGCTGTTGCTATGAATACAGGGCTTACATTGTATGTGAAAATATTTCAGTTTTAATTGCAAATCTGTGCAGAGATGATTTGGGGTCTGTAATTAGCACATAAATTTCAGACTTTGCAACTGCTGTGAAAACACACATTATTTATGGAACTATTATCTAAATATAATTCAGTATTTTTTGCTTTCAATAACTACTGTAAAAATCTGATTTAATAAAATGTGAAAAATTTCCCATCTTTTGCACTTCTGTTCATATTATGGAGCATTCATTCCTCTGCACTGCCATTTCCCACTCAATCTGCAGTGGACTTTGCTTTTATCCATACTTCACTCATACCTCAGGGAGATTTCTTCACAACCACAAAGTGCCTAGCACTTAATTTTTTTTTTTAATGAAAGCCTGGATTATTCAAACAGCTCTGAACTGCACAAACAGTGTAGTTTATGTGGCCTCCATCCTCATACTTTTCATCAGGGGTAGAAGTAGGAATAGATAGGAATTCAGTCACAGCTGGGTTTAAGCTCCTACGTGCAGATTTCCAGTTATCCAGAGATAATTAATGAAAGGACAAAGTGTTGCCTTGTTATCACCCACTTATTGTAAACCGCAGGCTCAACCACTTCTAGCTCCCATCAGTGAAGGGCACAACCAGCACAAAATTTAGTCTCTTTCTTGGCAGAAATCCCATTAATTTTCAAAGCAGGTTACTCACAATACCTGCTTTACAGCAATAATTTCTGAGACCTTTTACCATTCTTGAGTTTAAAAGTGTAATTTTAGGTCTCATGGAACTGAGCATTTTTCTTGCTAGCTTTGTGCTTGTCTTTAGGTTCAGAACTGGAACTGCAGATAGAGACTGGGCACCAGGTATGCACAAATACCACAATGTCAAGTTGAATAGTAAAACAAAGCTTTCAGTAACAACAATGACAAGTCCATAATATGGACTTAAGTTACATCAGAATGTCACCCACCTGAAATTTTCTCTCCTCTCTACATTTTCTTCCCCTGTGTATCCTTTTGGGTCCCTGTGTACATAGTTTTACTCTCTTTGAAGAAAAATACTTGCCCACTTTCTGTCTGCTTCCAAATTGCAAGACACCTTGCTGTCTCTGGCTGCTCCAGCACCTTTGTGCAATGACAACCTCAACAGCCACTGCAGCAATAATCAGAATAATGATCACAGGGCTGCCTTGCTTCTCCCAGGGCTGCCTGCCCTTACACAAAAAGCTGTATCTTCAGGAGCATCACCCAGCCCACTCACAGGGTAGGCTGAAAGCTGTATCAGAGCCAGGAATGTGCAAATTTTTTGGGATGGGGCTACTAGGATTTTCTCAGACCTGGGAGCAATAGCTTTTCATATGTGTGTCCAGTTGCTGGCAATGGAGAGAGGCAGGAGCCCTGCATGGTGTAAACAGGTAAAAATTTCTATTTGGACAGTGATATCAATGTCATGGTGCACATGTTCTAGAAAAAGAGTTTACAAAGAGTAATTGAAAGATTCAGTGTGAAGCCTTTGAAAGCTATATTTTAAAGTTCCAGCCTTACTATTATCATTAAAATTTAAAATGACAGAGGCCCAATTATGAACAGTTATTTTTTCTGATATAAAATGAGTTTATTTTTGCCTTTGTAAAGTCCTCGTTTCTGCCTTGCCATCACTGTCATGATCTGTCTTCATGGCTTCTGGTGTCAGCATGAACCTGAGCCTGCTGATGAGGAATGGATCAAGAGGACAGAAAGGCTTGAAGCCTCATGGGGAATGACAGAGCAGACTCTGCCAAGTGGTCTAGTCTGCTCTCATGGTAATACTAGACAAAGCTTCAGTACCTGAAGGAGACCCCAAACCTGCCTTTGTAAACTGAAAGTGGCATCTGGGGGCCAAGGAGACAGTGAGTACATTTTTAGGAGACAAAAAAGGATGGGTGAGTCAGGAGAACTTTTCTGACACACAAGAGAGTTAGTAATTGTTACAATTTCTTTCTTCACAATTTTGATGCAAAAATGTGCTGGTTGTTTTCGCAATAAACCTTAACATTCAGTATACCTCATAAGGTATATATTTGTCTACTCAAATAAAAAAAAAATTCTCCTGTATCTTTATTGGGCTGGTACTACACTGATTACTTGTAAACAATTGTTATAACATCTTTAAAACATCAAGAACAAAGTGCTTGCAGTAGTCTTATAATATTGGTATATTTTTCTTAATGTCTAGCACAATGAGATGACATGAAGACCTGAGCTTTCTTACGAGAAGGAGAGAACTGCTTTCTGGGAACAGGGAAAATTTTAGTACAGAATGTCTTTGAAAAGTGTCAGAGTTGTGCAGCTGTTCACACAAGGATTTCCTAAAGTGAGTGTGGCATTTGGACCACGGGTAGCAAGCAGAATTGTAGTCTGAAAATTCGGGAAACTAGACCTGTCCTAATATCAGCCAGACCATTCAATGTGCAACATTCAATGTGCAATTCAGATCAGTTTGATTTTTTTCACATTATCAATGTAATTTCAGATGCAGAACAATGAAGTCAGTTTTCAGATGAGATTAGTGACACCTGAATAATGTGGGAAATCCCTAATAAATGCCCACGTAGAAAGGAAATCAGAGCACTTTTTTTTTCAAATCTGACAGAATCAATTATTTCTCCTTACAAGTGATATAAGAACATTAGGGTGTTTTTCCTAGCTACCTGTCAAGCAGCTGCACGTAAGATCGTGACATATCATTCTCACCTTCAGCAATGTTACTGAAGGAATATGAGATACTTTGCATACACTGATCATCATCAGCTGTCTTGGTTTGGGAAGACAGGTGTCTGCCAGGGAAAATCTGGAGTTTCCCTTGGAATGGAGAACGTAAATTCTCCTCCCTCCAAATCATTATAATTTTGCTATTAAGGGCTTTCAGGCAAAGATTTGGGAACAGGTTTAACAGTTCTTTACTAGGAATATTAAAAATACAAATATAGTAGTATATATAAAAAAAAAAAGTCCTAGAAACCCTGACAGAGTCAGAAATACGACCTGACACCCTCTTGGTCAGGATGTTGGAAGCAGTGCAAATATATCCTCCTGGAGAAACAGATGTGGTTCTGTTGGAGTAGGGATGATCCTGTAGGAAAGGGTCCAGTGATGGTGAGATGGTCTGGTCTTTCCTCTGGAATCCAGTGGAAAATTGGCTACCTGGTGCTCCTCTCTCTCCTATCTAGGTAGGAACGGTTGACTCCCTCAACTGGATGGAGCATCTCAAAATGGGAATGATGTAATGTTTTCAGTCATGTGGTGAGCCTTAGTGGCCCATTAGCAGAAGATATCCCCCTGGAGGGAGGATGGGTTGTGGAAGAGATAAGGAACACTGCCCCACCTGGTTTTAACAGCTGGCCCATTATCAGAAGGCATCCGCTCCCTCCCCCCTGGAGGTATGAGGAATGCACTATACATGAGATAAGGAAAACATCTCCCCAGCCAGTTTCAACAGATGGAAAAATAGAATAAACCTTTTTTTTGTTACATAACCCACGACAGCTACTAGGTTGAATTCACATTGGTTGACTGCTATGTCACATTCCAGCTCTCTGTCGTTTTCTGATTCCATTAAGAATGAAATATTAAGATTTAAAAGAAAGGAAAAAAATATCTAAAGAGTGATCATAGTGAGTCAATTATGCTTGTGTTGCATGGTCCTCTAAGTTCACATTAAACTTGTATTGCTCACAGCACTTAAAGAGCAACATTTCTATTAAAAATTAAAGCAGGTGACAAGTGTCTACCATGCATAAGATAATTCTTTTTTTCTTTCAATCTGGCAGCAGATCACAGCTTTGCCGATTGCTTTGTTCATCTGCCCAGATCATGTGTCCCTCCTTGAATTATTTCACCAGTATTGCTAAATCAACACTAAATAGCCTTCTTTGGGCCCAGCCTTCATCTCTTTTTGCAGGAAAGCTTTGGGCTGAATCCCAAAGGTCACTTAGCCCAGAATCCAGCCAGCTACAAGGGTGGTGCTGGGAGCAACTGCTTCGGTGATGACGTATGATAGTTCTTTCCTTCAAGTGCAAGGCCAGGTCAAGCTCAGAACAACATACATGATGATATGAGCATACAGGTACACTTGGAGTGACATAAGTGATGAATTTTTCCTTTAGGGTTCATCATTGCCAATTTCGCCTTAACAGGACAACGAAATATCTCCAGTCAGTTCCCTGCATTGTAATCTCCTAGACAAAGATGCCTTCATGTGTTGATCCTGTGTACAGTACTGAGCACAGAGGGATGCTGTTCTCTAGCTGCTGCACAGTGTCCCACTTCAAATATTTAAAGTAGTGCATGAACACCAAATACTGAGCTTGCCAGTACTGCAGAAAGCAGCTGCTTACAAGGCCTACAATCGAAAATTAAAAACCTTTTCCACTGATAGCTTTAATTTCATCTTTGGGGAGAAGGCAGGTAAAAGCTTGATTGCATCATTAGTTTGTCTCCCAGCTTTCTTTTGTAGCACATATACTTATGACCATCAAAAAGAGTGAGCTGGTAGGTGTATTTGTATCTTCTGCTCTTGAAACCATTTTCTGCCCTGCCCCAGAAGTACCTTCAAAGTGGACATCCTCTTGCCTCTACTTTACACCCCTCTTGATGAATGTTCTCAGGTGTGGTCTGAATAGTTACTCTGATATTTTTTCTGACCACTTCCATTTTGATTAAATGTGGGATTAAAAATGAAAGCTGTTCGTTTGGGCTGATGTCTTTGGTTATGTAACCAAAAAAAAAAGTTTATTCTATTTTTTCATCTGTTGAAACCGGCTGGGGAGATGTTTTCTTTATCTCGTGTGTAGTGCATTCCTCATACCTCCAGGGGGGGAGGGGACAGGTGCCTTCTGATAATGGACCAGGTGGGGCAATTTCACAACCCATCCTCCCTCTGGGGGATATCTTCTGCTAACGGGCCACTAAGGCTCACCACATGACTGAAAACTTTACATCATCCCATTTTGAGATGCTCCATCCAGTGGAGGGAGCCAACCGTTCCTACCTAGATAAAAACTGAGGCCACTAACTAGTCTTACAATGGAAAAACCAAATGAACAGTATTTACACTGAACATTTGAACTGTTGATCTGATACTAACACTCTTTTTAAGCACAATGTAACTCAGTGTTTAACTAACCTTACTTTCATCTTCTCTGATTCCGCTGCTTTACCGCATCAGCAGTAAACAATGAGGAAAGCTGCAACATGCTGTAGTGACTTTAGCATGTCCTCCCCTTAATTATAGGTTTATTTGGTTCGTCAAAGCCCATCATCAGAACAGGTAAGATTGAACTCAGTGACTGCTGAATTGGACATACTCTGAGCTGAAATAAAAGTAGCAAGGTGTCTGTGCTTATTAGGGTTCCTAGTAGATGTCTTTGTGTCTTACAGAAAAGTGGTGTTACTGTCATCTGTGGTGTTTTCCGGAGGATGAAACTGTGAAAATAGATGAGAAACAATATGTGCTCTATTAATCAGACTAAAGTTCATAAAACAAATGTAGCTGGGAAAAGAACATTGATTTAAAAAAATGTGGGCCCACTCCCAGTTTTAGGTGGTAGAGGAGGGGAGATGACGTCATCACGTCCTCATACTGGAAAATAAACAACGTTATATATTGCATACGAAGCTCCCAAACAGATTATTTTTCTCTTACAAGGATCTCAGACACAGAAGCTCTCCTATCTCTTTGAGCTCGTAATTTTGCTTTCTGGCCAAAATTTTTAGTCAGAAAAGACAGAAAAAACTTTAGGGTTTTTTCATCTTTTTGTAGAGAAGGATGGGTTCACAGCTGTTTCTTGATCTTGCAAAAAGGTCTGATTAAATGTATAGGAAAGGCATAACTTGGTAACTTTTGGGTATTAGTCCTTACAAGAGTGTGAAACAGAAAAGGAAGGGATCTGCTTAGCTGCAGTCTGGATCTGTTCTATTTTAAGCTTTAGTAACAATGTTTTGTTATTCTTGATAATGGCATTCATTTTTTTCTGTATTTCAGGGCATTCACCTTAAAAAAAAACTTGTAATAATAATTTTCATTTGCAGAACAGTGTTAGAACTCCTGACTTATGTAAGCAAAGTGTTTTGAGATCCTATTAGTAAAGGAAGCATAGAAAAGGAAAGCTGTACAAGAAGATAGCTGGCAAGAAACACCAGCTCATGATAGACCACCACCTGTGGTGCCATCATCTCACAATATACCCTTTTCTCCTTTCAATTAACACGTCTTAGCTCAAACCTTATCAAAATATTTGCACAGATGCAGAGGTGAACATGGACCTCAGAACTTTCTTCAAGGCAAGGGAAAATGTTTCCTCGTGGAGAAAACTTATTAACAGTCAAAGCAATGATGGAATCAGCTCTTGGGGCAGCTCCAAAACCACCTACTCAAAAACTTGCAAGGAAGAGAGTTAGACACAGATCCTGGTGGCATAATTAGTATTTCCTCTGGTTTGGCTCTTGTTATTTCTATTCACATCTATTGAAAGAAAAGAAAAATAAAAAAATTAAGTGGTGATTGTGTTCCCCAGCAGAGCTGATTGTGATTTCCATTTTGCAGGAGATTTTAATTTCTCTTATATCCACAACCAGGCTGACAAAACCAAACAACAACTTCTAATTCCTATTTCCCCCTGTTGACATCACCAGCTGATACAAATTTGGGAAAGCTGCTTACATAATTCGGTTCAATTGATACGCTGGTGTTGTCCCTGGGCTGAAGAATGTGTATAGCTATGTATGTTTGCTTCTCACTGTCCCTTCGGCAAAGGAAATGGAGAGGCAAATGGAAAGAAAGGAAAATTTTAACCTGTTCATCTACTTCCTTCTTTCTGTGCAGTTTTCTGCCTGATATATAGAAAACTAGGGTGTGTGCCAATTAATATTTTCGTGAAAGATAAACAGTCTGTATATACGAGATAAGCAGGTGGACACTAATCGTGTTTTGAGTTTATGTTCTGTGTATGCTTCTTCTTGGTCCTACTCCTCCCTTCATTCTTTAATTTGTATAAGCATGTAACACAGAAAAAACACTCACACAGTCAGCTTCCCAGTGCACGTGGTGTAGAAGAGAATGAAGGATTAATCATTAAAACACTTTCGTTTAGTAGTGTCTGCATTAGGAACACCTTGATAGGCACACTGACAACAACATTGTCAGGCACAAAAAAACTTACACAAATGCACTTCAATTTGGCCCTAATTTCTGAGAATTAAGTATATATTAAAGACGCAGAAAACTCCTCCCCTAAACTTAATTGAGGAAGGGCATGAGACACCCTTTTATAAATATCAGCACACGTTGTTGTCAATAAATCGATTTTGTATTTTGTATATTTGATTTGCATCAAAAATGATGAAGAGAGACATGCTGCTGTGTGACTTTCATTGTAGCATCAGTATCATATCCTCCACTTCTCCAGATATAAAAGATAGTTTAAGATGGTTTTGGAAACTTATGGGTGGGCAGTATCTGTGCTGATATTTTGCTGTATGCCTGAATTACATGAAGGACAGTTCCTAGCTGCTGATGGAGCACTGCTGCATATGCCAGCTCTACCCATGCATGGCTCTTGCTGCAGGAAGCAAGAAGCATCAGTGGGTCTTTGAACAGAGAACCAGGAGTGGAAGCATCCTTGCTCAATGAGCTTAAGGGGATTTAGAGTAGTCTAACCTGAGCTCTTAGCACAAATGTAATCATATTGCTTTGTAGGATCAGCCCTTGTTTTATAGCAATAGTGGAAACCTTGAGGTAAGTTAAATTGTCGGAGGCAGTGAAACAATGACAGATCTGTCCATAGACATCCAACTGAAGGTAGCACTGGGACTGCAACCATGCACAGCAAGATGGACACACAATGGGGAAAAGAAAAGAAAACCTCCCCTTCACCCCTCACTCTCTCAACCCACCATCCTGCATAACCTCCCATAATTTGAAGCAAGACAAGAAAGTCAGCACTTCGCACCCTCCAACAGCTTTGACATGACAGGTATGGTATTTTCTTACCCACAGAATTGCCAAGGAAATCCGCCCTAGCAAAAGTGCAAAAGTTTTCAGTATAAGGAGGTGGGGTGCAAAAACTGGCTTCTAGGCAAAGGTTGAAATGACTCAATCTGAAACAAAATGTAAAGCAATTACTGCCTAGAAAAAAAAAGATCATGCTGACATTTAGAGGCTGCAGTGATAGTATCTGTCCCTTCCCAGGCTGACATAAGCAGCCTTGATTTCATCCCAAAATGATTTTATTTTTGTTTGTTTGATATTTAGGATATCCTTTATTTGGAGGTGGGGGGCAGCAGGACGGATTGCCTTAACTTCAGCTTTTGTGCCGAGAAGTAATTGCCACCCCAGAAAGGTAATTACATACGCCATTGTTTATACGCATAATAGGCCTGGAAAAGCATGTTCTACAGATAGGGAAAAAAAAGAAAATCCTGCTTTCACATCAGGGCGGAACACTATGCAAAGTGACAGATTGCCACAAATAGCATTCAAACCCTTGCACAGTAGTGGTTGATTTTTCTTCTGGGGAAGAGGGGGAAGGAATGAAGGCTATGGAATAGGGTGGAAAGGGGTAAAAAAAGGAAGACAATTTTGTTCAACAGCCACAGAAACATACACTGTGGTTTTTGCTGTCTTGATTGCTGCTAAGTGAACCTGATCTTTAAGTTGTTTTTAAAGTCACTGCCTCAAAGGGACATTTTCTGTTGCCATCTTGTGCAAATACCACTTCTCCTAAAGTGGCCTTAATTTGAATTGCTTTGAAAGCAGACCAGATAATCTGCTAGAATATGTTGTGGCATGATGCATCTTCCCTTTGTGCCCTTAGTACCATGTAGAAAGTGAATTTAGCTCAGAAAAGGACAACAAGCCTCTTTCCCCCTCTCCCATTGTAATAGAGTGAAAGAGTAAAACAAACAGTGTGCTGTGATATCAAACCTCTTTCAGATTTTTTTTTAATGCAAAATATGTATTTCTTCAAAATATTGAAAGTTTCAGTGCTGAACAAAGAAAAGAAATGCATACATATTTCGATATTGAACCAAGCATTGTTAGATGCTGAAGCAATTCATAGCAGGGCTATTCTCTGTGGCAGTGTCCAGCAAATTGCATGAGCTGCTTGTTAGGCTTGACAACAGTGTTTTACCTAACAAAGGCCTCAACAGCTCAGAGCAGAGGAATGTCAAAATGAGCACATTTCACACACAGATGTGTGACCATTATAGTCTATAAGAAGATGCATGGGGTGGAGGGAAGAGGCTGGATGCTGGGAAGGCTAACAGTTAGCAGTAGGGACATGGCCCTACTGACCACATTTAATCAACCCTTCTGTAAACAATTCAACATTTTCATTGTTCTCTAAAAACTAATAAAGAGAAACAAGCACTTTTCATTCATCTTGAAGTAATTTTCTGTCAGATTTGAGCCCTTTGTGGCTTACAGCTTGTGCATTGCTAGCTGTGTGATACAACAACTATTTCAATTTATTTTACAAACTCTGGCCATTCACATGTCAGTTAGTGTTCACCAAGCCGGCATCTGAAATTGTGCAGTTAACGAGTTTTACAACATTTCTATCAAGAGAAACTGTTTAGCATAACTGACTCTTAAGGAGTTATTATACCTCTAAAAATCCATTTTAAGGGGCATTATTTAAATAAAATAGAAAAACGGTTCACTGCCTTTTAAAGGGGCTACAAAAAATGTCCATCAGATCCAGTGCAGTAATCCTCAGCTTAAAGCACTCTTGAGAGCACTTCTGGGAATTATCAGCATAATGAAATGTTTTGTGAAATGTCCAGATAGATTCCTCTACTCAACAATTTAACTGCACTATATTTATTTTCCCTCTAGTTTTTAAAGAAGTGAATACTTTTTTGAGGTGATGATTCTACATTGTGTATATTAACTGAATGCATTTTTGTCAAGGCTGTAGTATAACTGAGGGGTTCAGTCTGTGTACAATCTATATGCATTTGCACAGCAAAAAAAAAAGTCGAGCACTTTATGTTATTCTCAGCTCTAAAAGGGTTAAATCACAATGAGGCTTATGCAGATTTGCATTTCTCTTGTAGCATATTTTTCTTATACTTAAGAACTTATACAATGGCACCTATAAAAAGCTATGTCGAAAATAATTCTTAAATTGCTCATAAGAACTTATAAAAATGAAATTTGTTCAGAACTGCTCCAAAAAGGAGAAATTTATGAATTTTAACTTAATTAATAGATATATTTTAACTATGGCAACTAATGATCCAAAACTCTTAATACCTGGAGTCTACAATTGTGGACTCTACAGCATTTACTTGTCAGTCTCAGTATCTTAAACCACCTAATGGAGTAAACCCCATGTTTGCAATGTAAATTAGTCACCATTTCTGCCTAAAATGAGTACTGGCAAGAGAAAAATTATATTAGAGTACAATTACAGATACAGTAGGAACAGTATGTAGGTATATGTGTAAAATACGCACATAGATAAGGGCAACACATATGCAGGGTTGTACCCAGTGTTATTTGCTCAGTAGGACAACAAAAAAGGTGAAGGGTCTTGAGGGGAAAATGTATGAGAAGTGGCTAAGATCACTTGGTCTGTTCAGTCTGGAGAAGAGGAGACTGAGGGGGAAACTCAACTGAGTCTACAACTTCTTGGTCAGGGGAAGAGGAGGGGCAGACACTGATGTCTTTGCTATGATGACGTGGGGCAGGGCCCAGGGAATGGCCTGAACTTGAGTGAGAGGAGGTTAAAGTTGGATATCATAAAAAGGTTCTTTAGCCAGAAGGTGGTTGGGCACTGGAACAGGATCCCCAGGAAAGTGGTCAGAGCACCAAGACTGTCAGAGTTCAAGCAGGTCACAAAGTTCAAGAAAAACAATCCTCTTGGGCGCATGGTGTGACACCTGGGGATGGTCTTGTGCAGGGCCAGAAGTTGGACTTGATGATCCTGACAGTCCCTTGCAACTCAATATATTCTCTGATTCTGGGATCAGTTGTATCTAGTTCCACTAAAAGCCTCAGTATTATGTGTCAGAAAAAATTGTCATGGTTCTTCAGTGTTTTTACATTCATTCTAAAACAGAGAGACTAACACCATCACCCCTTGAGATTTTTTGATAGATACTCCGTAACTTTCGTGCACAAGACACCTAGACAATAATTTGTGGTCTTGGTGCTGTCTTGGAGCAAAAGTATAATCTTTCCTGAAGGTATAATCCACAATCACTGTAGGCAGTACTACAGCAGCAGTGCCAAAGAAGCTGCCTCTCAGAATCTACCAAGACAGAAATGCATGTAGGATGGCTTCCAGACTGGCAAATCTATGATTGATCAACTATACTAAGTGAGATAATGGACACTTTCCTAGCACTTGAGCTACAGCTCAGTTTTGCAAGATGTCAAACATTTGTGCACTGTCTGTACATATTAAGTTTTAAGCAGTCACTGGCAGAATTGGCTAAAGCAGCAGGCTTTTTTATGACTGAAATCTTTATTGGAGTGGTGTCATGCTCCTTAGCACTCTGCTTAATGCCTTGGCATAGCAAAGCATATAAAGCAAGAGAAAAAGGAGAGAGTTTTAAAAATATGCTCAAATTTATGTTAGAATCGGTGGAAAACTTAACTACACTTAAATAATATATGAGTGGTTATGCTACTGAAAGGTAGGGAGAGATGAAAGCCATCAGATTTCCAGATACTAAAAATTTTGGATGATGAAACTTGAAAGCACTCACTGCACAAAATAGAAGTGTATCCAGGGCTAGAGAGAAACGGAAGGGGGAATAGACCAGAAATGAATTTTGTAAGACTGACCACACAGGCAAAGCAACTGAAGGAACAAAGGACTGAGCTGAATTTAATTCTAGAGACACTTCACAATTGTATATATTCACGTCTAGTTGTTGGCTTTCTGCATGGTCAACCAGTAGATGCTGCAGCAGGAGCACTAAAGGTCTGCTGGAGAGGTGTAGAAACAGGTCATTAGGATACTCTATACAGTGCTCCCATATTTATAGGATATGACTTCTCTTTACAAATCCTGCTTCTTTCTGCTTCTTGGCCTGAAAGAGAGTTTTGATAGGAAATTCAGCGCTGCATCTTCAATCAAGGGCAGCAGCAGGAGGCCTGAAATGAAAAAAGAATGTATAAGACCTCTTCTCCTGTGTGCTGAAGAGATGCAAAAGAGGCAAACACTTAAGTAGAAGGTAGGATAGGAGGCAGCTTGACTGCAATCATGCATTTATTTTAGCACAGTTAATTACTGTCATGTAATTCCCATGAGCTTAACTAGTATGGCAGCAGGATTTTTTTGTCACCTTATTATTTAGACATAATGTTGACCAAAATGGAAGCAAATATTTTTCAACCATACACACAGATTTTTTTGTTCTGGAGTGAAGGTCTTTCCCTTTTGGGGAAACATCTATGTAAAACAACAGAAAAAGAAAATATAAGGTGAGTTTTATGACAGATTTATTTGTGACAAATAAAAAGTCCATAACTGATTTTTTGTGTAACGAAAGATTTGATACTTGTTCCACTGATTTTTCATTTGTTCATACAGGTTCAACTTTTTGCCCAGGAGTTGTTTCACTTTTCTCTTTTCTAAAAGAAAAAGAGAAAAACTAAAACTTGTTTTTCCCCTGCAAGTAAGGTGCACACCTAACTTACAGGAGACTGTAACAGGTCTTGGAGATACACAGGCTTGAAAGGGTCTCAGCTGGGGTGCAGACAAGCTCTGACTATTCCTTCCTGCAGGCCTGTGTGGGGTAAAGTCCCTACTGATGAGCTGTGGGTGGGAAACACCTGGTTCATTAATTATTTTACTGAGAACTGTCTTGGCTATCCTTTGGCCCACACTGAAGTCTACTGAAGTATGAAAGTATGAAGCTCTAAAGTATGAAAGAATATTATTATTTTAATCCTGTACCCATATGAGCAGCCAGTCTTTTGGTCCATATCCCTCTGTGCTGCTGGGCTAGCTATTTTCTCTTTTATTCCCAGAAAAACAACACTTCCATTATAAGGAGACATGGTCAGTCAGGGAGCATGGTCACCTGCCTAAGTGTGCTTTATCTCTCCAGGGAAATTGTTGTCCTTTCTCCCTTTAGAGAAGACTTGTGAATGTTTTACAACATTGTGACTGAATTAAAAGAATAATGTTAATGACAAGTGAAGTTACTGAGACACCATAATTTAGGTTTAGGTAGACAAGTCTTCAAATTATAATTTAAAAACATTAAATATAATAGAGAAATAACCCAAAATTTGAACACATGCAACATCAAAGCTGATACTGTGCACTGAAGAAGACATTTATATTCACAGTTTCTGTCCCTAAGTTGGTGACAATCTAAACACCAAGTTCCCTCACATTAAGCAGAGCTATGTATCAAGATAATGAGATGCAAGCCCACATCAGTCTGGTACCATGACTAATAATACCAACAAGCTTTGTTTTAAATATTTCTGACCTTTGATAGGAAGAAGTAAAACATGATGAAGAAAAAGTGGAAAAATTGCATTAAAAAAGTGAAACATTTTCTTTTAGCTAGTCTTTTGTATAATGTCAGGTGATTTAGTCTGGATTTCCTTGACATTTTGGGTTTGACAAATGATGACACATTTATTTGCCATGACTTCAAAATTTCATTCATAGACTTTTAACACAGACTCTCCAGCCTGTGAAGTTGAGTTCTGGTTGATATAATCATCTCTGTAAGGGCTGGACGTGCAGCCTACCTCTATTATTCCCAGAGATGCTTATAAAAAATTAAGACATTACAGCAAGATTAATCTTTGTTGATTTTTTTTACCCTGGCTTCCAAGAAACAGACCTTTTTTTTGGGAAGGTTATACACGTCCAAGTAAGTTTGAACTCATTAGCTAATTGCAGCTGATTTTCTAAGGGAGTGGAAGAGATTGTGAGCCTAACAGCAGAGCAAGAAGCTCAGCACTGTATCTCACAATGGTCAGGTATATTCCAATGACATGTGGCAGGTTCTTTCCCATCCCATTGACTTATTAATATCAATGTCAATTGCCAAGTATTCTCCCTATTGTTTCTGAATAATTTCTGGATCACTAATTTTGCCCATAGTCCCTTCACTTTCTCTTCGCCTTTCAGCCAAGTCAAGCACAACTCAACAAAAAGACAAGTTTCAACCTCATGCTATCAGTTGCTGTAAAATGCAAGATTAAGTTTGAATTCACAAAAAATTTTGCTACTTCATAAGCATGGTGATCTGCTTATTTTTAAGAGGAAGGTATTAAAGGATACGTAACCCCCCATATTTCTGTAACCAATTGCACCAACCCCAGAGGGCAGAAATAATATGTGATTACCACTTAATAAAAAAAGTTCATGAACACAACCTACCACAACAGGCTGTTGGAACCTGTTGAAACCACTTATAGAAATACCAAAAAAAGCACAATGGATTACAGAAGGAAGAAGAGAGTGAATAGAAGAAAGAAGAAGAAGAAGGAGCAGCAGCAGCATTGCAGTCTACCTTGAGAACCTGAAGCTGATTGGTTATGCTGGAACTTGGAAAAGATCAACACCTCAGTTGACATAAAATGTGCAGACATACCCATTGAAAGAAATGTTAGGGAAACTTCTCTGAGGTGCAAAGATGGCTAGCAAAAACCCTCTTCTGCCGTCAACTGGGTGAATAACCAGTGGACTGGACATCAATGAGGCTGTCCTGGAAGTGGGATCAGCCCTGCAAGAACTATCAAAAACTGAATTGGGTGGAGGAGTAAAACTGAGGCTTACAACTCGAGCTTTAATAGATTTCTGTCCTCGAAGTGGTCCTGGTGTATGAGAAGCTTTTGACAGCAAACTGACAAGGAGGTTGAGCCACATATCTCTGGACTAGACCTAAGCCTTTGTCATCTTAGCTGGCATTGGGACTGCTGAGATACATTTCCTCAGGGAGGGGAACACCTTGTTTGTTTGGACACTGCCATTTTCTTCAACTAAACTAGAATTTCTGCTTTCACCGAGTGCAGGATTCACACGCTTTTGTCTGTCTCTGGGGAATTTTCTTCTTATGAATTACAATGGCATCATTGATAAGGTGATTTTCCTGGGGAGGTTTGCAGTAGGTTTGCAAGTCAGACAGAAGCCCTAGCTAGCAATCACTTGAGCAACAAATAATAACTTTAATGTCCTGGAATGCTAGTGGTTGATATTTCAGGAGTAGCTTTTATTTATCATTCTGTATGTCAACTACCTACCTCAGATGGTAGTGTTAGCTGTTCTATACAGATGAATTGCAAAAATAAAAGTACTGCACTTCAGATATTTTTGCATTATAAAATCCACAATATCTTAAAAATAAAAGTCTTCTTGAACAGAAGACAGTGTGGACAGTTGACATTACTTACATTTTATAGTCAGTCAGGGCCTATAATCACAGTCACATTGTGCCATTGCTCATTGACAAGTTCTGCTCTTCGGGACCTAACCTAGAGCTGGGAAAGTATCTATTCCTATGCTCCTGAAGACACTATGATTTGAGCAGTGTCAACAGAAAGTGCAAGGGGATCTACCACTCACTGCCCTTTTTAGTTACAGAAGTTCACACTAAATAATCAGAGGAACTGAGGCAGGTGTGTCAAGTGCTCTGATCACACCAAAGCCAGCACATATTGACTTCAGTGGTTTTGAACCAAATTCCTTCTTCTCTGTCAGTGGAAATATCAAACTGGATAATTTAGTAGCCTCCTAATATCCTATGATCTTTAGCATTCCAAGACAGGGGAGAGAAAAGGAGAGTAGAAAGATTTCCCCCAAATTGCTTGTGTGTTTTATTCACTCTAACAAGTCCTTGCAGTACTTCATGTGCTTTGGCACTAGTTCAGCTGATAGGGAAACATGTATTTGCAAGATTCACCTGTGGCCTACTAACATGGGATCTGAGTCTATGTGTTAGAGCTTGAGCAATAGGTCAAATTCAGATTTCAACATTTCATAGATAGGTACTTCACAGAGACAACCACATGTCAGGAAAACAAAACCCAAGAACCAGATAAAATCAAAGAGTGATTTGTTCTGTCAAAACAAGTAAGAAAAATGCAACTTGTAGAATTTTTTTTTTTTTGTGTGTGTGTAATTCCATTCAAAAGACCAAAAATTAGGCTTTTCAAAAATAGGGTAAAAATTGCCCCTTCAAATCGTAGTACATAGATCTGTGACACAGGGCTCTCTTAAAAGTGATTTGCCCAGTTATCTTGGGTATATATTCCAGCTGTACATTGAACTACTCACAGCTGCAAGCTAAAAATTTATCACATCACATAGTTCTCTGATGCTGTAAGTACTTACTAATGCAAGTTGTTCTAAATGATCTCTGAAAGAAATAAGACTAACTTTCTTAAACATCTTGATGTTTTCCACAAATATTGTAGTGCTGTCTATGTTTAAAGTATATATCCGTTTGCCTAATTTATTTTACATTTATTTTATTAAAATGATGCTTCATGTAGACTCTTAAATAAATATATTCTGGGTATATATTAATTTATAAATTTGGTTAATACATTATATCTTGCTAGATTTTTATAAATGTGCTCTTACTAAGCTTGTTAAAATAATAAATTAATTTTAAAATGGCAGTTGCACCAGTGTATCTATTGTTCAGCTTAAGACAGCGCAGAAGACAGTATACATCTAAAGAGTCAAGGGGTACCAACCAAATGTACAACCAAAGTATCCCTTATTTAAAATCACAACTGGCTTTCTAATTGTCTCTGTGTTGGGTGCTAGATATTGTTTTAGATATTGTTTACCACAGAACAGGTCCACTCAGGGTGTAAAAGGTGTCTTTCTCAAAGTCCTATGCAATAATTCCTATATAAACTCTGAAAATGGAACTGATAAAATGTCAGTGATTACAATACAAAGAAGTTAAATATTACAGCTAATTTTCTCACTGAAATCTAATCCAGGGATTAGCAACAATGGGAAATCTGTTTTATTTGCATTTAATTTGTACCTTCACACTATTATCTCCCATGTTTTAGTTTCAGGAAATGTGGTTCAGGCTATTATAACCACATTTCATGCTGCAGTTGCACTGTTATTTGAGCTCTATGTTAGGAAATGACTTACTGAAAAAATAAAGCCAGCATACTTTATTTTAATTATACTAGAGCTGTGTCTAAGTACAAAAAAATAGTACAGCATATATTTAATATGGAGCATGGATTAACAGTTTTATGAGACATAAAATCTATTTATATCATTTTCTATTTACAAATCAGTTATATATCTTTCAACAAAACAAATGCCTATAGTGTAAAAATGAATAAGGAGAACATCAAACTAGCAATCACGTAAGCAGTAAATAACATCTTAATTGGCCTGGAATGCTGGAGCTTGATTTTTTTGGAACTAGGTTTTATTTATTGACCTATATGGCATATTTATCTTTCCAGTGATTTGTACAAGTCTATACCCTTTCCTCAATATTAGATCCATGTATGGCTTTATACTGCAAATCCCATTTGGGGAAATAGCCAAGGAAGAGAAGAATCGTTGCTTCTGGAAAAGCCATCCATTTAAAAACTTTCACTGAGGCAAGGATAACTTCTCAGTTTTTACACTTTGTCTTCTGATGAAAGAGAAGGGGGCAGAGGGAGAGGGAAAAAATGCTGCTATTATGCAGTTGCCACCCAATGAATGTTTCAACAGTCCTTTACTCTTCGCTGGTTTGGCAGTGACAAGAAAACAAGGAAGGATCCCTTGTGCACTGGGAAATGTTGTTTAAATGCTCCTGCCTATGTTCCTTTTACCAGTGAGACTAGCAGGCAGAAATGGGTATGGTGGGCTTATACATGGTCTGCAATTTCTGGATTTGGTTCTTCTCAGGAGCATTTGTGCAGATTTGTTCTTAACACCCACAGCATACTCCAAGCCACATGGCACTTCACCCCACGCTTCGCACAGTACTATGCAGCTGAGAACTGGCAATTTCAATCTTCCTCCACAGTGGCGTCTGCTGGGGAATTCTCCTCCTTGCTGAAACATAGGTGTCTGCTGCTAAGTCACCCCTTGAGGAAGAGGGAAATTTATCAATGACTCTTTTCTTTCTTATAAAAATGTAGCTGAAAATGTCATGGTGGAGATACCACTCGATTGCTTTGCTTAAAACTGCTTCTGCTGTTGACTGTGGAAAAAAAAGGTTTACAAACAGCCGTGTTGCACTTGCCCATCTTCTGCTTTTATGAAAGTGATGCTATAAACACAGAAAAGATCGTGTTCTGATAGCTGTCATTGCTCTAGTATAACCTTAGCTGTCTGGAAACGAGCTAATTAAATTTTTTGGTGTGTCTTTTAGAGAATACATTTGCATTTGACATAATTAGTGGTAGGCAGATCCTGCTATATCCAGGGGGAATCTCAAGACAACTGCTTTGCTGACTATTAGTGCCTAATTTCTGAATGTCAAATCCTGCACATCTTAATTTCTAGAGAATAAGCTCAATTGAACTTGCTCCCCAGTTATGCAAAAACTGTTCAGATAAAACCAAGTGGACACGAATGTAATGAATGTGGTTATTAAATTGTTTCAATTGAAAGAACCCTATTCTTATACCATCATAATGGGAACAATTTATCCCCACTGATCAGCCTGTCTCTTTTTTCTGAGCTCTCTTTGATCTTGAAGCATATTGCAGTGGTGTGTCCTATTGAAAAGCAAAACTGGGGCAATTTTAATGCTTTTGTACCTTACCAGTGCTCTATTTTTTCGTTGTTTAAAAATAGCTGTTAATTATAAGTGCAGTTTAAATGTCTCAAGTGACCCAGAAATGCAGGTTGGAATGAGACAGATTGTGTGTCTCATATAAAACAGATGTACTTTCACAGAGCATCCTGAATTCAGCCCTCAATATGTAACCTTCTCTAAGGTTGAGTCAGGTATTGAGCTTGTCTAGCTTTTGGACATAAAATCCCACAGATTTTGAACAATGAAGACAAAACTTCATCTATATTTACCTCAAGAATAAAAAGCCTCTTTTTCTGTGTGGGTGTATTTTGCTAGTTGTGGTTGATGGGATGAGGGCATTTCCCGTTGACTCCAGAGGGAAGTATACCTCATTTAATCTCCACCTCTTCTACCTCTTAATGTAATAAACCTCATGCCCTTAAAGAACACTTGTAGCAATAAACTTTCAGAAGATGGTCTTATTTTCACTGGATTAAGCACTGCACAAGTATCAGCCATACCTTGCTGATATAAAATTTCAAGCTTCTGTGTTTTGAGTGGCCCAAAGTAGTTTTTTATTTTCTCTTCTGTCAACAATTGCTTTTAACTTATGTCTGTGATGAGGTTCATCAAGAGAAGTCTGAAAAGTAGGATGCAAATAAATTAAGGCAAGACGATGATTTACTGGAGGGCCCGAACAAATCAGTTATTTATATGTCTATATATTCATATGTTGTTAGACAGCAAGTTCAGACATTTCTATACATCGACAAGACTTGGTTTCAACTTTTTAATTAGAATAAGCTGTCAAATGCATTGAGTTTGCTGAGCTCTCCCATGTCCCTGAAGATCAGTAGTACACATTTCAAAGACACCACCACTTCATGGAACTGAATGGGTTGATGGTGAAGGAAGCCAAGGATCAACTAAGCTTGGATTGTACACTGAGATCTCAGTCATTAGGAGACACTGACATCCAGCTAAGGGCTGGAAACTGCAGGAATAATTAGTCTGTGAGTGTGGAAGAACCTGCCTGCTCTGGAGAGGAGCAGCGCACCTGATCCACAAGACCATTTTAAATCTTTTTCTCTCTTTTTGGCTATTAAGTATCACATACAATTTTTTTCTTCAGGTCAGCTAAGAATAAGGTGGAGAAAAAAAAACAAAGAAAAAGGAGATAATAATCCCTCAGGATATCCAATTTTTTTTGGCTAATAAATACTTTTTCTTAGAAGACCCAGAATTTTATGGCTCATGTTAAGACACATCCTCACATATAAGAAATACACATGATGAATAGAGGAAAATCCTCATTTGATAGTGGGAACAACTACACAATTTTGTTTCCCACTCTCTGGGAAACAATTTTCAATTCAATACTTAGAAAAATTCTCCCGAATCTCAGAGGATGTTAAGAAAATATAATATATTGCAATACTGTGAGCTCAAGAGAAGCCACAGACCTCACTGTTTTCTAACATCAGTCCCTAAAAGACCACACTGATTGTATCTGCCCTTGGGAACTTTCTGTAACTTTTGTTATGGAAACAAGAGTGCTTCCTTTAACTATTCCCACTTTTAATACTTAATGTTATTACAATGAAAAACAACAGATTTGATAGTAGCTGAAATGATAACACATCTATATTGGAAATAAGAAAACTGATATTAGGAAATAGTGTTCATCAGTTATCACTGTCTTTCTGCCTTTTAAGGACAATATTTCGGTACATAAAGGATTCTCAAGGCAGAGATGTCAGCAGAAAATTTGCTATTAAAACTCCATGGGCTTTGTTTTAGCTTCTAAATTTTCACATTGTTATTTTGTGAAGAACAAGGCAAGGGCTGAGCCTCAGTTTAAACACCTGCGTGAGTTAACCACCCCTTTGACAAAGCAGTGCAAACTCAGACTCAGGCATATACTTAGTAGAATTGAGTGTGGGATGGATACACACTTCAAAGTTCTCCAGTAGTGAGAATATTAATTTGAATTTAGGTATTTTAACTGGACTCAATACCTTCTAAAGTGACTTAAGCAGGGATAGCTGTCCTGCTAGAGTTGTGCTAAGTTCAAGAAAGCTTTATTTCAAGGTGTTTTGGGCCAACATTAATTTCTGTGTTTTAATGTTAAATTTCTATTCTCCAATGGGTGACAGTTGACAGTGTTACTATACAAAAATCAACGCGGTTTGATATATGAAGTAACAACTGCTATATGACACATCCCAGCCCTCCCTAGCCTGTCCCTCCCCTTATGCCCCCACCTCTGCACACACACAAAGGATAGGTTATCAGCTGAGGAAAGGTTAGAAATGTTTTTCTTTTCATAGAAATTGGCAAACCACAAAATTTTTGTCTCTGAAACGAAAGAAGTAGAGTGGGTCACAACACGTAAGGAGCAATCACGGAGCAACAAGTCTTTACGGAGACAGAAGTCACAAAAACCTTTTTGAAATCCACAGAGAAGATCGTACAGGTGATCTAAATAAGAAACAAAAGGATGACAAAAGAAAGCAGACTGAAAGATTAATAGCCAGCAGTGATAGAGGCCTGCTGCTTTACATGTACTTTATTACCTGTACAAACAGGTCTCCATTGAACTGCTGAGCTGGTTGTACGGACTAGTAGTTCTATTTAGATTTGGAAAAGTTCATGCAAATATACTGAGTTTTTGTGTTGGTAACATTACTTAGACTTTTTAAAAGTCTAATAAATTTTTCACTAGATTCCTGTTTGTCAGGTAAAAAATCCCACTGTGCCATTATGCTTTCTGGCGATAGAAATGTTATGTTTTCTTCCCTTAGTTCAGACATAAAACAGAGCAGCTGTATGTTGTACATCAGACAGAACACATACAAGCATATAAATGCTTTTTATATTCAGTCTTTGCATTTGCTTACATGAACTGCAATGAGTGAACCTAAAATATCCCTCTGTTTCAGAGAGGGATCCAATGATTTAAAAATCTATGATCCCTCCAATGAAGCCATCTTTCCACTCAGGATTAATAAAGATTTTGCTGTCATTCTTTGTCTCATTTCAGACTCTAGGTGACTGAGGGCCTTTGGAGGAGGCAAGAACAAGGTCAGGTGTATTAGTTTAGGATAAATTAGGGGGAGAATCTCTAAAAGGGAGTCCCCTCAAACAAACCTCCACCACCCCTCCCCCCCAGCCCGGGGTTGGGAAGGAAATTATTTGGAGGAGAAAAAGTGGAAAAAACCAGTTTTATTGACAAATGAAAAAAACTCTCCCCACCCCGAGTGGAAGGAAAAGCTCAGGTTTACTCAGGAGGAGGGCACGAAGCTTCTTTGGCAGGCTCCGGGTCTTCTCAGACATCTCGGGTCAGATCAGTTCCAGAGCCGGTCCAGTCTTGCGGGGGGGGGGTGGGGCGTGGGGCGGCGGGCAGGGAAAGGGAAAAAAGAGGGGGAAAGAAAAAAACGGAAGGCAGGCAGCAGGAGAAGCAGCAGCAGCAGCAGCCGAAGCTACAGAGGGTCTGAAGCTAATTACACTCCCACAGAGAAAGAAATCTTGGCCGCCTATGAAGGAGTCCAAGCCGCCTCAGAGGTGATTGGCACTGAAGCACAACTCCTCCTGGCACCCTGACTACAGGTGCTGGGATGGATGTTTAAGGGAAAGGTTCCCTCCACCCATCACGCCACTGACGCCACATGGAGCAAATGGATTGCCCTCATCACTCAGCGCGTCCGTATTGGAAACCCGAATCGCCCTGGGATTGTGGAAGTGATCACCAACTGGCCGGAAGCTGAGAACTTCAGTCTCACCGAGGAAGAAGAACAAGAGCAGGTAACCTGGGCTGAAGAAGCTCCACCATATAACCAACTGCCAGCAGAAGAAGCATGCTACGCTCTTTTCACTGACGGTTCCTGCCGCATCGTAGGGATGAACCGGAAGTGGAAAGCAGCCGTATGGAGCCCCACGAGACAAGTTGTACAAGCCACTGAAGGAGAAGGTGGGTCAAGCCAGCTTGCCGAACTCAAAGCTGTTCAATTGGCCCTGGACATTGCTGAAAGAGAGAAGTGGCCAAAGCTCTACCTCTACACTGATTCGTGGATGGTAGCTAATGCTCTGTGGGGCTGGCTGGAAAGGTGGAGAAAAGCCAACTGGCAGCGTAGGGGAAAACCAATCTGGGCGGCTGATGAGTGGAAGGACATTGCCACCAGAGTAGGGAAACCACATGTGAAGGTCCGTCATGTAGATGCCCATGTCCCCAAGAGTCGGGCTAATGACGAGCACCAGAACAACGAGCGAGTAGATCAGGCTGCAAAGACAGAGGTGTCTAAGATAGACTTAGATTGGCAGCACAAAGGAGAGTTGTTCCTAGCTCGATGGGCCCATGATGCCTCAGGTCATCAGGGCAGAGATGCCACCTATAAGTGGGCACGAGACCGAGGGGTGGATCTAACCATGGACAGCATTTCTCAAGTTATCCGAGACTGTGAGACATGCACTGCCATTAAGCAGGCCAAGAGGATGAAGCCCCTCTGGTATGGAGGGCGCTGGTCTAAGTACAAGTATGGGGAGGCCTGGCAGATTGATTACATCACACTGCCTCAAACCCTCCAAGGCAAGCCCCATGTGCTGACCATGGTAGAAGCCACCACGGGACGGTTGGAAACCTACCCTGTGTCTCATGCTACAGCCCGCAACACCATCCTGGGCCTTGAAAAACAGGTCCTTTGGAGGCATGGTACGCCCGAGAGAATTGAGTCAGACAATGAGACTCATTTTAAAAATAATCTTATTAAAACCTGGGCTAGGGAGCATGGCATTGAGTGGGTGTACCATATCCCCTACCATGCACCAGCTGCAGGTAAAGTGGAGAGGTACAATGGGTTGTTAAAAACCACCCTGAAAACATTGGGTGGGGGGTCCTTAAAGAACTGGGAGCAGCATTTAGCAAAGGCCACCTGGTTAGTCAACACCCGAGGTTCTACCAACCGAGCGGGTCCTGCTCGGTCTCAGCTCCTTAATGTAGTAGACGGAGATAAAGCCCCAGTGGCCCATGTTAGAGGTTTGTTGGGAAAGACAGTATGGATCAACTCTACCTCGAGTACAGGCAAACCCATCCGTGGAATTGTCTCTGCTCAAGGACTGGGTTATACCTGGTGGATAATGCAGAAAGATGGAACAACACGATGTGTACCTCAGGGAGATCTGAATGTGGGGTAAGACTCATATGTCAGAAGGAAACAGATAAGTGTCAAAGGTCTGAGCAAGTAAAACGGATGGAAATGTGTAAGTGTCTAAGGTCTGAGTAAGTGAGGTGAAAGTTTTATTGTGTGTCCACTATATGGGATAAGGGGTGGAATGGTCTGGGTTGACGGTGCCTCTGTCCCATATCAGTGGACTGTTTTTGTTATGTCTAGCAGTGGCTGTTTTGCTCACGGGGTTTTTGCTGCTTCGGCTGCAGCTGCTGCTTGGCTGCTGCTGCTTGGGCTGCTGCTGCTGCTCCTGCTGCCTGCCTTCCGTTTTTTTCTTTCCCCCTCTTTTTTCCGTTTCCCTGCCCGCCGCCCCACGCCCCTCCCCCCCCCCCCCCGCAAGACTGGACCGGCTCTGGAACTGATCTGACC
This sequence comes from Phylloscopus whistleri, assembly GCA_017589585.1. Taxonomy (NCBI): domain Eukaryota; kingdom Metazoa; phylum Chordata; class Aves; order Passeriformes; family Phylloscopidae; genus Phylloscopus; species Phylloscopus whistleri. Next base: position 6,585,541 of record JADMLD010001013.1, on the reverse strand, counting down.
CGAGATGTCTGAGAAGACCCGGAGCCTGCCAAAGAAGCTTCGTGCCCTCCTCCTGAGTAAACCTGAGCTTTTCCTTCCACTTGGGGTGGGGAGAGTTTTTTTCATTTGTCAATAAAACTGGTTTTTTCCACTTTTTCTCCTCCAAATAATTTCCTTCCCAACCCCGGGCTGGGGGGGAGGGGTGGTGGAGGTTTGTTTGAGGGGACTCCCTTTTAGAGATTCTCCCCCTAATTTATCCTAAACCAATACATCAGGGAAACATGATCCATGAAGAAACCCCAAACAGAGGTTGATCAACCCCTAGAAATGAAGACTGTCAACAAATATGGTCACAATATTCCCCTGCTGAAAATTCTGGTGCCAAAGAGCAGCGAGATTTGTCCTTCCTAAACACAAAAATTTGTAGTAAAATTACTTATGGGCTTGAGCTGCAGGAAGGTGCAATCAGGCTGGATGCTGCAGTTTTTTGGGGGAATGGTTATGGGAAGATACTACAACCAAAACATGGTGAGGTGTAAAAGGCAGCTTTGACAAAAATAGTTTGGCAATCCTTTTGAAGTGTTTACAAACCCTTTGACTTTTTTCTTCTAACTGGTCTTTACCTTCCCTGTAACTCATTCCATTTCTTCCTACTCTAAGACTTCCAAATAAAGGTTTATTGTCTTCCACAAAACTGCATTTATCAATGTGCTGCTCCTTTCCTCTCTTTCCCCTTCCCTTGTGCAGTTTTTATCTCTTTGTTGCAGCTACCCACGCAGATCCAATCAACAAACCAAATTAAGTTTAAAAAGTGTAGTGCAAGGAGATAAATGTGATTTTGGTGGACCAAGAGCCTGTCTCTATATCTATGTTTTTAAGTCTTTCACAATTAGCAATTTTTGTTTTACCTTTTATGCTTAAACCCAAACTTGATGATCCTAAAACTGATGCCAATGTTTCAGCGGAAGCTATATTCATCTGAGTTTTGTAGTTGTCACTGCTTTATGCTATATTTTCCTAATGAGACTACTATTTTGCTTTCATTTCTTGCCCACAAGTTCCTTGGCATGCAGTGATGAGAAGCTTGGATCCAATTTCATGCTTATGTTATGGTAATTCCAAAACTGTTTCATGTAAACTGAACAAACTCTCCTTACGGGAGGTACAGAAATAGGATCCTTTCCAGACAGTGTCCTAATGGGCAAGCTTCTTTTGTCTGTCTGTAATTCCTACTCTTTGCTTTCTTTGTCATACTTTGCCTCATAGTCTGTAGTTCAATGAATTTTACTCTTGGTGATAGACATGCTTCAATGAAAAATGAAGAAAATATTCTGAATAAGGGTTTGCATGGTAGATAAGGCATTTTTTTTCAAGGAGGAGATCTTTTAATACAAGATGTAGAAGATAGATTTCAGATGGGGTAGGCTTCCCATTACAAAGTCGTTGCAGAAATAGGAGGGAAAACCACCTACCTCCCCATTGGTCCTGGAAAGAATGAGCACACATTACACACATTAGTTGGTTGGTGGTTTTTTTAAATTTTTTTTTAATTTATTTATTTATTTAGATGTACAATTGAGATATTGGTGACTGGAACTCACATCCATAGAAATTTAAGAAACTGTAGCTGGAGCAAATATCTTTTAGGAGAAATCAAGTCAATGATTGCCTGTTATGGTGCTCAAACATTGAGTTGTCTCAGGTGCTGGGTGGAGACCGAGTCAATGAATCTGTGACATGCTCTAATACTGGACCATACTGAACAACTGGGCTTTGATTAAAAAAAACATTTAGCTACATGCATATTTTTAAATACTTATATGAAGTGGGTTTATCATATACAGCACTGGTCCCATTTCCCAGGGCTTGTGCTTTGTGCTCCCACTCATTGCATCCCATGGCTGTTGCCAGTACTGGTACTCAATTCAGCGCTATCATCCACAGATTTATCAGGTGGTGTTTGTCATCATGTAGAGAGCTGTAGGCAGAACTGCCAAGAGGATGCTGCTGATTACATCTTTTGCTGTATTGGCTCTATTTGAGAGCAAAAGTAGAGAAAAAAATCCTTCAATAAGCTGCATAATTCTTCTGTAAATAATATTCCATTCAAAATAGCCAGGATATTTCTGCTGCCCATATTTCGCGCCATGCTATCCTTTAAGACAAACTTGTGTAAAGCTCAGGATGTTTTCCTAGGTGTTAAATCCACACTAATCACTGAGGAGGTAGGAAAGATGACATTCTTTCTGAATTTCTGTGATTCCTGGCCGTTTACTCCAAATCCATTAATACACAGGGATTTAGCATGATTGGACCTGCTGGTAGCCAATTAATTGACTGACTCTGTAGCTGGTGATAAGGAAAATGATTCCACTACAATTCAAACACTTTATTACATCCTGCCCCAAGTCAAAATTATATATATTTTCTAAATTTCAAGATGGAAAACAAGCTTTCAGTCAAAAGATAAAAGCTTTGTGCATAGGAAATTGTAATACAGTCTGTTATATTTTTATGTGAACTGAAGTTAGAAAACAGTTTTCTTCTGTCACAATTCCTTACTGCCACAAGGGAAAACTTACTTATTTGGTGTAGGAAAATGACTGCATTCTCAGAGGTCAGTTAAATTAATACATAATTGTAAATTAACTTAATTGATTTAGCTATGTGTGTTACTTGTGAATTTTATCCATAAAGAATGTGTGTGAAGATGCAAGAAAGAGTCCTGTTTCTAAAACAGTAGAGAAAATGTGATACAGTGGATTTGTTTCAACTTGATTTCCTGACTTGCAGAGAAACTTGGGATCAATCATGTAACTCTGCTGCACCTGACTTTTTCTTCTTTAAAATTATGATAATTAAAGCCCAGAATATCTTGTAAAGGGGTTCAGACAGAGATAAAAAATAAAAGCAAAGTGATGCTAGTTCCAAAGAACCAGATGAGGTTGGATTACTGAAGTCCCATAAGATATAAATGAGGAATTTTTTACTTCTAATCATAGCTAATTGCAACAAGGCTGTGATGAAAGTAATGGGAAGTTTAGGAAAATTTGATGTGACAGTGTGAGAGGAGACTGAAAAGATCAAATAGATTAGAGGGAAAATGGAATTAAAACTTGATCTTATTCTCCCTGGAGTCAATGATGAAATTCTCATTGACTTCATGATGTACAATTATCCAGGTTCAGAGGATGACCAAACAATATAAACATATATACATGAAAAAATGGTTTGGAGGATTTACCTTAATTCCTTAAGGTAAAGAAATGTCCTATGAGCAAAACTGCAATGGAGGCTCCTTAGAGCAAACAGAGAAATTGCTGTCCTTATGCAAAACTTCTGACAATTTGGCACTGTGCAAAGATGAACAGATCAGAAAAGGCAGAGAAAATTTAAAGATATCTACAACAACATATAAAAAGAATTCCTAAAAGCTAAGAAAATTTGCCATAGCTGAAACCTGGAACTGTGTTGAAATTAGGCCTAGAATTCTGTAGAAGCTATGCCCAAGGTAAACGTTCTATTTTGTGATTTTATGCACCTTTGGCCCTCTTGTCACTATCAAGACCTGATAAGACAGTTTCACCTATCTTCTGTTCTCATGAGTCAACACAGGCAGTGTTCTTCTCTTCTGTCCTTTTCAGGCGGGTTATGTATAATGGATTTATTCTAGTTGTTGAGAGCAGGAAGTATGGCAGATATCAGCGTTAAACATGTAATAAAACCAGTTACTTACTATTTGTTTCCTATGCATCGCTGTTCGGCTCCTACATAAACCTTTCATTTTTAGACTAACTTTTGGAAGCTGTTGGTTTGTGTTGGTGTCATGGGAACTTGGATCTTACATATGGAACTGCTTGAAGTGTGTGGGATTGACACACAGCCAGGTATTTCCATACAACCACTGTTACAACTTCTCTCAACCACAGGGATAATAACAACTGAATCAGACACTGCAATCAGACTACAGGGAAACAGATGTGTCCTCCAAAACATTATATTATTGTCTTTGGATTTTTCCCTTTTCCAATTGCTCAAAAAATTTAAAATATTTTTTCCTAAGTATTTAACATAAAGAAATAGTTTTTTTTCCATGTAATTTGTACATTGAAGGAGTTCAAAAAAATCTTGTTTGGATGACACATAAAAAGATGGTAATAATGCTTTGGAATTATATTTTTTAAAATGTTACTGTGAAAGTTTTCAAATTATTTGTGTGGGAGGAGAAAGGAAGACTAGTTAAACTAACAGTTAAATTAGACTCAAGCATCTGAATTTTACATTATTTATCTTTACCACAAAGCTGTGGAACTCATTGTCACAGAGTATAATGTCATAGGTGTAAGAGAAAACAGATAAGAATTTGATAAAATTTGTTGGGAGTCAATTTGATAATTGAAGGTTTAAATATGCAGGTCTCAGAGTTGCCCAGATGGTTTCTGGAGTGTACATCCTGTGTGCATGTGGTGAAGGGTGTCCCTCCTTGCCTCACCAGACTCTTTTCATAGGAGACTGACAAGTCTTGGGAAAGAAATAGCACAGTTCTTGAGTCAGTATGGTCCTTCTGAATCACTTACACTGTGCTAAGTCCATTGAAACCTGAATATTGCACAGGAATAGAGGTGCAAGGGTGCCTGGGGGGAGAGTGAGTGGTGGGAAGTAATGACACGCTGAGGAATTTGGAAGAGGCAGAAATCAATATTCACTTGAAGAGTGTGTGATACCTCAGGTGAAGAGATAAGCTAGAAATGATAGAAGTGGCTTTAAAGAACTTGTTCGCTGATTTTGAACAAGGTGTCTCCTTCCTACTTATCTCTCCTCACCAACAGCTTATGGAATCTGACAAACTTTATAAGATAGAGGATCGAACACACAAGGGAATAAAGGTGAAGTCTCTATGAATAAAGCATGACATGCAGAATTTTACAGATGAAGTACAGCTGAAGAAACACAAATGCTTTTTAGCTGGAGATAAAAACGACCATGCTTTAAGGGAGCTCCTCCAATCCTAGGAAGTACAAGACAGAAGTAAGGGCAACATTTTTCAGAGAGCTCTGTACAGCTGCCAGAACATTAGACCTCTGTGCAATCAGAAAGTAGAGGTAGAAAATAGCTTCACAGAACTGTCTCATTTTAATTAGTCTTATATGAAATAATGTTTATAGTCAGGAGGCTTTGACAGGTATAAGCAAATCACTCCCTCTCAATCAGTAGTTTAGGAAGAGTGTTATCTTAGATCCTCCTAAATATGCTGACATAAACACCTGAGCATCCAAGAAAACATGCTTTGAAAGTGAAGGCCGTGCTTAACAATGATTCTAATGTTTGGAATGCTGAATAATTTGCTTTATGGAACTCTGTTTATGAACAAAATGAAAAAAAAAAACAACAAACCCAAACGACCTAGAAATAATAGGACATGGTAGGCATGAAGGGACTGATTTTGCAGTGTTTGTAAAACCAGCTTCACTGAAGCCATGTGAATATGTTGAAGATTGCAAGTCTGGGTCTGCAGGAAGAATTTGAAAAATAGTGTGAAATCCAGATATGTCTTCAGTGCAATTCTCTGGCCAAAAATTTATGGAAAAAATGAATGATTTTTTACAATGGTACCAGAGCTATTTTCTAGTTTAAAATTTAAACACTGACCAGTCATGAATTTGTCACCTGGCAACCTTCTCAACTTCTGCTTAGTCCAGTTACTAACCATTAGACCTGGCAAAATCTCACATGCTTTGTTAGGGAAAGTGTATGGGCCGAAACCTGACCCACTCAAGTAGTGAGAATTAGGGTTCTCAGAATGGTTTCCATGTTCATAAATGGGAAGGATGTCTTCAAAACTGGGGGAAGAAAAGATAGCTTATAAAAGGTAATCCATGTCATTTGTGAATGAGCAGGTACTAAAACAAGAAGTCATCACTCATTGGAACACTTCTCATTCTGATGCATCATTTCTCCCAATTAAAATGAAGTTTGGTTGAAATACAGGCTCATACTCTGATGTACCCTGCAGCTGCACTGGCTTTACAAGGCTGCAAGTCACCCGAGTTAGCCTACTATCAAAGCTGGCCCTCTGACTTTTGCTTTTCCTTTATCTATGAAAATTAGTTGTTTCCAACTTAGACTTAAACATTGTAAAATTTGATAAATGAGTATTAACCTGAGGTCTCTTGCTAATTGGGATCAAACACATCTTCTGAAGATATCTGGGGACTAAGACTCATTCCACGAAATATTAATTAATTCAGTGCCTAACTACTCGGAGGATAGAGTACACTGGCCATATGTTGGAAGTACAAAAGTTCTTCTCTTCATAAAATACTCTCGTGCTTTAGCACAATAGAAGCTGCCTCAAACCCCAATAAAAATTTCTTTTTAACACTATATTTTTTTACAAATTCTTCATACCATTCAAATCCTCTTATTGCTCAGAAACACTTCAGATTAGGAGCACTTTATTCTATAATATAAAGAGCTGTTGTGTACAAGCTGGATCCATGGTGGGATCCTACTGGATCTCCATTTTTACACAACAGGAAACGGGAGAGTGAAAAACTCCCTTTCTTCGCTGGGGAAGGAACAACTCAAATTAGCCTGTATTTTATCCTGAGCACATGCATGGTTGCGATTTAGTGACTGCTGTTTTTGAAGTTCACAGAAAAATCTACTTGGTGATAATTTGTTCATACCGTCAGATCTTCAGTTTTTGGCATTCTAAAGATGAAGATCAAAATAGCTTAAAGCTGTAAGCATCTCAGTCAAGTTTAAAGTGCATAAGATACTTGCTTTTTTGCTGCTTTTTACCTAGTTACTTTCACTAAGTATTAAGTAAATTAACGTTTAAATTAATAGAGAAGGAGTTAAATGCTTTCAGTGAGATAGTAATTTAAACAAAAGAGTAGCAACTAGAAATCAGAAAAAATCCATTTACTTTCTTTTGTTCCTTTTTGCAGAGTTTTAATTTCTTTTGGCCATTCAAATATAAGCCAAAACAGAACTGCTTAAAACAATACAAAGCAGAGCAAACCCCAGATTTTTTAAAGCTATACTGTTTCAAAGACTGTGGGAGTCCAGGGCATTCCTTTGGATACCCTGGACTGTCAGAAACCTGTACAGGGAGGTTAAAAAACCTGTACAGGGGGTCTGGGATCTGTACAGGGGGGTTAGAGACCTTGGCACTGAGCCCAGGAAGGCAAGGGCTTTGACTTTAGTCCATGGGAAAGATTTCCAACATTGGGAGAGGAATTGCAAGACACAAAGTGTAATAAAAAGTAGTATTATTTTCACATTTGGGGTTTCAAGTATAGGGGTGAATGGAGACAAGGTGGAGAATTCTGGGCGGTGCCCTGGGGTCTTCTCCTTCTTCTTCGTCTCCATCTTCTGCAGTGACGGTGGCACAAAGTAGCTTTAGAGGGATTGGGTTAGTGTAGAAGTAACCTGTTTAGTATAGAATGTAGATATTGGTTTGTAATTGTAAATAATCAGTACGTAACTATCTGTATAAGAGATGACGAGCCTTCGTCAGAGCACGGAGTCGTTGCCTGATGCCTGTGCTGGACAGACCTTGGCCGGGCACAGAGAAAAGGGGACAAGATAAGATATAATAAACAAGAGAAAATCCTTGAAAAAGAACATCTGAAGACTCCGGTTCATTTCTGCGTTTGGCATGGGGCTTTCAGAGGGCAAAGGACATTTAACCGCCCTAATCTTGGGTGAAACAAACTAGAAACAGACCAAACTCGAGAAAAGACAATATCTGTTAGTTCTCTCTATGAAGAATCCTCCACTTCAGAGATCTTTCCTGGATTTTACAGAATAGTTGAACCTATTTCCAAGTGGCCTGTGACTTGGTTAAGTATATGAAGGTAATTGGATAATACATTTACCATTTAATAAATTGAGAAATGTATTTTAACAGTGTAGCTATAGCTTACTCAGCACTTCCCTCCCCAGCATAATAGCCTTTTCACTTTCAATAAAAACACAGAAGCCCTGGCTTCATATTATACTACAACAGACTTCTTGGAATTGATTTGAAAACATGAGCAGGAGAGGCTGCTGCCAGAAAGGATGAGAACAACCAGCCCTGGTCGCACTGTCCTGCGAAGGCAGGGATGGTAACCAATCAATGGATATGATTTACTGAGCCAGACCTGCCCTCAGCTGAAACACATATAGAAGCCTGCCCATTGGAGAGACAGGCATGGGCATCATTTAATGTCAGAGAGTTTTTTTGGGACCGGGACCAAAAACATCTTCTGTGGGAGGAAATGTGAGAGGAAATTGCTTGTTACACAGAAAAAGTGAGAGGGAATTGAGCTGTGAAGGTGAGGATATGGCTGGCGAGGAGAAGGTTTGTGTACAATATATGGAGAGGAAAGGAGCTGCTGAAGTAGGATATAACAACAAGCCAGCACAGATAAGGAGGAAGCAAAGCCTGTGTGGAAGGTAAACAGTTCATGATTGAAAAGTGCAGCCTTGCCAAGAATAACAATTTACAGAAAATTAAAGAAAAAAAGGTTAGCATAAATACAGGAAAAACTACAAAAGTCTCAAAGCAGACTTAAAAATCCCCATTAATCTTATGATTCAGCTTATTACAGTTGATTGTAACCAGGAAGAAGAAAGTCAGACATTACATAATTAAGTTCTAGACAATCTACTGTTTGGTAACTGCTATCAGTTGAATTTTTATATTGACTTGAGCAGTAGAGGTTGCCCTCATCCCAGAATTATATCACAAATTCAGTGTTCGAAACTGCCACTGAGAAAAGTTGCTGAATATTACTGGTTCCAGGAACCGCTAGTATTCATGGAATCCGCAAAGGACTTTATAACCCTCACATTTTTACATAAAGATTCCAAAAGAGACAAAAGTGTTGCAGCAGGAAATATCTTGCATAAAAATATGTTTTCCAGGTCACTTTTAAAATATTGTGGGGAAACTTCTTATATTGTACCTGATCTGCAGATGAAACTAGTAACATTAATTCCTGTAGCTCCATCTCAAATACTTAAAATTGCGTAAATTGGTAGTAGGAAAAAAGATGTTTTTATCAAAACAATTTCAAAAATAGCAGGAATGTCAGGAAGTAACCTAGAGAGCTCTGCATATCCCTATGTCATATAATAGCTGCTTTACAGTAAAAAAACCACGTATATACAGCAAGTGGCATAAAACATGGTACTCAGACTTCTCTCCACCTCTCTATGCTCAGTGGCAAAATACTTTTGCATCTAGAAAGCCTCTCAGAAGAAATAAATGTTAGTGTGCATGAGTCCCTTAGGATGTTAACAAAATTAAACAGAATTGTTCTCCTTTCTAGGAGGACACTTTTGTTTTTCACTAAAATACTAGGAGAATGAGCATCCTTACAGTATTTTAACAGGAAACAATTACAGAGACAATTTCTCTTAATAATTCAATGAACCACAGAGTAACAAAAATCTGCAAGGTTTGCGCAGCTGAATATATACACAACTATATTTTTTAACACAACTTTTTGACTTGGAAAATACACTTAGTAAATGGACCCTTCCTACACATTCCGATTTCATTGGTGCTTAAAGGAAGGTTTAATTCTTTAAGGATAAAAGGATAAGGATAAAACCATTTTCCGACACACAGATCATTTTTTTGGTGACATCTTAAAGAAAGTTATAGAAGAAAATGGGAGAGTGTAGGCATGTCAGTGTCTTACCTAACGTGTCCCAAACCCAAATGTAATCGATGATTTCCTATTAAAATTGTATGCTAAAACATCTTGGTTTTTTTTGTGTGTGTTGCAGAGGGAAGGTTTGCTTGCACTAATTCTTATGGTGAATACGTGCTTGAATTGCTTCACTATCCTTTTGCCTATTCACTAGGGTGATAGCTAGAAGGAATCAAACGGTGGCCAGATGTACAAGTTTCCTTTCAACAAGGTTTCATAGAGATGACGTCTGTTGTGCATTTTTCAAGATCTAAAGGAGGTGTTACTAACATTTCACTTCCTCATGCAAATCTCTAGGTTCCTTAAATTCAGTATGTATTCCATCATAAATAGCACAGTTTTCTTTGTGAAGACATGTAGCTTGATCTGGGTATTAAGAACGTCTTGAAATTCATGCATCTGGACTGGATAAGACATTTCTTCATCTCTAGGGCCTAAATAAATATTGTTCTAGGGGAGATTCATCTGAATCAGCAATTGAGAAAACTGAGTCTGCTGAAGGCAAATGTGTTTCCTATTTCTTGGCTACAGTATTAGTAAGTGAGGTGTGAATTTTCACTTTAATGACATGGTATTTGCAAGTAACTCAAAGCAAAATATTTGCGCTATGTTCTGCTCATCTTACTCACTCCAGTAGTCCTACCACCTTCAAGGAGACTAGTGCTGTGTGTACAGCAAATGGGATTTTGATCTTTATTCTATTTCAGTCTGCTGCAGTTTGGTTTTACACAATGACAGACCAGAGAGATATGCATTCTGTAAGTTTAAATGGCACTGTCTTTCCCTAGTTCTAACTGCTGTCAATTTTCAAGTTGGTGCTGAAGTCTTGTACATCAGTTTCATATCTACCACTGAGGCTGGTGTTCTGTTCCCAGAATGTATGGACATTAGAGTAATTCCATTTTCCAACCTTCCTTGGGTTTACCTTGTTACCTAATTGAAGATAAAACTTGATTGCCTCATTTACTGCAGGGTTGGTGGTAAGAAGATATTATGGCAATATATAAGGGGTTTTCAGGCTAAACTAGACAGCACTGCTGCAAGAGAAATCAGAAAAACACCTCCATTTAAATAAGCAGGAGAGAAATAGTTGAATCCATACAGAGTCTGGTACTGGCCGAGAAATGTGTGTTTATAAATGTAATGAGAGAGTGGCCACTCATTGATTCCCACTGCTAAAAAGCACCTGATACCAACACAACCTTGTGTAGTAGGCCAGTGCTGTAGAGACTGAATGCACTTCTGAGGAGGGAGATCTTTCCCAGAAAGGCTACAGTCTTCTTATTAAATAATAATTTACAAAAGATTTTAACCCCTGTGGGTTTCTATGGCATCTCGACATAAGTTGTCAAAGATTTCTTTTATAAGGCGCTTTCCAATACTAATCTACTTAGTCAATATCTTACACTTCTGCATATGTATGTGACGGTTTCTAATTTCAGCTTTAAATATGTATAAAATTTATTCTGACTTTTCTATCACAGTGCTCCTCTTCAATTTTCAGCAGAGTGACTGCAGTGGGTGACTATTGCTAGGGCACACTGAGATAAGAGCAACTGCTGCTGAGCCTTTCAGTAGCAAGTGCCTCTAAGCCAGAGCTGTACGAAGCAGCAGCTTGGATGGGCCAAGGCAGCTGACTCAGGCAACAAAACTTGAAAGATCATTATAATAAATGAATTCAGACCTTGAGTGGGCTGACAGTGCTGGATTTACAAATCCCTTTTAAAACACACATGACCGATACTGTACTTTAATTAGCTACCCAGTTGATTTACAACTTCCAAAAGTAGAATGATGAACAGCGGAGATGCTGAACAGCACCTTTTCAAGAGCCATTCCTCAGGCTGGTAAAACCACTTCAGGTTTTCAGGTTGGCTATTTGCCCAGCCTACAGCATTTGGTGGCTTCTGGTAACAAATTTTTTGTTTGTTTTTAAGGAGTTTCTCTCAAAGCTTTAAAGAACCTTGACAGCACTTAAGTGAGCTGTGCTCACAGTGCAAAATTAAAGTTAGAGTGGTAAATGGTCAAGGTGTGCCAACAACCTGCAAGTTTGGAAGTTTCAAAACTCCAAGGTGATATATCACTTAGTTCACATTAGTAAATTATTCTGGAGATTTAATCTGAATGCTGCATACTGAAGTGTTAATGTGTTTTTAGGTCTGGTAAGCTCACAAAAGAGTGATGCCAGCATTGTGTCAGCAGTGACACTATGATTTTCACATACACATCCAAGGCAAAGGAAAAAAAAAAGAAAGAAAAAAGAAAAAAGAAAAAAAAGAAAATAGAAAAAAAGAAAAAAAGAAAAAAAGAAAAGAAGAAAAGAAGAAAAAAAGAAGGAAGAAAGAAGAAAAAGAATGAAGAAAGACAAAAGACAAAAGACAAAAGAAAAAAGAAAAAAGAAAAAAGAAAAAAGAAAAAAAAAGAAAAAAGAAAAAAGAAAAAAGAAAAATGAAAAGAAAAAAGGAAGGAAAAAGAAAAAAGAAGAAAGAAGAAAAAAGAAAAATGGGAAAAGAAAAACAAGAAAAAAGAGAAAAGAGAAAAGAAAAAAGAAAAATAAAGAAAGAAAAGAAAAAAACAAAAAAGAAAAAAGAAAAAAAAAGAGAAAAAAAGTAGCAAAGGAAAAGGAAGAAATAATAAAGAAAAAAGAAAAAGAAAAAAGAAAACAGAAAAGAGAAGAAAGAAAAAAGAAAAGAAAAAAGAAAGAAAAAAGAAAAAAGAAGAAAGAAGAAAAAAGAAAAATGAGAAAAGAAAAACAAGAAAAAAGAGAAAAGAGAAAAGAAAAAAGAAAAAAGAAAGAAAAGAAAAAAGTAGCAAAGGAAAAGGAAGAAATAATAAAGAAAAAAGAAAAATAAAGAAAAAGGAAAACAGCTGCTTGTTTTTTTTTTAATAGGAACAGATTGTACTAAAAATCTATAGGCACGTGAATTATCTTTCTCCTCTGATTCCCTATGAACTTTATTAATACCCATCTCCTTTGCTCCTTGAGCTGTCTGAGCATGTGCACTCTAGGCAGAATACAGTCCCTACCTCCTGCTCCTATTAAGCACCCTGTCTCCAAAGCCTTGGAGCCTTTGAAAAATACAATTTTGACACCAGCTTGTGTTTTTGATACTTGTCAACGTCCACATAATGATTAAAAGTGCACCATAATTGAAGCAAAAATACAAACTCACTCTGAATTAGTGATTATCACTGTCTTCTAGATCAAGTGTTTCATGGTTAGGACAAAAGAAAGATGACAAAAAAACCCCAGACAAACCACCACTAAAAGTATCTACAATGTGGATATTGCTCAACAAATCATATTGAATGTTGATTTTTGTCTCATTTAAATGGTGCTACATTGACAGGAACACATATAAAACATACCAACAGGTTCCCATATCACCAGGAGAACAATGAACTTAGAATGCAATACCCATGGTGGTCCATCCATTCCTGTACCTTGAGTTTACTTCTTGCAAACACTGCCCTATCAGGAGTGTCCCTTTGGAACTTTGCAGAATGAATAGTGGACAGTGGAACAGGGACTTTTGCCAGAATGCCTTCTTTCTTAAGATGTACACACAGCCCCCAACAGGATGATTTTGGCATTTGTTTGCATAAGCTCTTTCAACAGTTTTTAAACAGGGAGGGAAACGCAGTCTGCTTGTCAAACACCAACTGGACACAGTGTATAAAATACACTCAGGATTTTGTATAGTCACTGTATTTTATAAAGGGTTTAGTTTAACTCTCTCTGTGGGATCAGAAAGCAACATTAAAAAGAGAAAACTCCTTCTGGGATCACGCCTTCTGCATTGAGCACTATCACACAGGCAAATAGTGTGTGACTCATATGTGCTGTTTTTTGACTCTGGGTTAAACTTGGAACACAAATTATGTCAATCTGCTGATATAAATCTTCCAGAAATCATGGTTGTCTTGAGTTACATGGCACACTATTTTCCCTAACTGCAGGTATATTTGAATTCAAGTAAGCTGTCAAATAAACATTTAAAGGTGAAATGTACAAATACAGGCAAACCACAGCCACTAAATGTTGGTGTGATGGTCCTTTTTCATGTTGTAAAAGCCAGAAGATTGTCATGTAAGTATTATAGGGGTGTTTTGAGTAAAAATGACACATGCTACCATAGAGTGTCTTGAGCTGTGAATAAAGATCTCTCATTTGAAGAAGTTATGATTTAAAAATTTTAAATATTTTCTAGTTAAATATTGTCTTTGTTCCCAGGCCAGGATTATGTCTCTATTTTTCAGGGTATTACTAATGCCAGAAGAGTCATAAGAATTAGGAATCAATTAATTATTAATAAATTGTAATCATATTTGAAGACTTTAAAATATAGAAGGTATGTAATAAGAATAAGGATGAAGAAAAAATTGTTAAAAATATTAATTTTTGAGACTGTTTCTTTTGTGCTTTTTCATCATAGGCTAAGTTACAGCCATCTGTCTGTTTCTGCATCTATCTAAATATGTGCCTGAATATATTTTTGGAGGTTATGTCTAATTTACTGGGCCAGCAGAAAGCCACCTCCACTCTAGATTCATTCACTTGTTAAAGCTTCAGATAAAGAGGTCAAGGTCGTAGATATGCCAGCTTGTAAAATAGGAACTGAATCACAGTTACTTTCCTATGTTAAGAAATGTAGGCACGAGTTTTTCTCTGTGATTCATTTCTTTTTATGTGCATTCAATTCTATCTGTCATGCTTGAGAACATTTTTAAGCTATCCCTTTGTTTTACATCTTCCCGAGCAAAACTTTTTGTTAGTACCAAGAAAACAAGAATAGGGTTAAAAATGTAGCTTAAATTTTGAATGCCTTGTACTGAATTTCAGATTTCCTAGGGGAAAATTTTCTCAATGGATTATTGGGACTAGAATCAGCCCAATCACAAATAAAACTTGATTTTTTAAAAAGGAAAAGCTCTTAATGAATAGCATTTAACAAGGACTTTTTTTAAATTTCCACCTATCTTGTGGAATTAAATTTTACTTGGTAGCCAAGTTATCCTCTTTGGTATAAAATAAGAATCAATTCTCTATTTGTGAACAGTCATTTAATATTGAAGACTTTCATCACCATAGATGATGTACTGAAGTTAACATGTTGCAAGTTTGTCTGTAATTTAGTCATGTATACCAAACACATTTGAAATTAAAAAATATAATTATGGAGATTAAAATTTCGGCTTTTTTGAAGCCTGCCAGTTGGAAGTCTTCATGGCTTAGGTATCCAAACCAATAGAAATTAGGTTTTCCATTAAAAAAAATTCTAGCACTATCAAGCAAAAACCATAACTGACATTGCATCCAAAGTTCTTAGTGATAGAGACATAGGAGAAGTGAGAATTTAATTACTAAGGCATTCCTCCTCTACAGTTCCAAGCAGACCACTGAGAATCAATAAAATTGTTTCTGACTTCAAAGGAGGATCCTACAAAGGACTAGGCACTAGAGGGTCATAGGACATACAAGACACACAATTAGGTGAATTTACAGTACATATACAATGTGTTGTGCTATGCTATGTGAAGCTTGTGCAACAGAGTTATTTGCAAAATCTGCAGCTTAGTGGCAGCCAAGCCCACCAAAACAACACTATTTGACTGTGCTAAATGTGCCTGGAAAAGAGTGTTTCAGTGCCAAAGCTCACAGGAGAAGAAGCTCCAAAAAACACATTCTATGATGAACATGATTATTTTGCTGTACAATTTAGGTAATTTGCCAGTAAGATTTAGGCATAAGCAGACCAACAGTTTTTAAAACTTCAGGGCTGGTAGAAGTAAGAACGTGTTAAAATTAAGTAAGAGAATAATCAGCTTATCTGCAAAGCTCTTTGTTCACTTATTTCTACATAACAGCTTCTTTCCTTGAAAGAAATCATAGCAACTGAATGTTAGATGCTATTTTTATTTTGCAAAATGAAGCATAATTATTTAGAACATTTGCTAAAAGAGCACTTTCCAACCTAAGAAAAATATATTGCAGTACTGACATAATATCTGCAGATATTCTCTCATTCTGAGTAATACTGTCTCTGTATATATTCAAAATAACTTTAACCAGAGATATGAATGACTCAGAATTGTGATTCTGGAAGGTAAAATCACCCAGAGACCTATCAAAGACCAGAAAATACTCAAAAAGTCATCCTGTAACCCCTGTGAGCTATTGGGTATAGGATATTATTCTGAGACTCCATCACCTTCCTCTGTAACTGTTTTATAGCCCACATGCCAAAACAACACTAATTTAGTTTTGATATACATGGTCATGTTGCTCCTTGGAAATTATTGCTGCTTTTATTTGCTAAATTGAGGAGAATGCCAAATCATTCGTGTAACACCCCAGAACATTTAAATGCTAAGGGTGTCACCAAGGGCTCCTTTACTGTGGGTCAGTGCATGGGAGAAATAGCAGTCAGATATTCTCAAGAGATCAAAATTGCACAAAACTTTACTGGCAAAATACAGAATATCAAGGAACTTGGTGAAGGATTTAATGCAACATCCAATTCAACATAAAATATTTTTCAAAGCGTTAACCTAGTCCATTAAACCTAGAAACCTTTAAACCGGTTCTCTGCTGCATTACTCAAAATGTTCCATGAAAAGAGAATTGGAGGGAGAAGAAAAAGAGACAGAAAATATGTAGAAAAACACACACATACCTATGAGTTCCTGATTCCAGTGAGGATGAGGCAGAAACTCCATGAGGTTGATAGGGTCAAGTTTCCCTCATGGTCACTGTTTAAGTTCCAGGGCCTCTCTGGACCGTCCTCCCAGGGATGGAGGCCTGGGGAAGCACCAGTACCCTACCCCCTCACCCTTCCTAGGCATCCCAAAATAACCAGATCCATCCGTCCAGCCAGCCAGCCAGCCAGCCAGCCAGCCAGCCAGCCACCCATCCTTCCAGTCTCTGACAATGTGGCAGTTGTTTTGTAGGTTCAGCCTTGGCCTGAATTCACTGCTTATATTTACAGCCTGTGTATCACAGTGTATGCTGTTACTTCAACATTTTATTCAGCAAAAGAGAAATAGAGGTACAAATAAAAGCACCAAATGTGAAGTATAGCCAGAAGGTTTCAACAGAAATAAGAGCAGGCCTACTTCATTTTTACAGCATTTGAGTCAGTGACATTGCAACTGACAAGGTTTCTGCTTTGAGCATTTAATTTTGTAATTTAAAGTACAATTCAATACAACATAAAAGGGGGGAATGTCCAATTCAGTTACATACATGAATCTAAAAATTTAAAGTGGTATGAACACTACTGTACTTTATCATGTTTTTCATTTAAATATATTAGATGCATACCTGCTACATGCATATAAAAATAGTGGTACTCAGGCAATAATAGAAGATGTCTGAAAATTAACTAATATTTCATAACACAATTTTTTAATCTGACAGAACATGACAAATAAAATTTTAAATCCATGTCAATTTCATAGCTTATACTGAAATTCAGAAAATGATCTAGGCATATGAGTACGATTCCAAAATAATTCAGCAATAATTGAAAGATCTATTTGACTGAGGAATCTTTGTTCCGTATATTATGATACTAAGCTTCATACATTAGATAATACCCTATAGAAGGAGATATTAAACCAGATGTGTGAATGAAGAAGTCAAAAATTTTGAGTGATTCAGAGTAAAAAGAGGCCCATTACCTTCTTATTGTTACCTGTGTTTGTCTTCAGAATACAACATTTTGTCACGTTGTTTTGCTTAGTTACACATATGGTGAAAAGTTATTATTCTTAAACAACATCAGAATCCCCACCTCTTTGTTAAAGACAATATTATTACTACATGTGGTTTAATTTACGAACTCTGATGATATAGAACTTGCCATAAAAACAAAATGCTTGGACAGTCTTGAAAGGTTTGTCTGCATTCTATTATGAATAGAGAGAGAGCTGATTGACTGGAAACAACAAGGCCATAACTTCATGGCAACCATGAAGGAAGAGAATGGGGTAATATTCCTAGCCTGCTACACCTCATGGTATCTCCAGTGAGATCTAATCTCCCTGTCTGACCAGGTCTATTGTATTATCACTTAAAAATGAGAATAATTGGATTTAATCCTTGATGAAGCTGGTATATTATAAAATAAAATAAAATCCAGGTTACAGTGGGGTTATTTAGTGAAGATTCAACTGACCTACCAGCAGCATAAACTTCATCACTGGTGGAGATGTCGTGGCTGCCTGACTTTGCAGCCCAAATTTAACAGAACATCTGGACAGTGCAGGTGCCTGAGCTATAGTGGATAAATAAGTTTTCCAGAGGTGAATTGACTGTATTCACTGGCTACACCTACATTGTGTCATCTGCTCTGGCTGTGGGAATCTGTTTTTAAATTCCATCACCTCTCTGATATGGGAAGTAGGTAGTCTGTTTTTAAATTCCATCACCTCTCTGATATGGGAAGTAGGTATGGTCATGTTCAGTTTGATCCTAAAAAGGACACTCAGAAATACATGGCAACTTGCAAAACAATATTGCTTTAAAGTGTTGAATGAAAATGCTTGAGACTGTTTGTCTCAGACAGGAGATGTATGAGAAGACACACTATGCAAACATATAATGCAATACATGCTCTGGAGCACACAGATCCATGCATTTCCACTCTTTCTTCAGTGTGAGAGGGCACTTAATAACACCAAAAACTTGGAAATTAAAGAATGATCAATTAAAAAAAAATCTTTCATACAAGATATATAATAATTGGGAAACCATATCACAGAGGCCCTTGGAGGACGGGAAAGTAATAGGATTAAAAGGGATTAGACATTTATATGCATATCTGGAAGAGTCAGGGCTATGATCAAAGATACAAAGCATTTTAGAAACCTTGCGTTCAAGCCTTATGCTATCCTCTATTAATGAATGTGTTTCTACACAGGCTCTTGCAGGCATGGATGCCTGGTTCTGATGGTATTCTGATGACATTAGAAATGAAACAGCTTCTTCCGCTCCAGGCCAGTTAGAACATCATGGAATGGAGCAAGGGAAACTGAACAGAGCTGCCATCTTACAAAAAAGGCCAAAAGTTAGAGATGAGACACTTTGGACCACCTGGCAGTGGTACTGAGACTCAGGGTCTGAACTGCTTTTGTAATGGCGATGCTCCTGACTACTAGTGTTCCCCTTTCTGATTGTATCTTTTCACAGACATCGTTCCCATAACATTTGGCTTTAGCATCTGTGCAATCTAGTGTGAAAGCAGAGCTACCCCAAAATTTAAGAAAACACTCAACAGGTAAATTCTGGAACTTCTGCTGTATTATATTTCCTTTCCTTTCTGATTGCTAGAAAACTTATTAATGCCCCTTTTGTATACTGCTGCAAAAGTCAAATAGCTGCTACAGAAAACATTACATTTTCAAAACTTGGCTTAAATTTCTCAAAAATCAAATTAATATTTAGTTGCTTCTGTAATTTATTCTTGCTGGACTTTTCCTGGAGTATTGTATAGACAAGAAGAGTTTTTTCTCTCTCCAGATTGTTACAGCCACTTGCCTGACAGAAAGGAGGAAATATAGTCACACAGACATGAAAATAAGTAATGTATAACTTATTTTCTAGGTGTGATACCCTTTCCAGCCGACTATTCTAACTGTATAGAGGATGGGTACTTCTCTGTAAGTGGTAAAGAATGATTATTTTTTTCTTTGCACCATCTGCATCTCATCACTGGAACTCAATGCAGGCAATGACAGACCTGGGGCCAGGCTGAACCATGTTTTTTCCTGCAACCCTGTTATAGCTGTGAAGGTAGAAGGAAGAAACTTATTGTAATGTCTGTTGGCTGAAGATATCATATAAGGCTTATAAAACTGGTGGTTCAGTTGCTGGCTTAGGAGTCTAAGCAAGACAGCTGACTTTCAAAAGACAGAAGAGTGTTTCACCATGCTCGTTGATATCTTTAATTCTTTGTAGTACCTATAAAATCACTCTTGATTATTGTTCAAAAACAATTGGAAAAATTGGGATCTTATCTTCCCTAGTCATCGCTCTCGATTTCAAAAAGTCATAAAATTGTAAAGGCTGGAAAAGACCTTTCAGATCTTCAAGTCCAATGATATGCTTTAGGCTTCTACACTGTCTTTGATTCCTTTGCAGGACGACCTGACCATCTGTGTGCTGCATAGTGTCATTAGAGAGTGACCAGCTCCCCATTTAAGTTAACTTTGACATACTCAAGGAAACAAAAGTAATTTTACTTTTGGGACGTTACCCTGGCCTTAGATCTAGTGCATTATGTTAACAGCATGTGGCATTGTACTGTTAGCTGATCACATTTTTGCTTCATGATTTCCATATTGCAGAATTAGATAATTTCATTTGATTGTTGCAGATATAATACATGCATGATGATAAAAGTGATATTTAAGAATTATACCAGAACTATACATTGAGGTGTATGAGGCTTTTAATGTGGATGGACGTCTTATATACAAAGGACGTAATGAAACATAAGGGCCTCTTCAGTGAGTATTGTTTTTGTAAACAATAAACCAGAACTCACAAAAATGAATAAGTGTGATATATTGCATTTTGTCAGTTTACAATGCATTCAGATCAAGCTTCCAGCTTTAACCTGTCAGGGTTAGGATGGTCCAATGGTTAAAATACTAAAGTATTCCTTGGATTCAGTTCCTGCAACAGTTTCAATCTTCGTGATTAAACTGAAGAAAATATTTTAACTCTTCAATATTTAATTTCTCCATCTAGAAGGTAAGAATAGCAAAACCTCGTACTTCACAATGCTGAATATATATGTTATAAGTGTCTGTGTATGATTTGAACACCACAGTAACTGGGAACAATCAAGGTATTGGAGGCACATTTACTGAAATCTGCTGTAGCCTTGGCAGAAGACATGGTGGGGAAACAGTCAGCAAGGTCTAGATAACTCAACACAGAAACATCCCAGAAAAAAGAGAGCTTGATAGCAGAAGAAGACAAGGTATTTCCTCCCTGCAAACAAGATAGTATCTAAATGCAATTCGAGAGAAGGCCAGAACCGCGCTAGTATAAATTTGGGTAGTGTTTGACCCGTTGGTGGATCTTTTATGACACGTGGATGATCTCAATCATCAGAGCTACCAAAGATGAGACCTTTCATGAACATTAGTTTTTTTTTCTTTCCCAAAATATGGGCACATTTGGCACACTTGTTCAGGCAGTATCTCAGGTGTGGATGTGATTAAACACCTTGCCTGCAATCAGACTGCTGGAGGAGCATGTTCACAGTAAATGTCCTCAGTTTTCTCTCAGTTGCCAGACCAGATTTATATTCATGGTACTAATTAGGACAGATTAGAACATCTTGATGCTTTATTGAATACAATACAAATAGAAGAAATGGTGGTCTAATTTCAATTTTTACAGGGGCCTCTGTAGCTTGGTAAAGACAAAAAGGTATTTAGAAGACCATGGAAGAGATTTGTACCACATCTATAAATATCCCACCTGGAAATAAATAACAGTTTCCACTGTGCATTTGGCCACAAAGCAAAGCTTTATGACAAAGCCCATAATTGCCATCTATCTACTACTTTCATACAAGTGTATAACTACCACAGTTGCCTGTGCAGGTAAGGTGCTTACAGAGCAGTAAACATCGTTGAAAAGTCTTGTGACCAAGGGAAGCCTTCAAGACAGCTACCTTACGGGTGTCTAAGCTTCATTTTCTCCAAGTGTACGGCCAAAATTAATAGGAAATTCTTAAATATAGTGATAGGCAATCTTTTGGTGTACAGGGATGGGGTTCCAGTTTACAAGTGAAAAAGGACAGAAAAACCAGAAAATCCTCAGTTTGACTACGAAAGCCCTTTCTCTTTCTCAGAGTACTCCCTGTTTTCTCACAGGTTAGTGGTTTTCTTCCTACTGATGCTGAATGCAGGTAAGACTTTTCTTGGTGCAACCTCTGGAACTCACTCTGAACTGACTCATGGATTTTTCTTTACACTAGATTGTAGAAAATTGCCTGATTTTTACACACCTCTGGCCAAATACCCCAGTAGCCCCAATATAAATCCCAAATAATATCCCTTATGTGGGTGAATATGCCTCAGAATTTGCAAAGCAGTTTTAGGGTGGCAACCTAGCAGTAAACTGAGTTAGCTATTCTAACACAAGGTTTCAAAATGAACTTGCTTTCTATTGGTACCTTTCTGTTACTTATGACATGCCTTTTATAGCATGTCATAAGTAACAGAAATGTTTCTATACCTGCTTTAATAAACATTCCATAAGCACGTCTTATAAATTATAGCTTCAGTTATGTGAACTTAAATCTGTCATCAGGCAAAGCTATTAAATCAAATTACTGCATAATAATTAAAATATTTTTGTGATAATTTAAATTTACTTGTTTATTCTCATATTAAATAGAAGCAAGACTTCTTGCAGTTTTGAGGTTGTAAGACTGTGTGCAGGTCAGTGTTGGGAAAGGTTACAAGAGCCTGGTGTTTTAATGGGACTGGCAGATGTGTATTCCTCTGACTGTATGCGATCGAGATAATGCACATTTAAGGTAGTAAAAATATATGTCAGGTGCAAATAGACTGTATTAAAACAAAGACACAAATTTTCAAATGTGAAGGGATTTAATTTTCAATTTTGCACTGATCAAAACTTCTATGAGAGTCAGGCAGGGGATCTGAACAAAAGAAATCCACATAAATGTAAATCTAGCAGAGAGAATATGTAACATAAATGGCTCTTAGTTAAGTACAGTTCTCCAAAATGGATTAAAGGTTCAGGTCACTGAGTTCCTGAGGACAGCTTCTAATATATGAAATACCCTGGTGTTCACTGTCAGTAAATGTCCTGATGGAAGCTTCTTAAAAAAGGGGAACCCTAACTGATCAATCCCTCTGGAAAAGTACATAAAAGTAATAGAAACAGTTTAAAAAATTGTAACAGAAGAATAGGTTATTTACAAGTCAGTCTTTGACCAAAGGCCAAGTCTCCATTTGCTGATGTGGAGTGGCAGTTCTTTAAACCTTAGGCTAACATGTAAACTCCCAAGCTTTAAATAATTTTCCTTTGAAATGGGGAGTTTAAAACCCTTAGTAAAGCACGCACGTGCAGCCTTCACACTGAAAAACTAAATTAGAATTTCTTGGTCTGCAAAGAATTTTGAATTGCACACCTGGGGCGTAACATACACTAAAGGCTCTATATGATTCACCTCAGCTCTCCACATAACCTTGTATTTTTCAAATCTTCTCACTTCGTAAGAACAGAAAGATCACTGGTAAAGATAACAGGGAAAAAAGACAGAATCTAGAAAATGGCATTTTTTGCTTTAGGAGTAAACACAGGGTGGTTAAATCTGATTGTTTATCTCCAATTTTATAGCAGCTTTGCCATAGGCTTGTTTACAGATCTTCTCTTCTGTCATTGGCATGAGCCAAAAAGTCTCCATTTGAATAAGCATATGTCCCAGTAACGAGTCCTAGGGGTTCCCAGTGCAAAAAAATGTCTCAGCCCCTGTAAATGGGACTAAATGGTAAAAATGACTGATGCAAAACATGAAAGGTAAGATCTTAAACAGAGACACGGAGAATAGGATGGGCAGTTTACTATACAGACATCTATTATCCTTTTCCAGCTTAGCATTAATGGTCTCTCAACCTCAGAAAACCCTGTTGATGAAAATTCAGTTTGAATAGACATGTACAATTTTATGAGGTTTCTTCTTTGCATTCAGTAGTAAATATTTTTGACAACTGCTAATGCAAAGGTCACTTCCAGCCCAGTAATTATCAAGTGAAAAAATATCAAGACTTTATTTTTCAATTAATGGGAAATATCCAAATAGATCACCTGTTATCATTAGAATAATAAGTTATCACCTTATAAGTGATAGGTTGTTCCTCATTGTCAACTTAAAGTATAAACAGTACTTTTACCCAGCCTATAGCTTTCTATGATCAGACTACAAAGCTGAAAAGAGAAGCGACAGTTATTGTCCTGTTGCAACTATGCTGCCCAATGCTGCTGAGCTGTGATACATGTGTGTGGGTGAGTACCAGAAATTCAGAATGCTCTTGATTTCAGCCCAGGTTATTTTGCCTATGGCATCCTTTGCTAGCGGTGCAGGAGCTGTCCTACTGTTGGCAGCACCAGAGCTGGGAATACTCCCTGTGCCTAGTAATGTTGCATAAAAAATTAAGGATTGAATAAAAAAAAGTCAGGAAAGGGGCTTTATACCCCTTGGCATTCCCTCCAATGGGTGACAAATTAGTTTAAAAAGAAGAGCCACGAGAAAAAAGATCAAAACCAGCGACAGGCTGCAACTGACTGGAATTCAGCAAGGCTCAGGGGTAGGAATGAGATAGCTGTAAACTACCTTTGCTGCTCTCTTAATTTAGTGCTGATCTTGTTCCAGTTTAAATTGGAGAATCTTGACGGCTGCTCTGAGTTATAGGGTTTGCCAGCATTCTCAGGAGGTTTTCTTCTTTCTGCTGTTTGTGAAGTGAAAGTCACGCAAGGAAAGTACCTTGTGTCAATCACAGGGTGAGATTTCTTTGATGCTGGCATTTACTGAAAATTCTATACTGTTTTAATATTTCACAGCTAACTTGTGACAGTGGCAATAGCAATTAAATTAAAGCACATAAAGTGTTTTCTTTAGATGTACCTTAGTCCTTCCATACATATCTTAACAATTTTGCCATCAAAATGCCAAAGACATGATTAAATGCTAAAACTCTTTATGCTGATGAATTTGATCCTGAGCACTCCATCTCTACTCAGCACAAATGATAAGCAATTAATTTTTAGCCATGACTTATGCCACTGGCAATTAAAATAGGGTCTGGCAACAAGAATTTTTGAGACTAGAAAAATGCAACGTCTAGCAATGTGTCACCATATTTTGCTGCTTTTGATCCAACAGAAATAGGAACTATATAAGTGAAATAGATGACAAAGGGAAAGAAAAACAGACATGAAGGTAAAGGTTGGTAATCACACTCTTCTGTTGTCCTCTGTATTATTTTTTTCTGATAACTTAAAATCTACATACTCATTGCCCTGCAATACATAGAGTGCTAATTTGATTATCATTGGTACATGCGGATGAAATGCAACTTTCCCTTTGCTTATTTAATCCTATGCCACATTTCAACAATGAAATCAGTTCATTATCCAATTTCAGCATTATACTTCAAAAAATCAGTTAAGCATACAGAAGGGTCCTAAAACCTCTGTGGTTGTAGGTGTATTCAAAAGGCAGTGATTTTGGTGTAGCTTAAATATATGGTTCAGTGTGTTTCAATATCAAGGATATTGTCAGGAGAATGCCAGGACCCAAATGTCATTATTATTTGCTGCAGTTTGAGTAGCTATGCACCAGCATATCCACCAGTCAGCTATTGGTTGTAGCTTCTTGACTTCCAACAGCAAGGAAACTGTTGTTTGACTGTTGGCATGAAAATTGAGTTAGTGAATTTATCTTTGATGCTACTGGTAATTCCAAGACTTAATTTTTTTTTTTTTAATTCAAAGTATGGATTTTGTAAAATAACAGGAAACATTGGTTTTTAATTATTTCACAGTATTGTTTGTGGAGGCAGTGTGATACGAGAGGGAATATCTTCCTTATTTGTGTGATTGTTTTCTTTTAGAGATGAAAAAAAGCACACTTAATTTACCACACCCTTGTGAAAGGCTCTAAGAGAATCAGTCTTCTGCAATTTCTGCTTATGTTTCTTAAGGAAATAATTATCCTTTACACTTACATAGCATCATATAGGTGAGGAAGTAAAAAAAGTCAAAAAAAAGCAGATTCCCGAGATTTTGACAGAAGAAACCAGAGAAATTCTCATGGGATTCTGAGAGTTGCTGAGCAGGAATAGAAAATGAAAAGAGTGAGAAGATATTTTTTCAGGTTTTGTATCTTAGCGAAAATAGAAGTTCTCTGGGGGCCTTCTCTGAAACTTGTCACAAAACTGAGATCTAGCCATCGTAGGCTAATGACAGTCATCAATGAAAGTTGATTTTCTTTCAACTGGCAGGTTGAAGAAATAGCTAAAAGCAAGAGTGGAAAGATAACTTATTTTTTATTTTCAGATTTTTGGTTTGTTCTTACCAAAGATGATAATTTTGCAGAAAGTATTCAATTGATAACATGGTTTGCAAGGGTGACCAGTCTGTTATGATTATGATAGTTCCAGGCAAATCTATGAGATTGAACAAAGAAATAATAATTTTTAGGATTCACACTTACATGATAAGGAAACTCATGCCTTCTTGGACATTCTACCTCTCTTTTGATGCCATTACAAACACAATTTCTACATTGACATAAGAAAATATTTTCCCTTTCTTAAAATTTCTAAGTATAATTTCAGAACCCATTTAATACTTCAGCTTTTACAATAAAAACAATTCAGACAATAGACATTTAAAAATTGGCACTGCATTATTTCAAAACTTCAGTTTGTGTATGCTAAAAAGGGTTTCAGATTTTTTAAACCAAGTGACACAAGTATTACAAATTTAATTCCGTTACTTAACCATCACTCAAAAAATTTATCATTCCTAGAAGTATTCTATTTTAACTCCACTAATTTTTAACAGCTTTCACAATGCAGAAGAGTTTGATAAATAAGTACAATGAGCAATTTACAGCTGAACATTATTCTGAACCACCTGGTTTTAAAGTAATATTTATGTACAAATGTGTATTTAATTTAAAAATATTGTCCTACAGCCACATTTAGTGTACATAATAGTTAAATTAACACCCTAAATTTGTTTATGAGACAATTAAAAAATATTGATGTTAAAAGAATTGGTACACTATTTCAGCTATTCTACAACTGGTTGTATATAATACAAACATATGGTGCCTTAAAAAACATCAAACAGGCTCCACCTGCAAAGTACAAAATACATGGTGCTTGATTCTTCCAAGGTTAAGTACTGCCCCGACTGATAAAGAGCTAAATCAAGATGTGAAATCAGACTGTATGTTTGGGTTCAGAGCCTTGCACAAATGAGAAATTTTGTATTTGGGACATCAGCATCCATATCCAGCGTCACTAAGGAGGACTTTGATCTGTCCTGTCTACCTGATATGGTGTTCTTTCTAGTACACCACTTTTGGGGATCCTGGCTTATCAGGATGAACACAGAGCTCTGAAGAAGTAATCTTTGATACGATTTGATGAATTACCCCTCCTTTTTTTTTTTTGTTTGTACACAAGAGTGTGTGAGACTTGAGTGAGAACCTCCAGGACATTGCCTTATCAGATACATGCACCTTCGCTCTATGACACTGGCAGAAAGCACTAATGCAGACCTCCAGTGAAAGGTAAGGCATGCTCTCCTTAAAAGCCTTCTAAATGCCCACCATTACTTTGCTGTCTTTTTTCATTTTTGCCGTTTTAGCAAACTGTCCCTCTTAATTCCTTTTTCTTCTTTTCCTGATACCAAACTCAACCATCAGCAAGAGCAGATTATCTGTCAGTCGAGGGAATTGGCTTTTGGCTCTGCTGAAGTGCCTAACCTTCTTCTCACCCACATCTGCTGGGCTTTTTGGCCTCTGGAGGTGTGAGCTGCCATGGGACAGAAAGGCTGACATGACTGTAGGTTTTACTGACGGTCTGTTGGAGAGAGCCAAGCAAGTTTTCACACATGCTACATCATGCTGATCTGTGTAAGAAACAAATGGTCATTTACCCCTCCATCAATGTTTCTCTTCCAGCTTCTTTGCTCCTGGGTCCTAGCTTTTGATGGGCTCAGATCCTCAGCCTGCTTTTTGTGTGTCTCTGTTTCTTTCCATGTTTAACCTCAGTGCAGGATGGCATTTTCCTAGAGCTGTGAAGAAAGACATCGATGTTGGTGCACAGGGCTCTACCACACCACCAAAAATGCAGATCTCAGCATGCCTGGCCTTTTGCTCCGTATATAAATTAACTAGTGTTTTGAGAACTGCCATAAAATGGGTTTTGTTGATCTCTGACCTTTACCTTAATGCAAATAATGTCCTGTTGAGTATGGAAACCCTGATGAAATTCTGAGGTGCCTGAGTACCTGGGACTCCAAATAGCCATAGCAGAAGAAGCAGCATCAGGACAAAGAATAGTAATAAACAACAACAGTACAACAAAACTCATCCCTTTTTTATAATTTTTTTCCTATTCCTTAGAGCACTATATGGGCACAAGTTTAACCATCAAACTGTCAGTGGCATACTGTTCTTACCTGTCCATAATTTGGTTGTGAAAAGTCTGGACAAATTACAGCCCTGACATCATCAGCTCCCCAGGTCATAGGAGTTGAGAACTTTCTGACACAGGCATGTTGGAAAGAGGGACAAGTGCGGTGGTGAGAAAACACCAAGACAATAGCATGCTGGATTATGCAATAGTATGCTCTGACTTAGGAGTGATAAACACAAGTGCTCCTTTTCTATGCAAATGAGGTTGAAACATGGCCAATGAACCCACCATTGAGCTTCAAAAAAGCAATGAAGAGTTTTAAGGGCAGGCAGTGTCTCTTTTATGCATGCAGATACTTTGCTCTTAGCTGAGCCCTTCACCTCTGTGACTGTCAGGCAGATGCTTCCTGGGCTTTATTAATTCCCATGAATTGGTGGAATACTGTTAGGTCTCCTCACATCTTACTGACATTTCTGCATATCTGTTAAGCCTCCTCACATTTTACTGTCATTTCTGCATATTTCTTTCACCTCACCAGATGTGATGTTCCTAAACCTGGTGTTTCAGGACTGGAAGTGTTGTGTCAACATTATTTCACCAGTGCTTCTGCATCATTACTGGAACCCACTTCATAGGCTTGGGTGTTTCTGGAATTAATATGTGCAATACAGAAGTTATATAAAGGATTCAGGTGTGCAACCTGAATAGCAAGAAGCATAGAAGACCTTCAGATGTACACATCTTGAAGGAACCAGGAAAATAGCTTTCTAATGTCATCTAGCAAATGTTCACTTAGTGTTGTACTCGGGTCTTAAAGCTGCATGACCTGAGGCCTTCTGACTAGTGACATTAACTCCAAAAGCACCAAAAAAGCAGCCCCTTTTGTCCTGTTTTCCAGATCATAGGAAGATCTATGGTTTAACTGTCAGAGTTAGGAAAGAGATGTCGAATTTTCTGAAACAGACATTGGTTTTATAAAGCTAAACCTACCTGAGACACTTTTACAAACTCCCAATCATACAAAGGTACTCTTTTCCTCAGTTACAATCAATGTTTAGGGCATGTTTAAAAGAACATTATTCTTCCTCCCATCACAGACATAAGAGATAGCAAGTGGATTCAGCAAGACCTAAACCCTTTCTACCATGCATTCACAAACATGAGATACCTTTGAAAGAAATACTGCCTATTAGCAAGGGCCAACCAGAGAAAGGCATTTCTCAGGCAGCGGACCAAAGAGAAGAAAATATAACAGGTTCCCTTTAATAACTTGTCTGGAAGTGAACAAAAATTTTTATGTGAATAAATACCTACTGAACCTAAAGATGAAACAAAATTTTTAGGTACACTGAATAGAACAAAAATAATAGAACAGCTAAAAATTGGTTAAAGAAAAGGAAGAAAATTACACTAAAATATCTTTCAAAAGCCAGATGAGTCCCTGACAAAAAGAACTGAATTAGTTAAAAGGAATAATTTGATAAATGCAATGATGGTACCCCAAGGTTATCTGTTTATCAGGTTTCTACTGTAAATTATCATTCTTCTCCTTATACTTCAGCAGATCCTTCTCAATGTTTTAAGCAATTTCTCTCAGCTAGTGACATTCTTGCATTTTTCTGTGGCCCAGTATTTCCTTATTTTTCTGCCTTAAAATTTTGTGCAACAGTCTGCAGTTAGAACAGTGAGAGACAGAGAAACTATTTCCTCCTTTGGAAATGTACATGTTCCTTTCTCATTTTCTTTTTTTTAAAACAAAATTTCAATGACTTCAGGTCAGCAACAGTGAGTCTTTGAATGGCAAATTCAGCAGCCTGTAAATATGATGCATTTGACAAGAAAATCCATATATTGCTGTTTTAAGTATATGTATACTTAATAGTAACAACAACAACAACATATGAGCATTGTGACATGTGATGTGTGCATGGCTGTTAATTCCTAGTTGCTTTTACACCATTTGCACACTGGTTTTGTACACATTGGAAAAACAGTCCAGAGTTATAAGGAGGTTGATGGTTCCAGCCCTGTCTGCCTACACAAACCACCTGGTGGTTTGTACAGATGATGATGTGACCACACCCTGCCAGAGAATCTAATAATTATTTTTTCTTCTCCTTGGGGTGACCATTGTCTCCAGCAGGGTCTTTACAGAATGAGTCATTAATTAAACCTGGATTCTTTGCCGGTGGCCTATTGCAGGGCTGTGGTCTATTCCTGCTTGTTCTGCTCCTGCAAACAATATTTTGGGGGATTTCAGGCGATGTTATTTTTGTGATTTCACATTTTCTTCACTTTTCCTTCTGCCACAAGTATTTCTCTAAGAGACAGAAAGGGAAAGGCTTGGTTAAGAAAAACACAACCACCTCCAAAGTGCTAAAACTGCAATAAACCCATCATCTCTAACAACAGCGGCATGAAAAGATAAAACCCAGGCTGCCAAGAATGTAGTAACCACCCATTCACTTTTAAATGCTCTCCACACTTCAATGCACAGACCTAATTACTTTTCTGCATTCCCAAATCCACTTTGCAGGGCTGCAATCAGAAACCTGGTGTTAAAATATTTTAGACTCTAAGGATCAAGACTAATTATGGGCCTAAGCTGCACCTCTTGGTTTCCTTACGAAGCAGTCTGCCCCCTCCCCCATCCACTCCACCCCCTTCCCTTCTTTTGGGATGTTTAAAAGCATGCTCTACTAGAAGAAAGGCTGTCCAGTCTCAGCCGGGGGTGAAGTAAAGAGAGAATAAAACAAAAAGCTACTCAGTCCAATTCAGTAAGCTTCAATGAAGCTGGTATATTTAATGTGGGCCCAGGGTTTGCCTACAGAATTGTGACAGAATGCAATATTCTCAACAAAAAAAGATGTGTTTAAAGTCGGGCAAGGCCCCATAAGGCTGTTGTTGGTGTTTAAGTAGTACACCGAGGTATTTAGCTCTAAGGGTTTCTAAACATTCCAGCTGAGAATAAAACCACAGCTTTACAGTAGCTTCTTAAAGGTTTGGGGGGCTGGGAATGTTCCCTCCCCCTTGCATTGAAAAGTCAATAAACAGTAGGAAAGATCATGTCATAACAAGAATGAAGCCACCTATTACAAGGCATAGTGATGGCTAATGGTGCTATCAGAAGGACTAATCCCATATATTAAATGCTGTAATTATTACAATAATGTTATCGTTATTATATTGTCCAAGCATGGGGCATTTTTCATTTTGTGCAGCATGAATCTGCTGCCGACCATCCACCCTTCCTATGGCTGGCACTTGCTAAAATACAGAACTATTAGTTAATGACATCAGCATTGCAGGTAGCAGCCAGCACTCCAAGCACATTTTCTGTTACAGGTATTTTATATTTCCTGGAATTTACCAAACTGCTTTAGGTAATTTTGTCTGGAGCTGCAGTCTTAAAAGCTTTAATTCATGATAAACCATTATGGGCAAAAGTTAACATGAGTGTTTTTCCTCCATGAAATACTTTTAGATTCACTTACTAAATAACAGTAATAATAATCATCGGTAATAATTATCATCATCATTAAGAACAACAATAACAGTAATAATAAATGTTTATTGCAATATTGGTGGTTAACCACTTTCAAGGACCTTCATGGAAGAAAACACCAAGGAAATATTAATGTCTCTGATGTGTCACTTTCTTACCTTTGCACAATTTAAGATAGGCTCAGATTGTTGCAAATCACATTTATGGGCACATAAATGTTTTAAACCCTGGTTCAGTTTAGGATAATCAAAATTAAATAGTTATCCTCAGCTACTGATACAAGGGAAAGGGTTAAAACAAAAAGACATTGAGAGGCAATAACACACATGAAGATTTAAGAAAAATAATAAGGGAATTAGCAGAAACTATGCACATTGGTTTACAGCTATCAATTAACTTTCCTTGTTAGATAGTTAATTTAGTCCACTCAGTGGCACCAAATATAAGTGAAAAAGGTGACCAAAACAATAATTATTGTCACAGAGCTCAAAGGCTTAAACCCATAATTCCTAAGAAATAAAAACAGAGTTCTTTTCATAGTATATGCTTCATATAAGACTGCAATAAGAGCTAGGCCTTAGCTGTGACCCTTTACACTTCAAGGTGAAAAAGTAGGTTAAAGAAAGTAATGGCAATAATCACAGGGCTTTTCTACATAAAACAGCCTCTGAGTGGAGGTCAAAGATCAAACACTTGGGGCACTACCTGCGTCACACAAAGATCTCTTCCACAATAGAAATAAAGTACAAGACTGGCAGAAAACAGCAAGAAGACTAATCAATTCTAAAATTATTAGGAAAGAAAGAGACAAAAAAGAAACAAAAAAGCAGATTTGAAAAGTCTGGATGAGATTAAAAAAAAGTGTGGCCATTCTCTTCTCAATTTTTTTGGAAAAATGTCTGAGGATTTCCTGCCCTTCACAGAGAGATTCTACCACAAGTGAATGTTAAATATTTCCATTTCATCTTCATCCCCACCTACCAGCTACATTCTTTTGCACTATCTGAAATGGTCCTTACATTCCTTTTTGTACCAGTTTGGGTACTTTTACAGAGAACTGAAGATGTTATTCTCTCATATTATATTCTTATTTTTTGTTATTGTTAAGCTTTTGGATGATTTTTACACCATAGTGAGTAAGATCCCCACTGTGAACTTGTGTGAGTTATAGGAAAAGATTTGACATTAAGAATCATCAAATGAAACACACTTCTGCTCTTCTTCACTTTGACTATTTGGGAGTTCAAACATAGATCCCCACAAATGCATTCAGGAGCTCTATGGACTTGCTGCATAACCTGGGGGTATTTTTCAAGGATTTCACAATAAAGATATTTCCTAGTTTTCACTTCAGAAGATTAAGGGGTGAATCCAGTTGCCCAGTTAAAAGAATTCTTTATTTTACAACCAGTTTTAAGGCTACATTTTAGCATGCCAACACCACCCTGTTGACTTTACCAGTCAGGTAAAGTCCTTCTGCCTTTCTTAAGCCTGGGTATATGCAAAGATTTTGTTGGAATCAGTACACACTGCTCAGCAGTGAGTGGGATTCAGTGCCAGCTAAGCAGGGGGAACTGCTTCATGAATGCCCTGCATGCATGCACAATGAGGTTACTTGCCTGGCTCCTTTTTTTGCCTTTGGTCTTTGAGTTACAATTTTCTAGGTATGTATTCATTCCCCTCTGACAAGTCTGGAGACAGAAGGGTGATGTTTATCTGCTCTACAAGCTGGGTGGTAGACTCCTCCTTCATCCTTAAGTTTTGCTAGGACATATAAAACTGAAGTATAAAGAGACTCAAACAGCGTGTTCGAGTACTAGCCATCAGCATGATACTGTGTGTTTTTGCTGAAAAGGTTACCACAAATATCATATTTAAGACATAACAATGATAAATACAAACAACATCAAGCATTGATTGACCTGACTTCTCAATAGATAGCAGAATGTAAAATTTAAAAAGTAAAACTTAACCAATACAATTATTTATTAATAATCTATTAATAACTTATTAAATAATTAATCATCAATCAATCATTAGCTATTAATACTTCCTGGAACCAGAGTGCTGCGCTATTTTATGAGAAACTTTAAAAGACATACTTCCTATTTCTAAAATGAAACAAAATAATGGGTGTATATGGTACACCTTTTTTTTTTTTATTTTCTTCAATGGTAGTAGTGACAAAGGACTTTTCTCATTCCTTGCTGCAACTATGGAGCAGTCAAGAACTCCTTGGATGTCTGAATGTTTTATATCATATAATCTAATAATTCACTATAGCATCAGGTCACAGAAGGCTGATTCATCCATCTGACACATTCAGCTATCTATAAGATACATGATAACCCTTATGCCCATACTGTATGGAGCACATTCTATAAAAGTTGAAGGAAAATATGACTTGACTTTACTCTTTCTAATGGATCAGAGAGGTTGCAGGGGTGGAAGGCAGAAACATAGGTGCATTGTTCTTCTAATATCTATCACGTTGAGTGCTGAACTGCCTCCCCAAGTTTTTAAGATAGACCAAGAGGATCTAAGACATGAAAGTGCACGCTTTTTCTGCATTTTTGCAATATTGCTGTCTAAATTTTCTTCATATACAGGTCTTAAATCATCCTCTAATATATGTCACCACAGATATATCCCTCATTTTTAATTGCCTTCAATATGTTGAAGTCAAATATTTACTTTCATTGTCAGATATCAGAATTCACTTCCTTGTGATGAAGGTTCAATTAGCAATTATTGTCTGATTGACTCCTTAGAAAAAAACGGCCTCAATAGTCACTGTGCAAGAAGGTATAATGATGACTACATTGGCCTATTGTTTAAGATCTTGGTCAACTAGCAGAAGGTCACTGAGGCTCATACTATTGATGTAATCTGACTGAGCACGAAGTTAAAATTATAGTTGCACAATGACAGTGGTGTTTTGAGTTGCAATATTTGCAATTAGCCACAATGTGACCTTCCTGTTTCATCCCTTAAAAGAGGAGTTATGTTATTGATTATTATTCCTGGCATTGCTGTAGTTTATTAGTTTTGTCAGGTTTATTTTATATTTAGTTATTTGTCACATGAGGATTATGTGGCAAGTCATGGAGTATGTGCCACACATTTTTTATTGCAGCAGATGTTCCTGAAATACATGTAAGCATCTCTGCAAAAAAGCAGCCCCTCTGTGCCAGATTCCAGCTTGTGCTAATGTGAGAACCCAGTAGGCTGAGAGAAAGAGTATAAAGAACCTTTATCCATTGCTGCTGCAATGACAGTTTCTGAGTTCTGAAAGTGCACTACAGATTGCAGTGAGTTGCAAAAAGAACAGGGATGGCTGAGGCCAAATCTTGGATTTGCTCCTCTCTCTGCCTGGCTATACTCCAGAGCACAACTGGTGCCACTTATCAGTGCAATGCAATCTCTTCCTGAATGCAACATAACATTTTGTTAAAACTAAAAAAAATAGATACTATAAAATACTTTTGTCCAGTATGTATATCTTCAACAAGTGGCTGCATTTTCCCCCCAGACTGACTCTCTTGGGATGTGTTGAAAGTACCCAGCTCTGTGAACTGACATCTTCTCCTACCATATTTCATTCTGTGACTCTCCTGCAGCCTGCAAGGTCATGAAAATCTTTCAAAACTATCTTTTATTTTCCCTCTGTATTGAAGATGCCATCAAAGCATCCGTAATCAGCACACTTTTTTTTTTTTTTTTTTTTTTTTTTTTTTTTTTTTTTTTTTTTTTTTTTGGAACTTAAATGAGAGATTTAAATAAGTTTGTTCCTAAGAAATAACCTTGGGAAACTTCAGTAACTGTTTTTCCCCAAATTAATAATTTACTTTAAATCATTTTAGTATCTGAACTCAACAGAGATCAGTTTTTCTAGCACACTAGTCCCTGCCCCTCCAGCTTCACCAATGATTTTTACATGTCACACTATCAGGTAGTTTATTGAAGACTTGTTAGTGATTTTTTTAATTTCTTTAGTCCAAGTGAGTCAGTTGTCTTTTCCAAAAGACCTATCTGGCATGAGCTTCTTTTGTTTACTCAAAATGCACACTTTTTCACATGATATATAACTGTTTTTCATACGATAGATTAAGAATCTAAAATCTGTTCTGATGTTTATGTCAAAATTAAAATAAGGCTGCTGGATGAAGCAGTACTTTAGAACTGACCAGGGATAACCTAATTTACTGGGAGGACTAGTAGAGCTGGTATGACTACTAGAACTGATAGGGTTAGTAATTTAGTAGGCTTTGCTATGACCATTTCTGACTGGAGAGGTGGAAAAACTATTTTGAACTTCAAGGAAAGTTTTAGAGATTGAATAAAGATCATGACCCTGAGCATATAATTCGTGTCCCCCTGTTCTGTAAGTGAGAACAGAAGCATAAACTTTTCTAATTTTACATTCAACTGTGCTCCCCTGGCTTTCAAATTCTGCTACTTTAGTGTGTACCAGCTTTCTGGCAGGTTTTCAACATCTTTTGGGAAATGCTGTCTTTCCCTGCAATGATTTGAAAGTACTGGCCAATAGGATATGTTGCTATTTTTAGGATATTTTTAGCCACTGAAAACTTGAGAAATTTGGACCAACAATGTAATTTTGTGGGCCTCTCTGGAAATACTGAGCACCCCAGATCAAACCACTGCTGTTACTAACTCAAGGTGTGTTTTAGAAAAGTCAGGAGATGAGCAGCAGTTTAAACGCCCACATACCATCCACATTTAAGTTTTTTCAAGAATCAGAGCTGAAGTTGGACAAGTTTTTATTGCATGGATGTCCAGTCAGTCATGACAAGCTGAAAAGGGAATGCAAGTGAATGTAAAATATAAAGTAAGAGGAGTAAAGAGAGCGAGATGTTATACAGGGTAACTGTGGGATAAGATGTTTCACCAAAAGTTGGGCAATGTTTCAGAAGAGATTTTTGCAACCAATTCTGTAAAGCATTTGTGAGTTTTAACTCAAACTTAATTTTTAAATAGGCAACAGGAGAAGCAATGGAAGCCCATGTATATGCACGGTAGATTCCCTGACAGTCAACAGTAAATGTTCTTCAAAAAGAGAGCATTCCTACCAGAGACCTCACAAGTTGTACTTGCAGTATTACTAATCTCAGCAACAAAGGATGATATCTTTAGGGTAGAAATTCTGCCAGTGAGACTCAGGAGATAATGAGGTAATAGGCCATGTGTTGTGTGACAACCATCAAGCTCAGGTTGGAAGGCAGCAATGACACGACCCTCTTTGGCAGCATGGGAGGCAGAGAAATTACATTCCTCCTGTAGCCACTTAAGCTTTTGCATTACTTTACTTGTGTTTTCTAGGATATACACAAGCCTATGCCAATTATGACAAATAGGTGTTTTCTAAACTGAATAGTAGCATTTTCTAATGAGTTTATTAAGGATTCAGTGCTGGTTCTTCAGTTGTTGCTTAAGAGTACAGTGCATTTCATTTTGACTGCTAAATTATTCATGTTCAAGTACACTTCCCACATCTACCCCTGGCTTGTGATATTTTTATTTTGTCTTTGGATCAACAAGTTCCAGGCAGATGCTCCAGGTACACATGCATATAATTTTGCACAGATTTGGCATTGCCATGCACAAAAAGCCACCCTTGCAAATACCTTTCCTCTGCAACCTCTGTGAGAGAAAACTTTCAAACTACATTCAGAAAAACAATGAAATTCACTTTTTAATCTCATTTGGACACTTGTGCCTTGGGATTCATTATCAATTGCTTTTGCTCAGCAGCTCTGAAAAAACCAGATAAATTATGGAACATTGAATTACTGGAATTATAAAAGCTCCAAAGATATGCTTGTAGACTCCTTGTGGAGCCAGTTACAAAAAAAAAAAAAAAAAAAGTTACAATGAAACTTTAAAGAAAAAGGGATATTGTGTTAAACACACACACAAAAAAGGCAGCACATTGGAAGAAACCTCCTCTGGAGGACTACTTTCTGCAAGGTGCTGTCACTTGTGACTCTCTGGCACTTCAGTTGTTTACAGAAACTGTGTTGTCAAATGATCCACTGTATTCCAGGGAGTCACAATGAGAAAAAGTAAAACTCTTCCCAAGCTCATGAATGTTACCATTCTAACTCCATTTGGAATACCATGGAGCCAGAACTTTCCAAATTTAGTTAGAAAGCAACAATATTTCCCAAAGCAGGACTGCCCGTCTAGACAAAAAACCCCCAACCAAACAAAAAACCCAACAAAAACAAACAAACAAACAAAACCCCCACAAAACCCACCAACAAACAAACAAACAAAAAAACCCAACAAACCAACCAACCAACCAAACAAAAAACCCCAAAAAATCCCTTAACATGCCATGTTGTTTTCTAATTACAAGACTCTATTTTTCTGCTTAACTATGTCAGGCTGCAGCAGCAAGAAACCTCATGGAAATACAGGAATCCCATGCTGTTATTAGGATGTTCAAAGTCAGCCCTGAGAAAAACTGTTATCCTATGGCTTCCATGAGCTCAGAAGATTTTAGTCCTAAAAGAGCCTGGCCAAAACCTAACCCTTCGTCTGCTAATCTGAGAGTGCTCAAGGGTAAATTGCTGTGGCAAATAATTCTGAGTCATCTTTGCTGATCTGTTGTACTTCAAAGAGTTTCCAGTCATAGTGGGCTGAGGATCTCCTTGTCTCCACTGACATGGGCTGAAAGTGGCAGCAGCAGCAGCAGCATATCCATAACCTCAGAGTCACTCTTTTCCCAGCCAGTGACTTACGGGTAATGTGCTGAGCTCCTGGGAAGGTGCTGAAGGACCTAGGCACTCAGACTAGATTGGAAAGGGTGAGGGGGTTCTGCACTCTGCAACCATTTTTTTTTCTTTATTTTTTGTTATAATTTCCCTGGTTAATTATTCACATCAGAGAGTGGACAGAACAAAGAGCACTGGCTTTAATTGCATTAATTTTTTATCTGATGGTTTGTAAAAGAAGTGATGGTACAAGAGGAAGTGATGGTACAAGAGGAATACCCTTGCGTTGGGACAATGCATTCCAACCTAGGTTGGCAGCTGTTGCACAGAAACCTTTCCATTTTCACACAATATTTCGGCTGATTTTCAGGAAGGGTGAGTATCAGAAGTCTCACGTTTGGGTTTTTAAAATGAATTTGCTTACACAGGGGCCATTTGCAGAACAAGCACCCATTCTCCTATATTTAATGTGCAACCTTGAGGGCTTCCAGCAAGGTAATTCTCATGCTAGGATAAACTATCTAGCACAAGATGCTATACCTGCTTCATTCTGTTAACAAATTGGCCTCTGCCTGCTGAAGAGTGCCTGACTTGACTTATTATACTTTCCCCATCAGCAGAAAGACTCATATCATCACTGGAACAAAGGTGAATTGCCTGGAGACAAAGTTAGAATGAATTTTTTGCCGTCCCATTGCACCAGGCATTCAAACCACTTTTTCCTGAGGAGAGAACATCTTTAATGGTCATATGTATATATGCTTATAAGGACAGAGCAGATTCTCCCTGCAAATCTGTTCCAGGTGAATGTATCAAATCAGGCAAACCAGAGTAAAGCGTTTTCTTCCTCCTATCTTTTATTTACAATCAACCCAATGACCCGGATGAAGAAGAGATATGTAACATCACCGAGGTGATCTGGAGATGATGCTCCCCATGTCTATTAGCCTCTATGGAGTCAAATGTGCTTAGCAAGACGTAATACATACTAAAGCATGCAGATGTTCAAATTCACATACAGCAGTGGGTTATGTAGATAGAGCAAGGGGAAGGGGGGGGAAGTAAAGAAATTTGTGTTTGTATATGGCTTCTGGTCCAGAGCAACATCAAGATGTTTCCAGTCAGTGTCAGTTTTCATTTGAAGAGTTGTTTTGTATTTATGGTTTTCTTAATCCCTAAAGAAAAATAGGGTAATATTAATTTAAAACAAAGAAACAATTAAAATCCCCAATTATAATTAAAATCTACAGAGCTAGATCTACAGAGCTACAAAGCAACTGTTCTAGCTTTGTTTATTGCACACATAAATAATCATACTTCAATTAACATGTTAGTGTCTATGATCTGTTCCCAGATTAAGGTTGCCTCGAGACCGCTTGGTTTGGCTACTGTAAATATGACATGAATTCCTCCCAGAAAAATGTATTTTACATGCTGTTTTTGAAGTAAATTATTTTCTTCTAATATACCTACACAACTGTCACAGGAAATTGCACTGCAGATTTAGTGATGTTAAGTGTCAATTATAATTTGGTGACAACCATTTTATTGGCTATGCATATTGCTCTGCGAGGATCTACTTCTCAGTATGGAGGCCACCGTATCATTAAAACCCACTGATCCTTCACTGATGACATAATTTGACTGGCAGAGACAGGAACAGTGAGGGGCTTGTTTCCACCTGCGTGGAATCTGCTGTGTGTCAGAGACGAATTTGTCTTCAAATTAGAAACAGAATAGCAGACTGGTGCATGTGATTTTGCTTGATTTCTTTTAAGGGGTTTTACTGGAATGGAGCAGCTGATACAAATCTGTTTAAATATGCCCAACATACATACCATGCAATCTCTAAACTGTTCAGATATTTTTAGTCACTGAGTTATCAGTGAAATACTTTCAGCTGAACTGAGGTACGTGCTTTTTCTCTCCCCCACCCTCCTTTTGCACTCTCATCCATACATCCTTTGGTCTCTAACTCTGCCTTTGCAATAGGCTCAGAGTATTAAATTTTTGTGTTAAAAAAAGGGAAAAAAAGTGTTAACATAAACCCCGTGTTTCAACGGATAAAATAAGTCATACAAACTGTGCAAAAATTTAGAGTAAGAACAGAACCATAATCATACATTCTGAAAATTTTATAAACTGACAATTCAAGTTATGTGTTTTATGCTAATACACATAGTGGTAACTTCTAACAAACTGTGATTCACACATAAAGACTAGAAAAGTTGAAGGTATTTTATATGTAATATTTATTTTCCACATGTATATCTTTATATATATGTTATGTACTTATTCTGAGAAAGAGGGAATAGATTCCGAGACTTCCTTAGCAAATTTAAATCAATATAGCTGTCTCTCCATTGCCAGTATTTAATTTTTTTCCAGCATGTCACTGCAAAGAGCAAAGCAAAGTATCTTAAAAGAAAGTGTATCCTTAGTAATTTCACCTCATTTCACACCTACTTGGCAGCTTTTCTTAGCCAATTGATTTCATTAAAAATGCTGCCAATGTTTACTTATTAGAATTGCCCTCATGGTAAGTTGTGCTTTCCCGTTTAGGTTCACCTTATTAATTTTAAATGCAGAAGAGAATTTTTTTTTAAGACAAACGACATTCCTCAATATATACTTTTGTCCATCTCTTGTTTTCCCACAGTGTGTATTCTACCTTTCTTCTTTGAAAAATCTTTATTGAACAGTAAACAACATAAATTATTCAGTCAATTTCAGTCCAGTGGCATCAATAATACTGTAGCAGACATGCTACTTATGTAGCATGTACTTATACTTTGTATTAGAGAAACGTACCGTTGAAGGTTTAATCAGAAGCTCCAAATATTTCAGACCTGCTCAATTTTGTTCTTGGAAAGAAGCGCTCTCAGTTGCTGTATCTTGCAAAGGTTTGGGGAAATGCTCATTTTCCCCATGAGAATAGGGTGGCCATTTTTACCCACTCCAAAAAGAGGAATGTGTAAAAGAGCACTTTCCTTAAGAAAAAAATTTCTTGCTCTTGAAAGCTTATCTTACAGGAAAACTTGAATGTTTTAAATGCTTGTTATATGATGAACTGTTGAGATTTGTACACTGTCCCTTTTGAAAGCATAAACAACACATATAAAAGCATAATTTTTTTATGGGACAAAAGTTTTTTAAGAATTTGGAAAAAAATACAAAATAAACTTCCCACTCTTAACTATAATTTTTCTGTTTTGCTGTGCTTTTAAAATAACTCTGTTAGATTCTTGGCAACTGTTGTCCTTCATCTGATTTAGAATCATGATTTTATACAGCTTGTGAGAGTTGAATAACTGCTTTATTCAGAACCAAACTCTTGCTTTAAATATTAAATTGCTTGTGAAGAATTTTTAGCTTTGTTTCTAGATATTCTGAAAATTACTTTTTAAAGAGGATCTGCTTTGCTATTGGGATTGTCTTTTTCATATCACTGATGTAGAAGTCTGGAGTCTTATGAAATAGTTAGATTGTACTCACCGTGTTCCCAAAAGTAGTATTTATATTCTAATATGATGCCTTGCATCAGGGATTTTATTTCAGCATCACCTAAACTGTTGTCTGAGGTT
The DNA here is from genome assembly GCA_017589585.1 of Phylloscopus whistleri. NCBI lineage: Eukaryota > Metazoa > Chordata > Aves > Passeriformes > Phylloscopidae > Phylloscopus > Phylloscopus whistleri. The sequence continues at coordinate 6,543,816 of JADMLD010001013.1, read as the reverse complement.
CTGGAATAAGGTGCAACTTCCTGGGTGGCTATCTGTTGCATAGCGAAGAAAAACATGTTTGTGTCAAATTTATATAAAACAGCCACCTGAAAAAATGATGGCATAACAGAAAGGTAGAAAGAGAATTAAAGATGAGCTAGGGTCATCAGCACAGTGCAGAGATATGTTAGGTTGTGTGAACACAACACGAAGTATTAATAGTTTTCAACTAAAGAGCAGAACATTGAATCATGTAGGCATCAACCAGTTAAAAACATCTGAGAAGTATCTATATAGAGAGGTAAAACAGCTAACGTCCTTTTAAAAGAAAGTTTTGTTACTTTTATGTTCTGCCTTAATGAAGATACCTGAATAGAGAAGCACCATATGCAGAATGGTGCACATGCTAGTTTTTGTTATTTTTGGTCATTCTAGTCAGCACCAAATAAAATGCAACACAATATTGACATCCTAAATCAAAGCTGCTATCTGCTGAGTCTCATAGATGTTGTAGCATAAGAAAAAGATGTGCCACTAGGCACAGTGAATAAGTCTGTAACATATTAGTGCTTCTTTTTGCTTCCTGAGAGTGGTGATTTGTGTAAATGCTTGAGTTTGAGACCGTGTATTCATTCAACAAACATCTCTGGATTACAAATATTTGGATTATCAGGAGTCTTGCTTGCATGTACCCAGTCAGTCCTTTGTGAGTCTTGCAAGATGCTTAGTCTCAGGGGTATCATGCATTGAAGCTTCAAAGCAGCATTACAGAGCAAGAATTTCTCTTTATTATTTCACTTTGTATTGCAAAAAAGAAATTCAAAAGTAGCACAAAGCTGTGCCATTGTGAAACTACTGTCAGACACAAAACACAGATCACATGCTTCTCTACTGAAATGAATCTTATCTACCTACACGCCCCACCTCCTGCCCCCCAAAACAGGGAGAAAATAAAAAAAAAAAAAGGGGAATCAGGGAGATTCTCTGATAATCTTGCAATGAACGCTGCAGCTGGGTTAGAGCACACTAAGGTTAGAGGACTGAAAGAAAAAAGTGACATTCCCTCTCAGTTGCTTAGTTGGTCGTGCCAACAGTCTACGACTTTCTCCACAAACTTTTTTGCATAACAGGCCTTTATCCTTTCCTGGTCCTGCAAAAATCACTCCTGGAGCAAAGTGTTGCATGAGGGTCTAAATGCGGATGCAGCTGAATGAAGAGCCAGAAGCCCGGATCATGCTGTCTCCACTTTGTGAAACATGCTTTGCAGAAAACTATGTTTAAATCCTTCAAGTGAGAACAATAATACACATTTGTAGTCAAGCACTGCTCATTCACTTAAATGCAATTTCCTCTCAGCTAAACATCCAGCATAGGGAGGGAAATACTGAGATTTCAAAATACTAAGATTTGTAACCAGAACATTTTTGAATATTTTTTGTGATTGGGCCTGACTGGAAGGAAGGCAACCATTTATCCTTCTTAGAGTGCTTTAACTTAGTCTTGAGTGTCAAGGATTAAGACCAGGACTTTTTTTTTTTTTTCCTTTGTATTTAACATGGATATAAGAATAACCTAGAAGATTATAGAAGTTGTTAATTGGTCCACTATATAAAACTGAAAAGGACCAAATCCCAAATGTAAGATAAGAGCCAAAGATTTTAGATACAGCCTTCAGACCTTTTAATAATGTTTAATACCCTTTTAATTAATGGTGATGTCAGAGATAGTGCTCTAAGTTCAAAAACAACAGATGTGAAAAGGCCAAAATTATGTGAAACGGGTCAATCCCCATTTATTTACTATATTATGTGTAGACTTTTACTCATATGTATGGATTGGTAAATGTGAGGTGCTTGAAGTGAAGACATCATCCAAATTAAAATGAAAGCTTAATAAGGTGGCATTTTCTTGATTTTTTTTTTGATTTTTTTTCCTGTTTGTTCTTTTGGAATGCTTTGGAAATCTCTTCTGAGTAGATGACTTCATGAAAGTCTAACAACTGTCCATATTAGGAAAGGCCAGGACATAGAAAGACATATAGTATAGATTCTGTGACATCAAACTGTCTGCAGGGTTAAAGCAAGTTCAAGCAAGGTCACACCTTTCTCCTGAAAAGGCTTTAAAAAAAATCCACCCCACACCATGCTACCACAAACCGTCACAAAATCCACATCAATACATTCTGTGTAATGAAAGCATCAATTCACAGTCTGAGATTCTTTGTAGCTTTCTCTTGAAATCTGAAACTGAACCCGGAAAACCAGCTGCTGAGTGGGCATGACAGTTTGAGAAGAGCCAGAAGACCACAATCATGTATTAGTTCTGCTTTTCACAAATTTGTTCAAGCTATAGAATTTCTCCTGATTGTTGAATCATGACTTAAGGTAAGAAAATAGTTTGGAGTCTTTTTCTTTCTCTCTCTCTCTCTCTTTTTTTTTTTTTTTTTTTTTTTTTTTTCCTGGAGTCTTGTCTATGAAGTGAGACCCAGGACTTGCTCAGAGAAGTGCAATCTGTAAAAAAATCATATTTGAATGTTTTTCTGCAACAGCCCATTTTCTGGGATGGCTGAAACACTCATTTTTTTTCTAGGCAACCTTCACTTTTATTTTCTGTGTTAAGAGTGAAAAATATGTAGTTCATTACAATCACTAGAAGGGTGCTTTTGCATACTAACACCAATTTTGCTCTTGCTTCAGCTTCTGTTGATAAGTTAACGCACAACTCTGTTGATATGAGGCATAATCCATGACAGTCTCTTCATACTGGCAAGCAAGCCACTTCTTGTAAATCCCACATTTGCCTCATTTTTCAGTGTTTTCTCAATTACAGCACCTCTCATCCCAGTAGATCCTAAACCACCTGCCAGATTAACACCCCTTGATTTACAAATGATTGCATGTCTCATGAAAGTAGCATGAGGTTTTAACTCACTCTCATAACAGGCTTGACAAGGCAACTTTGTTCTTTAGCTAATGTCTTTAATTGGGCATACACTAGTTGTTAGGATAGGATTAATTGTGAGCATATGAGCATATTTTTATTTACTGGGTTTTTTTATCCCAAACAGAGAGAATCTCAAGTCTTTGCTGTGAGAAAATTCACATAAAGACTTGGCACTTACCTTGAATTTATAAAGACCTAAGAACACTTAAAGGGGATTACATTACAGCAATGTCTCTTTGTGACAGTCAAATTTGTGCAAGTTTTGTACTCCAGAAGACAGTAGGTTTGTATAACTGGACAAATAAGAACCTTCATTCAACTCCAAGTGCTTGTAAAAGGAAGGTGGAAAAAAGAAAAATGTACTATAATACTTAAGTTTTGTGAAAAGGAAGAACAGCCTCCTGAAGGTTGGTCTTTTTTTAAAGGTATGCCTGAAATTAGCTTTTTCCTTATTGGGGAGAATTGTCTCTCAGAGCTTCTATACTCGTTTAAGTGCCACAGGATAGGTCTGTAGGATGGAAGTTTTACACCAGAAAGAGGAGAACAACGTGACAGCCCAGTGTCTGAGCTGTAATCAGCAAATGAGATATTAAAGTACCCCACTCTAGCTATCCTTTTTATATCTATGTATATGTACTCATGGTACTAGTAATAGTGTCTGGTATGAAGAAATGACCAAGGATAGGAAGGATGAGGGGGTTTTTTGTAAGACTGGTGAACAGGAAAGTTCATAATCATCAATTAGTAGTGTGCACGTAGATAAAAAAAGAGCTATGAGACAAGAAGGACAGCTGTGTTGCCTTTTGAAGATTGGCAGTGATAATTTAAGCGTGTTCCCTTTGCAAAGCAGTTGGAGATTCCCAATCTACACATTAGTAGTCTTTTGCTGGAAGATGGCATTCCCTGAAGTGCAGGTATGGCTGAACAGTCCTGGGGTCAGTGGTGTCATCTTAAACTCCTCAAAAAGGTGAATTAACTTAGGGGCTGCTGTAGTGAATTAGGATTAGCTCATCTACCTTAAGTATCCGGCTGGCACAGACGGAACTGTGAACTGTTCCCAGACAACAACAATGACTTGACTGGAGTGACTCCTGCAGCTACACAAATATCTGTCTGTGTCTTGGCTGTCATTGCACGTAAACCATGAAAAGTTTCAATCCATGGTATCTTGTAGAAATAATCTTAACTACAACATAAGTGTTAAGAGAAGCATATTTTAACTATGCTTAGATAATATTCCAGTATCTAACCATAATCAAGTAAAAACAATTTCAAAATAATGTTCCAAAGCATTAATACATATTTTGTAAACTTGTTCATATTAACTTGTTCATTAACATTCTCTAGACCAGAAGACATGATGTTAGGCCAAGAATATGAATGGTAAAAGGGCAGAAGTTCTGGGATGGAAAAACCTTCAAGGAAAAACTGTAGCTCTTTCAGTAAACACCTTACTTGGCTTTGATTTTCAGAGAGAGACTGTAATGGATTCGCAGGGCAAGCTTCAGAAACCTGTAGCAGTAGGCTAGAAATCCTACTAAATTCTTCAGAAGCAAAACTAATTTATTTCAAGAACGACATTATTGAATGAATGAACCAATGAACCAGGGCCGATAAGACCCTTCAGTGCCTCTGTTGGCTAATTTTAGGTTATACCCCAGAGACAAAGAATAGACTTATGTGAAGTTTGGAAACCCCAAAAGGAATGATTTCTATCACAATGCCATAGACATACATACCTTGGTCTGAAAACCATGGGCAAAAATTCTGATTTTTTTTTGGATGTTACTTCATGGTGTATCCCGTGTGTGTCCTGTCCTAAAATGAACACTCAACAATTCTGTAAAATTAACATTTCCCTTTAAAATCCCTTGACCAAAATAAAAAACTATTTCAAGAGCATGTAAGTACATTTAATAAATGAATTAAAATTTCTTGGGACTAACAGAACAAAATATTTAAGCTTTCAGAAGTAGGTTGGCATTTTTAAAATTTTCCAAAAAAAAAGGATTTATGTGAAGTTATTTGGATATACTCCCTCTTTTTAATAGTCATTCACTTTGCATCAAGTGTGATATGCTCTTTTCTCATGAAACCTGGATATTTTGTCTTGAAAAATGATGTGTCTTATAGGTAGCAGGAACTAAGTGATTTTAGCTATGGCAGAGTAATAAAAAACATTCTTACCATGGATTCATTGAAGATACAAGGACAAATAATAACCTTGGTAGGTCTATCATAGGATTTATTAAAAAAAAAAAAAGAAGAATAAAGGAGGGAAAAATTCATATTTGAATTATCTTTATGTCTTCATATGAGGAACAAAATTTATAAACATATCTGAATAAAGGTTAGGAGTAGGATACTGTTGATGTGTTTGAAAGTATTTTAAAAACAAATATGAAACTAAGTAGCAGTTTGCATAATTTCTAGAACCTTCTTGCTTATTATAAGTAATAAAGAGATATATATTTTAGATACATATTTGAGAAAAAAATTCAAGTTGTTTTGCTAATTTGATAATGATTCAGAGATTAGCAATTAATGACACTGATTCTAAACAAATAATGAATATGAACAGTGAGAATTGACTATATCAAATGTAATACATGAAGCCTTTGCCTGTCAGTAGAAATGACATAAGTGCAAATCCTGTTCACTGTAAGCAAACAAGAAACCTTTTGAAATTGATGGAACTATTTCCAAGAAGAAATGCAAAAAAGGATTTAACCCAGGCACATAATTTATAAATTATCTGAATCCTGCCCATGCAGGTGCAAAAGACAAATGGCTACATTCAAGTACAGACATCCAGTCTGCACTTCACATTTCTTCCATGCAATGTTGAAGTTTTTATTTACTATTTAGGTTTTTTTGTGGGGTTGGCAGGGTGAGAAAGAATTTAAGAAATGTTTTCACATTGAGCTAGGGAACCTGACCATCCTCTCAGTGAAAGGAAGCAGTAAGGTTCCCAAGGTGCCTTGTTCCCAGCCTCTCTGGGATTTCTCAATTGTTAAAAGTCTATAGACTACAGTTTTGGATTTGTTTTCTTTAGCCTGGACTTCTAGTTGATCCTACTTTTAGAACTGATGTGCAGTATTTAGAGCCTGGCACAGAGCCAGTGCTATCATAAATCCTCTCTGCTAGCTTGAGCAGAGAGCAGTTCCAGGCTCGGAGCTGTCTCCATGTTAGCACAATTTATTAAATACTCACAAGACGGAAAAAAAAGGAAAATAAATTAATTATTTGGGAATAAGTGTGGTAACCAAAGACTGAGAAGTTTTATTAAAATCATAACAAAGTTCTTGTCATCAATTAAAGACCTTTCATCTTTATGTAAATGCTAACCAGAGAAATGATGCTGTTTGTAGTCCTTTCTGAAATGCATGGAGGATATCATGATGAGTGTGCTGAGCCTTCAGCCCTGAGGGTTGCTCTGTGTGGGAGGACACACCTGCCTAAATAGGAGCCATCCACTCCCACCTGTGGGATCTCAACATCTGATTTCAGCATGTGTTCTTTTCCTCAAACTCCAGTTTGGCACCAGAAAAATCACCTACCCCCAAAATTTGGTCTTGGCTTTCCCTTCACCTGGAGACAATGAACAGAAACAAATATACTTCTCAGAAGAAAAGCAGAATTATTTTATCATCAAGACACTAATGAAGATATCTTCTCTTGGTCAGAGTCTATTTTCCTGGGTTGGATTAAGACCATTACATTAAACTGAACATATTTTACATTTTTAGGAGAAAAAAAATAAGATGCTGTTTATTTGCTGTATTTTCTAAGCATATATGCTTGAAAATGCAAGAAATAATGGGCCAGCTTTTCACTCTAATTATGAAATTCACAGACAGCACTGAGTGTTTGGTTTCTGAAGGAAATATTATCAGGTCACCATAATGCCAAACAGTATTATATTTTAGCAGATAATTTCTGAAAAGTGATTACTTTTGAAAACAAAACAAAACACAAAAACAAAAACAAAAATAAACCACCAACCTGAAAGGAAAAATCCCTGGCAACAGTTCTGCTGAAAAAAAATGTTATATTTATATCAACCCCCTCATCTAGATTCTTAGACACACCACTGCTTAAAATGCAGTCACCTGACAAAAACAGTTCTAATTATTACCCCCTTGGGCTAACATTTTTCAGAGTGACTGGCTAAAGTGCACTCCAGCTCATAATTTTTATCTCTGACAGTAGAAGACATAACCTAGTTTCCTCTAATGCAAAAGTCTCTAATCTAGAGGGCAAGACCCTTTTCCGTATAACATTGAAGGGAGAAAATGCAATTTGAGCACAGGGAAATTGCCCACATAGTTTGATAGTTCTAATGTTCTCATTTTTTTTCTCCAGGATTAAATGTCTTGTTTTATTTTATGCTAAGTTATGGCTTGCCTCAGACTTGTATATATTCTTCATTTTATACTGGGAATTCTGTACTGTAAAAACAAAGAGACCTAGAAATGTGGTCTAGTAATCTTATTCACGTTTCAGCCATTAAAATTTCCAGATTTCCTCATGGGGCTAAGGATTTTTTTTCTTAATGGATAGTCCCTCCTTCAGCAAGTGGCACTTGCAAACAATAAGCTTCATTCACCTCTGGGTTAATCCAGTTGTGTATCAGCACAATGTGATTGATTTCATATTGGTGTAATGCAGTAGTGAATCAGGCTCCAAGGTTTGAAAGCAGAGCACTACATTAAAATCTACATTTGTATCCTGACACACTGGGGAGAAGACTTTCAGATGGGCTTCATCCCAATGTTGTTTCCTTGCAGCACATTTTTCAGCACAAAAATAAAATAATAATAATAAAAAAATCATCCACAATTTTGAGCTCATAAACACTACAGGGAACAAAAATTAGAAAGTCTCTTGGATAGCGAACTCCCTGAATTATACATGTACCTACCTGAATTATACATGCAATAGAGTAGTTAGATGCTTAACTACTAATATTTGCAATAGAGGGTACCTGTCAAAATCTGGGCCTCGATGTGCAAACTCAACTGCTAACAGTCTCTCAGCTGAGATGAGCAGATTTACCAGTGTGCACAGAGGGGGCTGCCACACTCCAATTAGCACCACCCAAATGGTTCAGACTTCCCTTCCCCCTGACATCAGGGACACTACTGCATCTGTCCCCAGCTGAGCCTGACCAGAAGGATTCCTGGCAATACTAGGAGAAATGAATTAACCCTTTTCTCCTTTTTTTTTTTTTGGTTCAGTTCACATAGGCATTGGCTGAATAATAAATTGCCCTCAATCTTATAAAGCCAAAAAAGCTGAAGAGTTTCATAGACGTGAGTCTGGAATGCTGGAAGAGTTGGTTTTTGCGCTCCGTTTATATTAACAATTTTTTTTTCTCCCAGCATAAGAACCACCTTTTCCTTTGTAGCTTGACAGCTGCTGCTTAACACCTTTTTTTTTCCAGCTAGCAGGACAGCAGGGTGAGCATGTTTGTGGTTAGCATGCATTGCTTTTGTGAGCAGTAGGGGCACCAGTTCCCTCCTGAAAATGCATGTCCCCCTCACAGCTTGTATGTCTTCCATCACTTTGAGGACTACCTAGAAGTACCAGTGGTAAAAGTACCTTCCAAATAAAGGACAGTCAAAACTATCTTCTGTTAAAAGCCCAACTGCTGCAATGATTATGCTAGTCCACATTCTTCAAGCTGGACTCAAATTTTTTTTTTAATACTGATGCTTGACAGAGTTTTCAGTGAACTATAGTACTTTGTGCTGGTGAGTCAGTGCCGAATGAATGGTCCCCTTTGCTTTTTTTAAGGACAGAGAATGAGTGAATGTGAGCAAGGCAAACTGGGGCCTGAGGCCATAATAACCAGAAAGCCTAAATCTAAGAAAATCTCTTGGGTTCAGATTCTGGGCAGAGAAAATTTTTTTTGTTTGTGTACATTCTTTTCTGTGTATGCATATCTGCTTGCAGGATCTCATCCTACACTTGTGTAGAAGCCCACAGTATTTTTTAGCATCCATGATTCAGGCTGAAATTGTGACAGGAACAATGGCTCTGAAGGGTAACTTTGGTTGCCTGGCTAGGGCTTCCTAAGACATGGTACGTAATACAGTAGCTACTGCATGAGACCATGAAATTTAAGATACTTGGTGGGTAAATTCTTAAATGAGAATCCCTTTGCAATCAGAAGAGGCAGCTGAGATGTTGACTACTAAAGCCTGAGTTTAGCTGAGCAATGCAATCACAGTAAAATGGCATCTCCCCAGATACTGCACACTATTAGAAGGTTTCTTTGTATTTGTGTGGTTAGTGAGGCAAGCAGGGAGATACAAAGCAAACTATTTGTTTTTTACCATCAAGTATCACAGCATTAGCAATTAATAGCAATAGCACAGCAATAGCAATTAATATTTAAATTATCTTGTTTTCTACATCTTTTTCCTTCTTATGAGAACTTGAGCTCATAAAATATCAGAAGAATCCTAAGGGATTTCCGAGAAACTTCTATTCTAGAACAAGCCCATCAATAATCAACGTATCTTATACTACTGCAGTCAGACATATCAGTGATCCTTACTCCTGGCCATGGTGGACCCCTGCAAAGGTCACAGAGTTTTGATGTCACCCTGAACCATCAGTCCTTAGGCATCCTGCTCAGACAACTGTTTGTCAGCCTGCCCAGGGGCAGGAGAAGCCCAGTTCCTCTCAGACGCTGTAGGAGATACATGATTAACAGCTTTTAGTCAGTCCTGGTGAGTGGGAGTACAGTCAATGAGAAAGGCTTAACACATGTTCACCAAGACATCTGTCCTCCGGTAGCTAGGTTTCATAATAGTCTATCTTTTGTTATAGATCAACTGATGGCTTGTCCTTCAATGAGGCACAACATAAATACTGAAAGATCCTTCATAAGACTGGTGTTTAAATTAAGACTGACAAATGAGCTGTAACCACTACCTGAGGGAATAATTGTACAGCAGCTCTTACGCAGCCAATGAGTTGGCAAGGGAAGAAATTCCTATGGGCAGGTCACTCAAATAACCTCTGCTGAAACCCAAGCTCTGAGCAGCAAAGGGCTGAAACATACCCAAACTCCTGGGAAGAGCCACCCCAGAGGCCTGAAGGTAATGCAAATTTTGTAATGCTGAACACAGCATGGAACACATCAAGAAATGGATGTGGAGAGCAAGAGATCCATAATCAGCAAATGGTGCTTGAAGGTATTTTTGCTGTTGCTTGGAAAAGACAGAGAACAGCATTTGAAGCTGCTTGAGGTGAATCTTACTCCTTTGCAAAGAATGCCTACGAACCTGAGCCTGCATTATTCTCACCTTCTGACTCCCACAGTTTGGGCACTGTCACACAGTCCCATGGTGCCACAGACTCTTGCCATTCACCAGTCCCACGTGACCAGTGCTGCTGGTCTTTCTGAAGACCTGCTATTTGAAGCCCAGTGCTTTTCTAAAATGATGCTGTCTCCCTCATGGAGGAGGACAGTTGAACAGTCCAGACCCCAGCTTCATGTAAAGCATTTTTTGAGCAATGATCTTGGCACATACAGTATTTTATAAGAAAGAAGCTTATTTATCAGGACAGTGAAAAAAAAAAATTAGTCCTTTTTTCTTTTTGTTTTTGTGAGAGCTGCATAAAGAAAGGAAGAAACTTTTACAATAATTTGGACTACACATAGTTGGATAGAGTAGCTGGGAGGATGAAGTGTTTTTGAACCAAGCCTTAATGTTATGTTGTTTAATGATTGCTGAGGGGAAAAGTGGGGAAAAGTGAGTCAGCTGGTCAGTGGGAGATCTGCAGTTCGCTTCACCAAATCTAGGATTTCCTCATGTCTGCTGCTGACAGCAGTGTTGATGAACATCTTAAAAACACTGCAGTATTGTGTCATTGTTTAGTTGGGAAGGGAGTAAGTCTGTGCCTTGGGAGTAATTCACTATATCACCTAAACAACTTAATCATCTTAAGGTTTTCATGTGTATGCAAGAGGCAGACCCAGATACTTGAAAAGGAAAAACAATCTTAATACATTTGAATATCTACTGGAGGGTATAAAATCCTTGTATATTCCTAGGGAATTCTTCATTTTAGCTGCACTGTTTCTGAATTGTAGCTCTGGTTTAGTAATTTTCAGCCTGCTACATAATGAATTTCACTGTTATAGATTTTCATATTCAAGAGTAGAAAACTGAAAGGAACAGAGAGAGGAAAGCAGTAACAGTTTGTAGGCACAATAATGTAAAATGGTCTTACTTCTGCAGTAGAGTTACTGATTTGATTGCCCTTCTTTTAACAGCTTACCTAATTTCCTTAAATATAAATTACATACATGAAGAAAATAACCCCATGTGTGTTTCAGTTAGGTATTTTCTGTCCATATGCTCATGAAGAAATTGGAAAGGTTCAGGAAGACAGGGCACAAACATATGCATTAAGTCTGACTTCTTCCAAAAGTAAGCAGAAGTAAAACAAAGAAAAGACACATGCCTAGTTAAGAAGAATATGAAACAAACTTTTACTCACCTACATAATCCTTATTTAAGAGTGCAGTGTAAATAACGTCACACTTGTTCATGTGCATACAGACTGCATTAAATACTTTAGAGTGGCTTCCTAGAACAATCTTGTAGACTGCGATTTTTTTGAGCAATCCAAACATCCCCATTAAACAAACCCAAACAGGATTCAGAAAATACAGGGTTCCAACAATTTCCCCCTGGATCAGAGGACCACTGAGCATTCTTGTTCAATTTAAACAAAGTAAATGGCATACCCTCCATTAGTATACCCTCCCCTAATGGGCACCCCCACTGGGGACATTGTTCAGGCACCACCACGGACACGTCCCAAGTGCAGCTGGGTATGTAAACAAGGACATAATCCGCCTGAAAGAATACTCACAGTTTGGCAGAGCTCGCTGTGTTGTTAATGTATTGTGCCAAAGAAATAACAAAGCTGTCATTTTAAAGTTTATTTGCAAGATTTTATTAATCAAGAAATTTTCCAGAAATTCCTTCTGAAGGAAGGACTTTCCAGAAGTCACCATTTGGAGGAAGAAGGTTTCCAGATGACATTTTTTTGTATCTGTAGCCTGTCCCTCAGAATAAATCACAATTTAGTCTGAGTTCATTTGAGACAGAAAACACATTGCTGCAAAATAATGTAATGGAGCCTTCTGGGTTTTTATTCTGAATTCTCTCCATTTCTTGAAAGACCAATAAGCTTTAGGTTACAGTTCTTCACTAGGCTGGAGAGATAGTCAATGTGCGGTACCTTGGCTTATTAGTAATGAATTCAAAACATTAGCAGTTATAAATTCAACATAGTCATCCTGTTAATGTACCTCAGTGTGGTACTCCAAGGAAAGAAAGTAGATTGGCAATTTTTTTAGTTTTATTGGTTGATAATCTGGATTTCTAAAGTTTTTTAGTGTTTTTGTCATAAAATGTATTTTGTCATAAAAATGACAAAATAATGCGGCAAGAAAAGATGACATTTTGAAAATCAGATTTCAATGACCCTTCAGTCAGACAGAATCAATGGTCGTAGGTAAAACTGTACCCAGAAGTACTAGCAAGATTTGTTATGTATATGACTAATCAAAAACAAATACTAAATCTTTTTCTTTTTTTAATAAAAATAAATCTTAGAAATTAAGGAGAAAAGTCTTCTAAATGTGTTGCTTTAGAAAGAAGGCCAGAGTGCAACAGGGAAAATGATACCTGGTTAATTTTTTCATTGCATACCTTAATTATAATCAATATTCACATCACTTACACTGAAAAAGTAATATTTTTCCATAGTAAGGTTGTGTTTGAATCGTTTTTTGTGTGTGTGGTTTTTTAAAATTTTCTTTCTTTTAAAGTTATGCCACATGTTCAGTATATTTTGATGGATCAAAAAATAAATATGCGTGTGCTGTATTCAGCTCCACTTAAATATCATTGTTAGCTCTCCATTTACAGGAAAACTTTTGGCCATTTGCAATGCTGCTAAACTGGACACTGCTACAAACATTTCTGGATATCCCAGATAAATTATTGCTATGCCTGCACAGAACAGATGTGTATACACAGATAAAAACTCAGTGTGCTCCTGCTGCATGTAGACAATTGGCTTGCCCCCTGCCATGATGAACGTACCACACAGGTTTGGTTCAGATGAGCATGTTTGGCAGGTCCCATGCTCTGCATTGCTCTACATGTGCATTCCAGCTGCAAACACTTCAATTTACCATTTGATACCTGTTTAGCTCAACAGATGTGTGTTTAAGCTGTTTTTCCAGGAAAGTGTAACTGGAGACCCTTATCTGCCATATGAACCTAATCAAAACTAAGAACCAATAAAAAAAGTATATTTTGGTCTAGCTTGACCCTGACGCTTTTGCTGGGATTGCTTTGCTGAATTCCCTTGCAATTGAAGTCCTGTTAATACTGCTGCACAATTACCATTCCAATGTTTCTACAGATCTGTGCTGTGGAAAAGATTCCTGTGCAAGGTGTCATTTACCTTAAAAGCCCCTTACAGACCATACACTGCAGTTACTGACCATACTGTAATTTTCAAAGGAAAGTTCAAAATTCACAACAGCCTCACTCTTTCTTACCTGATGAGGTAGGGCTTTCAACCTTACAGCTTGTGGTTTGGCAAAGTAAAATTGAGCAAACCCTTTAATTTCTCTGATATGGTACCTCTTTCTTTGTGCTAAGGTGTGTCCTGTAGTTGGGAATGGTGAGCCTCTAGTATTAAGATTGACTTGATTTTTACAACTGTTAAATCTGCAATTTGATTGGCTGCCAGCTGACTTTTCTTCTGGACGAAACCCAAAGTGTCAGGTAAAAGAATTCTCTTTTGTCTAGGATGTTTTCGTCATTTTTGAGATGTATGGATGGAAAAATACTGCTATCACTGACCATAAAATATAGATGTTCTTATGTCACAGCCATTTTCATTCTGTTGTGGCTGTGAGAGGTTTATTATAGAATATTTGTGACAGATGTCCTTTATGTGATATTCAACTCAAGGAGAAGGCATTGGTTTAATATCAAATCCAGACATCTCTGTCATTTCAGATGTTTCTGGCTTTGATTCCCCAGTACAATAATAATAAATAATAATAATAACAACAATAAAAATAACAACAGATATTATAATTTTGAATCAAAGAGCTTATTATTTTTCACATCCCTGACAGTTTTTGTTCTATTTCTTTGGTGATCATAAAGCCACCTTTATAACATTACAATCTCCTAACACAATGCTATAATTACATATTAATTATTTCAATGCTGAAAAATACTTCCGTCTGAGTCAAAATAATGTCTCAGCTGACAGTGACGTGTCATTTTAGATCAATACTTTGAGAGAAATTGAGCCATTGAGGCAAGCACAGCACCAAACTTACTGCAGCTACCTGCAAGGAGAGGCCAGGATCTCTGAATCCCTGCAATAGTCAAACTGACTGACTCTGCTTTGGAGTTGGTAAGCACAATGTCACAAAATTAGATAGGGAAGAAGGCAAAAAACCCAAACCAAAAAAATAAAAAAACCCTGCCACCCCAAAACCAAAAGCAAACACTAGAAAAAAAAAAAAGAAAAAAAAAAGAAAAAAAAAAGAGTCTGTTTAAGAGGTCTATGTTCTAATAACTTCCGTGTGGAAAAGCCAAAACTTAGTAAAAAGAGGGAGACTTAAATTAAAAATGTGCCTGTTTTTTCCCTCAGAACATGATTGGTAAACCGTGAATTTATATTTTTTATCATGAGGTATTATAGAAACCAGAGACTAATAGGTACTCAATTTCTACAGCTCCTCTTCTTCAACAATGTCAGTTCTTGATGCATTTGGTGAGGAAAAGGGTCTGTCTGACTTGGATCTCTGAAGCAGACTACTTGCAGATACTAATATAAGAAGACTGCATTGACTATTTAGTGAATGTGTACATATTCTTCCCCACCTCCAAAATTTCCAAAACTTCATGGAGGAAAGAAGGATTTAAAACTTGTCTTTCTGTAAAACCAGAGGAAGGGTCACAAATAACCATTAGAAGCATACCAAAATTCTGAAAAAAATCTGAAAAATATTATGGTTTTTATTGCTTTATGTTGGTACCCCAGAAGTGAAATAGTTAAATAATTCTGCCCTATGTTGAAACAAAATATAACTTCAATATCATACATAGCTTTCAAGCAACTATTAATTGAGGGTATAGTGTATCCAGCTGGTTGCTTACATAATCTTGAGGTTTAAGTTTATACAGTAGAAGTTTTAGTGTATTTATGATGCATAGTAAGAATGTACTTAAAAATGTATTTAAAAAATAACTTGTGCAATATATTTTACAGTCTTGCTTAACACATACACAGATCCAGATTTTCTGTTCAGAACTTCAAGAATAAGTGAAAACATGAGACATTGCCAAAATACCTGATTTCCTATATACATGACTTTGTTAATCATTTTAGTTCTACATGAAAAAAATGCAAACTTTTGGGGGACCACTTTAGCTGAAAGGAAGTAGTACCAAAGATCTACTTGGTTTCTATGGATGAAAACCAAAGGACTGTAAATTGAGGTGCCCAATTAATTGTCTGAGTTGACCTCTTTGACAACTCTTTTTCTCAAATTCCCTGGAAAAGCTTTGCATGTGTTTTGGTTTGTTCTGATGTAATGATGGCCAATTGTCAAATGACCTACATTTCCATAAGTACTACTTTAGAAAATTGGATGATTGTACAACAGTTGAAATAATTTAAAAACTGTTTTATACTATAACTTGCACATATCATTCCTCTGTATGCTTCTAATCTGAAAAAAAAATCTCTAGAGCATCGTTGTACCCACAAGTAACATTCTCCAAATCACTAAAGTCTTCCAAGTCTATAAACACGTACATTTGGGTCATATGTAAAGCTCAAAGATATCTAGCTCCAGAGATGATTAAAGGTTTGGTTCAGGATGAAACCCCAGGTGGGAGTCTTCACTGAGGTCTTGTCTGGCTTGTGAACAGAGAGGAGAAAAAAAGT
Source organism: Phylloscopus whistleri (assembly GCA_017589585.1). NCBI lineage: Eukaryota > Metazoa > Chordata > Aves > Passeriformes > Phylloscopidae > Phylloscopus > Phylloscopus whistleri. The sequence continues at coordinate 6,527,874 of JADMLD010001013.1, read as the reverse complement.
AACATGGATTACTGTTAAACTATCTACATACAGTTTTGAGAACGAACAATCAAATCCTGCCAGGAGAGATGTTTTTGCTCTGCTAATGAGTTATTTATAACTGATCACCCAGGTAATGTAGAAACATTGAAACCTGTAATCCAGATACTCTTGGTTAGACATGTAGAATGTACCTAAAGCTTGAAGATTGAAGGTAAGGATTTGCCATATTGCCTAGAACCAACAGAACTGATACCCTGTTTTTGCAGCAGTGCAGCTCTTTGAAAATTGTAAGGCTTCATGGTGTAGTCTAGAATGACACATGGTCCACAGAAAAAAACAAAATTTAGTCTTACATTCTACAGGTTTTTCAGCCAATGGTTTATCTAAAAAGTTTCAGTAATGGATGTGAGAAAAAGAGAAAAATGATCCCTTCACATTTAAATTCAGGCTATAAAGATACTGAGTCAGCAAAAATATTGTTATTTAATTGCTGGTGTGTCATACTTGCTGGTGAAAAAACCTGCTGGTATGTCAATAAATCCTTATGTATGATGGACTGTGGTTTATATCACACTTCACTGAAGTCCAGGTTAGACATCTGTGACTTTCACCTCTGAGCAGAGATATCTGTGAGGGTGTTGAGTGGTAATTTTTGCTGTATGCTGAAGGGCAAGTGAAAGAGCAGAACAGCAGATCCTTAAGGGTCTGTCTGTTCAGTTCTCTGAAAACCCCATTTAGCAGCCTCAGTGAAGGTGATGGTTGGAGCAGTCCTTAAAAAATCTCTGACAAGTCACCTATGAACCTCTAAAGTAAGTTGTATAAATTACATTGGTTTCATTTTGGAAACTGTTAAAAGTAGTCAACAATTAGTACACTTGGGCTGGGACTTTGATGTTCCCTTAATTTTGGGTGGAATGAGAAGTTGAAGAGAACTGGACACACAGCTCAATGTATTTCCTGGAGCTTTTATAACATAGGGAATAGGAATAAAAACTAGGCTGTTTTATGTGGTGTTTTAGCCCTCTTAAAGGCTCCACCCCATGCCTTTCCCGTGCTATCTCAACATATCAAAGCTTTTTTTTCATAAAAAATCAAACTTAGTTCAAAGATCATCCTGCCTTGTCAGAGAAAAAACAGTGAATAAAAGCAAATCCTTCATCTGGCATATAAAGGTCTTTGGAATCACACATATGCTTCATTCTTTCTCTGTATAGATTATAGAGCTGGTTTTTTTTAAGGCTTACTTGGGAATAATTCGATCTAAATGTTCATTCCTGGTTCCAGCTTGGGCAGGCACAATCCTGTGTGGATAAATATATCATGTTCAAAAGGACCAACAAATGATTTTGTAAAATGATAATGATTCTTCAAGTTCTGAAAACAGAAGTTCACACATTATCCCAATACCTTTTTTAAACCACTATTTTTTGAAATTTTTTGAATCAATTTAGTATCTCAATTAGTAAGCATGTAAAAGTACTGAAACAGAAGGTCTGAAAGCAGCAAGGTAAGTAAACTGTAATGTCAAATCTCCACCAGAAAAATTTATTGGTAGGCTTTTATTCCTTCTGAATAAACCTTGATGACCAATTCTTCTGAAATATGAATAAGCAAATGCACAAGGAAAACTTCCATCATACTGGCCTGCTGTTGAATTATAGCTGAACTCTGTCAGAAAGTGTAGTTGGCCACAAACCCCATTTAATTGCACAAGAATATATTTACCAGTATGTTAAATAAATAAATAAATATATGCTCTTATTCAGTGGACATGTATTGGGAAATTTCTAGAGCTTTCATTTTCAAGATTTTTTTCATGTCCACTGGGTTCAATTGGTTGTGTGTTTTTTCCTTCTCCCTTTCTTCCCTCCACAAAGGGCTCAGAGGGACTACTACTTTGACAAGACTTTATTGCATTAAAAGAGCTAAATTGTTACAGAAATTGCATGATTCCAACCTCATCTCAAATACCATTTCAAATTATGTTTGGATGAAAGTTCATAGCTTAAAATGATAAATAAAAGCTGCATAAATATTCACAAATTTTGGAAAACGGACTTTGTGTCTCTGTGACCCACTTTTTCTTATTTAGCCACACAAACCGTGGCATTTTCCCTAGGCACATTATTAGTTTTCCTAGACTGAAAAGGAGAGGGGAACAGAAAGGTATGAATGTTTAATACTTCTCTAATTTCTTGTGAGATGCTTTCCATTATGGTTATAGGGCCATTTTGAATACCTAGGACAGCATGGCAGAAAGACAAAATGAAGATAAACAGTAGGGATTGAGAAATGACAACTAAAAAACATATGAACCGTTACTGAGACAGAATACTTCTTGTGAGAGAATGGCGTAACAGCTTGTGATGAAGGTACATTTGATAGAGAGATGGGGATCAAGACACCTGAGACTTACTGTCCTTCCTTCCTTCCTTCCTTCCTTCCTTCCTTCCTTCCTTCCTTCCTTCCTTCCTTCCTTCCTTCCTTCCTTCCTTCCTTCCTTCCTTCCTTCCTTCCTTCCTTCCTTCCTTCCTTCCTTCCTTCCTTCCTTCCTTCCTTCCTTCCTTCCTTCCTTCCTTCCTTCCTTCCTTCCTTCCTTCCTCCCTCCCTCCCTCCCTCCCTCCCTCCCTCCCTCCCTTTCTCACTCTTCTTTGCTCTCTTTCTCCCTGTATTCTTTCAAATCTTATCCAGTGCATTTTGCAAAGCTACTACCCCAGCCTATCGTCAGCATTTCTTCCATTTCTATGGTCCATTGTTTTTCTCAGCTGGCATAACCCATTTTAACTCTTCCCTCTAACTTTGGAGTATTGTAGGGTCAACAAATTCCTGCAAACATTTGAATCAGTCTGTTGTGAGTCTTGCGGTTAACTGCCTGTCAACTCTCATCAAACATGGGAGCTCTGCTGCATGCTTTCAGACCGTACAGGCCTGGCAAACAGATTCTGAAAATCCTAGTTAAGAGACAGAAAATATCACACACTAAGAAAAAATTAATGCTTCATCCTCTTGAAAGTCTCCTAGAGAATGTTTTAGTTTTTGTTGCTCTAGATCAACAAAATACTGCTAATTGACAGAAGTGCAGTCTAGAAACTTAGATGTCTTTAGATTTCAAATTTTATACATGTAATCATCTTGTTAAAATAATTCACTAAGTTTTCTAAACAAACAAGCTTTTTATTACAAGCTGTAATAAAAAGTTTAAGGAGAGGATTAACAAGCAGCTTATTAATACACAATGAATACCTAGAGAAAAAAAAAAAAAGAATGATAAATATAAAGAAGTTATTTATTCATAAGATACTGGTAGTTATATGCAAAGACAAGCCAAACAAAAATCAGAAATAATAAGGCTGTGCTGTCTCCTCCTTCCCTTTAGGCTACAGTCACGACATGTGATGGATTATAGCTTAAAGAAAACAAACAAGGCTGACAGTTTTTAGGGATATACCCAGTTGGTTTCTATCTGCATGTAAAATGCCTGACGTGAGAGCTCTGATGCTGTAATTGTCTTGAGGAGAAAGTGGAGGATGAAAACAAATGCAATTGGCTCTATTATTAATATGTGCTCTATGTCCACTAGATGTGAAACAACAGAAAACATGCAGAGGGGAATGAGGAAAGTTCATCATTTACAGTCTTTAGGTTAGAGGTCTCCATGCTGAAGGTATGTGGGCACAAACAAACTTGACATTTTAAGTAACCATTTTTTTTTTCTGACCTTCTACCCCGAAACAACAGCCAGTAGTCCTAACCTCTGATATCTGATATATAAATAAGTTGGAGCTCTAGCCCTCCAAGAGGTGCTAATTTAGATTTTTTACACAAGCCCACCATCTGTGTTTCCCCATCAAAATGTTTAAGGCCTACTGTCTTGCTACTGCTTCAGAATTTATCAGTGTTATGAGAGGTTCCTTGTAGAATGTTTTTTTTTTCCTTTTCCTATTTCTGTATTTTGAAAAATCAAATCACTATTTATATTTTTTCCTGAAAACTAGGGAACATATTCCATTCATTTCTACCACCCCAGATGTTAGTTCATGCTGCACTGAACTTATATCGCTCAATGGTAAAAGTAAAAACTTTTTATAATAAATATTGAGTAGAAAACAAAATCATCATTCAGTTTTCTTAAAAGTTATAATATTGACCTCACAAAAGTCAAATAAAATAGAGCCATGAATACACACCCTGGAATAGATTTTCAATACTTGAACAGCATCATCATATAGAGACATATTTTATGACACTCAGGATATTTCCTAGTAAATAGATGAATGAAGAAAAAAGAGGGAAAGAAAGGAAGAAAATATGTATGGAAAGTTAATTAAAATGGGTTTTTATTTTAGTTAAGTAACCCACATTACTGTAGTCAGTTTCATTCTTCCCTTCAAACTTTTTTTATCTAAAGCCATGTATCTGAATGAAATCAAAACTATTAACTCATATGTACTAAAACCACAATTGATATCCAGCTAAAAACTTCTCTCCATTCTCAGTAACTATGAGGGTTATTGTAACATTTCCACTTTAAATCACAGCTGGAAAACAAGAATTTTACATAAGATTGTGAGAAATGCAAATAAAATCTGCAACCTACCTGCTTCATGCTGCAGCAGTTGAAACAGAGTTAGCCAAGGTAAGAAATTTTATGGAGCTTCTCCTGCAAGATAGATATAGTTATTTCTGTTATTTATATATCCTGTTTAGACTAAAATTTTTATGGTGTATATGTTGATTCTATCTGGGTATCTACGTGTCCAGGGAACCAAAACATTTGCTGCATGTCCAAAATCTTGCTACTGTCTTTCACAGTTGCTTGAGTGCAATATTGTTGCATTTGTAATTTGTTTGTAATTACTGTAAATGAGGCCATAAGCACTAGCTCTTTTTTTTTTCCTGAACCAGTTCTGTTTTAATGTCATTGTTGCACATCCAAGTCTACCACTGAGGCATTAGCATTATTTTCCTGTGGAAGGTGACAACGAGGCACAGGCCTCCTCTTGCTTTAATATACATTATAGATGAAGAATGTGTCAAAGCTTCTCAGTCTCCATTGTCTGTGATCTGTATTTGAGAGATAACACAATCTTGAGTGCACAACAAGTTCTCCAAGGACTTTGGCATCCTCCTTTATAGCACACATTTTCAGAAAAAAATCTCAAACCACAACAAAAAGAAGAAAAAGCGCCAATTCTGCCTGGCAAACAAAGACTGTGGTGGCTAACGGGTGGCAATTATACATTAGTGAAGGTGTTAATTTGCCATCTTCTTTTAAGACTCACTATTCGGAGCCCTGATTAACAATACTCCATCTGTGAACCCACACATCTCATAATTATCAGCTGATTGATACTCCTGCTTATATCCAAAAATATTAGCTCAAAGAATTTTCAACCTCTGCATCATATCAGCAACACCTTGTCCAATGGATTTAAAAGAAAACATCAAAAGGCTTTTCTATTTAAGTCGCTTATTAATTTAAATCCTGTTAAAAGTTAACCCAGATCTATTCCTGTCACACTTGATGTCCTCTCTACTTATGATAAGTTCCATCTGTATTCACACACCTGTGTGAGAGAAGCAGCATGCAGAGTTCTGCAGATGTTAGATATAAGTGTAAAAGGAAATGTTTCAGGTGGGCTTTATCTTGATGATCTTAACAACTATATTGCTCTCTCTAGATAGATGCTCTGTGACAGTTGAATGCTTCATGGTTGGACACTGTTTCCGTGAGAGAGGTATTTTCTGTAAGAGAGGTCTTTTCTGAAAGAGAAATCAATTTTTGTTATACATACATACCCTCACATTATTTATTTGACTTTTTGGTTGACATTGTGGGGTCTCAAGATATTTTTTTTCAGAAACAAGTATTTTCAATTTTTCTTTTGGAGGGGGGAAGTGTCATGTATCTGATTCTGTTTCTTATCTCAGGCAGGGCGCAGAAGAAAATCTCAAACTCCCACTTTTTTTTTTTTAGGAAATAAGATCCAGAATGGTTGTAAATCACCTGATCAGCAGAAGAAATATTTGGTAAAGATTCTTGGTCACCATAACCAAACTAAATCCTAATTAGATCAACCTGTGTAGCTCTCAGAGAAACTAGGCATGCAAACATATGAAATGTATATGCTATAGTGGAGTAGGTGTCTGTGAAGACCAATAAGTGAATCTCACACTTGGGGTATGAGAGTTGACAAAGATTTAGTTTAATTTGAGAGGTTTTTGCTGTAGACTTTAATTTGAATTTTGTGCCAAGACACTCTGCATTTTAACTCTATACCAACCTTGCTCTTTTACTTTATTTCTTTGGGATCATGTCTGAATGGCCTCTCTTCAAGATTTCATCCCAAAATTTGCTAGACTGCAGAATTTTTTCCTTCTGGTAAAGTTCAGGTAGTGAATGCTATATGTTTCTTCTAATGACCAGAACAATGATCTGTTAGCTTAAAAATATTACAGGTACAGAAGGACTGTGGTTTTCCCATGGTCATTGTAAGTATTTGAAAATGTGAATTTGTACTATGAATGATATATAATACACTGAATATAATTGTAAAATTAACAGTGGCAACTTCCCTTGAAATAGTGCATTGTCACTGATGACGCAAAAAATTGTTTTTGAGGAGGTCTGTTCCTGCCTAAGCTTAGGCAAATGTTAATGGAAAATAGTAAAACTTTGTAAACAAGAGAATAAGAAGTAAACAAAAGTCAGGAGGCCCAAAGAATAATTTTCTTGTTTTCTGTGTAATTTTTAGAAATAACTGCATATTTGGCATGACCTAGTACCAAAAAAAAAAAAAAAAAAAAAAAAAAAAAAAAAAAAAAAAAAAAAATTAGTATAAAATCTATTCAGTAGAATTAATTTTTCATATTTGGCATTTATAAACCATTGTGCATCAAAAAGTAAGACCTGGAAACAGATTTATTGTGGAAAATTTGTTTTGAATGAACTCATATAATTTGGGAGTTTGAGTTTTCATAATTTTTTATTAATTATTGGTCCCAGACTTTAGATAAAAGTGAATAATTCTGGGAAAAATTGTCTTTCTCTCAGGGCCTTGATGTTCAGAAATGCAAGATTCTTCAGTGAATATTGACAAAAATTAACTATAAGGTCAAATTTTCAAGTTGTCTATTAAACCATAAAATTAGAGGTTTTGGAATGGACATATTCTGCTCATATTTTTGCAATTAACTATGCAAATCTTCTCTAAAAACTTTCCTCTAATGTGCTATGCACCAAAAAAAAAAAAAAAAAAAAAATCTAAAGTTGTTCTGAACAAGAAGAGGCAAAGGTATTAAAAGCACATCAGACAGATGATGTTTCCTCAGAAAGATGAGAAGTAGAGATTCATTATTCATCTCCAGTTTCTATGTTTACTATCAATGTGCAACTTACATGAAAAAGCAAAGCTTAACCTTGCTTGCTTCTCTAACATAATCTTGTGTATCTTGTATATCTCTTTTTCCTATCTGTCTCATAAATATTGAAGTCTAAGGGTGGACATAGATGTTAAGTGAATGCTAACAGCTATCTTATCATTAATTATCTCATTCTTGGCAGTTCTGATTCCTGTTACCAGCATAAAGAATCACCAAACCAGGACAAGGGCAGATTTCCTTCGCCATATTTTCATATGGGGAAAATACAGGAAAAAGGTGGGAGGAGCAATTTCCTGAATGTTGTGTGTGAGACCATGATTTGAATCCTTTATGATGATGAAAATAGCTCATCATATTCAGTAAAAACATTTGCTTTTTCAGAGTTTTTGAATACTCAGATTTTTTAGCTAACCTCAGTAGGAGCTGAAACCATCCAGGCCTTTTCAAAGTCAATACCATAAGGGTACAATACCCTCTAGAGGAATGGAAAGCAACATGCATAATTACAGTATTGTGTATTTAATGTCTACCAGCAGTTTTGTTTGGAATACATGTTTCTTTTTTATTTTTTTATTTTTTAACTAAAGTAATAACTAATAGTGATCTAAAATAATTATATTTCACCAAATACCTTACCTATGCCTCCTTTTCTACTTCATTTGCTAAAAATGGTAGATTCTTTTCCACTGAAAATACCAGTGATTTTCTAAAGTACTCATGACTCCTTCTTTATTCTCCTAGCATTTATTTCATTCCTTTTTGATGGGCTTAACCCTTTTGCTGCTCCTCAAAGTCTCTAAAAAATCAGCTTGGACTTTTAAGATTAATATCTTCATCTCCTGTGAAAAAAGTAACCAACACTTTCAGAATTGTAGTTTTTTATCTCCAAACTCCATTACCTTTTCCTCTGACATTTTTCTTAACCTCAAGAATGATTTCTCTTGAGACATGGGAAACTGCACAGTCACAGTCAACATAAAGCCAGAGGCACACTTTTCCCACAAAAATATTATCTGATTTTTTTCAATCTTCTCCATCTTTCCATATAGCCTATTTTTCCAGCCTTGTAATTCTTGTGCTTTACATGTTTTGCAGAGCACTCAAATATCTTCTACACAGCTGAGTCTGAATTCATGTCCAGCAGGTGTAACAGATTTTCCTGCAGATCTGTGCTCCTACACAGATACTAACAGGAATTTCACTGAGGTTATAAGTCCTTGACGATTTTCTGCAATACCATTAACTTCTGCTCAACACAAGGTCCTCGGCAGCAGCAGACTTACCTGTCTAAGGATTACCACCTCAAAGATGATTTTGAAGTTACAGCACTTATAAAACAGCTGTGAAAATACATGGGGAGTTCAAACTCGGCACTCTGGAGATGCAGCTCTTCTGCACCTCTTCTATACTTCCCTCCACAGGCTTATTATCCCGGCAGATGTAGCCTAGTACAATGTCTGAATTAATTTAGTTTTTAGTGTATACAAACAAAATGAAGTCTAATGTTCTCTAGTACTGAGTTGGCTAAGGAAGAATTTCACTAGTTATATCCCTGAAATATCTATCAATACCTTTAACACAAAACAGAGAAAAAGGATTATGTTAACCCACATTTGATCAGACTAGGCCAGACATCTAAAGAGCAGAAAAGAGAAAGTCCAAAGATTTGGTGAGGCAGAACACTAATATTAATATTATTTGTATAGGATTGAATATATCTTAAATGAAGAATATTAAGTTAACATGAGAGGAGTTTCCCATCTGTATTTTGAGACAGGAAAGAGTTCCTTGAAAAAGCAATTCAGATTCACAACTAATTTTTCACAGGAAAAAAATTCACATTTTGTGCCTTTATATTATTTGTCAAACTTTGATCTAAATTGCTAAATGTTGAGGTGTACCAGGGGAACATTTATTCAGTTGGTGATTATGAGTACCATTGACACTCTAAAACAGGTGCTTGTAATTTATTCATTACGATAAACAGCTACAAATGAAGTATGGTAAGCAGTACCATAGAAGAGAAAAGAACTAATGTCAAGGTGATAGAATACATGCCAGTGTATCCTATCAAAAAACCAGTGCTTATTGGCTTGGGATGCTTTGTCCAATTTGAGATTATGTTGATGTTGTATATTTGATTATGGCATAACTCTTGAGCTATATTCAAGATTTCTTGGCAGTTCAAAGTAATGGAGACACCAGCAGCTTCCTCAGAAGGGGAAAAAACTGTGTCTTCTGTGATGAATAGTGCATGAAAATAATGTTTTTGATATTTACTCCTAAATCCCAACTACCAAAAAAAGATACTAATCAATGAACAATTTCAGTGAGTGCAGTTTTGTAAACTTCAGTAGAATTGAGCATGTAAGAAAAACATCACTCAGTCTTCTTCTCAAACGCAAATTAATATTTTTTTGAAATGCATCCTGAAATCTCAAGACGGTAGCAAAAGCCTAATCCGTTTTGGACAAGATTGTGTTGCTGCAGCCTGCATAGCTTCAGCAAGAGTAAATGGCTGATGGTAACAATTTACTGAAGATGTCTTTCCAGATCAGCTGAGGTACAATTAATGTTAGTTCCATTTTCCTTCCTCCTCTTGTCAAGGTAAAGGAAAGCAGGGACAAGAGCCTGAATCCTCAGTCTTCCTGCCACTGGTCACACCACAGGTGTGTTGGAAAACGTTCAGCTCATTTTTACCAGTAGTTACAACCTCAAAATGAAGCAGGTGTCATAGGTTTTCTGCTTCACCTCAGTGGCCCAGCTGGTAAATCTCTGGTAGAACAAGACCATCACTGTCTACTCAGTTGTAGCCTGATGTGAATTTTATTGTCTCTTTTTCAGTGCCTAGAAGTGTTTCAGGATTTCAGGATTATGATGGGCTTAATGAATCGGAGTGAATATCTGTATGAAAGATAGCTGACAGTTAATCCCAGGTGTTTTTGCACATACCAAAGACTGATCTTTGTTACCTCTCCCATCCCAATGTGCCAGAAGAAAACTGGTCAAGGCAGTAATTTCAATCTGGATTTCTTACAACGACAGGTGTGAAAAAACCTGGGATTTCTGATGGTGACCATTGGGAAATGCAAGGAAAGAAAATTCCTAGCTAGCTCAATTTGTCTCATGGGTGCATTCAGTAAAGTTTAAATTCAGAATATACTCTCCTTATGGTGCCTGTGTTGCATATGCCTGAATGCTCATCCATTTTAGTTTGAAATAGAAGTCACTGTTTCCTAACAATGACTTGAATAAAATGAAACCCGAAGCTAAATATTGATTAATATTTTATCATGTGACATTTTCCATATGACAGAGATTTGAAGTTTTCAGCTAAATGCTTATACTAGTTAAATATGCTCCCTACATTTCAGCTCAGTGTGAAGAGCAAGTAAATGCTGAAAATCAGGACTTGCAATGGCTAACCCAAACTACCTACACCTCTATAATGTCCTATACCGGCTATGCAACTGTAGAAATAGACTTAAAGAAGTAATCTGTCCTTTTAGCTAATAACATCAAAATGAGACCTTTTTCTTCACTTTGCCTGGACCTCTAACCTTTAAAGGTGAGTTAGACCGCTGCACAAAACCTGATCTCATTTTCTGCCCCGGGCAAGATTTTTTCAAGTTCATCTTCTTTTTTTCCCCCCTTCTCTCAAAATCTGATGAAAAATGAAATGTCATGAAAACAGGCTCTGAGGCTAAAAACCCTCTGTCTGTCTCTGTGACAGATGTCAGTTTGAAAGGTTTCAGGTCACCTGTCAGAACTATGTCAGTATGATCCATACAAACATCTACTCAACCTCTAACACTAACATTGAGTTCTGCTTTTTAAAATACCCCTTGAAAAAGAATCAAATGATTTCAAGTCACTGCCTTTTCCTCTTTCTTTTAACTCTGATTAATGAGCCAAACTCTCAGGCAAGGAAAAAAAAAAGAAAAGAAAGAAAAAAAAAGAAAGAAAGAAAAAAAAAGGAAAATGGGTGGAGGGAAAGGGAAAAAAAGAGCCTTTAAAAAAGGACAGTTTGACCTTTTTGTGCCCCTGGCAGTGAACCAATCAGCATTCGCATAATCCAAACACAGATGCCTGGAGCTAAACAAATCCTATACTTGTGAACAAGAATTCAGTTTGCTGTCAAAATATAATGATGAGCAGCAAAGTGCTGCTCTTAAGAAAATCCTGAAATAAATTAAAATTTTTTTCATTAATGAAGTAGCATGAGTAATGTCATACATCAATAATAGCATCATTTGGGAACAAGTATGTTGAGATATTTATTTATATTTATTCTACCTGTGTACATTAAAACCTCATCTCTATGTGAAACATAATCCCATAATATTTCATGACACCAAAACCACTGCTCATCTAATACTGCAATTCAGTACTTTGTAATGATTAATTAAAGGCTTGCATGCTATGTTGTTCCTTGCCTAGTGTCACAGCATCTGCATTATTTCTCAAAGGCATGATCTGCCCTTTTAAAGTTTAAGCTTCTATTTTGTTAAAAAATTGCAGTATTAAAGGAAAGATCCCAGCTGCATGACAGTTTTCATCAGCGTGTTTTAATAGTCTATGAAATAGATATGATTAGAGCTTTCTGCCAATTTCTATTTTCAAGTGTCCCACATAGATCCTATCAAGTAGGTTGTTGATGTTGATGGGCATATTTTTGATTGTTTCTTAGAAATCTGTAATGTCAATTTTAGGCTCAAATATGACAGCTGGGAAAAAAGATCTGGACATCACACTGATACACCACAGAGGCACCAGATACACATTTAAATGTAAGCACAAAGTAATTCAGTACTATTTTTTTTCATGGCTAAATATGTGATTTAATTCAAGTCTGGTGAGAAAGAATAGGTGGTGATCTTATGTTGTGTTATTGTGGAACACCCTCCTCACATGTAGAATCCTCTTTTTAACATTTTTCTATTAGGTGCTTGTTTGTTGTTGCTCCCTACATGTCCATAATCTTTCCTTTTCTGATATGTGCCTACAGGAAACAAACTACATCGGATTTCAGTTCCTCCTTTTTTTTGCTTTTAAATGCTTAATGCTGGTACTATGCCACTCATCAGCACTTAGTTTCCTTAATATTACAACTGACTCATTTGACAGGAAAACTGTCAGCTTGATATCAAATGGTAACAAGCTCTTACAAAACAAGTATCAGCTTCATTTTGGGCCATCCTAAAAAGACTTGGGAACAAATGGAGACAGAATCATCCACAGAAAACTATCAGTATTGTTTAGATGAAGACAGCCACAAACATCCTGAAATACTCAACCGTATCTAATATCTTTCTGACTCATATTTACACTGTTTTTACTTTAATGTAAATTTCTTTGGTTTTCATTATTTAACTATCCTGTTGAACATTATTGTTTAATATAATTATAGAACAGAAATAAAGAAATTTACATGTCATATTAGACTGTAAGGTGGATAGTATGGGTATTTCAAAGCTCTGACTGGAATGGGTATTTTCTCTGAAAACCTACCAGCTACACAATTTTTTTTTACACTGGTCACAGTAGCCATGACTCAGATTGGACCAGAATAAACACCTTAAATACTTACTGTTGCAGCTCCAAGACCCCCTTGCAAAAGAGGGCAAACCTCTTTAAAAAGCAATATGCCTTGTGTCTGCAGAATTACAGACACAATTAATTAATTATTGTAAACAATAATTACAGATATTTCTATTCCAGTGTCCTCATAACTTCAAAGTCGGCAAATAATTCTGCAAGATAACATATTTTTTTTTTGGCCAAACCCCCTATTAATGCTATGGGTTAAATGCTAAGAATGTTTAACAGATGATAAACCATTTAACATATTTTCTTTGCCTGTAGTTATTTTCAGCACTTAGTTTGTGACACTCTGTTCCTCAAAATAAAGTTGTGAACTAAAAGGTATACACAGTCCTTATCACACAATAAGGACTTTTAGAACATAATAAATTAATTTCATCTGTAAAGGTGTCTTTCACTTTGCTTCCCTCCTTTAGCATTGACATCTGTATCTGGCCAGTCACCCAGACACTGAGAGGGCATTATTGCAGATAACAATGAGAAATGTGGAAGTAGTTATTGGTGCCACACTGGAATAGCATATTGCCACAAACAGTCTTTCCCTTGCAAGAATAGAGCTTTGATGTTCAAACCCCTAAGAAGAGTATTAGGGAACAAACGAAACAAAAACATCAAAACCCAAAACAACAACCAAAACCCAACCAACCAAACACACAAAACAGAAGGGAAGGTGAAAACAGCAATGATTGTGAAGGTGGATTTCCCAATTGAAAACAAGAATTCTGAGTAGCACTAAAATTAATTACTCTGTAGTAGCAAGCAGGCAGCAGATTTATGGTAAATGACAGAATGCTTGCAAATTTTCCTGACTACTTGATTAGAAAATGCACTGAGTACAGGCATCAGTGGAGTATGCATTATTTAAGTGGTTGGTGTCTGGTGATAGTCTGGAAGCCTGAATCATTGTGGTTGCCTCTAGGAAAATCGCACTTTCTGGGAGAAATTCTTTCACCTTTGTGTGCCCATAGCACAGATCTCTCCTCATGGCAGCTTAGGATACACTGGAACTTTGTGACCTGGAAAATGTGGGACAACTGACACAAGGTGACCTCCTGAATGCTGGGGTAGGCCCAATTAATTTAAAATTTTGCTTGGCCTTGTCTCTTCCAATTTTCTAAATCCTCTGGAAAAATGATTAATGCGTACACTGCCAAAGCGAAAATATTTTTGACCCTATTAAAGTCGACCAAGGGTAAACCAAGTGTAGGCTGGCATTGTATCAAACTAGCTTTATTAAATTTGATTTGAGGTTTGTATGAGGAAGGGACAGACAAGGACATTATTTTGCACAGCAACTCCCTTTTAAATGAAAATACTGTGAGGAATACAAAGTACTGGTGTACTTTGGTACAGAGATGTATTTAACCTAGCAAAAGTTTACCAAAAAAATGTTTGTTTTTGAGAAAGCTTAGTATTTCCTCAGTGGGAAAGCATATTGTTGGTAAAGTTGATTTATTGTATGATGAACATTGTTTCCCTTGAAGTGGAGAGATTCAGACCTTGCCTTACTTCTTGCCTTTTCAGATTTTTATTCCCCAAATTATTCTTTTCTTGCCAACTCCAGCAGCTGGGGAAAGGGTTTGAGGATATGATGTACAGCAGATGTAGGCACCTCAGACATAGAAAGTGCTATTTTCAACACTTTTCCCACTTTCTACAGCACTCCTTATTTTTGTTGTTTTTGTCAGTGAAGTGCTCCAAAGCTCTGCATAAACCAAAAATCACTATATTTCTCAGCATTTATTCTGGTGCATTAATGATCTTTAAATACAGGACCCTATTCTCAGCTCCCAGGAATCTTGTATGGCTGCAGAAGGAATAAAGCCCAAATGTGATCCCTCACTGCAAATACTGTAGCAAAAAAAAAAAAAAAAAAAAAGCCAGAATTAAAAGGACACTGCAATTTTTACAGAGGATTTCAGATGCCATCCTGTGCTTGATTCCTTTAGCTGGTTTATGTATCTTGTTGGCAAGATTGCCTAGTTTAACACAACTGCTCACAAGCTTGTCGGCTCCCAGTCTGCTCTTACCTAGATCCAGCTTGGAAACTGCAACTCCATTAATTTAATTTTTTGTGCCTTTTTTGGAAGAAGTCCTACTAGATCTGGTGCAGGATCTCCAAACTCCCTCTTGCTTGCCCAGCAACTGGGCTGAGATATGTGCAGGAGCACTGAGCACCTTGGGTTGCTGGTACAGATTTAAGGCTAAGGTAAGACATTTAACAGTCCATCAGAGGACTTCTCTAGCTTTGTATCAGTTGACAATAAATCACAAGCAAAATCTCTTTAAATATCATGGTACCGTTAATGCAGAGAAGAACATTAAAAGCTTTTAGAGCTTTTGAGAACTATAAGGCTCATAATTGCAAAGTGTTATGTAAAGACAACATGAAATAATTCTTCAGCCACTCAAGAAAGAACTAAAGCAGAAACTACACAGCCTAGACAGTTTTACTTGGAGTAAAACTACAACTACAGTGAAAAAATAACCAATCTACAGTCTTTAGGAGATGGACAAACTGATGCACCTATATGACAGCCTTATTTTGGTAAAATGTGAGCTCACTGGAGACGACCAAGAAGTTGTCAGCAGGTAAGTATTAAATGGTTTTGATGAAATGACTGAAATTTTCCTTGCATTAAGCTTGATACACTAAAATGAAGAGTATCCTGAATGTCCTTACTGAACTTCCTCCAAATGCACGTTTGGCATCCTCAGAAAGCATTCCATCACATCTAGATGTAGTATAAATATGCACATATATGTATGTATATATATGCATAGAGTTTTTAATTTGGACAAATTGTTTTTGTCTACACTAATTTTAACCTACTTATATCATCTCAGAGAGACTTTTCCTCCTCCAGGCCTGTCAGTTCCTCCAGATGTGTCAGTAAAAGAAAAAAACAGGCATGATATGCAAAGCTTGGGTCTGACTATCACACATATTTTTTTTACAAAAGTCAGATCTTGTATACAGGCCCCATCCATTTATAGTTCAGGAATCATCAATTCAGGCAGATCTCTGAATGTCTACTTAGTGGCATAAATTTGAATTATCTGGAACTAAGGACAGTATAAGTTTGATAAGAAGGACCTTAGATTTAGGCATGTGAAAGAGAAACACGATGGTAGTTCATCCCAATCTAATAAATTAAATGGTTACAAGGATTGTTGAAATGAAAAATACATACATAGAAGTGCATACTAATTCACCTGTTATACTTTGAATTATTTTGTAATTTTCCTGTGAGTAGACTTGGTAACTTCTCCAGTGAGTTAGGTTTTCTAGAGCACAGTGGACTGCCTACAGCATTTTTGAGAATAGCTGAAATCAGATCCAAGTATTAAAAAAAACCCAACACCTTCATGATTCTGAGCTAATTTCAATACTGAAACTTCAACTATGACTTCACCAAAGGGTGAGAGGACTCATAAAGTGAGCAAGTCTAATTTGCTGCAGAGATGCAGACAAAATGACTAAACAAGTCATGATTATTTTTTCCAGTTCTATTTCACTGCCATGATTAATCTATTTATAAGACATCTATTATTTTGTACTTAACTGTGAAGCATTTTGAATCAAATTCTCATTAAATTTCTCCCTTGGTAAACAGAAAGAGAAACACAGAAATACCTGTAAAGTAATACCTGTAAAGGTCAACAAAATATTTTACTTATCTGTAATACAAACTTCTGATTAGAGGGCAATGTCTACTGTTGAAGTTTTGCAAATACTACCTTCTAGATACATCAAAAACATCTTTTGTTAGGTTCTTTGTTTTGATTGCTTCTAGTGCTCCCACACTTGTGGCCTTTGCCACCACCTTGCTATTTTACTTTTCCTTTCAGCCTTTTCTGGAAGTCAACTCTTTTTTGGTGACAACTATCCATACAAACAAGAACCATGTTTTTCTGCCAGGATGTTTGGGTGTTGTTGACCTACATGCTTGATGACTATCTGTCCACTGCCATAGACTTTGGAATAAATAAGTAACAGAGGGATCTAATATCCTGTAAAGGGAATACGAACAATACTTGTGTAGAGAGCAGGCACATTTGAAAGCTCATATATTTTCATTTGAAAGCTATGTATTATTGAACATCAGAGAAGGAGACTTTGTGTTCAACTGACAAAGCACCACAGGAACTGCAAACATAATAAGCCAACTGTTTTCTGGTGTAAATAGAAAACGAAGGATCAGGTTTGAGATTTGTTATAGTATTGAAGCTACTTTTCTTACAGATTAAATCGCATGCTGATAATTAGAGATTCCACATTATTATCCTTAGGGAGAAAATGTGGATATGCTCTGTCAAAGTAATTTTAATGCCCAGTTTGTTGGAGGACTGCTTACGATTTATCTGGATCCAAGGGTCAAAAAGTAAGTACATGTTGAGTTTAGCTTAGATGTCATTGTGAAGATTTACTTCAACAAACAGGAGAGATGGTCAGGCATGAATAAGATGAATGCATCCAAAATGTGCAGCATCATGAGTTCCTTTCCTCTGCATTTCTCCACAAACTTCACTGGGGCTGGTACTCAAAATGTTTTGGTTTGAAGGCTTCATTAATCTTCAGATTAGATGTTTTCTGTTTTTAGTCTCTTCATAGTTCTCCAATTTCTGCACTAGGCACCTCTGATTCTTGACTGCATCATTATTTTTTTTTGTTTAAACCAAAATCCATTAGATTCTTATTTCCCTTAGGATAAGAGAACAAGGATCCTCTCACTTGTCGAAATAAATGCTGTCTTCAGAAGTAGCCTAATGGTGACTGTGTTTATCAAAGGACCTCTATCAGACTAGATCTGTACCATAAATAGTTGTCTATGTTCCTGCATGGACTGTAACTTCTGGAAGAGTTTGAGCTGGCTCCACTTTGTGGTGTGTTAAGTGCACACACTAGACTGGCAGTTTTTTGAGGACAATAGACAATAAGGGGAGGGGAGCAGTTGAATATCAGTTTACAGAGAAAACAGCGTAATTTTAATGGAAAAGTGTAATAACAGCTCATTTGAACACCTGGCTAAGTGCAGAGGCTTTAGTTGCAGGATAAGATATTAGACATGGGTCTGTGCATGGATAGCTAACCATATTCATTGCCTAAGTGGGAATGCATTCACTGTTCATGCTGACAGCTGCTGTGGGGAGAGGTGAGATCTACAGAAGAGATAATGAGGAGTAGATTGATAGTGCCTCTATGTTGAAAGGCCTGACAAAGACTAGTACAATCTTGGGTTCAGTTCAGCTTATTTTTTTATTAATTTTCAATGAGGACCAGTTTTCCAAGTAAACTGTGTCTATGGGGTAGGTGAGTGGAATAACTGCAGATAATTTTCTTTTATGTCTAAAGACACTTATATTTCTATATTAAATAGAACAGAAAACTGTAGCTAGAATGGTAGATTTTGTGTTTTATCCTGTGTAACGTTGAAAAGTTTTCTAGCCAAGGATTCTGTGGAGGCAAGACCTGTACAAACTGGTGCCCAATTAGTATCGTAATTCCAATATTCCCAAAATTAAGTATAAAGGTCAAAATGATTAGTAGTTATTTCCTGTACTAAGCACAGTAGAAATTAAGCCTTTCATAACACCACAGTTTCTAAGTGATTGAGGATTACCTTTTACACAACATTTGTTCTCAGGTCTTACTCTGCTGTTGAAGTTGAATGGTTCAGCCAAGACAGGAATTAAATTCTCTGCATCCCAGAGATCCAATTGCAATTACAGCATCTTTATAAGCCTCACCATGGTAATGTATATGATTGGTTCTTGCTCTGTACAAGTTCCTGAGGGAGACTCTATCTGGGATAGAAAGTTATTTAGGACAAGTGTCTACTCTACAGCTTAACTCTGATGAAAGCAATCTGGTTGGAGTTCTTTTCATGTCTATATTTCTCTGTTTCTCTGTATAAGTGTTATGACTCTTCCAATTTAGTATTTTGTGTATTGTGTGGGCAAACAGGTATTCTGATCATTACTAATGTGTACTTTTTTTTTTTGGTGTTTTCTGTTCACAGCAGAATCGTGACAACTTTGGGGTAAACAGCTTTTACCCTCTGCTATTGCTTAAAACTTCTCCTGCTAAACTATTATCTATACATGTTAATCATCTAAAGATAATTCAAAAGATCAGTAGTTTAATGTCCTAAAGCTTTGTATTTATTTTTGAGGTACTGCACCACACCAACACACTTCTATCATGTCATATTTTGTTACACAAACTTACAGTGAGAAGAAATTTAACAGGAAGTGACATGGTTTAAGTGATGCACTGACATGTATAATTTGAAGACTATAATCTTATTGGAAGCAGACACCTGCAATTAATTCAGATATTGGGAATTCAAAATGAAACTTCTTAAAGCCAGAAAGAACTTATGATGCACATTAAGCTCATGAATTGGTGAATTTATCTGTTTGTCTAGAAGACCAGCAGAGGTAGAGCTACTAAATCTCTTACACTTCTTTGTGGAGTACCATTGTTGTTGCTTTGATGAAACTATAAAACACTTAGAATTTATTGATTCTTCAGCTCCTACCCTATCTGTGAAGACAGAGCTTGATTTGAAAGCAGTTTTAACAGATGTCTTCGTTTTCCTTTCTCTTAATATTTTCTATTAACTCTATATGCAAATTGGTGACTAAATTAATGAAGAAAATTACAGTTACTATGTACGGTGCTGTGTTGGTAAGTGTATTGGATACCAAGTGGAGATACTGTTTCATGGATATGACCACAAGTCATATGGGCAATTTTGCAAACATGTGATGTTACAACTTACATATACCCCTTCAAAACCAATTTCAATACAGCAAAACATGCAGGGCCTTAGCATATGCCTACCTATTTTCTAGATTTTTTTTTTCTGTAGTAACATAATGTAGTCTGAAATTCAATATTTTGATCATCTCTAATAATGGAAAATTTTGCTTTGTTTAGTTGTGGCCTAATATGAAAGCCCTAAAAAGGTCTCAAGCCAGCAGATTGAGTCCTAATAGTAATGAGCACAGTGGTTGTAAGGTTGAAGAAATTTTTATATGATTATTTAATCTATTTAATATATTTAAATGATTAAACACGTGGTGGATATAGATATCTTTGCACATCTGTCCTTAAAAGAAAGTAAGAAAAGCTACTGCAACAGCTTTGAAACATACATGATATGAAGAAATTTAATCATCATGTGGCTGTTAAGGCTTAAGGTTCTATAAAAAGTTTTGGCTTTTCATCCTAAGTGTGCACCCTTCTTTTCCTGAGATCATGAATGTTGACAAGAAAAATAAAGCTTGGAGTGTGCCCTGGCAGTAAGAGATTACTATGGCATCAAGTTATCACATGTATTAAAAAAGACCAACAATTAAGTAATAGTGTAGGTATACAAAATGTTTAACAATCTGTGATATATCTCAGGTGAACTGAATGGTTCAAGAACAGAAATTCAAGTAATCATTGTAATGCAAAATGGACATACCATGGCCAAGATCTGCCCTTCTGAGGCAGCCTCACATACAAAACTACTGGAAAAAGTCTTTCCCTGACATTGGAAATATATCTGTATTTTTAAAAGAGCACTTCAGCTTTCAGCTTAGGCTGTCTGTCTGATGCTCCCCAGTTTGAAAATTATTTTTCTTCATCCTCTCATGTCTGGGACTGTTTGATTAGACAACCTTGTTGTGGTGGTGTTAATTTTTTTCTTTTTTTCTTTTTTTTTTTCTTTTTTTCTTTTTTTTTCTGGTTAGACTACTTCTATCAGCCAGTAATGGGGTTTGAATTGTGACGCTGGCCAACCTACTACAACATACTTGCTTAATTTTCCCTGAAGAGTTTGGCAGTCCTGAAAGACATGCTCAGTGTAAACGAACAACTGAGAATGTAATTAAGAGGCATGTTAAACTATAAAAAAGGGGTAGTAACCGCAGTATGCTTTCATCAATTAAAGCACTTTCTAATATCAGCCAATTACATCAACCTCCTCTGGCCCTTATATTTCTTAGGCTTTGTGTAACTGCTCCCTTTATCTCTAATGGGATCCTTATAATGCTGACCATGTGGCTTTAGAAGAACACCAAAATGCTAATCTAATCCCCAGTGTTGCCCAAAGGCATTACATGGGCCCTGACATGGATCCAGGACTGGTGGCACCCTAATTCAAATAAAAGCAAGAATTAGGGTTGATCAGGTGTCTCGATGACAACAGCACAATGAGCGACTGGAGGAAGGTGGGGGCAGGTTGGAGAGGGGGAGAGGGCAGCAGCAAACCATCAGGCACATTTCAAAAGTAATTGGTCTCCAGGGAGAGTGTGGGTTGCTTCCTAGACCACTTCTACAGAGCCCTTTGCACCTTGCCAGCTGGAGGGAAAGTGCAGCCACTTCCAGAGAATAGCAGTGGGGCTAATGGAATTGCGCACAGAAAATGAAGGGCTGGCAGCCCCAAAACGAAGAAATCGATTAAAATGGGACTTCCTTCCAGATTTGCCTTTTTTTTTTTTTTTTTTTAATTTAAATTTGGTCTTATCATTATTCTGACTTCATACAGAACTAGGTTAAATGCAAAACTTAGGACCCCTAAAGTAACCAGTTTAAAATCAGAAGTATGTTTCCATCCCTGTCTTGCTGCATATGTGGCATGAA
Source organism: Phylloscopus whistleri (assembly GCA_017589585.1). Taxonomy (NCBI): domain Eukaryota; kingdom Metazoa; phylum Chordata; class Aves; order Passeriformes; family Phylloscopidae; genus Phylloscopus; species Phylloscopus whistleri. The sequence goes on along the minus strand of JADMLD010001013.1, from coordinate 6,506,267 downwards.
ATGAAATAAATAAGAAAGAAATTAAAGATCATCAGAATTTTGTGTGTGTGTGTGTTTTTTTTTTTTTTTCTAAACACTAACATTTATAAAAACTTTTGTGCTGTAGATTTTTGAGGCATTCTCCAGCTGTATGACAGCACTATCAACCCTACTTTGCACAAAGGGGAAATATGCCAAGAGCTGCTGTTTTGTGCTCAAAAGACACTGGAAGCAACCTCCAAAAATGACATCTTATGTACTCACCCCACTAGAACTCATCTAAACATTAATAAATAAATTAAATCTTTGCTGCAGTTCTCGATGGACAAAATGATCATGGAGTGGAATAAGAAACCAAACAACCCGGGAAATATTTCAGCTTGTTTTAGAACTCCCTAGTAATTCTCTTTATCAGACCTGCCCTGACTTCTTGCTCTGTCAAGTCAGGCACTGGCAGGCCTCTAACTTTAGCTTGTAACCACTATAAATTAAACTTTTCCAATGTGGCTAAAACACAGCATTTATTTGGTGGAATTTAATACTCTCTTTCAAGACCTGTGTCTCTGTTGCTGTGTCCCAGGCAGCTTGTCTGATCCAAACTGAGATTTTGGACATTGGGGCAGAAAATTTCACATCTTATTGGGAAGGTGGCTCTAACATTTTCCTTCAGAAACCTGTAAGAGTACCTGTCCTGGGTTATGGAATCAAAAATGTGTGTTCTATTTTCATCTGCTGAAAGCAGTTGGGGAATTGTTCTTTATCTCTTGTAACTTTGGAAGGAGGAGGGGGGGGAGGGGCGGGTACCTTCTGATAATGGGCCATTAACACCTTCCCGGACTATACCCCCCCGACCCAGAGCCCCAGAGCGGTCCGTCTGCATGCCATGGTCCTATTGTGGGATGCCCCGCCCGGTGGGGGGAGTCAACGATTCCCGCCGGGAAAATCAGAGACTGGGGGGGGTGGGGAGCAGGAGTTCACTTGCTTCACCCCGATTCCTGGGAGGAAGACTGCACCCCATCTCACCATCGCCGGACCCCATCTCACCATCGCCGGACCCCTTCTCACCACTCTTGGACCCTTTTTGGCTACAGGACCATCCCTGCTTCAACAGAGCCACGTCTGCCACTCCAGGAGGACTCAATTCTGGACTGCTTCCAACACCCGGACCAACAGGGTGCCAGGTTGCAGCTCTGACTCTGTCAGGGTTTTCCAAAATTGTTGTTTGTTTGTTTGCTGGTTTAGTGGGGTGGTTTTGTTTTTCTACCACGTTTGTATTATTGATATTCCTAGTAAAGAACTGTTATTCCTATTCCCAAATCTTTGCCTGAGAGCCCCTAATTGAAAAGTTATAATTTGGCGGGGGTGAGGGGTTTGCATTCTCCATTCTAAGGGAAACCCCAGTTTCCCTGGCAGATACCTGTCTTTTCAAACCAAGACAGTACCCTAAATTTTTCTTACCTCATGGTGTATCTTTTTATGGCTTTGCAAGTGACAGAAACATGTGCAACAGGTGTTAGTGCTGATTTTTGTTTTCAGCTGCAGAAAAGATGTAGAAAGATATTACAGTCCATCAGAAGACAAGGCTTGCCTCATAGACTAGATCAACTTCTACAAAATCTTTTCTGAGTGGGTAACAGAAATACATTTACAATCTTACATTTTGTTATTAAGCTTCTTTTTTCCTTTAACAATACAATTCTTAAGTTATTTCAACTTCATTCTTATTCAACAATAAGAAAACATAATGTTGCGTTGTGTTAATTCACCTGGAAAGGTATAGTGTAACACAGAAAATGTCTAGAAATGTACAGATTGTAGGTTTTGTGTGTTCTTGCTTGCAATCCATCCTCTGCAAAAACAACGTACTTCTTGTTACAAATACGACCTTGTTTTGTGGCCTAGGAACACATCTGACTCTTATTAAAATATTTCAACTTTAGGGTTCAATTTACTGAATTCTATCCCCAAATCATCTTTGTGTCCCATCCTATTCTGATGAAGATTTTAATAAAAACTTGACTACTGTAATTTTATCTTCTTGCTGAAAGAAGGCTGGTTTATGATTGCCACCAGGCTATACCTTTAACCCTGATGATTGGGCAGGTTAAATCCAGACACATTGTCACCATCTTATGGTGACAGGGACAATGGAGACAGGGAGATTTTGGAAGAAAGGAACAAGTTTATGGTGAGAGATCATTTCACAGTGGCTTCTGGCCATTCTGCAAGTCATGGACTGCCTCTTCATCCAGGGCAGAACCTCAGGCTACAACACTGTTGTTTGTTTCAAACCTTTCTCTGGAGATGACATTCAAAACAGAGACACATCAGAGTATTAGACACCTCTTCTTGCAGAGAACTCCTCTCCCTTTGCATAGACAGTTTAAGCAGAGCATTACTGTGCACATCCTTTTTTACTTCCATCCTCTGCTGAAGGCACTTGCCTGTTATTGTTGGAAGTATATTCTCTTAATTCTGGAGAGTGTAACAACTCATTATATTTTTAACTGCTTTATGGATCACACAGCACACTTTGTGTTCTCAAAAAGACAACTGATTTTCATTTTCAATCAGCTTCTTCACAAGATTTTTCACATAGCCAACCTTCACACCACTAATTTCATTTTAGACCTGCAATCATATCACACATCCCCTTGCCTGCTGTGCTAACATGTTTTCACATGCTTATCCTTTATTTATTCTGCAAGAGAGGCAAGACTCCTAACAGCTCTCACTCCTGTGTTTTGCAAAAGATCTGAGGCAGGACACTGGTTCTGCATTAAAAAAGGCAGAGAGAAAAATGGTTTGAGGGAAAAGGAGAGGAGAACAGTTCAATTGAGAGTAAATAGAAGCTCTAGCCTAAGTGCACTAGAGGTGACTTCAGCAGCACTTGGCTAATGAGGAGAGGAAGATGGCACTGGAAATCTTCAAAAGATCCCGTGTAAATAGGTTTTCAAACAGGGGAAGGTTTTAGTTGATATTCAAGCACCTTCAATTCAGTGCAGGCAAAATTCCCTTGTTAGAGTCTGTCAAAGTTTTTGTTCGAGCTGTTCTATATGAAAGTATAGAGGCAGCTTTCCACATTCCAGATGCAATGGATGGTACTTGCCCTATCTTGGTGCCCACTTTGCTGTGCAGTGAAAATGACTGGTGGAGGGGAAGGGTTATGCAGTCAGGCAGCTTCATTGCACAGATGTAAGATGCAATTGTCACCACTGATAATGGGAATCTGTATTCCCATTTTTTTCTCCCTCAAAAATTGTGTTTTATGGCAAATGATAGTGCTGTGGCAATGCCCTAAGGCATCTCCTTTCTCTTAGCAGAGGCAGATTTTGCGTATGTCCCAGCTTTTCCGTTTGTAAGAGTGGAAAAAGCAAATGGAGCCCTTGGAGATCAAAGGAGCCACATGCAGAGCAAGTGGTTTGCACCCCAGTGTAGTGCTCCTGCTCCCACCCCGAGAGCATCATCACCAGCTTTGCACTCACCTGCTCTTGTCTGTCACTCTAACAAGCTATTATTTGCAGAGGGTATCCACTCTAATTGTCCTTGCGTCAGCAGCAGTGACACCTCTGCTGATGGCCACTCTGTCTGATATGTGCCTCGCTGAAATGCCTGTCTTGTTCTTTTGCAGGCAAGTGAATTGAAAACACAGCATAATATTAGGCTACTGAAGTAAGATAGAGATATAAAATATTTTATGGACAGAAAATCGAAAATAATTGATCAACTGTTTTCACAGGGTCATTGATATTTGCCCAAGTGAAGGTTCTTTTCTCCTCCTTGTCTCAAACTGGAAAAATCTCCTGTGTGTTGCCACCTTTCTCAGCTGAAACAAAATTAATCCAGAAGGAAGTTGGAATTACAAGATTTTTTCCTCCCAAGTTTTATTGAAAACAATTAATTAATTAGTTAATTAAAAACAATTACCATATATTTCTAACTACTTTGTAAGTACAATTTAGTTCGTACCTGCAAAATAGAGAGAAAATCCCCTACATCCATTCACACTTCTGCTTAATAGTCTTTCTGAGCAACACCTCTGTGAAATGTTTTTTAAGGTGTTTTACAGCAATTGATATTGTTCAAAGTTTTCCATGTTTTTCTGTTAAAGTGGCAATAAAGTGGCAAGTTTGGGCTAAGGGGCAGTGTTGGAAAGAACTTCAAATATGTTTATAACAGATGGCTCAAAAAAAGTGTCTGCATAACATCTTGAGAAAGTTGAGTAAGAAGGAGATAATGACTTCAGAAATTCAATTGACAGCCTTGAGACAAACACCAAACACCATGGATACAAAGAGGAGAGGATGGATGAAAGCTTGAGAGGAAGTTTGAGAGGAAGTAAAAGTAAGTCTGTGATCTGTGGTAGAGTGAACAGAAAATCACCCAGGAATTAACTAGGTTTAAAAAACAGCAAAGTATTGCTGATTTTGGACAGCAATTACAAAAGCATCAGGATTTCGCACTCGATGGTGCTGAGTTTTTTGCAGAAATACTTGGAATTAATTCCAAGCAATCAGAAGTAAACAGAAAAACAGTAACCTTATTAGAGGTATTCAGCAACAAAATACCAGAACAAAAGAGATATTAATAGTGATTTGCAGTGATTAATACGGAGTTCAGAAAAAAATAATTTGATAACTGTTCTCAAATATTTCAAGGATATGAACAGAGAATATATGCCAAAGCAAACTCTAATGTGACCTTAACTTTGGTGAAAAATACCCCAAAGAAATGAACAGAAGGAAGCTTCCTGACCAAGGTGTTTTAGAGTCTGGAGCGCTTTTCAAAAAGAAGCAGAAGAGTCCCATTGATTTAGGTACTGGACTTTAGCTAAAGGGCAAAGCAATAGCTAGTAAAGCATATAGGCCACCCTGCTCAGGACTTCTAATGATCTCATATTCTTTCCCAAATGTCAATGGTGTAATTCTTTGTTTCATAGCCTGAAATCCTTGGACTACTCTCAACTATAATGAAGGCGACTGAAGTGAAATACAAAAAAAAGTAAGAAAAATTCACAATGGTATTGGGGGTCAGGGTGGAAGTGGAGGTTTTACTATTTTCAACTCAGCTTAATGCATTTTAAGGTCCACTTCCTTTTTTTTCAGTCTAATTAATTGGTCACTTCCTGACATATACAGATTCTATAAACATTAATTAGTTGAGGTAATACTTGAGATTCTTCCCCGCTCCCTAGGTGGAAGCGTGGAACCGAGAATTTTCTGCATTTGGAACATGCGACTCAGGGGCTTTACATTTTGCTTGCAAAGAAAATTTTCACATTTGAAATATATTTTTTAAAATTTAAATTCCACTCTTTTTTTTCTTCCTTTTTTTTTTTTTTTCTTCTATAACATTGGATACTGTTTGATGTCAAAACCCTGGCTGAATCTTGCTTTTAATATTGAACTGTTATTAGTTGTTATTTACTGTCAGTATCTATATTTTATACTGCAGCTAAAGCATGGCAATGCCAAGATGTAACATCCATTTCACAGTTTATCAGCAAATAATTTTTAAAAATCAGAACAACAGGGGAAATAAAAAGCTCACTTGCCTTGGAATACCTAGAAGTGCAATTTTTCTTACCTGAAGTTTTAGTTACCATATTGTTCAGGACTCTAAAATATGTGCTATGAATGTTTTCTAAGTATTTAAAACCACTTTATATTTCTCTGCCCCCCTGCCCATACAGATTTCCCTATACTCTGGGAGCAGAAAAAGTCTTTGAAAACTGAAAAATCAGCTTTGGCTTGTAAAGCGTATAGTTTGATTACCCCAATTTGCTATTTGCTTAAGAATTTCATTTAACCATTGTGCTTGGCTTTGTATTTACATTCAGCACATGGAAACAGTTATGTTACTTACGTAAAATACAATAGACAAAACTTTTCCTGAAATGACCAGTTAGTCTTAGAGTTTCTGTACAGTTTCCCTCTTGAGTAACTAATAAGAAGAAAATCACATACTGAATGATATTCTTAGAAAATTATGTTTTAATTGGTTCCTGTGCACCATCATGTTTTCCAAGATGGTAGTACCATGAAACAATACTAGTATCTATTCAAAGTGAAGCAGATCACAGCTGGAAGGTAGATTTTATTAGAAAAGAGGTAAATTAAGCCACAAGGGATAAAACTGAATAGGTTAAAGGCTGACTGAACCCTGAGTGTTATCCACCTTCCTATGTTAAATTTGTCTGGCTTGCAACTTTAACTAAGTTGTCCTTGAAAACAGTAAAATGAGGCACTTATTGTGAAGGACCTCATTTCCAGAAGGCATTAATGGCACCAGAATTCATACAGATTTCTGTTTCTGCAAGGATTCCACTTCACTGATTCACCTTTCTGTGTTGCACAGAATGTGTTTACTTTTCGTTTCCATAAGTAACATAAGCAGAAATGAACTCCTTAAAGTTTACAGGTCTACCTTGACTGTATGTGTGCCTCCAATCTTTTATCTTCCCTGCACTATCAACTGGCTTAAAAAAGCATGTTTTTTTTCCTAAAAATTTTTATCCACCTTGCCTTGTATGTAGGGACTGAAGTTGAGTCATTCAAATTTAGTTTTAAGCGGTACTGATGAGAAAACATTTTCATCTGTTTTTTATCTGGTAAACAGTGGTCTATGGTTTTTCCTAAAAAGAATGACTTATAACCTATGAGATGGAATTAAGCTTTGATGACACATATATTTTGAGAATAATCCAGTGTCCTTCTGTGCCATTACTGTATTGTCATGCCCTTGGTCATGTCCTCTGCTAGCCAGAAACGAGACAAAGGAGCTGGGTCAGAAAAAACCTTTATCTCCTATAGGTTCTGATTAATTTGCTCATATAGACTTCTGCATTCACCTCTCCTTTTGAGCTACAGTGACCAGCAAGCTTAGGAAGAAATAATTAAAAATTTGGTGGTGCAACATCTGCTGATTTAATGAAAATGAAATATTTTCATGAAAGCAAGTGGGCTTAACTGATGTTTTTCAAGGTGACATATATCCCTTCAGTAAGATCAGTTTTTTGTTTTATCTTAATAGAATAAAAAATAATAAAAAAAGATTTAATGCATAGTCAGGTAACAAATATAAAACTCTTGTGATCTCTGCAAAGGAGTTTACAATTACTTTTATTTTTTGCTTGGTCTTGCTGAATGCAGGTACCTAAGAGTAGTCTGAGACTCAAAAACTTAAAAAACTTGATTTAATTTCAATTCCTGTAGATAAGCATAGACAGCTGCTCCTGTACAGGTGGAAGAAAAAGCACAATGTTATGTAAATAACTATTTTTGGAACACCTTTTTTTTGTCCTTTTTCACATGTTTTTACACATCTGACTTGAATACAAACAGAATTATGGGATACAAATCTTTCTTCTTGCTTGTTTTAACTTTGTGGTGGCATAATACCAATTAATTGTAAAACTTAGGGAAAGGTCATGGAATACTTACCTTTTAAAGGAAGTATTTGTAAAAATATTTAATAATTTATTTTTGAAGTAAATTCTTGGTGCTATCATAATGGGGATTATTAAATGATGTCTATTTACTTCTTCCTTTTCTTAAACCTGAAAGCACTTTGTCTGCATTTCATTATTTCCCTGCAAAGAGGAAGCTTATTTGAAAGATTCATCTTCTGGTTGTGCACGTCTCTCTCAATGCAGAAGTGGAAAGTGAAATATTTATCAAAAAAGAAAAAAAAAGTATATAAATGGGTGGGCAGCTTAAGGGACAGATATAATTTCCTTTACATTTAAATTAATCTTTTCAATTAATTAACTGCATTTAAAATTTTCGCTGTCCCCTTAACTTTCAGGTTTTGTGAAGCTAGAAGTGCTTTATGCAGAAGTTGACCTATTTTATTTCCTTTTCATGCATATTTTAGGACAGGGAATTTAAAAACATCCTAATATATTATATACTGTAATTATGACACAGTTGTATTTGTGTAGTTTCAATGCAGATTAACGTTTTTTTTCATGTTCTGCTTGAACCAGTTGCCTTCAATAAGAACTGAAGTGACCTCCTTCTTTCAGGAACTATTTATTACAGTTGCAAGACCTACATATTCTATTTCCATATGCACTGCTGCTTATTGAAATATGCTGGCAGCAGGCTGTTTTCCTTTAGCTCTGTTACAGTCAAATACAAAAATACTGCCACAAATTCATTGAATTATCAAACAAGCTTTAATAAAACTGGACTATAAGGGTGTACATTGACTTAAAGCTATGGAGGAAATCATTGAAGGTGTAATAATGTTCTAGATGTAGTGGTGTGAGAATACAAAGAAATCAAATGAGAAGCATAAGGTAAGGAGAAGTGATATTTTTATTATTTAACTTATTGAAGTTGGAACAAACATTTCTGAAAGGCTGATGGCTACCAAGACATGCTCATTTTATCTGCACATGTAGCCGATGTGTCTAATTTTCCCACGTCTGAAAATTTCCTAATGTTTTATAAGGCTATGATTTGTCCTGTGAAGAAATATTTTGTCTCTTTCCAAATTTTTCCTTTTCTGGACTCTTTTAAAAAGTTTAAGAGAGTATGTGTAAAATTATGTAAATTAAGGTGATATAGCAAGTATAAGCCTGAAACACAGTCTGTGAGTTTGTTACCTAAGAAATTCTTCCTTGTGAGGGTGGTAAGTGGCACAAGTTACATTGAGCAGCTATGGATGCCCCATCCCTGAATATGTTCAAGGCCAGGTTGGATAGGGCTCTGAGCAACTTGGTCTAATGAAAGAAGCAAGGAGGCTGGAACTAGATGATCTTTAAAGTCCCCATCAACTCAAGTCACTCCATGATTCTGTGTCAGAATTTTCTCAGTCTACAGGTCTCTGAAGCACTAGAACCTGAGAAATTATTCAACTTGTCTACACTAAAAAGGCCCACTATTGAGCTAGCCCTTTTTTCAATCTCTGCTCTTTCTGCTATGCTGTTTTCATGTGGCACTAAACAGATATTGGTAGAGGTTCTAGGAAATCAGCCAAGATAGAAAAAAATTGCTTGATTTACTTAAGAAAAAAGATTTATAAGTATATTCTCCTTGTAATACAGGTTTGACAATAGCACTTTTCTTCCCTATACATTCTGCTGCAATCTCATGATACAATCTCACATAACAATGCTGGGATTTGAAACTGGTTTGGATAATCTAATCACATCTAATGATGTGAAACTCAAATCATTAGCTTGTGAAAGCTGTCTCTCAGAGAATTCAGTGCTGCTCTTCTAAGTAACTTGACTAGTTTGAGGATTGAATACAGTTGTATTTGGTCTGCAATGTCTTACTGTAGAAATCATGGCTATATTATGTCAGAAGGAAAATGTGTTCACAGCACAATGCTGATGTGACAGAAGCTCTTCTGTGTCCCACAGACTCCGGCTTCTTCAGAGGAGACTGGGGAGGTATTTCCTCTAAATTTTGCCTAAACATTTGCAAAACTGTTACAAATTCAAGTTTGTAACATATACAGGTGCTAAAAATTTTAGAAGAATTGCATTTTTTTTTCTCCTTGCACATTTGTCCTATTGGTACTGAAATATTAGTGTCTCAAAGAAAATCTTGGTTTGAGCTCAGAGAAAAGCTGAGCAAAAGAAGTTACATGTTGGCCTACTGGATTGCTCCCGGCCAGGGAAAGTGTGAAGGTTACACAAATTTTTGTAGGTATTGTTTTGCATTTTCTGGATCTGTTTATTGGAATATTCTCCAAGTTTGTATTTGAGCAGTGGCCTCCCCAGACTGGTCTTTCAGTACTCTTGTTTATAACTTCTTCTTGTTTTTTTTCCAAGCTATATATCTGTGCCAACAGCTTCCTGGTTTGGCTGAGGAAGCTGCTTAGATGAACCAAAATGTCCTGTGACAGGGTTAGAAGTGGTCCAGATGTAAGGGGAAGAGGAACCGATGTTCTTACGGAATGAAAAACAGTGTGATAGTTTTATAGAACTAGTAAGGACAGCTAACTAGATATTGTAAATTATTTTCCATGAAATTAGAATTATGAGTGCTTTTGCTGTGGTTAGAAGAATGGGAATATGCTACCCTTATTCTCTTGATAAGAAATCCTAAGAAAAACTCTGGTCTATAGTTATATAGCTAACACAGACAACTCTTCCATCTGCACTGCTTTTGAACAACTTTCAAACATTTTACTAGTCTTTGTAGATATTTCTACCAAATGTTGAATGGCTAACCATTTACTGCCTCTACAAAAAATGCAATAAAATTATTTAGTATATTCTCAGAAATTGAAAAAATGGTAAGCAAAATATTTCTGCAGCACTACACTGAATTTACCAGCCTGTCAAAAATTCACAGAGTTTTAATTTTTTTAATTGGAGATTCTGTTCTAAACACAGAAGTGAGAAACTGGGAAGTTATATGATACTGCTAATATTCAGTATGAGCTTAGTCAGCTTTATTTTTCCTCTGAAACCAAGATTTATAGAAAAATCAGTTGTACCGAGATTTGTATTTTGTAGCCGATTATATATTCTTACTCTCTGGAAGTTGGAGTGCAGTAACTATTTTCCCAGTGGGTCTGTCTACTCAAACTATGGCTCTTGCAACCTTGGAATAAAATACCTTCCAAAGTGTTTTTTGACATAAAACGCGATACTTCTATAAAATTACCTGTGTTATTTGCCAGGTATGCCTTTGGTTGTATATAAGGTTTGAAATTATATGGGTCTCATGTTGCTTTAATAGTTATAATCCTCTAGAGAGAGCTTCCCCACAAAAAACTTTGATTTCCTGTCTTAGTTTGTTCAAATGGAATATTCAGCAGGGCAAAAGCAATTGTGAAGGACAATCAGTATTGGAAAGGTGGTATTCATATCATGCACATGTAATAGAGTTAGCTGCCATCTGTAAGGATTTTTGGCACTTCTAATTAAATAAATTATTATAAAAGTAGAAAAAAAATCAATTAAATAGGGATTGAAAAGTATTCAGAATTCCAAAAACTGTGAAAACAATGTGCAAAATATATGAGGATCAGTTGAAGTAAAAACATTTAATCTCTGCACTGTGTTATTCTTTCTTATTATTTCTTCCCCAGGTCTTTCTGGAGCATGTGTACCTATAAGAAAAGCAATAATCACAGATAATAATCATGTTGCCAGTAAGTTGAGGTATCGCACCTAGGATTAGCTGGGGTTTAGCAGAAGGACAAGGTCATTGCCAGGGTTCTCCGATTACTACTGGTATTGCTACCTTTTCTAAAGTGTCGAATGACAACAAGCCTTTGAAAGCTAAATCCAACAGCAGCAGCTCCTAGATGGGCTGGTGGTAAATGAGTGACAGAGTCTGTGAGTTTGACGTTTTCTGGTATGATAATTTCACAATGAAGATGACTTTAATTTCCAACATGAGCTATTTGTTGAATTGCACCTATAAACTGTGCTGCAAAGTGCCTCACCCTGATGAGAGAGGCTTTAATAAAGTTAGTGACAATTCCCAGGGATATTTGGGATAATTACTTATTGTTATTATATATTTTCAGTAGCTTTTGTTTCACTTTTTAGACTCAGCAAAATTTTTAGTGTTTCTTTAATTAATGGGGATTTGGGGTGCTAATCTGTCAAATAGCTGTATGATTTGGCCCAGCAATGAGATGCAGTGGGCCTCTGTAACCAGAAGGCTCACAGGATGAAGGTTATATGTTTACTCTTTAACATAATTTGATTCCTGCTTCCCTGGTAAACAAAGAGTGACTTGGTAACTCACCCTTTTTTGGGGGCAGTGAAGGTGGAACAGGAGAAAAAGGAGAGTTTGCATGCAGTATGGCAGTTTCACATGTTAAATTTACAGAACTCCCTAGAATCGGGCTCAAAACACCTAAGGAGGCTTCAGGGTATTCTACCAGTAAGCCATAGAGCAATTAATTTCTTCAGGAAATTGTATTTATTTCTGTTGTTCATTAAGCTGCTGGATTACTTGTTCTTACTGCCCTTAGTTTTTAGGATCTGGAAAGAGGTTGATGGAATTCAGCCCTTTCTTAGGGTCATCCCTTTATCCTGGTAAAACCTGTGGCAGGGCGTGAGCACCCTGTGCTCCTGTTGGGTGTGGTCCATGGCTGGGTATCACCCCAGGGAACATGCCATTGGATGGGTGTACCGGTTTCAAGGCCAGCCGTTGGGAGGAATTAACTCCACGCAAATATGTTGTGAGAGATTTCAAGTCAGAATGACAATTTAATAGGAAAAATTAAAATAAAGGCAATAGCACAGAAGCACGGGCTTATATCAACAAAATCAGAATGCCACCTGACACCCTGCTGGTCACGGGGGTGGCAGCAGTCTGATTGGAGTGATGGATGTGGTCCTGTTGAAACAGTGATCCTATAGAAAGGTCTGGTCCATCTGTGGAGGTCCAGTGGTGGTTATCAAGAACTCTTCTCTGGGAATCCAGTCATGGTGGTGTTGTGGTGTTCCAAGCTCCAGATTACATACAGGTAGGAATATTCAGTTCTTCCTCCAGGGTGGGGCATGTCACAGTGTGGGATGATGTAATTCTATGAGTCATTCTGGGAAACCTTGATGGCCCCTCCAGGGTGGCTGGTGCTTCCTGGAGGGAATCATGGAGAAGATAAAGGGCACTGCTTCACCCATTTTAGCAGCTCATGGAGATGGTAGTAGAATGCGTATTTTGGTTACACTGTCCATTGTAACCCAAGACAATTGGTGAGATATCCCAGTCCATGTGGGAAGTTGCTAGGCTGTACTGATCACTTTGAAGTGCAGCCTTGGAAACTAAATTAATTTTCTGAATGGTATGGTCCGAACATTTTGAAGGAATTTTTCCTCTGGGAATTTCTGAAGGAAATGCAAGAGTGCAACTCTGGGGATTCATCATTATCACAGTTTAGGAATGATATTCCCCAGTTTATTGTTCCCACTGAAATATCCTAGACCATGTGCTGCTTGCTCACTTTTCCCCTTCTCCCACTTTGACAGGATGGAGAGGAAAATTGGAGGCATGTAAAAGCAAAGATCATGGGTTGAGATAAGAACAGTTTACTGTAAACAGCAATAAGATAAGAAAAACTATCAGTAACATCAATAATAATAACAGAATGTTCAAGATTAGCAAATTATTCACCTGCAATTGGGACCTGTGGAACCTGGTGTCACTGGATCACACATTGCAAACAGGGAAAATGTCCCTATCACCATGTGCATACTGTGAGGTGGTATACAATAATCCCTGGCTAAGTCCCTCCTGGCTGCTGCAAAAATTAACCCTGTCCTGGCCAGAACAAGGAGACGCAGCAAATTTGGCAAGCTCTGTCTGTAACTTGCAAATGTTTGAAGAACAATACACAACAAAAACCCCCAGTATTTGAAGCTGTGTTTTATATAGCAAGCTGAAGCTTATGAAAGCAGCATAACAAATTTATAGCTCCCGAAAACTTTAAAGTGAGGTCTTTTCCTTGCAGTCCTGCAGAAAAGCATCTCAGTGCTGATCCCCACTCCTATTCTCAAGCTATTCCTATTCCTTTCTGCAGTGAATACAATATTGTGTCATAAACGTTCTTGCATTTAACCAAATGTCAGGCTGCATTTCTTGCAAAGGTTTAAACTGAATGGTAGAGCAGCTTTCTCATATGCTGCTTAGCTCTTTGGTATAAATAGCTTTTGATAATCTGTTACCTTGTTTTTCTTATTTCTCATGTGAATAATTTTCTTATAAAAAGGGTCCTATATGAGTACAACATTGTAGAAGATGCATGGAGAATACTAAGAGAAAAGACTATCTTCAAACCTGCATGGACTTATTTAATAGAATTGGTTGGTTGTGATTTAAATTTAAAATAATCCACCCACCCAACCCACCTAAATGCTGATTTATTTCCATTCTGGCACAGAAGTTGACTTTACAAGCGAGTCTTATGGTGCCCCATAAAAACAAGGACTTTTGAAGATCTTGATGCTGAAGTTGCTAGATATTTCATTTTGGTATTTCTAACAGTGAACAAGAGAAAGACCCAATATGCAGCAAGAAAAAACATGCCAGTCCTATTAATAATACTGTTATTATTAACTATTAACTTAGACACAGTGATTTACAAGAAGTAGCAATAGAAGTTTTATGTACGTGGACTCCACCCTGTCACCAAAAAATTAACGTTTCAGGCAGGGCAGGGGGTTTATACTCTCATGTGATGCTCAAATGCTGCACCTGTAAACGTCTATTGAAGAAGTCCAATGCAGAAAATTAAAATATGGTGTCCAATATTCTTGTTATCAAAAATTCAACTCTTTTGAGATTGGGTTTTAATACAGCTTTTCAGCTGATTAATTTTTGATGAATGACTCAGCACTCAAACCTGGACAAAAACTTGCAGAAAGTCTTTTAAAAAAAGAAAATCTGAACCAGAGTTTCAGTCTGAGTTTCTGCTCTCTTGAAAGTGATCTGCTGTGACTCAGGTTCCTTTTGTTTTTGAGAACTCACAGTTCTTCTCTTTCCAGAGGAATCTTCATAACCATGAGCTGGACTGAGACGTAGCTGAGAGCCACAATATTTCCCAAACACAGACAGAAAGGAAAACGTGGGGGTTTTAGCTCCATTTTTTGCTTTTCACCTTTCAGATAGTTTACTAATCATACATATTGTGAATTTACTGTGCTGTTAGCAGATTCGTCATGGGACTGTGTTTTATTTCTCATCATCTATGTTATTCCTTATTTATAACATGAAGTTGAATTTTCTATCTTTCTTCAAGGAAAGAGAGTATGCTTTGCATTTATTTATTTTTTTTCCAGTAAAGGCTCCCATGAGCTCTAAAATTAAGTCAGTCCAACTGAAGTGGTTCTAGGTCTGTGCTCTCCTCAAACCAAACAAGACTGTTTGTGCAGGAGACTGGTGTCTGGAGGCACTCAATTTGAAGATACCTGCTTTCTGCCTTTCTTGGAAATGTTCTGATGTCAGGTAATTTCTTCTCTGGGAAGTATTGTATTCTGACATTATTGATACCATTCTAGTCTGTCATGAAAATAGATGTCTGGTGCATAAGATTTTTAAAGTTTCATCTGCCTTCTGCTCTCCCTAGTTCTTGCATTTTTTTCTCTTACTTTTGAACACATACAGATTGTGTATATTTTGTTGTACAGTTTATTAGATTTGATTCCCTAAACATTAGATGCTACTCCCCCAGAAACTTGCATGTTGAACTTTGCACAACAAATGGGTTGTGCAAACTAGCCAACTAGATGACAACATCATATATCAATCAGAAAAATATCAACACATTCTGAATACTTGTCCGTAATATCAGTAGCCTTCAACCTCACCCCACAGTGGCACTGGTGTTTACCTAATGTTCCTTCAAGTACTTAAACTAATAATGTGCTAGGTAAAAACTGTCATAGGTTGACATCTAAGTGAAACTCAACAATGCATATAAATGATTAAAATAGCTATATTAACTCCACTGTGTTTAAGGACCTTTTAAAATGTCTTTCTAGGATTTATGTGCAGTCTTTCTGTTGTGCAGGTTAGAAAAACATCCATTTCTGACTACAGCATGATAATTAGTTTAACAGCTCATTGACCATCACTGTTTCTGTAAAATCTGAATTGCTGCCCTCCTTCTTACATTAAATCATAAATAGATCCTGCTGTTCAATCTTCATCATGGTGAAGGTGGATCACTGTAATGCAAAACTTGAACTATCCTCTTAGCTGTCTTGCAAGAGTTTTGACCAGGAATGAACAAGCTCTTGGTTTTTTGGCTTTGGGTGCAAGCTTAGATTTTAAAGGTCAAATTTAATCCAAAGCCACCTTGAATTAGTTTCTTGTGAGTTTTAGCATTTTTTTTCAATGACTTGGATATCACACTGCTGCAATTACTAAATGGTGAGGAGGAAGTGGATAGCACCAGGAAGCGAAAAGCACCAGAGACAGAGAAATTAGGTTCCCCTCATTCAAATTGTGCTTTAAAGTTGAGAGCAAATCTAAAAGTAGTTTGAACTAACAAGATGAAACTTCTAAGTTCAACTTAGAAACTTGAACTAACAAGATGAAACTTGCAGATGATGGATACTTTTCTATCCAAAGTGTGCAACCACCACATTGTGAGAGGCCAGGCTAGGATATATACTGGTGCACAATATAAGTGTAATATGTAAACTTTTCTTATTTTGGAATGTGTTTTTGTTGTGTTATACTTTTCTTTTAAATTATTTTAGAGCAGTTAGATTCTGTCCTTGTGGAAAGGTCACAATTTTCTCATCTTTTCTCATTTGGGTTTATGTAAGCTGACATTTGCCATGCCATTTGTCTCACTCTTAGCTATTTAGAGGTGCTTGCCCAAAGAATCCTTTTGGGAGCTGGCTTTCTAGACTCAGGGCTGATGTTGCTTTCTGGGTGAAACCTTCTAACCTCTTCAAAGAAAAGACAGATTTGACCCCAAAGCCCTTATTTATAACAACCAGTCACAAGGTGATCATCCTGCACGACCTGTGGAATATACTACACACTATTTTTAGACAGCACAGAATGCTCTCAAGGTCAAGTGACACAGTCCATGATTAACAAAGAATTCCCGCAGAATTATTATTCAATATTAAACCACATAAACGGTCCCAAAGAAGAAAATCAAGGGAGGGTAGATAGAGGTTTGAGTAATATCTGTGCTGTTCTTGGCCATCTTGAGTTAGAGTGTAGACTTTTTCTCTCTAAAAAAGAAAAGAAAGCAATCATAATTTAAAGGTTAAATGAAATGCCTTGGTTTTATGCTTACAAACAAGTGTGCATACACATATAAACTTACATAGTCTGTCTTGTAATACCATAATTTTATGCAAATATGCTTAGTCAATATTTAATTTTCCACAGAAAATGGTTATTCATACCATGAACTGAATACTAATGTGATTTAAGCAAAAAAAAATGACATACCACAAATCAGTGGTCTAAATGTAAATTGAACACAAATGTACAAATAAATGCACATTGAATATAAAGAATGAAAAGAAAGCTTTTTACTTTGCCACACAGAATTGGAAAAGATTCTCTGTAAATAGTTCATAAGAACACATGTAACGGAAACATACTTAGGGATCTGTGAAAAGGACAGGCAATCAGAAACAATTTCAATATTTAAACATGGCTATTCCTGAGTTTAGCAAATCACTTAATAAAAATCAAATATCTTATAAATTGAATAAGTGTTGAACTAGAGTTTTAGAAGAATTTAAGTATTCAAAGTTGTTTAGGAAACTTCTTTAACTGAGATTTTTAAAATTACGATATATATTTAGCTGTTAGGGATATTAAATAATTTGATGATAAACTGTAGTGCTGCATGGTTATTTCATCCAACAAAGAGACACTCTAGTCATTAATTTATTTTTTTATAATGAATTACTACAGTAGGACTTGAAAAATTTGCACTCTTATTCACAGTGGTTAATAGTTTATTATACAACTCTCCAGTTTAGCTTTGCTACAGTTGCTAAAGTCACTATACCTTTTTACAGTCTTGTGAAACTGGAATTTTTTTTTAAACAAAAAACTTTTAAACTTTTGTTTAGATCTTTAGAAAATCTGAAATGCTGATCAGACAGGTAAATACTTTTGTCATGAAGGATAATAACACTTGTGTTCATACGAGAGCTTTAATATTTCCATTTTAAACATCAACTTTCAAGAATTTAAACTCAGTAATAGATTGAATTCATTTTACTTAAATTTGGCATCAGCATTCTGAACAAAGAAACTTTTTTCTTTTTATATAAGAATATATGTGCACCCTTCTTACAAATTGTACATAATATACACTTATGCCATAGGTGAAAAGTGCTATTTTTAAGTAGAAGAAACTCCCAAAATAAATGCATACTTTACAGATCTACCTAAAAGTTTTTAAAGTACTTGTTTTCAAATCTCTCTCTCCACATACATACTTCCACTTTGTGACTATTATCAATTATTCTTGCCTTTGCTGTAAAAGTTTTTTATATAAATGTTCAGTCATATTATGCTATGCTTTCAAGAGATCTCACCAGTTGAATACTGTCAGGGCTGTTCTTTCTACAACCAAGGGAAAAATAATTGTGCTGAGCCAAATTTCTTCTGAATCAATATTAAGCTCAGTGGTGTGAAGCTATTCTTTAAAAAGGAAATCAAACAAAATCCTGATTGCTCTTGCCTTAGGAAAACCTTGATACATTTTGTAAATTGAAGACTCCAGATTAAAATTCAGAGATAGCTTTACGTTATTTTAAGTTTTCCTTATGACATGAGCATTTAGCCCTGATGCTCTGTCCTAAACCTTTGATAATGCAGCATAGCATTCGTATGAATGTTGTGATTCAGTCTAAGAGAAATCTTTAAAGCAATATTTTGGTACTTTTAATGCTTTTTGTGTTTTGATGATTTATTTGTTTAGGATTTTTGTTGTTTCCCTTTTTTTCGAATTGTGACATACTGAAAGATAACTAGACCTTGAAAATGTAAAGGAAATGACACATTTTTAGAAGTTTTCTTTTTTTCCCCAGCAGTTTCAACTCTTAGAGTTTAATACCTCCAGAAAATAGGTATCTTTGAAAAGCTGGCAATATCTAGAGATACTGAGATCAATAAAAAATAGTGTTGTTCTATATTCCGTTCCATATTTGTGTTTCCAAAAAAGCTATTTAATTTTTACTGCCACAAACTACTCCATACATCAGTGATGCAATATGATTAGGAGTGTCTTATACAGTCTCAAAAAAGGGATAACAGTGAGAAAACATTCATGAAGGACATGGAAAGCTTAGTGAGGGTAACTCAATTTTTAATTATTTGATTGAAGGGGAGATAACTGGGGATTTTTTGTTTCTATCTGTCTGCAAGAAAACACAGCAGCACTTAGAGAAACCATCAAAATTTGAAGCAAATGGAGGAAAAAAATCTATGTGAGCATCAAAATTGGCCAAAGCAATGATTAAAAACCTGAAAATATTTTAAAAATCTGGCATTTTTTACAGTCAAGTCAGGGACCAGCACTAAAGCTGAACGTTTCTCTGTAGCTAAGTTCTTGCATTTTCACTTAAATTGTTCAGTAAGTGATGTCACTTTGAGGGATGGAAAATAGAGCTAAATAAACCTCTCATGTAATCTGGTATGACAATGTCGACATTATCTAACTTTAAAGTCTGTGTCATGATAAACAGAGTTTTCCAATATTATGTTTTGTTCTGATGGTTTCCTTAGGGCAGTAGGAGTAGAACAAACTATTCAAATGCTATTTGAAGCCAGAACTT
The DNA here is from genome assembly GCA_017589585.1 of Phylloscopus whistleri. NCBI lineage: Eukaryota > Metazoa > Chordata > Aves > Passeriformes > Phylloscopidae > Phylloscopus > Phylloscopus whistleri. The sequence goes on along the minus strand of JADMLD010001013.1, from coordinate 6,487,042 downwards.
TGCTTTGTATGATCAATACATATAAACTCAATAAAAATCAGTTTTCTGTTATTATTTCAGTTGCCATTATATATTAGCACTTTCTACCAAAGATGAAATAGCCCACATCACCTCTTTAAAAGTACTAGTGAGACAGAAAATTCTCCATCAGAGTTATAAGAAATATACCCCAGAAATAGTTAAATGATTCTGTTTACATTCAGAAACAGGAGTGGCAGATATTTCATAAAAGAGATTAATTTCTGAAAATTATTTTGTTCAATATTTTTGGGGAGATGAGGAATAAGAAAGGACAGTTTCTTAACAGATCATTCTAAATGCACAAAGGGAAACAGAAATATCCCTATTTCATGTAAAAGATGCTCTACATTTCTTGGAAAATAGTCGATCCATACAAAAATATGTACTCTGGAAGAGAGCCAAGGTTTTGGTGCAATGTGCCTCTTGGTAGTGAATCTAAGCTGCAAAAGGAAAGTTTTAACTTCTGCTTTTCTGCTATCCAGTTTGGGAAGAAGAAATGTCTGCTATGTGTTGGGGGATAGTACTGTCATGTGTGGTCTTAGACGAATTCAAAGAAAAATGAAGTCCCACCACAGAACAAACCATGTGCCTACTTGTGCATAGCATGGAGCTGCTCATTCTTTAATTTCATTGAATTAATGATACTGAATACCTTACAACTGTCCACTTCTTGGACAATCAGATTCTGAGTGCTGAAAATTTATCTTTACAGGCACTTCTTACAATACATCTTTAAGTGACACTGAAATAAATAAAAAGAAAAATTACAGCCAAAAGTTTTATTTTGCATGTGATTCAAAGGAACTGCTAATGAGCTATACATTTTATCTTCAGAGGAAGAAGAAGAAGAAGAAGAAGAAGAAGAAGAAGAAGAAGAAGAAGAAGAAGAAGATTACAAGACATCTTTGACAGCTTTCTCAAACTATTTTAGAAAAATGCAAGCAAAGGTAGAAGGCCCTAAAATTTTTGACATTTGCCCTTTTATCCGAGGAAATTTTTCCAACAGTTTGTTTTGTTTTTTTTTTTTAAACTCCTGTGTCAAATGTGCAACGGAAGAAAAGCCCTTTGATGAACTTGAGTTATGGCAAAGCCTTAGTAACTGGAGTATGTGCTATTTTTAAAAGAATTTGTGGACTCAGAGCCCTGTGCTGATGTTTTCAGCTCTAAGCTGGCTGTGTTACTCTATGTTTTCTTTAAGTGTGATTTCATCGAGCTCTGTGTTCTGTCTGGGTGATGTATCTCAGTGCAAACAGCTCACTGTTAGCCATTATGTACCTATTAGCTCTGATTGCTTTCTGATAGCACTTCACCAGTTGGTTTCACTCACTTTGACAGGTTTGGTGCTTTGTTTAACCTTTAAACTAGTGGGGCAATAACATTGCTGACAGAATCAGAGAAATAATTAAGGAAAACTTAGTCAAGGCATAAGAAAACAACTGTAACAAGGCTGATCTTTCTGGTGGGTTTGAGTTGTCAGTTAAAAGAGAAAAGGATGGGGCAGACATGTGACCAGAGCACAGTACAGCATAACTATTTTCCATTTAATCCACAAAAATCCAGAAATTATTACTGCTTTGCTAATTATATTTTTACTTTTTGAAGGTACATACTGGTCTAGGCCAGGAAATAATTTTTTGTCTGTTTTTTTACAGAATGTATAACAGCAGTGAGAATACTTGCAACTCAGGGAGCATTTCTGGTTTGATTTCTAAGGGAAAAAGAAAACCTCAGTATTTTTAAACATTGTCTGTAGGAAAAAAGCTCCCACAAACTCACAGAATCACAGAATAAGCTAATTGGAAGGGACCTACAAGGATCACTGAGACCAGTTTCAAGCCCTGCACAGCACCATCCCCAAGAGTCACACCGTGTAACAAAGAGCATCTTCCAAACACATCCTGAACTCAGTCAGGCTTGGTGCTGTGACCACTCCCCTGGAGAGTCTGTTCCAGTGCCCAACCTTCCTCCTAGGTGAAGAACCTTTTTCTAATACCCAGCCTAAACCTCCCCTGACACAACTTCATGCCATTCCTGGTCACTGGTCACCAGAGAGAAGAATCAGTGTCTGCCCTCCTCTACCTCCATGAGGAAGATGTAATTGTGATGAGGTCTCTCCTCAGTCTCTTTTTCTCCAGATTGAACAGACCAAGTGACCACAGCTTAGTCCCCATACAGTTTCCCCTCAAAGTCATTCACTATCTTTGTTGCCTTGCTTTGGACATTCGTTGATAGTTTAATGTCTTTTTATATTGTGTATATTGATATTTATATTTATTTTTTATATAAAATTTATATTTTATATTTTATGTACCCAAAACTGTCCCCAGCACTGGAGGTGAGGCTGCCCCAGCTCAGGGCAGAGCAGGACAATCCCCTCCCTTGCCCTGCTGGCCATGCTGGGCCTGATGCCCCCCAGGACACACTTGGCCCTCCTGGCTGCCAGGGCACTGCTGCCTCATGTTCAACTTGCCACTGACCAGGACCCCCAGGTCCCTTTCCATGGCTCTGCTTTCCAGCATCTCATTCCCCAGACTATCCATCCATCCAGGGTTGTCCCATCCCAGGAGCAGAATCTGTCAGTTTCCATTGTTGAACTTCACATGGTCGGTGATTGCTCAGCACTGTAATATGACAAGGTCTTCCTGCAGGGCCTCCTTTCCTTTGAGGGAGTCAACAGCTCGTCCCACATTTGTATAACCTGTGAACTTGTTCAGTATCCCTTCCAATCCTACATCCAGGTCATTTATGAAGATGTTGAAGAGCACAGGACTAAGATGGAGCCCTGTGGAGCCCCACTGGTGACAGATCACCAGTCTGATGTCACCCCATTCACTTTAACCCTTCACACCTGACCTGTGAGCCAGTTGCTCACCCATCCCATGAAGTGTTTATCCAGCTGCGTGCTGCACGTTTTATCCATAAGGATATTGTGAGAGAGAGCATCAAGAGCTTTACAGAAATCCAAAAAGATTACATCCACTGGATTCCCTTGATCAGCTAGGTGGGTTACCTTGATAAAAGGAAATCAGGTTTGATAAGCAGGACTTCCCTCTCATGAAGCTGTGCTGGCTGTGACTGATGACTGCATTGTCTTTCAGGTGTTTTTCAATATCTCCCAGAATAATCTTCTCCATAAGTTTACCAGGCACTGAATGAGACTGCCAGGCCGGTAGTTTCTGGGGATCTTCTTCTGCCCTTCTTGGAATTGGGACAACATTCACCAGCTTTCAGTCAGCTGGGATATCTCCAGATTCCCAAGACCTCTCAGAATGCATCTGGAGTGATTTTGCTATGACATCAGGTAGCTCTGAGGATTCTTGGATGAATCCTATCGGGTCCCATAGATTTGTGGGTTTCCAGGTGGAGCAGCAGATCCCACATTTTCAGAGTCAGCTGGGAGTTGATCATTCTCATAGTTGTGATCCTCCAGCTCAGGGCACTGAGACCTCCTTGGTCCATCATCCATGTTGAAGACAGAAACAAAAAAATGCATTAAACACCTCTGCCTTATACATATCCTTGTGTGTGAGGTGACCATCCTCATCCTCATTGTCTTCATGGACCAATGTTGTTTTAATATTGCCTATTTCCTTTAATATATTTGAAAGAACTCTTTTTATTGTCCCTTATGGTTTTGGCCAGCTTCAACTCTAGTTTTGGCTGCACAAGTGCTCTCCCTACAGTGGCAGCATCTCTGTATTCCTCCTGTGTCATCTGACCTTGCTTCCACTGGACATATAACTTCCTTTTTTTTGCCTTATTTACAAGAGAGGATTCCTGTTCAGCCAAGCCACTCTCCTGCCTCACCTGTGTGAATTCTGGCATCTGTGAATTTTTGCTCCTGTGTCCTTAGAAAGTGATGTTTAAAAAATGACCAGCACCAATGGACTCCAGTACTTGCAGAAAAATTTTTCCAGGGGACCTTACTAATTACCTGAGCAGCCTGTTGTCTGCTCTCCTCGTGTCTTCGCGCTTTTCCTGCTCTCAACAGAGATTTAAACTCAATCACCTCATGGTCATGGTGGCCAAGAGGCTGCCAATCTCCACACTGCTTATAAGATTCTCTCCTTAGATGAGCAGTAGGTCAAGAAGGGCATCTTCCTGAGTCAGATTCCTTAGGACCTGTTCCATTAAGTTGTCATCCAGGTTTCTTAGGAATTTTTTGGCCTGGGTTGGTGATCACATCAACTGTGTGATGCTCCCAGGTAGTTTTTGGCAAGCTGAAGTCCCCCTTATGGACAAGGGGAGATGACTTGGAAGTGTCCCTTAATTCCTCAAAGAACAGTTTGTCAGTGTTATTGTCCTGGTCTATAGAAGACGTCCATGATGACATCATCATTATTTGTTTGCCCCTTAATTCTTACCCAGAAGCTCTCAACTGTGCCATTTCCAGCTGTGAGCTCCATACGTTCCAACCCCTCTATTATCTGCAGTGCCACCCCGCAGCCTCCTCTGCCCTGCCTATCCTTCCTGCAGAGCCTGGAACCATCCAGCAGGGCACTCCAGTCACAGGACTCATTCCAACAGGTTTCACTTATGCCAGTGATGTCAAATCTCTGGGATACAGTGAAAGCCTTGAGCTCCACTTGTGTGTTCCTCATGCTCTGTGCGTTAGTGTAGAAACATTTCAGGTGTGATATACTGTAGCCAACACCCCCTAGAGCAGATTGAGGGATCCCATTAGGCTCATTTCCTCAAGATTTGGCACAGCAACCTATTGCTCTTCACTGGTGAGAGTTGGTTTTGTCCCTTCCTTCCTGCCAAGCTAGTTAAAAGTTCTGTCAACCAGCTCCTGTGCTAGAAATCTTTTTCCCTTTTGAGACAGATGCATCCTGTCACATGTCAGTAGACCATATGTGGAGTCGATCCTCCCATGGTCAACAAATCCCAAATTTTTCCACTGACACCAACTTTGGAGCCATGCATTGACCTGATGGATCTGCCTATTCCTTTTGCTATTATTTGTTGTTACTGTAAGAACTGAGGAAATCACCACCTGTGCTTGTGATCCCTCTACCAATCATCCCAGAATGATGATATCTCTTCTGATTGCCCTTCTACTTCTTGGTATTTTGTTGATGCCACTTTGAACAACAAATAGCAGATAGTAATCAGAGGACCTTAGGACCCTGGAGAGTTTTCCAGTAATGTCCTTTATCTTACCCCCTGGAGACAGCAGACTTTCCTGTGGGTTGGGTCCAGTCTTCAGAACAGGCTCTCCATTCCCCTCAGATGGGAATTTCCTGCAACAACTACCCTTCTCTTCCTCGTAACAGACGAGGTGTTGGCGTGAGTTCACGGCACTCCATGTTGCTTGTGCTCCCTGGAGCTGTTGGAATCACACTGGGTTCCCCTTGGAACCACCCCCTCCTTCCCTGGTTTGCTGCTGAGGGCTTCTGGTGATGAGCCTTCCTGCTGAGGCTCGGTGCTGAACTCAGGGACCATCATGTAGGGCTCAGTCTTACCCCTGGACTTCCCTTCAGTCATGGCTGAGCAAGCCTGGCCAACTGAGTACTTGCCACAAAACTTTCTACCTACCCACTTTATGTTTGATAGTGTTTTGATCACTACTACTAAGCCTCTACAGAAAACCAAGGTATGAAGTCTCAAGCAGGAATGAATTAAAGTTTAATCAATTTGGTTATTAATACTGGTTATTAATATATAATTAATTACAGATAAGATAAATTTATTAATGACACATAAGAAGCATTTTCTAAATTTATGTAGCTAGTAGGTTGTTGAAAAAGCATGAACATTGTCATTTTGCATAAATGCACCAATTTGCAAATTGCATCAGCTGCAAAGTTTCATCCCGAATAGATGGAAGAGTTGGAGCTCTTGAAAGAAAAGCAGGCTGGGGGAATCTGATATGCTAGTTTTCTAGCAACTGCTTAGACACCTAGCTTCAATTTATTGCTGCTTAGGGGAGCAACACTCTCCCAGTACTGGGAGAGGCTGTCTTCCCATGAGATAATTGTGCTGCTGGGGCAGGAAAACCCTTGTGGTCCTCTGGCTCTTGAGATATGGCCTGTCAGACCCTCAGTGGGATTTCCCTCCTTTAGCTGGTCCTTGTCAGGTTCTAAGCCTCGCTCACTCTCACTCAGCCCTTCATGAACAAGCAGGGCTACAGTCATAGCTCAGATCTTGAGTAGCATGGAAAGTAATCACACTGACCACCTCAGACTTTTCACAAATTTGGGTGTTTTCCTCTCTTAAAGTCAGGAACTTTCTTTTCTTTTTTGTTTGCTTGTTTGTGTTTGCAGGAATATTCAGCACTGCCACAGCAGAGCAAAAAATTTTTGAAGGGAAAAATATGGCTTTTAACCCACAGAAACAGTAAGGGCATTCACAGCAACTACTATACACATCCATCTACTTTAAGGATGGCCATCTACTTCAAATCTAGCCGAATTCTGAAAATGAGGTTTCATGTTTCCTCTCTGCTCTTTTACTGAGGGCTATTCAACATTTTTTGGAAGAAATATAGTGCTTCATTTTATGATCAGTAAAATTTTCACAAAAGTGAGAAGGCAGAGAGAAGACACAGACTCCTTGAAAGCCAGTCTGGTATTCTGCAATTACAGCTTCGGAAATACATTGTTTTCGTAGCTAGCAAAATATAGACAATATCCAGCAAAAGCTTTTCTAGAATTTTTCTTGTGATAATTTTTTTTAAACTTTCTTGAATTTAAATGAGTCGTTTAAGAATAGAATTGATCATAAACTCTCTGTTTCTCTATAAGTCAAAACTGGCATGCAAATTATGGATCTTGGAAAACATGCTTCATTGCTGCATACTGATAATTAAAATCTAAATAATATTTCAATACAGTAGCCACAATAGTCTTTATGATCATTAATAATTTAAAAGTTTTTAAGTCATTAAAATATAATGCAGTCATTATTTTCCTCAGGTTGACTACTGCATTACATGATGTGATGTATTTATAATTCATATCCTTCCTTGATTGAGTTGTACTTCCTTTGGCCACGATAATAGCAAAAATAGGCTACTTGTCCTTTTATGTCACATGTAAGATACTAACATCAAGCAAGTACCAGTTGTCCCTTAATTAAATGTGATAACCACTCTAATTTAGTGTCCTTTTGTCATTCATCTATCATCATTTTCACTGTTCATAGTATTATTTCTTATGCTAATTGCCAACTATAATGCTCCTAAACTACATAAATGTGTAAATACTTCCTAGCAAAACAGTTCAGCACTTCTTACAGCTTATTTTAAAAATATGTTGATGAGTGCATGAGTAACAAATGTTTAAAACAATGTGAATTTATCTGTGGCCAGGTAAACAGTGCATTTTATGGATTCTGCCCTTTAATAGCTACAGTAGTCAGAAAGGTAAAGAGAAGGCAAATATTAAAGACAAGTTCCTTACCCCATAAAGAGAGAAACTCTGATCGCTTCCCTCATTGTTTTACTACATACAAAATTTTTATAAGTATGTGGAAACTGGATAATCTTTTGACATTACATTTTTTCACCCCTGTGCATTAAGTTCTCTTGACAAATACAACAACACATAAAGGAATTGAGAGTGATGTTTCCCCTACTATAGTATGTGAATTGAAAGTAATCTTATTGTAAAGTGTACAACATGCTCAACACCTCAAGAGGGTGTGCTTACAATGAGGGTAGGGATAAAGATATCAAGGTTTGTGTTAATTAGAGGATTATAGTGCAGTTCTTGTAACAAAAAGGTGGAATATTGAGAAACTCTGTATTAGACTGTTGTAAAGAGAACCTTATTATTAGAGATGCAGGTGCCATTGCTTGTGGTGAAAATAAAAGTATTTATTTTGAGCAGATCAGCAGTACAGCAGGAATAAATGGAATTGGGTCATTATATGTAAATTGAAATCTAACTGCAAGGGTAGAGCACTTATACATGAATTCATAAACCCCAGACCAAATGAATTGGTTAAGGATCAGCAGCCATATGAATTTCTCACTAAATGTCTCTCACCCCATTGACACTTTTTTCAGTACTCCATATGCTAGATTGCAAACTACAGATTTAGCCCTTTTGCCCAAAGGCATCCGAACCTGTGAAAAGCCTAGCTGAAGCAGTGTCTATTGTTCATTGACAACTTGTCAATTTACTTCCAGGCAAAATAACTCATAAACATGATAAGTAAGGCAGATAAAACAAGAATACTTTCACACTTTGTAACTTTACTGCAAAAATGCCTTGTTTTTGATAAATGTGTGAAATCTCCCCTCAGAATTGTGACTGTGCATTGAACTTTAAAACTGTGTGGAAACCACACATGCATCTCACGCTCTCTATCTATAATAAGATGAATGTTAAATATTAAAGATGCAATAAAAGTGATAAAATGATAGATATTCAAAGGCTGAACAACATTCTCATATCAGTAGCTGATGATAATATCACTAGCTGAGTTAATAAAAGTTCATTTTAGAGAAAAAACCACCAAAAGACAAATGTTTGAATACCAGTCTCTAAACTGACATTTGTATATTTCTTTAATGGTTATTATGTAAATCTTTTCACTTCTGAAACCATATAAAGATGTTCCTCATAGACAGTGGCAAAGAGCATTAAATAGAAATCAATGACATACCAATTTAAAACACGGTCATACAAATAGCTTCCTAGTGCTCAATAATGATGATATTTTTCACAAAAGATATTTAAATCATAAATTTTTCATACATTGCCATACAGACAATTTTGCAATCACACACTCAGGGTTTAGTTGACTGCACATTCACGTACACAAATTATTCACAAAGAAAACTTTGTAACAATTTGCCAAAAAGCAGCTATAGAAATGGTATTATTGCACATGCCATTAGGCTGAGACCATGCTTACAGTGCTAAAAATATAACTTTTTTCCCCCTCTAAGATAACTGGCAGTTGCCTCTTTTCCCTTTGTTAATTTCCTCACTCTTTCTTGACATGTGCTAAGTTTGTAATTCCATGGGAACATAGTTGGAATTTTTTCTGTGAGCAGGCTTACTTCCTCCAGCACACTCTAGTTTTGACCTCTGATGTGGTGTTTCGACAACACAAACAATAGGTGCTGTGGAATAGTAGGACTAAATATTGAAAAATAATGCTTAATCTTGTGGTAGATTGCTGTTGGGGCAACATCCAGGTGCACTTGGGGATGTCACTTTGCTGAGGAGGCCCAGAGCTCTCAAAAGCCTCTGGAAATTCATGATGGGTCAAGACTAGTAGAAAGGTATTTATCCTCCAGTCCGTGGTGACATGGCCCATCTCTACTCCAAAACTTATGGTTGTCTCCATTAACTAGTTAAGCTGTGAAATGGAACCATTGCGGAGTGGTTATATTCCAAATTCAATTGTTCTTAGATTGGGTGGATCTTTGGATGAGGGGAAAAAAGCTAGGACCTGTTTCCTGGTGAATTACTGCTTTATGAATAGCCAGAGCCCATGAATAAAAATGTGATTTTTTTTCCTTGTTTTCCAGTTGTATTTACCTGTGACAATGAAGAATGTCAAGCCTTAAACTTTTATTTTGAGTAAGGAATTAGAGTTAACAAACATTAAAATTGCAAACAAATATTAGTGAGATATTTTCTCTTAACCCAATCATCTAAAAGATTCCAACTTAAAAAAAATTGCATTATTTATAGTTTATTAATATTAGATGATTCTTTGCTATGTATAATTAGAAGAAAAAAGGGAAAGAGAATTATGAATGCATGATCAGCTATTGATTCAAAACTAAAACTCACTTTCTGTTTACACATCCTTTCGGATTTTTATTATACATTCATTTTAACCAATTACAACTGTAATTATAATTTACACAGCATAGCTACTAATTTTTTTTTCAATTTTATCTGTGGTGTTATAAATAATTTGTCATGGTTTTTCAATGAACTTCACTACTATGGAAACAATGGAAGAGATATGTGCTATACAGATGCAGGGCCACCACTACACTAAGGAGAGAAAGTTACAGCCCAAGACTGTTTGGGTTTAATTTATCTATGGCATACAACTAAGTTATACTCCCCAAACAATACTGTTACAGACAAACCACAGTAATGAAGCAGCTATTTTCTTACTCCATCTTTCCCCAGTACCTTTCTATGCAAATTATTAGTGCACTAATTGAACTACTGCATTATAAGACACTTTGCAGAGTGCAAAGTGCTTAATATATTACGTGCGAGACTTAATATATTAATGCTTAATATATTATGTGTGAGAGTTTTTGTCAGTCTATCAGTTAAAATAGTTCAAATAGATTTGTAGCTATACCTTTACTTATTTTGTTTGGAATTTTGCTTTGTTCCCCTGCTCTATTATCCTTCCGTTCAGTTATGCAATTTACAGAGCCTCTGGTGCTGTATCCTCTGTATTCAAACTAAAGGCAGCCTTCATTGGCACGAAGAAGTGAATCCTTGAATGCGTACCTGAAGCAGAGTGTATCTGCAGAGTTATAAGCTGTTTTGAAATGGTTAATGAGGAATAGAAGCTGGCATTTACAGTTGCAAACAATTCTTAAAGCAATGACTGGGTTCACAGATGTGATACTATAAACACAACACAGGAAGGAAAGGGATGCGTGATCCTCCCTATGAGCAACTGATGTTCAGCTGATATTCACCAGCTGATGTTATCCTCTGCTGATTCTCATCTTGCAGAGAGCCAGTAACAAACATGGAGGATGATTTGCAGGCTCTCTCAGGTATCAAAAGCCTTGCTTGTCTTATCTCCAGGTGGCGTAAATCCTTTGGATCCTTTGAAGCCAATGCAATTCTGAGACATTACTAAAGTCAAGAATAACACCTCTCTGATTCTGGTGACTTTGGAGGTCACACAGTGAAGCACGTGGTGCAGGTGAAGATTGTGTAGTAGAGACAGCAGTGAAATAATTACTGCAGCATTCCAGGTGTTTGGTGGGGTATTTTTTTTGTGCTTCTTTCACTGGCATCCCAGCAAGAACTAATGTAAATAACAATGCAATTCTGATACTGAGTTCTACACATTACAGGTGGTCTCACCTGACACTCTCAAAACTATCCTAACTCACAGATGTGGTAGAATTGAGAATCTGAATAAAATCTTCACTAACTGAAGAACTGGGAATTTAGAGAATTTATGCTTCTCTCCAGTGCATGAGAAATAATGAAAATATGGCCTTCTTCAGTGAACATGTAGTCGTCATTGTTACAGGTAAAACTTGGTGGAGTTGGACAGCACAGCCATCCCCTAACACCTCAAGGCTGTATTGTGGTTTGGTATTTGAATCAGAGATCAAGTCTAATTTCACAATATTTTCTATGCCTTTATTTTCTACTAGGCATATTTTTATGTTGAATTTAAAAATGAAAATTATTTCCTCATGGCACCTTCTCTTTTATGAAATATTTTTTATACAACACATGACAGATTAAAAGGGCTTAGCTGTGTTGATTAACTATCCAAATGTTTAATCAATAGCTAGATGCAGTCTATCTGTGAAAGACCTTGGAGAAGTCCCACTTGCCTTATTTCCCACCCCCAAGTGACACATCAGTGAATGACTACATGGTCCATGCATATCAATGCAGAAGGGCTTAGACAAACACAGCACTAATGGAAAATTGTGGGTCACCTTGTCAAAATATGTTAAATGCCCCTTAAGTTTGTTTTTTTTTCCCTTCTTTTCCTTTTTTTTTCCCTTTTTTTTTTTATTAAGGAAAAAAATGACAGTAAACTGACCTTGCGATATCATACTGCCTTTCAGAAAGCGAATACTACGCAGTGTGCAACCTGCTCATTGGTGCATGGATCAAAAATCTATTCCAAGCGAATTATAAAATACACATCCTCATGTGTTGATACAACCCATGGTAACCGCCTGACAAAGTGTTAAACAATTGTACTCTTTAGTACAGAACATGTTTGCTGACACTTATTTGGAAAATATATGTAGGGGCCTCTGAGTGATTCATAAGCAAGGGTTGTGGATGCCAGGGTGTGCTGGATGTTAATGCATTGCAAACTCAGGGAAAGTTCATCTTGTGACCATGGCTCCTGGACTCGCTCCAAGAATATGCCATTTGCAGAGATGGCATTAACTGCAAGAGGGCTGTTGTGGGATTTGGATTCCTGCCCTTGTATTTATCTACTCACAATGTCGTTAACACCCACATTGATCCTGAACTGCTGCTGGTGCCAAGGTTGTTTTGTTTGCTGGTGTCACAAATCACAAACAAGAGAAAATGGTTCTGATAAAGATAACAGCTCTGCAGCTTTGCATTGTTATAAATGAGCCATAGGAGCCCTCCATACCTGCTAGTGATGTGCTATAATGGTTTTTCTCAGCTAGTATTTAGAATCATTATCTTTGCTTTGGCGAAATTAGCGTTAGGATGACTGTAATATGATTTGCAGTGGGATTGTCACAATGCATCTGTCAATATCTTTCTGGTCTTAGTATACTGCTAAAGACAATGCTGTAGGTTAAGACTGGCAACAAGGACAAACTACGATTAATAAGCTAAGTATCACCTTCATCATGAGGTTTGTTTTGAATGGCAAAGAGGACTACACAGAGTAGTAGGCTGTTTAATTTCTGATGTATATACAGTTGGTTGAATCTCCAGTTTAGTGGCATCAATTGCATGTATATAGCTACATAACTAGGTTGATATCTTTACATATACATAAATGCTGAATCTTTTTAATATTCACGTGCAATCATGGATATAATATTTGCAAGCAATTCTATAGTCATAATTGCATCAAACACACTAAGAAATCTTGCAAGACTTACTTGTTTTGTGGTTTCACAGCCACAGGTTGGAGAATCTAAATCAATACCTAGCAAAAGTGTTTCTGCGTCTGTTATAGTAGCTTCCTGGTCTAGACTGGTGTGGCACACACAAGACCAAAGTGACTAAAAGAGGACCATGCAGCACATCAGTATCTGAGAAAGAAAATTCCATTTAACATTGTCTCAATCCAGTGTACAGTGGTACTTCAGAGTAGAAGTGAGTGCTCTGTGTCAGCTTCATATGCTGGGAAACACTTATCTGTGAAAGTTTTATGAGTAATAATTAAACAGCCAATTGAGTCTTCACAGAATCTGAGCCACAGGTGATAGTAGTAGGCACTAAGAATCCTACTCATGTACAGCGTATTATCCCTTTAAACTACTGTATTGGAATGGAAGGACACCATGAAGAGTGTATTTACACCCTTGATGAAAATCCTTAAAAGCATGAAAAAACATACCTCAATGTCAATTTAAAGAGAAAGGTGAAGTATTTGCTTTGGGGGTCAGAAGTTCAGTGATCCCCAAACCACTAACACTTGAACATCAAAAAGGATGTTACAAGTTCAGTTTTCCTCCAAGTCTGATATTCTCCTATCTCCTTTAATCTTCAAATGTTCATGCTAGTCCAAAGAATAATTTTGATCTGGATAGTGATTCCAGTTTGCATTTTTGAAGTGAAAATATCTTGATACAATTCTGTGTTTCAGACTTACTGAGGCTTAATGGCTGTGAACATTTCTGATTTCTCAAAAAAAAGAGCAAGGATGTTTTTAAAATGTATCTCAGAGTAGCATTTTATCTCAACTTGCCAGCTACACCTGCTGATCTCTCTGGAGTCCTCATGCACTCAGCAAATGCATTTAGCCTTCTGTGAGGAACTCCTGGAAAAGTTTTATGAGCTCAGACCATTCAAAGTGATCTGGGTCTGACTTTTCTGAATGCCTGTAGAGTACAAGTTGCCAGAAGACAAAAGTCTGTAAACATAAATGCAAAGAGGACAAGCTTTAATGTCCTCTCAGTGATATCTAGAAGTTGCTGCTTTGAGTGTACTGAAATACACACTCATGTTCTCTCTCTCTATGTAAATGAAGTGCACTTGACACTTCGAGGTTAAATGCCTACTTGCAGATGAAATGGAAGCTTCTCCAGTGCTTCAGTTATCTATGCCATCAGTAGCAATATTCATATTGTAGGAAGGTACTCCCATATTGGAGTCCAAGTTAGTAAAAGTTTTTCTTGGAAACAATCCGGTTCATGGACATTTGACTGGTGAAAACCATAAAAGAGGATTTGAGTCTTTTCTGTATAGGCAGTAAGTGTTTCCAAGGAAAAGAAAAAGTGTTCTCCTTTAAAATATTGTGATTACATTGAGTTTGTCACGTACCCCAGACCTAACTGCTTGCCAGAGGCATATTCGTCATCTATTTGCAGTTTTGCTGACTTCCTTGAGGACTCTCATGCTGGTCTGACACATAGCAGGAAAGTGTAAAACCATCACGGTTTTATAAAACATTCATACATTTAGAGACTTTTTATTTTGTGACTTTTATTTGTTTCCCAGTGACTGAGAGCCTCCAAGGTACAGAACTTTATTAAAGTATCACACAGAGGTGCAAAAATGGTATTTAAAATATTGTGTGAATTGTAACCATATCCTGTATTGCATTGTTACTCATAGGACTACTGTGCACACCCACAAAACAATTTGTAATTGATGCAAGGGAGATCTAATCACTTTTTTAACTGAAAGAAGACAAGGTGGATTGTCTTACTAAAGCAAAGTTGTTTTTCTGATGTCTTTACTGAATACAAGACAACCATATCAATGGAGGAAGTTTCAAACAAATATCTTTGATAGGTTATTCACAAATGTTCAGGCCCTAGTTATTCTCATATTCTGGCTCTTTCTTGCCTCCAGCACCGAAAAAGCAGCTAGAGCATTCACAGACAATTTGAAGACATACAAACTTATTCTTACACAGGAGCACATGAAAAAGACCTTTTGTGTTCCGGGTTCTGATTCACCACCATTGAAGCAGGGCTTCAGTGTGTGACAAATGATAGACTGTGGATAGCTGATTATATGGAAGTTTTGCTTCACTCAAGTAAACGTGGTACTGGAAAAGCTGTGAAAAACTGTGAAGTTCATCTGTTCGCTGTGTCATGCTTCCATAGCATAATGCTGCCAACATCTTGTGTGATCTCCACTGTAAGCCACCACTGTTCTGCTGAGCAGAAGTTCCCATCTGTGGCTTCTATCTTTCTCAAAAGGTTTTGAACAAGACAGGGAGGGCAAAAAGATTGCAAGGTGAGATCTCACCATTCTGCTGGAAGTTGCCAACTGAATTGAGTGGAACTGAATGAACAAAGTGAGATTGCCTAGTTAATTGGGACACCATATTGTATTAAAAATGCTATTTCTTTGTCTTCCTGAGACATGAGCCTTCTGGTCCAAAGGGATTGATGTATCAACTTTTTAAGTGTTGCGTTAAGTACACAGTGCCTGTGCTTACTTTCCTATGGGATTTTGCACAAAAAGGAAATATATGGCCTGCAATAGACTTGGAAAACAACCTTTAAAAATTAAAACACATCAACAGTTCTGTTTTTCTGATCTTTGTCTGTTTCAAATCTGCAGTTGCAATTTTAGTGTCCTTGGTGAGACAGTCCTCCACAAGAGTGCATCAAGTTCTTCTCAAAGGGAACTTTGGAAGATTCCAGTGTTTGTATTCAAATTCACATGTATTTTAATGTGATAAATAGTTTTGGTGGTTTATCATTACACATTGACCTCACTATGAGGGGATCATCGGTAATTCTTGGCAATCACTTTTCAAAATCTAGTCTACCTTGGTTTCAGCCTGATACCAATTTGCCTTTCAGATGTGAGCTGCCATTTCAGTGCTATTCCTGTTGCAGCAAGAAACTTTGCTCCCTTTGGTAGGATTTACCTGGTTTTCCTTTTGATATTTCAGAAAAAGTGTCATAAGAACTGCGTTTTTCTTCTAACATTTACTCCTCCCTCCAATATGGATGCAAGAATTTGTTTGATATTTGGTACTCTCCTAGTATCATGAAAATATCAAATTGACATTAAATGATTTTGTAAGGACTTCTGTAGTTGGTTCAAATTTCTTTATTCTTAACAATGTGCCAAAGAATTATAACAACTTTGCATGTGTATTTCAGTTACTTGCAGGGCTTGATTAAGTCACAAGCACGAATGATCCTTGTGCTCTGATATTTTGTCACTTCTGTATGACTGTTCTAGTGTAGACCAAAAAGTTAAAATGTAGAGAAATATTAGAAAAAAATATGCAGGTTTTTGAATCTCAAAAAATTAATGGTATAGCTTTTCATCAGAAATTTTGGTATTCTTACATGTGAATTCTTAGGAAAAGATGCAGAACCTTTTAATTAAATTAAGCGTCTGACATTGCATAGAACCAACAAATATCAACAGATATTTTGATACAGGGAAGTAGTATTCCAATCGACAAGAAGAGGTATAAATAGAGGTGCTCACAGATGTAATTTTTTTCCCCTCACAAGCAGGACAAACCAGTAATGGAGGACATGCATCAGCAGTGTTAGGAGGAAAAAGACAAATCATGGGAAATATCATATCTCCAAAGTACAGCATATGACTATTGAATCACAGATCAACCACAATACATCTCAGAAGAATGTCACATATCACTGGAAAATAAATGTAAATCCTGCAAGCAAAAGAGATTAAAGGCAGAGCAAACTTCACCAGAGTGCAAAGGAACACAGATGCAAAGTCTAAATTAGCACTTGCTTTCTAAGCATGCTGTGCAAAAAAATTCTGATCTTGTTTAACAACATGAAAAGCAATACCAGTAGAAGTGATGTCAGTATTAAACAAATAGAGTACAAGTCAGGTAACAATGCAAAAAGGTTAAGTGTCCACAAACATAACGAGGTTAGTAGAAAAGACAATATTTAGCCACAATTGCCCCATAGGATGTGTGATAACATTTATTTGCTATTCTTAAAGCTATAATGTTGAAAAAAGTACCATTAATTTTGATGTGGGCTATTAACACATCAACGAGGGCTCTTAACTTTTAAGCAGGAAATGAAAATGTACTTATGGCAATATTTTTAATAATTGATGTATTTAACTATGTACTGTATAGTTTTGGTGTTTATATGTTAATTAATGATGTTATAATTGTATATTGACCCAAAATATGTAAACTGTTATGAGGTAAAATTTTATTTCTTATTTAGGCCAGTGTCTGCCATACAGCTAAAATAGTGACTTCCCATGGAAACGGCTCCATATACTTCAGCAGAATGAGTCCTGAACTTCAGATAAGAGAAGAAAATTTTAAATATTTCTACATTTAGAAAGTTGTCCAGTGGCAAGAGGGGTAATTTTCACTTTAATTTCTGTTTTTCATGTGAAAGTATACAATTAGTATTTTGTCTGACAGGTTTTTTTTCATTTATGGTAACTGATTTTTCTGCAAAATATCCCATTCATTAGATAATCCACAAAACACATGCTTTATTTTAAAGCTTTTAAAGTAACTCCCCCTCCCCCCAAAAGCAACAAAAACAATCCATAAAAGAAAAGAAGGAAAGAAAAACACTCCATAAAAGAAAAGAAAAAAAGAAACAAAAATAAGCAATGAGCCCAAAAGAAATCAAGTCTTGATTTCCTGTGGCACAATTTCATAGACCAATTGTATGTGATCACTGTTTTGTCAGATACTGTTCTCAAGTATAAGTGATACTGTTTGTAACTCACTCATATGAAACATTTATTCAGAAAAATAATTTGGGCCACTGCTCTAGAAAATGAACATTACATTCTTTGCATAGAAAAAGAACATAGGATATGATTTCCCCCATAAGGCATGCTCTTCTGAAATATATCAAATCTTTTTTTCTCCTGTGTGTGCAAATACACTCTCCTTTGTTATATTACAAGAGGGTGCATAAAAGGAGCCATTCCAAACTCTACTGATTAAAATAAAAGTGCTCATAACGGGGACAGGAGACTAAACTACTGCATCCCCAAAATGGCTCTAGCTTACATACCAACAAGTTATTTTCAAGTCTGACAGAGGAAGTAATCGTCTATCAACAAGGGGTAATTGCCTGAGCAAACTAGTCTTTACATCTCATACATGCTGTCACCTTGGTAAGAAAGAAATACACAGCTATCAATTCATGAGGAAAAAAAAATTGAAACAGTCCTTTAGAGACTGCTTCTCTTAGCTGTTTGAGAGAACGTACACACAGCTTGGAACATATCTAATCTCTACTCTTTTCTTATCACTGAAGAGTATCCTAACACACCACAAAATTCATAACCTAAGCAGCTTCAGGCTATATTAGAAAGGATCCATTTTAGATTGGAACATAAATTTTAATCTGAGATTTACCTGTGACTGTCACAGGTGAAAGCGGGTTAGTGACAAAATCCTTCAAGAATAAATGAAGGGATTCTTAAGTAAAAGAGACAAAATTATCTGAATTTTATAGCAGTATGGGCTGCTTAGAGAGCTGGATGAATATGTGCAGACACACAGACGCTCTTATATTAAAGTTACACAAATATTAATTTGATGGAAATGCTCTTGCCCCAGGGGTGAAAGGGTTTTGAGCACTGGCATGGACTTTTTTTATTAAGCAATGTGCAATGTGTTGAATAATTATGTACATTTGTCTGGTCATACATATTTTACTGTACTGTAACATGTAACACAGACAGAAAAGGGTAAATATAATAGAAAAGAAAAAGTTTGGTTTTTTATAGGAAGATAAATTCTTTCTTTAAATCCATGTACTAAAAAGACCCGTTAATTAAGAAAAGCCACAAATGATGGTAAACTATTAATATCCTGTAAAGTAACAGAGGGGCTAGCTGTCATGGGTAAACAGTATTTTTCTACAAATTAGAAAAGAATCTGCTTCTTTCTAGGGAGTGTTCTCCACTTTTTCTGCTAGCACTATTCTACCTTCATTTAGATATTAAACAAAATTTTAACTGAAACAACACATTGTCCTCTCTGTCTGTTCTGCAAAATAAACCAGTCTTAATTTCCTCTACTCTATCTCTTCAAACTTCTATATAAAGAAATTAGCTCCCTTATGCTACCTGTAGCACTATCAGTTTGAGGCCAAATGGCTAAAAATAAATAAAAAAAACCTTCCCCAACTTCATTCATCCTGAATAATGATATGGGATGTTCATATTATGAAACCTGTTGGGATTGCTTGATCAAGACAGTAAACATTGCAAAAATAGAGTCAGAACTTGAATTTTCCTAAATTAAATACTGTAAGGCATATGGGAAGACTTCTTTTTTTCTGTCCAACACTTATGATCTCTTCCAACAATGAAAAGTGGAAAGGTCTTAAAAGATTTTTGGCAGCAGTCTGGCAAAGATATAAACTACTGTCAAGCATAATATGGAAGAAAAACCATCTCAGTTGACAGAAACAATATCCTTCTATTTTTCTCTTGGTTATGATTTTGTATTCCAGTGGTATTTTGAATTCCAAATTAATTGCTGTGGTTATTAAAGAAAAAAGAAATTTATCTCAACCACAGCAAAGTAATGAATGAGATCTATCAGCATAGTTGACAATCAGTTTTTTGGTTTCCCTGTGTATCTGCCCACACATATTGACTTATGGTTGGTAAGGTCTGAAGCTTGGTCTGAAGTTTGAAGAACTCCTGCTGTACCCTAGCATGGTTCTATTCCTAAAGCAGATATTTCATCTGGACAGGATCTGGTCATGCAGTCACTACAAAGTAAAGAAAATTCAAAAGACTTAAATAAAAATAAAATATTTCAAAGCAGGGTACATAGGTTGACATTTTCCATTCAAAAATTTCAATGCCAGTTCATGTGAGTTTTGTGTATTTTATCAATGGTAATTCCCGATGCAGGAATAACACCTCCTGTAACATATTGCTGCATGGAAGAAAGAAATACATTATCAACACCTGTCCCTAGTGGAGTAATAAAATGTTGCAGATTTCAGAGATAAAAACTTCATAATAAAATATGCTCTGTATGCAAACAATAAGATTACTTTTTGAATTGAAACAAAGACGTTTCAATTTTTTTCTGTTTTCTGAGGTGGAAAACTGGAAGATTAAAATGAAATCATTGCTTCTATGCCTTGACTGAAAGAAAATAAGGTATTACAAATATCATTCAACTTTTATTAGTGTATGACAGTAAATGAAAAATGGGACTGTTCACCCTAGGAACAAAACAGGTGAAATTTATTAGGAGTGAACAGCCTCATTTGTTGAACAACAATCTTGAGACCAAAACAAGAACTGGGCTACCAGGACATTCTTAGCTTGGTTTGTAGAAACAAATCAGACTGTGTAGACTTTTCCTATGAAATAAAATGCTAGTGGTGAGGTCTTCCTGTCTCCTCCCGCCTCTGTCAAATTCATCCCTGACAATTACAGCTTTTTTTCATGTTACTATTCATCAACCACATCTCATGCCTCCCAAGAAAGAAAATTTTCCAATGCCTAACTATTTGTCACAGGTCATTAAATAATACAAAAGATATATGCTCTCATGGCATCAGGTTGTTTAAAAAGCAGCCATTTATTGAAGAAAGATGTAATATTCACATCTAGTGATAGCTTGTGTTCACAAACCTATGTCCAATAACAGATCAGTTTCCATTCTTGTCAGCATCTTTCGGAATATAGAGGGATCTTTCCTAATTGCAGAGAGCATTGGAAGCTCACAAAAGCGTGAGAGGGCAGACATATTTTCTGTGCCACATTCTCAGAGAGAGGCTTACTGTGTTGATTTAGCACAGCCTGATTTTTTGGTAGTGGGGGAGGACCACAGGTGTAGCTTCTGTGAGAAGTTACTAGAAGCTCTCACCATGTATGGCAGCCAATCTCTGATGACTCTGAGGATGGACATGCTGCTGGTCCAATTAGAGAGGTTGGTAATACCTCTGTGAATGTACGAACATTGTCGGAACTGAAAAAGCAGAGGACTCACAGTGTTGCAATAAGCTTACACAGATAGAGGTTTGAAACAGAGTTGAATTTTAGGCCTTGAAATATTTGGAGCATAGAAAGTTTCTGAGCTGTTAAAAAATATAAACCAAGCAATTATTGTATACTGTAAGATGTATGTGTAGGGTTTATTGATTAGCTTAAATAGATGCTTGTAAGCTTTTAGCCTTAGCCTATTGCCTAAAAAAACAACTTTTAAAAGGCCGTGTAACAAAGAGAACTTTAGCTTCTGTTTTTATGGGGTGAGCTTTACCATCTTTTATGTCTCTGCCTTCACTGAGACTGATAATGGAATAAAAAACTCATGGAACACCTCTCAGTTACCCTGTCCCATTAATGGTTATAAAACCCAACATGTGATGATACATTTAAGAAGAAAATCAAAACAGTGCTTGCGCAGTTGTCTTGGTTTGGAAAGACAGGTATCCACCAGGAAAAGTTGGAGTCTCCGTTGGAATGGAGAATATAAACCCCTCACTCCATCCAAATTATAATTTTACAATTAAGGGCTTTCAGGCAAAGTTTTGGGAATAGGAATAACAATACAAATGTAGTAGTAAAAAAACCCCAAACAAACAAGCAAACAACAATCCTAGAAACCCTGACAGAGTCAGAGCTACAACCTGACACCCTGTTGGTCAGGGTGTTGGAAGCAGTCCACAGTAAGACCTCCTGGAGCTGCAGATGTGGTTCTGTTGGAGTAGAGGTGATCCTGAGAGAAAAAGGGTCCAGTGATGACGAGAAGGGTCTGGTCTTCCTCTGGGAATCCAGTGGAACCAGATACCTCGTGTTCCTATGTCTCAGTTTTTATCTAGGTAGGAATGGTTGGCTCCCCCCACTGGGTGGAGCATCTCCCAATGGGATGATATAATGTGTTCTGTCATGGGTGAGTGTTAATGGCCCATTAACAGAAGATATCCCCCTGGAGGGAGGATGGGTGGTGAAAGAGATAAGAAACACTGCCCCACCTAGTTTTAACAGCTGGCCCATTATCAGAAGAGACAAAGAAAAACGTCTCCCCAACTGCTTTCAATAGAAGAAAAAGAATACACATTTTCGGTTCCATAACCCAAGACAGCAGTTTTTCCCCAGGGGTGGGGCACTGCTGCAGCTGTGCGGCCTGCAGGAAGCACGGCCTGCAGCAAGCTTTGCCTGCCAGGCTGCCCCTAGCTAACTGCTCTGTGGGCAAAGGGGCAGGGGCAGTGGCCTTTCCTTCCCCACATGTGGTGGTGCCCTGCATGAGGAGAGCCATTAAATAACACCAACACTGCGGTGGCAGCCACTGCCCACGCGATGGTGACGAGGCCGCCTGGCCAGCAAGAAAAGCATGATGAGAGACTCCCTGACACAGAACCCAGACAAGATCAACTTCCCAGGACCATGGGGTTTTGAACTTGTTGATAACAGTACCTACAAGCAACAGTTTTTCTTCTACTCAGAAGAGGAAGTGAAGACATTTTAGAGAAAAACAACATGGAAGCACCAATGTCTGTGGAAAAGAAAGGGGGAGGATGTGCTCCAAACCTTTCGGAGCCGAGATTCCTCTGCGGGATGTGGTGAGGACTATGGTGAAACAAACTGTCCCCCTCTAATGCATGAAGTCCACAGGGGATGCAGAGATCCACTCACAGCTCATGGGAAAAGTGCTCATGCCTGAGTGAGTACATACCCAATGAAAGCTGTGATCTGGTGGAAGACCCAAATAGAGAGAAAGGGCCTCTGCTTCCACAGAGAGAGAGCTCTTTCTTCCAACCTAGAGCAGCCTATCCTTAAAAGACTACACCCTGTGGACAAGTGACCCATGCCACAACAATTTTGGGAAGACTGTTTGCCTGTGGGAGGGACCCCATGGTGTAGCAGAGGAAAGACTCCTTTCCCTGAAGATCTTGAGTGATGAACTGACCAAAACCCCCACGCCCTGTCTCCCTGCACTGTTGGTGGGAAGCAGAGAGGAGCTGGGGGGAGGAAGGGTATTTTAAGGGCTTATTTTATCCTTATTCTCATTATCCTCTGACTCTGTTAATAATAAATTTATTTTATACCTTTAGATTTGAACCTATTTTGCCCTTAGAGTGTTTTTTTTTTCCCTTCCAATTCTTAACTCATGAGCCCTTCATTAATTTTTTTCCCTCTCTGCCCAATTGTAGCAGGAAAGGGTAAGCAAACCACTTTCATATGAGCCTGGTATTTGACCAATGTCAAGCCATGGCACTTGTGAAAACAGAACAGATACAAGTTATGTACCCTACACATTAACTTTTCTCCACATTTGTTTATGCTTTTCCTAACAGTTTCAAGAAAAGTGCATGAAATGTAATTAAATAATTTTCTAACAGCTGTGCCTCCTTTTGAAAGACCTGGTCTTTCAAAACATCAGAGTACATGCTAAATATTGCATGGAAGTTAGAATAAGAGCCTTTTCCACAAATGGGGAACCCAGAACAAGGGATAAAGATCAGCTCAAACATATGCCAGTGGGATTCAAAAACCAGTTTTATTTTTGTTGCTTGTCTCATGGTTTAAAATATGACACCAAGAGCTTATAAAGTATTTACGTGTGTGTGGGTTTTTTTGGGGACTCTTGTATTTCTCAACACCTGTATTTCTGCTTGTTTCACAGCTGAATCTCTCAACCCAGGTGCTCATCTTTTTCACTTCTGGATTCCTCTTTGTTTGCAGCTTAACTGAGCTTCCTTTGGCAAGCAGCTGAATCCTTAAGGACAGAGTCTGTGGAGATGCTGTAAGGGGCATGGTCTAGGCTGGCATCACAGTTGCATGAAAAGGCATGCACTGTTGGGGCTGATATGAGCTGACACAAACAGGAGATAATGTATTCCTCCTCCTGACAGGGCACTGGCAATAGGAGCCTCCCTTCCTCTGTCTTTGCCACATACAAGGCTTGGGTTATGGTTCATCCCCTGCTCACCAGAGCTGAGATTCACGGCCGTGTTGGCACTCACATGCTGCTCCATAAAAGACTTAGGGAGGCACAATTGCATGATTCTGTACTTCTGCCCTTCTCACATATTTTGTCAGTAGGAAAGCAGGGTACATGACACAAAAGATAAATGAAGATGGTTCTTTATGATGTCAGTTAATTAGTAATTTATTTTTGAGTACTGACTTAAAAATTATCGACTAGTCAAAAATTGCAGGCTTAAAAGCCCACTCATACAGTCACACACTGATTTGGCTGTCATAATTTGGCTGTTTAAGGCCGTAGCATTTGAAAGCTCTAGAGCAGTATATATCTAATTTAACTATATACCTGATTTCAGTCTTTATCAAGATTTTACTTAAAAATTAAAGGACTTATCACCTAAAGGACCTATCAAACTCAAGAGAGATTGAAGAAAGCATCTAGTTATAATTCCAATTCTAGTTATAATTCTAATAACGCTCCAAAGGAGCATTGTAAAGTACAAGGCCAGTGCACAACACTCCCAGTTTTACATTGGTTTTAAGCACATTTACTCAGATGTAAATTTAAAAGAAATGGATAAACGTACAGCAGTTCTAATTATTTATCTAGCATCTAGCTCACCTGAAAATATTTTATCCCTAAGCTTGCCTTTAGTTAAAACAGTGTAAAGTGAGCTAAAGAAGGCTATAAACATGACAAACCCCTATTTATGAATCATATATCATAAATATCTAATAAAAATATTTCTAGTGGGAGGGTGTGGTAGGGTGACTTTATGCAGCTTGTATCCCCAATCGTCTGTTCTGTTTGTGCTGTATATTCAGTTCTGTACCTTTAAAACTTGTTCTGGGAGCGAAGGGGGAGAAAGCAGCAGCACGCAGTTTGTTTTGAGAAAACTGCCTGACTCCCACACGTCGCTCTCTCCGGCATTCGTCTGAGGCATGGACAGCGGTGGGACAGAGATCTCCTGTGCTTTTAGTTAGTTTTAGCTAGCTAGAGCAGAGAAGACTCCCTGGACTGGTTTTTTTTCCTTTTTCTTGGGACTGTTTAAATCTGCTGTGAACTGAAAAACCCAGAGGAGCAGCGAGGGCTGGCACCTGCGGCCCGCCGGGCCTGGACCTTCGGAGAGACTGAGACTGGTGAGAGACTGAGTGAGCTGAGCTACACCCACAGCGAGGACTGTCTCTGTTTGCCATCTCTCTTTGGAGTGGGCAGAGGTTTTATTGTTTCATATTATTCATTCTTTGCATTTGTGGGCATTTTGTTTGTTAAATAAATAGTTTTTTCCACTTTTCTCCGAGGAAGTTCTTTTCCCGGACTGGCTGGGGGGAGGCGCCGTTTGGGTTTGCTCTTCCAGAGGAACCCCTTCGGAGGTTTTCTCCCAAATTTGCCCTAAACCAGGACAGAGGGGAAAACAGTTCAATTAAAAAAAAAAGTGTGCATTATAAAAACTACTGTCATGAGTTGAAACACCTTCAGTTAAATGTATATATAACATACATCACATATAAAAGCTATTAATCCAATTCAGTAACATTCAATGCATTTATGCTTAGAAACTGCTAAAAAAGTAATAAATGGAATTTACTGAGATGAATAAAAAGCACAGTTACTAACTAGACTTTCTAGAATCCAGTTAGCAAATGAGGTTGTGAAATTGTTCTGTGTTAAAGGAGTATTAATATCTATATTAGCTTGACTAATATTTTATAGTTCAGCCTGTTACTACATTAGACTCCCTTGCATGGCTTCTTGTAAAGTCATTGACTTATACTTGGAATATATTTTTTCTTTATTATATTTTTAAGACTTTGCTCCATTTTGGAAGTTCCTAATCCTGAAGAGGCTACTGTAATCTGAAGTTACCCATGCTACCTGCTCCTTGCAGATTTCTGGTAAAATAGTGCTTAAAACAGTGCTGAACCTTTGTTTCAACAGTGATAAAAAATGCTGTTTTTTGGCAAATGACGCAAACAACAGCTAACTCAAAGAAAATCACACTAAAGTACATCACATTCAATACTGTAAGCATGTGTTTTGTTGTGTCAGAGATGAGAAGTGGTGTGAAATGTGAGTCAAATCCTAGCTTGTAGAACTGTGAAGTATAATTTTTCCACATTAATTCTGGCCTTCCTCCAGGGCTGAGACTGCAAAGACGCCTTTGGACATCTGCAAAGGCAAGGGTCTGATTCCCAGCTCCATGCTAGAGGACCTGGCCTGACTACTGCTACCGCTCCTTACTTCAAATTTGCAAGAAATTAATTTGATCTCTTGCAATTTTCATTTTCTTTTAGAAAAAAAAAATGGAAACATCTTTTATTATCCATTTATATCAGTCATAAATTACCATGTTTTGGCACTTTTATTTGTAAAATATCTCAGGATTACAAATGTTTTATTGTGGAAGCAAGAAAAAATGTGGCTTTTTTTTTTAATAGGGGAATGCAGTAGGCTTTCATTAGCACTTTCATTTATTATAATCCTTTAAAATACTGAGCATATCTCTTGGAAAATTGTATTAAAAAAAAGAAATCCGGCAGCAGAAAGTTCTATTCTGCTCAAAACTACTTTGAATATTCAAGTGAGACAATGCAAAACTGTATATGGAGGGGCTCTTTATGTGTGAATTTAAATAAAATATAGAGAAAATAAAAGAAGAAGAATAAATAGCAATAATAAATGTTATAACCTTAGGGACAGTGACAAATAAGCAAAAATAAATTCCTTCTGAATGAGAATGATAAAGTTCTATGAAGTCATGCCATATTCACTGAAATCTGAAGGCTATATTGCCTTAGCCTTTCACATCATGCTGAGGAAAGTGCAGTGTTGTGCTTGGGATGCACATCACAGGGTTAGGTCTCAGGACCAAATTCACAATCAAATTTGTCATGTGAAAAACTGATTAAGCTACAAATTCTGTTCTCAATTAACCCTGGCCTGATGCAATAAACCCCTGCATAATCTTTACTGTTAAGGACTAGATGCAAACCCAATTGAGGAGCCAGAAAACCAGACTGAGGGTGATTTTTAGCTACATGACAATCTGTGAACAGAACTTGGAAGAAAAGCAAAATCCACTGTAATGTACTGAGTCGTTATTGTTAACAGCAGCATAACTCTTCTGTAACAGCAGTAACATTGGTCTCAACTGGGGAAACACGGCAGGAGGTTCATGGAGTGCTCTTCCAGCATGCTGGGGAAATGATCCCTGGTGAACGCCCAAATGTATCTTGAAACATCAGAAGCACTGGTACTCAGCTCATGTGAAGCATGAGTTACAAATATATTACGAAGATGTATATGCTTAAAGCTGCAGTTATATGAAGCATGTCATCTGTACAGCTCAGAGGAGAAGAATTAAATTGTGCAATCCTAGTTAGAAGCTGAATAGATGCACTAACACTTCCAGCTGAAAGGGATAAAATGCCATAGCAAGCAGTGACAAAGGAAACAAGGTTTGGCCTTTCCTGGGTCATTACTATTCCCAGAATAACATTATGAATGGTGATATATAAACTTAATATTACAGGGAAAGCAGGATCTCTATCTTTCCACTTGAAAGGATTCTTGTAGTTCTAAAACCTTCATGACTTTAGCTGACAGAGGCTCCTGGGTGGGAGAAGTGCTCTTTCATTTGTCCCATGAAATCTCATTCAGGTTCTGCTGTCATATGAATAGCTGATAATTGGCATTTCCTTTCACTCACATACATTTCCCGGGAAATTGCAGCAGTCTGCCAACCTGCCTATAGTAAGTGGTGTGGAGAGAGGTGTGGTGGCAGCTGCAGGCAGCACAGCTGCCCTGTGACAGTCTAGGAGCTGCCAGATTACCTGTACGGGGTGCAAACTTCCTTGGGAATGGGACTGCAAAAGGGCTGATACAAGGCACTTCAATGCCACTGACCAGCTCAGTGGATGGTCATGTTTTCTCTTCCTTTTCTTTCAACTGCAGCATTCAACCGCTGATGACTGCAGCAAAGCTTCAGGAGTAACAAAGCCCAAAGACACCTGTTGATATATAAAAGAAAGATTTTTGCAATAGTGAAGAGAAGTTCTGATTCTCGGGGTAGGGATGGGATGTTTGTTGTTTTGGTGGTTTTGGTGTTTTTGTTTGTTTGTTTGTGTTTTTGATTGTTTTTGCTTTTGGTTTTTTTTTCAGCTAAAATAATACAACCTTTCCTGATTTTTCTCTTGAAGAAAATAAATACCATTGTGACAATGTGATTAAAAAGAAATAATTAGAAGCAATATTTAGATGAAAGCTGATCATTTGGAACTTAAGCAACATGCTGCTTACTACTGTCCATAAAACTTCATAATCTGTGCCTGTGAGAGGAAAAAAGATAATTGAATTACTTCAGCATAGAATTAAAAAGTTTTCCCTTCATCAGTTAGTAGATACACTGCACTCCCATAACTCCAAATTAACTTCCATGGGCAGCAAGATGTCTGATGGATCAATTGGATTTAAAGGGCCGGAACTGTGGGGACAATAAAAAGGTCTTTTTGGGTACATTAATTGCAAAAGGTAGTGCAGGATGAGGAGGATCACCTCACAAATGGGGACACAGAAAAGGTGGAGGTGTTTAGTGTTTTCTTTGCTGTCTTCAAAACTGATAATAGGCTAAAGGTGTCTCACTGCTCTGAGCAGGAGAAACATGGCTGTGAGAATAAGCTCACAGTTAAACCTGAAATTGTAAGGGATCTGCTGGTCCAGCTGCATTGCAGTTAATCTATAAGGCTTGGTGGGAATGACTGAGAATCCTCAAAAAGCTAGCTGATATCATTGTGAAACCTGTCAATGATTTTGGAATGGTCTTGGGAATCTGGAGGGGTCCCAGCTGACTGGAAGATGGCTAACATTGTCACAGTCTTCAAAATGGGCAAGAAGGATGACGCTGGCAAGTTTAGGCCTGCCAGTCTCACTGTAGTGCCTGTTAAGGTTATGAAGAAGGTTATTCTGAGACATGTTGAAAAACACCTGAAGGACAGACAACAGAGTAATTGGTCACAGCCAGCTTCAGGAGAGACAGCTGGAGTAGAGTTAATTTTCATCATAGAGGCTGGCATGGGCTATATTTTCGAATTTTGCTGAACATGGAGTTGATAATACAGAGATTTTTCTATTATTGCTGAACAGTGTTTACACAGAGTCTTTCTGCTATTCATACTGCCACACTGGTGAGGAAGCTGGGAGTGCAGAGGAAGGTGGGAGGAGGCACAGTCAGGCCAGGTGACCCAAACTGACCAAAAGGGTATCCCAGACCATGTAGCATCAGGCTCAGTATATAAAGTGTGGGCAAGAAAGAAAATGGGTGTGTCTGGAGTGATGACCTTTGTTTTCCCAAGTAACAGGGGCCCTGATGGGGCCCTGCTCTCCTGGAGATGGCTGAACACCTGCCTGCCACTGGAAGAAGTGGATTAATTCCATGTTTTGCTTTGTGTGTGTGGCTTTTGCATTAGCTATTAAACCATCTTTACCTCAATTCATGCGTCTTGTGGCTTTTACTCTTCCAATTCTCTCCCCAGTTCCCCAGATGGGAAAGGGAGACAGTGGCTGCATGGGATGAGCCCATGACACCCACTAGTTGATAAAAAGAAGCCAGGTGCTGTAATCCTTTTGGAATTCAGTACAGCTTTTGATTATATCTCTTGCAGTATCCTTTTGGACAAGATGTGCAGCACACACCTGGATAAACACACCATGGCATGGGTGAGCAAATGGCTCATGGGTCAGGCACAAAGGGTTAAAGTGAATGGGGTGACATCAGACTGGTGACCTGTCACCAATGGGGTTCTACAGGGCTCCATTTTTGGTCCTGTGCTCCTCAGCACCTTCATAAATGACTTGGACGCAGGAGCAGAAGGGATACCAAGTAAGTTTGCAACTGGGGTAAGCTGCTGTCTCCTTTGAAGGCAGAGACACTTTGACAAGTTAGAGTGCTGAGCAATCACCAACCCTATGAAGTTCAACAAGGGAAAGTGTCGGATTCTGCTCCTGGGATGGGGGCAACCCTGGATGTATGGACAGTCTGGGGAATGAGATGCTGGAAAGCAGAGCCATGGAAAGGGACCTGGGGGTCCTGGTCAGTGGCAAGCTGAACATGAGGCAGCAGTGCCCTGGCAGCCAGGAGGGACAAGTGTGTCCTGGGGGGCATCAGGCCCAGCATGGCCAGCAGGGCAAGGGAGGGGATTGTCCTGCTCTGCCCTGAGCTGGGGCAGCCTCACCTCCAGTGCTGGGGGCAGTTTTGAGTGCCACAATATAAGAAGGATGAAAAGCTATTAAAGAGCACCCACAGAAGGGAAACAAAGATTATGAGATCCCTGAGGGGCAGCTGTATGAGTGGCTGAGGTCACTTTGTCTGTTCAGCCTAGTGAACAGGAGACTGAGGAGAGACCTCATCACAGTCTGGAACTTTCTTGGGGGGGGAAGAGGAAGGGCAGACACTGATTTCTTCTCTCTGGTGACCAGTGACAGTGACAGTAATGATATAATTTTATTACAGCATGAGCACTGTAGGATGGAAAGATGTACAGAAAGCAGCTGACTGGTGGTATAGTTTCCGCTCAGGCAAAATTTCCACTAATGCTTCCAAAACCAGAGGCAGACATTGACCTATTACTTCTTACCACTAGCACAGTTTCAGGAACAAGACTGGACCATTAGACAGCACTTTTCATCCCATGAAATCCCATGCTGCTTTCCAAACTACATCCATTTACAGGTAGAGAGATAAAACTTTATCCATGACAAACCTGGTGGCCTACAGGGTAGAATGTAGCAGAAATCTTGCACACCAGTTTAGAAGGGCAGCACTTATCCTGGATCAACCTGTCACTGTGTCTGCTGAGGACTGTAGAGTTTAATAACTCATTTCTACAAAAAAATATAAGAGCAGACCTCTAGGGAACATAGACATCATCTATTTTCATCCTAAGCCCAGACATGGCACCAACGCACAATGTTGTTCACTCATTTCTGCTCCAGATCAGCCACGGGAGGTTGGGTTTTCCTCCAGGTTTTGTCACCCAGGTAGGACAGATACGGTGTTTGTGAGGTCTGACATGATATCAACCCCAGGTGACTTTGCACTTGAAAAAGAGTTCCTATGCAGGCAGTCTATGTATGATCAGGGCGAGATCATGATAAACTCTTGTAATCAACACTTTAAAGAAAATGAAAGAGTTTTAATGAAATCAAGAACAAAATCAGTGGCATTAAGGAGCTTTTTAATATGGGCAAGAATATCACCACTGTTGATATTTAACATCATTTGTGTTAGATACAGAGAATTTAGTGAACGACAAACAGCAAAAAATCCTGGGATCATACTCACTGTAAGCTACAAATATTAAATGAAGTCTTTACAAGCAGCAGTATCTTTCCTGGCTAAGTTTTCTCATGGAACATCTGATGGACTCTTATGAATATAACCCCAGTTCTGAGCTGTGGCCATATATATTTCTGGGTTACTGAAAAATCTTAAACCTGGGTCCACTGTGAAAAAGCTGAGAGGCAGTTCACCATGGCAGCCTTGGCTGTTCAAACTGAAATGAGAGAAATCACAAAGCATGACATGTTAAATGCTCCTACTGAAAAATACGGGTCTACAATATTTAGATATAGAAGTGAATTTTTTGAATTTTCTCATTATCTCTGGAGAGATTTATGGTGCAACAAGGGTGATTATAGAAGGAATTAAAAATAAATAGCATTCAAAACCATGAAAAGAAAGGCTTGATGGCCATTAACTATTAATGAAAAAAGTTCTGCAGGGGTGTGAAATAGCCAAGAACTTGTATTTTAACATACTGTTAATGAATCCCAGCACAGCCATTCAAATCAAAGTCAGTATGATTTCTTTTGTCCCTATGGAAATTTAAATCAATAATACCATCACTATCCATACTATACCTATATGTATATCTATGAATATATATTTCTGAATTACAAAATACCATTGCATTGTTTCACATTCATGTCATTCAGTTTTTAAACACAGATATGTGCATCTCTACTTTTCCAATCAATTTATTCTGTTAGTATTTTCATCATTTTAAATCCCTACATTAAGTCAATAATGTTGATTACTTACATAACACTGTGATTACACATAAGCACTGTGAACACCATTCTAATACTGGTTATTTGCAACTTGACATCCTCATCTATATGCATTATTCCACTTGGAAAATTGAATGAAACCCTTGATTCAGAATCTGAAACACTTAGAAGTAATGATCCTGTTTACTGATTTACTGAAGTTGTAGGTTTTAAGCACTATTTAATAGATGAAATAAAAAGCACTATCAGGCAAGAAGGAGTCATCCAAGTTGGTTTAGGAAGCATTCACACTAAATGAATAGTAGGAATTTGTTGTGATTTTTGTCGTTTCAGGTCTCTGAGGCAGTTACCTAACACCATTAACCTTATTAGTGCTTCAGATTTCTTACAATGCAGAATACGAATCTAATAAACTCAATGTAAGAGAAGATGTAGCACTTAACAACTAAATTATTTTTTCAGAATCCTATTTCAGTATTTTTTGCTTATTAGTGTGCAGCTGATAATGACTATATTTTATTTAAAATTATTAAATAAATTGGAAATGGAACTGAAAGTGCTTGAGTCCTGTGCAAACCATAAGCCCAAAGGAATGCAAAAAATTACTTATAGCCCTTCACTGGTAGTGATACCTCTCAAAACAGCAGTAGCATAGTGACTGAGCACTGTGAGCATCTGAAAGTGAATTTGACATGACGCCTGTGCCCAAACAGGGCTCTGCTGAGAATTACTTTAGAGAGAGGGATCAACTTACAGTGTCTGTAAGCGTAGGAAGACAAAACCACCTGGAGGCACTAATTTGGACCATGAATAATAGGTTTAATTCTAATTTCAGAGGTAGCACAAAATAGGTATTACATTGTATTTTGGGTGACAGTGTGAAGAGAAGACAGGCTGTCAACAACACAAAGTCTATTTTGCTGTTACTCAGTAAATGGTAGTGAATAAAACGAAAACAAATGTGGATTTTGGTGGGCAGATGATCTAGGTTTTTTTGTTTGTTTCCCACTTCTACTAGACTTGAATTTGAAGTCTTGGTGAATGCGGTGCCTTTAAGTGATGCATCTCTATTCAGATAATATTATTTCAAATTCAAATTTATAAGCATAAATTAGGGAAAATTCATTTCCACATATCCACAATATTTCAAAGAATTTCTCAGCCATTACTACACTGCAGACATTCGGTTTGCTTCCTGACCTAAGCCTTTCACTTGAGATTTTAAACATACTATTTATCCCAGAAACATCATTCTTATTAGCATAGAATTAGAATAAATCTGAGGAAAACAATCGAGAAAATTAGAAATATATTACATACTAGCTTTATACAGTTTAATAAGCAGATGCTGAAAGCTTGTTTGATGCCATATTTTTATTCAGAATTATTTTAGGGATTATCTAAGAGCTCTACTGTGGATTATAGAAAAATAGTAATTTCAGTTTAATTTAGCCCTGTGAACATCTGAAAGTGTTTCAGACAGGTGAAATATACCAAGGGATGTCTTAAGCTACCACTCCAGGGACTATGAATAAAAAAAAGTCTGTTGCCAAGTGGAGTTGGCATTTTACTAAGTCTGGATATAATTGTACTAGAAATCTTGAGGATACTTTGAAGCAGTCTTAAGAGAAGATATTGCCTATTGGAATTCCTTCTTAGCGCAAATTTCACTGCAATTTATTTTAGTTCAGATATTCTTGTGACATAAGATTATACTCTTGCTCTGGATATGTATATTCATATCACCAACTGAAATTGTTGAAAGCTAAGTATCCTTGCTTCTGTGCCAGCTGACTTCATGTCTTGCAATTGGAAAATAGTCAGGAAAGCCAGACCAAGATTTTTGATACACAGGCATTAAGCTGTTGGTCCATTTGAGGTGTCTGCCCATCTGCTCATCTGTTTTTGCTGTTTCTGTTTGACTTCAGCAGTGCTGTTCTGTGGTTTCTGTCTCATTTTCTCTACCCAGATCCTAACCCATGCAAAACAGTCAGCCCCAGGACCTGCAATAATGTTTCACAGTACCCCAGAACACATTTATGGACACTGAGGAATAGAGTAAGGTGCTGCCAGAGCATGCAGATTGTCCCTTCTCTCTCAATTGCCTTCCACAAAATAAGGATAAAACATGGAACTTCTATTACTTTCCAGAAAAAAAAAAATCCAGTGTTTACTATCACCCTCTTTTTTTCCCCCAGAGTCTTTCTATTTTTAACATCTTTCTGTTTTAAGTAGTCGATAGGTAACACCAGTTTTCATGAAGCTACAGTCCCTTTTGTCAAGTATCCCTTGCTAATGTTGAAGACTCTGTCACTTAGTTATTATCATACTTGAGCATACTGATTTTCCTGCTATCACCAACTTCTTTATTCCAACACACACTATCTGAATCAGTTCTAATGATCCTCTCTTATTGACTTGATCTTCCACTGCCTATCAGTGGCATAAAGCCAGATGCCACCAAGTGACAATGTTTTGTCAGATGCTTTGCAGAGACTGTCCAGGCTTACTGTTTATAAATGAAGTATTTGTTAAATTACAGTATGCAACTATACACTCCACTTACTTCACATGCCTTAGAGAGATTGACACATCATTGACACACAGAATTATGAAGTCAAACCTTGAGATAGAAGAAGCTTATAAGATTAAGTAATTTTATTATTTTTCAAACAATTAGTAGAACTATACTGCTAAGTGGAGATCAATTGAAATTGAGGAACTGAGAGAGGACAATAAACAAATTACTGCTCTTTTCTCTGAAACCTCTTGGTCTACAGGCTCACTGTAATTTAATCCAGAAGCTCAGTACATTGTAAATTTTCCATTAGAATTGTCACTGCCCCCTTGTAAAGGATTTACTTTAAAATAAGGGTACAAGAAAGGAGATCTGCCTGGTTGTTTCAGGTGAAATTGGACATTTGCAGCTGGTTCATGATCATCACAGCTGTACTGTCTATGCCTTGATGTTGGTCAATGGTTTAGAGGTTTTACTTGGCAAACACCAACATTTAACTTTATCAGCTTAATTATGTGGAACCTGGGGTCCTCTACATGTTTCAGTACCTATTGTGAAATTTACTGCAAGAAAGAATGAAAAGTGACCAATAGACTTAGCCATTCAACAGACAGGTGAACTAAGTGGCTAGTTACAGTACAAGAAAAATTATTTATTTTCCTTAACCAAATTGGAAGCTTTAAGAATCTCCATAATGAACATTTCAGTATACCTTGGAAGTAATCAGCACTGCCTCATTGTGTGGCCACAGCCCATATACCAGCCACATTAGATGATATGAACAGGATCTAGAATCCATCTGGCAGAGCTAACTGAAGCATCTGAAAAAAATTTACAAGTGTTTTTCTTTTCCATCCTTCATTGTTTTTTCTTTTTTATAGTTACTTTTATTTTTGTTTCTGTTTTTGTCTTGTTGTTTTGTTTTGTTTTGTTTCCCTCACCTATGTTGGGTAGTAAGAAACAGAAGATACAATTTTTGCAGCAGGACAGTTGCCCATATGTTAGTATATTAGGATATTTGCATACTGCAATGAAGTATAACCATGCACAAAAATAGTTATTTAAATGAAAGAGATTTTATTCTTTGCCTATCCACTATCCCAGTGCAGCAGCTACAAAGCAGAGGAATTAATGTTTTGGTTCTCTTCTAAATCCCCTCACTGAGTGAGCAAAAAATGTTACAGACTCTGTTTTGTTTTCAGTTCTTTTTAATTCATTTGTATATGTAGGCAGCTGATAGAGCCCCAAATCACGTCAATCTCAGTGTGCTAGGCACAGAAGTATAAAGAAGAAGCATACAATTGCTGGTCAGAAGAGCTTAAGGACAAAAATCTAAAGGACAAGGTAGCAATATCATAAGTCCTAAAGCTTTTGTACTCCCAGAAAACAATGAGAAGCACTATAAACACTGCCATATTTAAAACAGTGTATGTATATTACAGCTTTTGAATTCAAGTTTCCAGAACATCTCCAGCAAACATAATGCCAAGCCCTCTATCCCCTTAGAAACCCCAACTTTCTCTCAATAAAGAGTAGAAATCTTATCTTATGGGTTATCCTCATTGTGGTTTTCCTCTGTGTGTAGCCTTAAAGAACGCACTAAAAATAAAATAGAATTCCAAATACTAAAAAAGTTTAGTCTCCACAAACACTGCCGCAATGCCCAGGAAGAAGTAGCATAGGGAGAAAAAGAAATATGACACATGAGAGGATATAAAGGAAAAAACCCCACAATTACACTTACATAGCTGGTTTCTTTCTGGAATCTGCCAAAATTTCTAAATTGTCAGAATTTATAGAGATCCAGAGTGACGTAACTACAAAAAAGGTTGCTACAGTAGACAACTATTGTAATATGTTACCAGTGTTTATTTTTCTGCTTTGTCTAAAACTCATTAAAATTACCTTGTCTTAGAAGTCATATGGCTGTTTGGATCATCATTAACTGACCCTTAAAATTCTATTTTAGTAAGAGTCACAGAGCACAGAGATGATGGAAAGATATCATGTGTTGTTGTAAACAGAACCAGGAAAAACCCATCCAGTTTGCAGAAGAAAATATATATGCCTTTCCTGGTTTTGAATTGTACACATCATCTATAATTTCCTCAGCTGGTAGACCACGTACAGTAATAGATAAGAAAGAAAAAACACATTCTAAAGTCTTTATTTTGTCCACTTTTTGCTTAATGAGAGTTGCAAAAAATAAGTGGCCAGATTGTGAAGACTTGGTGATGAAAAATTCAATGCTGTCTCTACTCCGTTACATCCACTCCCCAAAGATATAATGATACCTTCATGCTAAATCTAACTATTTATATTAATAATAAAAACCTCATGGCACTGCAATCTTTGTTCAGTACAATATCAGTAGCTTACAGAGAAAGGAAAGAATCCTGAGGCAATATTTTCACATACATTAAAAAACATATATGTGAGGCCTGATATCCCATTAACAGACATCATATGCCTCCTTTGGAGATGCTAATTCGTAATCTCATCAGGGAAATAATGCATGTGTGTACAGTGTGTGTGTGTTCATTGGTAAAGTTTTATAAATTGTCTGTCTCTAGATGAAAGGTTATAAACATCTGAAAAGATAACACTGCTTTTGGTACTAAACAAAAAAATCTGGACGTTCCAAAATTTAGTATATTTTCCATATCATGATGTAGCAGCAATTGATGAGCAATGAGAAGCAGCACTTTTAAAGAGAGTAAAGAAATGCTGGGCTTAGTCTTGACCTCTACTCTAGTGAATCTCAAGCTGAAAATAATGAGATTCTTCCAATAAACAAATTTGGCATTGTTTCTGTTTACAGTCTTGGTGAATATGTTTTGATTGAAAAAAGGTATTATTCGAGCATAAATTTTTTATTAATAAATATGAGAGCTTTGTTACTGTGCCTGGCAACAGGCAATCCCTATTAAAATTAATGCTAACTAGAAAGCACAGTTCTACCTTCAAAAGCTGATTATTGTAAATTTTTTCCTCAATGAACACTTTAATAGGTTTTCTCTGTGAGCTTAGTTTTACAGTTACACATTTCTAAATTATGCAGACAAATATATGCAATTTCTTATGAGGTCTTTTTGTTTCATTGGGTAAGAAAATTATAACTAATGGGAATTTAAAATGAATCAGGTAATGTTCAAGTAAAAATTCTTTCAGAGAGGATTTATAACCATTTTTTATGAATGTCTTACAGTGGAATGACTTGATCTTCATTTCCTTACAGATTTCTTTTAACTTTTGTATGTGAAAACTGGTACTTTGATCTGATTCAGAATTTTGTAGTAAATTGTTATAGTTCTTGACAATAAATTTTCCACTATATGCACTCTTTACTGATTTTTTTTATTGTAATCTGAGTCACTCAAGAATAGTGAAAATTTGGAACTTTAGGATCTTTCATAACAGAATTAACTGAATGTTGGTATTTAACAGCTATGTGAGAAAAAGGACATTTTGGTGAGCTAAGCATTAAGTGTCAGGGTAAAAATTGTTTGCTTTCTATGTTACAGCTGTGAATCCTAAGGTGAGGGAAAGATGTGCAAAGAATAGAAGCTCTGATGATTTTCTAAATCCTGAAGAACTACTGAATAGATTTGTATATCCACACAAGCCATCCTGCAAGGTTTGTAAAACAGCAGGAATTCCTATGAGGCTGTAAAACCTCTCAGATGCCTGAGGGTTTGTCAAATCCATGTGCGATCTTGTGGAACTTGTAAACTGTCAGTGAGGTGTTGTAGAGTTTGTAAATTTTGGCTGGACCTTAAGAAAAGTCAGGGGTTCCTGTGGCAGCAACAACCCTACCAGGACTTTTGAACTGCTCACAGTATTAATACTTCGCCAAGAGAAATGCAACTAACCTTCTCAAAACAGCAAGGTGCTGTCTAACATCACACAGATGTTTGTACAAGCAGGTTAGGATATGAAGAATCACCAAATTACAGAGTTACCATGTATCAGGCTGTTGAAGACGAAAAGCTCCTAAGAGTTTAATGATTGCAGTTATTGCAGTTCTCCAGACAAACTCAATTGCACACATTGGCAAACAAAACCTCTAAAATTTTAAATCAGTGGATACTCTGGAAATAAAATGTTTTCCTCTCAAGAAATAGAAGTGAAGATAATGTGTTTTCAAGAGCAGCTTGGCTGGAAATTAGTCCAGCCGTGGTTTATCAGTAACATAAACAATCCGGAAAAAAATAGTGGCTTGCATCAATGCATTGGTTAAAAAAGATATTGCATCTTTTGCTACATGAGGTCCTTTAAAAACCACTTAAAATGTTTATATCTTCATCTAATATTGAAGTCCTTTATAAGTGACTGAGTTTTTGTTTCTCTGAGCCAAACAAAGTTCAAGCCTTTCTTTGGCCATCATCCCTGCTAGTAGAAAATCTATGTGTTTCAGCCAGCAGACAAAACATGGGGACAGGGAGAAAAAGAGTCATCACACTGTTGGTACACTATCGAGTCACTTAAAGGGGATGAGTCCTCACACAACAGTTCCCTTCTTCCATAACTGTTTCTGCTTCTGATATAATCTACTGGATCACCTTCAGAACATCTCTGGTAACTATTAAATTCCATTTTCCACAGTGTGTTGGTTTCAACCTATCACATACAGACTCCAGGAAAAAAAAAATCAATCAAATATTAATTATGATGTGATGTCTCCCATTGAAGATATCAGCATGTGATAAAAAGAAACGTACATTTTTGTTACTGAGCTATTAAATATTTGAATTTCACTGCCAGGAAGGCAAAACATGGGTGTGCAGGAAATTTTTGGCACAAATGGAAATTCAGATTAAATAAACACTTTGCAATCTCCTCAGGTGCTAGGTCATGCTTAACATTGACTCTACTTAAAAGCACATCACATAAGGGTACAGTTATGGTTTACATCCTTTCGTATCTCTCAGCTGCTGCATCCTTTAGGGAAAGTAGGATGTTTGAATGCTGTGACTGGAGAGCAGAGCAGTTCTTTGTAAACATCTGCCATTTCTTCTTATATGGATGAATACATAATTCTTCCAAGTACACAAATCACATTTTAGATTTAGCTCTCATTTACATAAGAAATAAGAATGCAGAAAATATTCCAGAGGGCAAGAAAACACTTCCAGCATAAAATTGAAAGAAATTTTGAGAATAATTTCCTTGTTGGTTTCTTTAGTGTATTTTAAACCTAGGAGATATTTATTGCAAAAAAACCCCAATATTATTCTCAGTCTATATGCATGTAAAACTGGAGACTGATGGAAACCAGAAGAAAGAACATGCTAAGATTAAATTCTCAAGCAAGTAGTGACAAACTCCTTGTCCTTGAAGCTTGTATAAATAACTTTCCTGTGTTTTTTTAACCTGTTTCCCCTGCTCTCCAGCCAGCCCAGCAGCGAGGCATGTCACTCTGATGGTTCACATCCATCTCCTTTTATTGATGTCCACTTTGGTATCTGTACAGGTCATCAATATTGCTGCCTCTCTGGCAGCCGCTGGGAACGGCAGGGAAGCCTTGCGGGACTTGGCATGTGGGGGGAGGCTCAGCTCGCTGCCGAACTCAGGGTTCCAGCCAGATGCTGGTACCAGGCTGTCATAAATCTTTTACGTGACCCAGGTGAACTCTGAGGCTCAAAGCTCACTGAAAACTGATCAGGCCTCTGTTTAGTTTAACAGGCCCTTTTCAGTGACAAGTGAAGGGTTCAACAAATGCTCAAACCAGATATATATTAGTTGAAAAACTAATGGCTTTTAAAAGAATGTTTGACAATTGTTTAGGGCTGTCTGTAGATCCATTATACTGATAAATGACCAACTTGGTCTATGCCAAACTGGAGATGACCAGCAAAAAGCAACTTTGGTTATTATTTTTTTCCTTCCCCTACCTCCCCATGCACTCTCCACATCTTTGGGGGCTTCAAAAGAGCCTCGTGCTGCAGTGGTCAGGAAGACTTAAGGCAGCAAAGGATACCTGTGCAGCTTATATTTAACCTTCCAATCAAACTGAAATTAAGCAAGACTGCAGATACCCTCAGTGACCTGCTATTGACCGCCTGAACTTCTAAGTTAGGGTCAGTTGGGGCCCAGAGTAGGAGGTCAAAAGCTGGTCAGTGCTCTTCAGCTTCAGCATGTTGAATAGAGAGACTTTATTGCCGTGATTTATGCAATTTGCACAGACAGGTTAAGGAGATCTTAAAACATGCCACAGTGCTCATTTACACTGGTTACACCATCCACTGGGAAAATAAATTCTGACTGTCCATATGAAATCTCTTGTGGATACGTCTTGAAGTATTTTACTCCGTGTACTATAAAGATTCATACCCATGCTCGACCCCTGAACATGGCAAGGTTAGTGTTTACAGATTTATTTAAACAGTGTGAATGCACCAAAGGAAGCCCTTTACAAACCTGATTAATTGCAAAGGCAGAATAACTTTTTATATAACTTTTTATAATAGTTTTTTTTTTTTTTTTTTTTTTTTTTTTTTTTTTTTTTTTTTTTGTAGTGGGGAGTAGGGGGAAGGCACACCTAAATTTAAGATTACGAGATGATGGTGCAATTTGAACACAGTGAAGATTGATTTTTAACCAGCCCACAGACAACAAACTTTGGTGTTTCCTTCAGTTTTTACATACCTTATTTTGCTTTTTTTTCCACCAGAATTTCTAGTGGCTGGAAAATTATCAGATCAATCATAAGGAAGAATTAAAAAAATTAAAAGCTCTTAGCACTTTGTAATCAGAAGATATTTTTTTCCTGCTTAAGCTTAATACAGACTAGATTAATTTTAACGTTCACACCCAAAGCAGTTTTAAGGACTGCCCTAGCTGCTGCTCAAGCTCTTGGTCTTTGTAGAGCAGAAACTGCCAGAGTGATGTGGATTTTCTGACAGACTCATCTCTGACCATCAGACTTGTCTTTGCTGGTGATCAAAGCAAGAAACTGAAACCTAGTCATTGAAGGTGAAAGGACAGGGTGTTTAAGCCTTTTAGAGCTACCTCTCTTTCATTGTAGTAGTTCATATTTCTTTGGTATCTGTTACCCCCAATTTAATATACCTAATTTAACAACGTATTAGTCCATAATAGGGTATAATTTTATTTGACATAACAAGGGGGAGGAAGAGGTAAAATTTGCCAAGCTCTACTGAAAAAAGTGGTCTTAGCAGATGTGTAGCTGCTTATTTTCAGAAGTATGTTAGGAATGAAGTTTTAACAAGCATATTCTATGACCTAAGTTATATTTACATGAAGTTCAAGAATGGCTGAGCATGAGCCAGTTTAGTCTGTTAGGTAATTGCAGCATTATTAATAAATATATTTATAAACAGCTATAGAACAGAGCAGTCCTGGTGGTTAAATAGTAATTGGTTCTTTTAAGAACTTATACGTATTATTTTAAGTTATATACTAATTTATCATATGTACAATGGATATTTTTAAGGCTGCCAAATATGTATTTATCTGAAAGCCTGAAACAGATACCAGAGACTTTTCAAGTCAATAAGACACATTGCAACTGCCTATAGAAGTATTTTTCACTTGTAGTGAAAAATAGGAAAAGCTATGAGCCTCTTAATCTGAAATTCTTAATTTCAGGTAGAAATGCCACCCACTGGTTTACACATAAAAGGTTCTGCAAACAAATAATGGAAGTAGAATATGATCTCTCACCAATCTTCAGAGCCAGCGTTGATAGTTGTGGTCCTGTTTTAGTCTGCTGTGTGCATACATAAATAAAGACAGCCAGTATTCCCAAAGCACAGGAGAGATTTTTTATTTTACTATAAGGTTCCCCAGATGACTCTAAACTTTTCTCAAACCGAAGAACAAAAGTTGGCCACATGTATTGTAGTTGAACAACTGGTACTCTTAAGTACATTGTCATGAATCAAATGGTGGTTTCATGCTTTGCTCACTCTTTAACAGTGAGTGTCAGGGATAAAACTAGGCAGAGATTAGAACCAAACTACCATAAAATAGATTCTGATAATATGAAGGTAATGAGTGAGAGACCTAAGGTCTCATTTCTTTGATTACATTATACAGTAGAAATTTAATATAACAAAGTACAGCAAATAGTAACTCCTACTATTACTTTCTTTGTGAAAAGGAAACTTCTGATAGAAGTCTGTGTACCCCAAATTCCCACTGTATTTTCAAGGCTATTCTTAGCCTTCTGAGGTGGCCATCTGGAAGATCCCATTGTCTATATCTCATGATCCAAAGCTATACCTGTTGGTTTATCATTGTGATTTTCAGGTGATGTTTAGGATTTATACTCTCCAATTTAGTACTCCTACCAAAAAAAAAAAAAAAAAAAAAAGAAAAAAAAAAAAAAGAGAAAGAAAAAGAAAAGAAAAAGAAAAAAAAATCCACTCTCCTCCGTGTTTCCCCACTTCACACAAAACACAAAGATAACTGTTGAGAAGTTGAGATAAGAAAAATTTACTGGAAATAGCAATGAGATAAGAAAAAATATCAAATACAGCAACAATATTAATAGCAGAAGTGTAAAAGAGAGAAAGTGATTCACATGTAAAAATGCTCACTGCAGAGCCCATGACAACAAACAGTACCAGTCAGCTCCCCCTCCATGTTTTCTTGACTTGAAGGAACCCCTTTTCCCTGGAAGAGAGTCCCTTTA
Source organism: Phylloscopus whistleri (assembly GCA_017589585.1). Classification (NCBI taxonomy): domain Eukaryota; kingdom Metazoa; phylum Chordata; class Aves; order Passeriformes; family Phylloscopidae; genus Phylloscopus; species Phylloscopus whistleri. The sequence continues at coordinate 6,444,017 of JADMLD010001013.1, read as the reverse complement.
CCCTGCCCCCAGCAATAACATGAGATGGTTTAGAATAATATCCAGCTCCTAGCCATGCTTCCTCCTGGCTAATGCAAAAATTAACCCTGTCGTGGTCAGAATCTGAACAGGTGGGAAGTCTATCCCACATTCTTAAAAAGCCTGTTATAGACACCTAAGAAAGAAGAGCATGATTTCCAAAAGGTCTAAATTTTTTTAGACATTTCTGGAAACCAAGGGAGTTTAAACCACCAGTAGAAAAGAAAACAATTTTTGGAGGTTCAGTTCAGGGAAAGCTTTACAGCTAATTTGAATCCTGTCAGAGTTTGACCTAAAACTTGAGCTGTATTTGTATCAGAGGAACACTCTTTTTCAATGTGTTTCTAAAGCTTGACTCCAGATAGAATTGCAAATAATTCTGTAAAGCTGGATGAACAAACAGCATGATGAAAAAATTACAGAATCACAGAATAAGCTGAGTTGGAAGGGACCCACAAGGACCACTGAGTCCATGAGCAGTTGCCACCTCATGTGTTTATCCAGCTGTGTGCTGCACATTTTATCCATAAGGATACTGAGAGAGACACTATTGAAAGCTTTTCTGAAATCCAAAGAGTGCATCCACTGGCTTCCCTTGATTAGGGGAACCCATAAGGTGGCTTACTTTGTCATGAAAAGAAATCAGGTTTGATAAGCAGGACTTCCCTCTCATGAACCTGTGATGGCTGTGACTGACGACTGCATTGTCTTTCAGGTGTTTTTCAATACCTCCCAGAAGAATTTGTATAACCTTACCAGGCACTAAAGTGAGACTGACAAGACTGCAGTTTCCGGGGTCCTTCTTGCCCTTCTTGGAAATTGAGACAATGACCACCAGCTTCAGCTGGGACTTCTTCCCAAGACCACTCAAAATCACCTAGAGAGGTTTGCAATGCCATCAAGTAGCTCTGAGAATTTTTGGATGAACCTCAACAGGCCTCCATAGGCTTATAGGGATGCAGCCGGAGCAGGATAATTTTAGGGAAAGAATTATCTTGGATCATGGTCAGTTTGTGATCAATATAATTTTCAAAAACCAAAAATATGCATTATTTGGAAAGTGAGAATATATTCACAACTTCAGTACAAGAAAGCGGTTTCTAAACAATTGGAAAAATGAACAGAGTCGCAGGTTAGACATACATTATTTTCTGTACAGGCTGCATCATTCTTTCCAGGGGAAGCTCATGGATTTTGATGGTCCTTAACACAGGCAATGCAAAAGCCTGACTGTTTGTAGAGAGAACAGGAAAACCTAAGATAGTCCTAAAGTTTAGGTTGAGAAAGATCTTTTAGCATATTGAGTGAGTTTTGCTGCATCTGAATTTCAAGCTGGTGAAGAGTTAATGAAAATATGGAAGAATATGTTATGATACTTATAGTTTGTATACAAAATAAAATAAAAATTATTATAAATCAATAGGATTTAGTCCAAATGAAAAATTTCTGCCCAAGAACAAATAAAAACTAAGACTTTATGTGCATGAAGTAGATCCAAATTGAAGTTTTATATGGTTGCTAGTAATATGGCAATTAATGCTGTTGTCATAGAAACATAGCATGACTTTCATCTTTGTGTGAGGAAAGGGCAAGACTGAAAGGTGCTCTGGTGCTTAATGATCACTCAAGTGCAACATTTTAAACTTCAACTACCTGGTGCCTAACTGTCAAATCCAAAGTTGTACATGAAGCTCCTTTTTGGATGTATCTACACACTCTACAAAGAAATCCCAAACCTGACTTGCTGATGTTTTCTCACCTTTGACAACAGACCATGAATATAGACTGTCAAGTATTTTGCTTATACTTTCTCTTACTTTCTTTGAAAAATATAATCTCAGTCTGAAAATTCCTAAGCAATTTGGAATTCTGGGTATTCAACACTGTACACAATGAGAAAAAATTTCAGTCAGCTTTATGAGACTTTAGTCTGGCGTTCAAATAGGGTCAGGTTTCCTTTTCTTTACCAAGAAACTTGGAAACTGATTTACACAATGGAGACTATTTATTACTTTCGGTCTCCTAGCTTAGTATGTTAAATATTTTGTTACCATGCCAAGATTAAAGAGTTACTCAGATTGATGAGCGCAGAGGAATCCTAAAATACTAGCAATGTGAACCATGTCCTTGAATGGCTTCTATAGGACACTAAGTAACCAATTTCTAGCTAGGATTTACATTCTAATGTGAAAGAAATAGCTTAGTTTTATCATATGGAAACACACTGTGGAACAGTCAAGCCCCAACCTCTGGCTTTGTAATTGCAAGGAAAGTCTTGAACTTATATGAACTTCATATAAGATGGCCTTATCTTCCCATAAATGAAGAAATCTATAATATCAGTCTCAGGTATTTAACTTATTTCCATGAGACTAACTAAAAGTTGCATTCAAAAGAACCTCATGAGAAGTCAGGTTAGAAAGAAAAATAATACCTTCTTTTAAATGGGGCAAGAAACTTTGTTTAAGGTCAAAACTGAGGTCATAAAGAGGCTAATATGGGCTTAGCATGCAGTGCAGCTGCTGTATGCTGTATTTAGCCTGTGAATAAAAAAGAAGCTTTTGTTTCCACTGTTTTTACTGCCTGCATGTTCCTAAGTAATTTCTTCACTCTGGTACTTAAACTTTTATATATATATATGTCTCAGTTAACTTTGACATATACATATTTGACAGCCAGCTATTTACTTTAAAACAAAAGATTTCAAAATTTAACGCTATGATACAGGTTATTTAGGAGGAATCTCTTGAAAAAATATGCCTCTAAATTCATGTGCTCTTACAGTGGCAAACCCATTTCTTTTGGTTGGCTAAAATCAGTGTCCTCTGTCATGTGCTGTAATGGCAATTAATTCCTTATTGAGGAGGAATTCAGACCAAGTTCTGAATTATTTTAAAACAGAGGATCTAAGGAAATGAACTTTTTTTAAGGAGCTAAACTGAGAAGAAATCAAACAAATAAGCTCTCCTCAGTGATATGTTCCTTCTTGACTCCACAGACACCAACTAGAGAAAGAGAAAATCAAGTCCTTTTTGCAATGAACTCCAGAAAAAAAGTTGAAAAAGACATATTCTAGAAATGGGCAGAGAGGATTGCCCAGATTAAATCCACAAAACAGAATAATGGAAAAAAAAGTAATTTAATGCACTCAGAGGCTACTGAGTGTATTTTTTGTTGGGGAAGTGCACTTCTACTAATTTTCAGTAACTCTGTAGTCCATTTCAGGCTCTATGCTTAAAAATTAACAGCATTTTAACAGGACTGTTGCCTGTATATGTGGAACTGTCTGTTTAAAATTGGGCCAATAAATATTGATGGAGGTAATCGTTTCTGCACTTGTACTGTAGAAGGATAGAACAGTGAGTATTAACTGACATTTGCATCTGTGCCTGGTTTGAAAGCCCTGAACATCCAGTATTGCCTTCTGCACTGTTCACATTACAAAGGACCACTGCTTATATAGATCAGTTTGAGAAAATATTGTAGAAAAGTTTAAATCAAACCATTCAGCAGAAATATATCACACCTAAATAAATAAACACAATGGCAACACTTAATAGAATATGTATAATTGTCCTTTGGCAATAATTTCTTTTTTTTTGAGAGCTCATCCATCACAATTTCCTATTTATTCCAATGTTAAGTGTCACCTTTTGTCTCCACATACTTTTCAAATTGTCATCTTGAACAGCAAGATTTTGAAAGTCAGGTATGCACAGGGGGAGAACTGGCTTTTTGTTGTTTTGCATTTTTTTTGTGATTCAGAAAGTTTGTGAATTGTTCTGCGTGTCATATGTCACCAGGAGAAAATTGTTTGCTCACACCCAGACTTCTAATTCATTAGGTGAGACAATCTGGTTGATCAGATAAGGAGGACCTAATGCAAGAGTCATGTCGTCTGCTGATCATTTTATTCAGACATACTCTTTGCAAACTTGATTTGCCCAAGATACATCAAGGTAAAATGTTAGACAGTTCAGCTCAAGAGGACCTTTTAAGTGAAAGGTACAGCACACTTTGAGGAAATGCATCCTCATGGGGCAACATTCAAGGTGGATTAATGAAAAAAAGGCAATGGACTCTGTCTCTGCAAGCAGCTGTATGCCTGACATGCTCTGTGACTTGTATAGGTAAGTGGCGCATAAAACACTCATTCAAGTCCATAATTTGAATTATATCTAGCTTGATAAATGACTGCTAAGGATGGTGTGTTTCCCTCTGTGGGAACAACACTTAAAATATCTGGAAGTTATATCAAATTAAAAAACATGCTGCAGCTGTTAAATAAGGGTCTCCTCCACTGGCTCTGAATATGATGTCCATACATCAAAGAACTCTGACATTGCCTGTCACTCAATCTGGACACAGAGAACATGGGATTCCAGGCAGATGAGAGCTGAAACTGAAGCTCCAAAACTCTTCCTTATGCAAGTGATTAGGTGCAGCTGTTTTGCTTCACATTTTGGAACACTTGAACTCTGCAATATGCCACATTTTTACTGGACCGCATGTGCTGAGTGTAAAAAAAGGTATCATGCCCTGGCTAGACAGCAGATGTGGGGATAAAGAAAAACCTCCATTAAGAGAAAAAAAATAAATAACAAAAAGTTTTGAAAAAAGCACAAATTGAGAGGCAAGAGGAAGAAATTAAAGGGAGGCTATCAGAACAAGCAGAAGACATTAGTCTGTTTTCCTAAGATATAGGGAATATAATTAATAATATAGGATATAATCCTACAAAGATTTTCCTTAAATGTTACAAAGCAAGTAAATCTACTCTTTAAACACAACTTTGCACTTCTAAATCTACCCAAAGATAAAGAGTTTTTAGAAATTCAAATGACACCTCTACATTTTCACCTTTTGCATAATAAAATATCTTAATCATCAATATTTCAGGAGGAAAACAATACATAATTACTAGCCTACAGAGGATAAATTATATGAAAAAGCCAAGCCTAACAGTTTTTCAAACTGCTTTAGTGGTCTTAATTTTCGTAGCTCTAGGTCTGTGTTTTAAAAGGAGTTTCTCAGAGAAGCCTCTTTTATGAATTGATGAAACCTTTTTATTCTACATATTCGGTCAAATATTAGCTATTTAAAGCCTAATCCTACTGCACAGAAGCCTGGGACATTTTTCCATTGGTTCCCATAAGACCAGAATCAGTTTTCAGTTATTCTTATAAGAAGAAGACAACATCTTATTGACACTACAGGAGAAATGATGGCAGCATGGCTATTTTTAAAAAATTTATTAAATGAGAAGGATACTCAATAGAGGAATATAGCAATTCAATGTAAATGGGGTCTGAAATGTAGTTAGGAAAAAATTGTATTTGCAAGCACATATATAAGAGGAGTTTGTATAAAAGAATTAAAGAACAGTTTACTATCTCTGCTGTTCACTAGCAGAGAGCTTTAGTCAACAAGAACTCTTTGGGTTCTTTCTGTTGCCTTTTTATGACTTCAAGATGTTTGGGTACAGGTGCTTCTCTGATTCACTGTGCATTGCAGAGAAAAAAAATTATTGGACACTCAGACTGCCCTGGATGTCCTGATTGAGAAGAATTTCTGGACATCCATTTCAAGAAGCAGGAGCTCCTGCTTCCTGGGCAAACTATTGCCAAACTACCTGAGAAACAGTAATTCTCTGACTGGGGTGAATTCCCTCCATCAAGAGAACTGCAGCATGGCTGGAAATAGAGTTTGTTTAAATGAGCTTCCAGTTTGCAAACAAGCTTTACTGGAAATGGAAACGTGAATGCTTTATCTCCACTGCTGCAAAGGTGTGGGACTTTTTCACCCTTCAGAATAGGAGATGCTGTCTGTGTCTGTAATAACAACACTCACACTCTTTTTTTACCTAAAGTAAGAATTGTGTGTGGGAGAGGATAGATTTCATCTGCTGCGGTTTAAAAGTTGTGATTACTGAGCCTTCCTTCCATTCACACATTTTGCTACTTGAAAAGAAAGCTGAGGGTTTCCTACATCAGAAAGTAAACCTGACCTCTCTTTTATTTCCAAATAAAAAATAAGTGTTTTCTTAGTTCCCAATTATGAAAAGGTTTCAAAACAGGTTAATACCTGCTGCTGGCTATTGGAGAAATACAAAAAGGGCAAGGGCCAAGTGTGATATGAGTAAAGTTCTTGTCTTTTGAAGAAAAAGAGAGTTTTATCTCTTTTCTCATTTATCTCTCATCATTTTGAAGGTTCATTTGGGAGGGAGATATCTTAAAAAATTATCATACTTGGTAGCCTTCTTGCAACCCTACGTATAAGTATATACTTAGACCAACACATCCTCTGATGTCATGATCATGATAGGTTCAAAAATGATCTGAAATCATGATTGAAGAAGGCAAAGAGAAAATTGTGGAGATTTTTTAATATTTTTTTCTCTAGTGATCGTCCTGGTTTTAAAACAAACTTGATTTGAAGGGATGGGGAGAGGAAAAAAAAACAGGAAAAAGAAGGGAAGGGAAAGAGAAAAGTGAAGAGAAGGAGAAGGGAGGGGGGAAAGGAGAAGGGAAGAGGGAAAGTGAAGGGGAAGGAAAAGAAGTCCACAGGGAATTATTTTAATTGGTTGTAAGCCAAAAGAGTAGCAGTAGAAAAGAGGTACTATAAAACCCAGTCCTGTAAGATCAGACCTAGGAATAATTCTATGTAATTTTTCTCTCCATTGAGAAAAAAAAAAATGAGAGTATTCAAATAATCCAGAACTAGCAAGAAAATTTAAATTCAGCATAAAACATTTCATTAAAGAAAATGATACCCTAAAACTGGTAAGCCATTTCATCAGTTTCATACTGCACTGAAATTTCTTAGGGTAAGAAGAAATTGTATTCTTTAAGGTACTCAGTGGGAGAGGAAAGAGAAGATTTACAAATGATACCAAGACAAATATGGTCTTGGAAGGAGGTAAAAATGGTGAAAACTGATCTGTTGATAGAGAAGAAACAAGAAAAAACTGGGAAAAAGATTTCAATATAAAGATGATAACAAAGGGGCTAGAAATTGAAACTTTGATTGTGACATAACAAATATGGAAAATTTGTAGGTGACTGCAGACCTTTGACCATGTAACACTGCAGAAGTCTGAGGTAGCTCCAAGGCAAATTTCTAAAGATCTTTGAAGAATGAGAGTTTCTTCCCAGCATTGTATATGGCTTTCCTAGAAAGACACTGTAGATCTATGATTCATATCTAAAAAAATGTAAGAATAGAACAGAAACATGGAAAAGGCTTATGAAATAATTGGAAGACACAAAGACATCTGATCTCTGCTGAGGTTAATCTCTCACACACTGTGGAATCAGCTGTTACTTGAACTCTGGACAGGAGAATTTCTTGGACAGAACCCTTTAAATATAGTAACAGAAGATTGTGAAAACTGCAAAAGAACCCTGCTCATGGATGAAAATGAGAAGGCAGTAAGGAGGGAGATGAATCATGGGTATGAAATGTTCATCATTGTGGTGTAGGATGCTCTAAAATGGTGACTCAGGCCCCAGCAGAACCTAGAAATGAGGTTGTCAGTTCTGTAGGTCTTGTTTAACTTCAGGATTTGTTATAAAATATCACAATGAAGTCTGCTTTCCCATGGATGTTCTGCAAAAATATCAGTGTTGATTTGGAAAAGTAATTTTAACATTTTTATCTAATTCAAATGAAAATTGGTGATGCATGAGGACAGACAGAGAGCAGAAGAGTGTCTAAGTTAGAAACAAATACTCCCCTTTTTTTCAAAACCTCTTAGATTCATCCTTCTTTTATTACAAGACCTTCTTTCCTTTGTCTGTTCTCTGTTCCTTTTTTTGTTTGTTTGTTTTTCTGAGCTGTTTATTCATCCTTTCTAGTGTTTCTTTTTTTTTATACCAGCAAACCTCCTTTTTAAAACTCCTTCTTTATAAATTTCCCACTATTTTGTTCTTAGCCTTACATAAAAGTATATAACTTTCTACTTTGTTGTTCTCCCCCTTCCCTAACTCTCTTGTATCACATATTTTTCATTTATTTCTCTTTTATTTTATTCATTTTTGCACTACATTATCCATGCCAGAACTTCAGCAAAAGATCAAAAGGGAAAACCCAGTCCATAAATAAGAAATTTGATTGCTGTTCAAACGAAACTAAATAAAAATGCTTTTGCATTAGCCATGGTTACTAAGAGCATTTAATAGTTAGCAATCTGTAGATTTTACTAGGTGAAAAATTTAGGAAGTCACAACAGAGAGCATAGTAAAAATTGCTTTTCTTCATACAAGCTTGTCCAAAGTAGCACATCTTTTGTAGGCATTTTCTTTTTTCATTAATGTGAAATGAAAACTTTAAACATCTTTGCTGTAAAATATGCCTTCAGACACAAGTTAACTGAATTAGTATTATTTTTTCCTAGCCCTAGAATATAAGATCTTTTCACTTTCTGTTGTGAAAAGGCAGCAGTGATTTACTGATTAGAGAATTAATACTATTCCATACAGCTTGTTTTAAAGGATGTAATCACCCACATGTTGCTGCTGTCACTAGAACTGCACTACTGTGCAAGTTCATACTCCAGCATGAGATATACCAAGAGATATAGTATGTCTGCATGGAAATATTCTAACATACCTTAGCTCAATAACCACACTTTATAACCTTTTAATTGACTAGTATTAGGTGTTTGGCAATTAAATGATTGTAGCCAACCATCCGTTCAAGTCAATTGTTTGTAGATTGTGCTGGTCACTTTTGGTATGTTTTTTACTCTGTTCAGGACACAGCATTTTTCCAATTCCTTAACAGGCTACATTTGTAAATGGAACTACAGCAAACCTGTTATTGTGTGTATTGCAGAAGAATAATTCATATGACATATCTTATTAGAGGCTGCTATGAACAATATTAAGTGTGGGTTACATTTAAGACATCAGTGTAATTACTTGCATTTACACCAGCTGAGGATTGGGACATATGTTTAATCACAAGGAATGGTAATTCCTTTATATATATATATCTCAAGTCCTTTAAGGTATAGAATGTTAGTATAAAGCGTATTTTTTGATTTAAAAAGCAACGTTTCTGGGAAGAATAAGGTAAGAATAACTGAAGATAGTAGTAGTTCCTCTATACTTATATAGAACTCAGTTTGGTCCTGTACAGAAGGACTAATTGTGAAGTCTTAAAGGTATTCCATTAATGCAAAATAAAGTTGGAGAATAAAATGAAAATTAAAATTAATCACTCTTGTCAAGTAGCTTTCTCTGTGTTCTGTGTTCAATAAATGTAATAGAAATGTTGAAAATATTTCCTGAAAAAGTGTAATTCCATCTATATTTAACTATTTTTCTCTGCTGGGCCAGCATGGTTAACAAACATTAGCCCTTTGGCAATATGTCATATGAGCCATTCACAGAAAAACAGGATGAATACAGAAACTGAATCTACAAATCCTTCAAGGTCAGCAGGGAAGAAGCCACTCTGATTTCATATACTAGAGCAGGCCAAATTACAGGTTTTGATGCATACCTGATTTTCAACCAGCATATGGGCAATCCATGATGTCACTGCGCTGCTCTCTTGGAAACAGCCTGGTGTTTGTCTGAGAACAGGTACTGGTCCTTTCCTGTGATAGAACTATAACACCCCTGGGAAATACCTCACTGCTGTGAGCACCTTTGCATGTTCCCCTCTCCAGAAGTCATCTAATATTCAGGTTTTATGGCTCTTAACTTTCAATAGGTGCTGCAGGAATAAATGTGTTTGTTTTTTAAAAAAACTAATATGTGTAGGTGTAGAAGAAAGGATTAAAGGAGGCCTCGGTCCTGATAAGTCTCAGTTGTACCAAATACCAAAGAAGATGAACAGCCTTGCCCTTAATGGATTGCAGCTGTGACAAATAAAGGTAAGTGTGATAAAAGGAGTGGACTAGCTGATTGGAGAGAGGATCTGGAAGAAAGGGATACTGGGGGGGTTGGGGTTCGGGTTCCTGAGGAATGATCCTGAAGGACTGAGCAAAACAGTGATTCGCTCTCTGCTGTGAGGTCAGTCTGGGTGTGCAGTCAGAGCCTGTTGTTGGAACCTGCAGTCACAGTCTAGCTAGGTAAAAGCCTGCAGATAGAGTCTGCAAAGTAATATATGCAGTCATTGTTTAGCAGGAAATAACCAGCAGTCAGAGGCTGCAAGAGAAACCTACAGTAGGAACTTGCTGCAGCCAGAGTCAATGAATAGTTGGAGTCAGGATAACTGAACTGTAAAGAGGAATAAACTAGGACCATTTTCATGCTGTGATAAACAAGAAGTCTGCTCATTTCTACACTCTGATGAGAGGGCTGCTGCAACATAATGTACACAGTTGAAACTAAAATAATTAAGGCACTTCTATGCATCTTAAGGAGTTTGTTGTGTTATGCAGTTCTTTACAATTACAATGTCAAGATTTCACTAATTAGTTTGATCCAAAATTGTGATGTTTGAGTTCATAAAAGTATGGCTGTTGAAGCAGTTAGTACAATAGAACAGGTACAATGTATCAGTGAAAACAATAGCTACAGAACTGGTGTTTGTGATTTTGAAAAATGCAGACTGAAAGCATGTCTTCACTTTCCTCTCTTGTAGCTGAATCTTGCATAGATGTAGTCATGTGTCATGTCTTGTAGTATGTTGCTTAGAAAACAACCTCTCCAGCCTCTTACACAAGTCTTTTTAAGCCGTCTATAGGAACTCATTCAAATGCATGTTCTGCACAGGTACCCAACCAAACAGAGCCAGAGGTGATATGGGAACAGCACCTTTACCTACTGGTACAGAAACAGACTCAGGGTCATACATTAGATGGTCTTTGTCTTCTGTTTTTATCTGTATGTATGATAAATTTTGAGTATTAACCTCTCAATAGTTAACCTATTAGGTTAACCTATACCTACATCAGTAACATCTCCTGTTTCATCAGCACAGGGAAAACTAGAACTCACCACGTGTTCTGCTGACCCATGACCACTGGACTTGTCAGAGTAAGCTCAGATGAAGGCTGAGAAGTCTTCAAGCAGAAGAGTACCTACTTTGGGTAGGTGCAGAAAATGTATCTTGAAAGAACAAAAAAATGCAAAGTGTGTAATAGATACAAATAGATTGATTCTCTAGGCTGAGGCGTTTCTAATAATTCTATTAACGAAAGCAAGGTTAAAACATGAATGGGCTTTTGGTGCCAAGAGCTATTGTTATTGGTAATTGAGACGTGTGGAAACAGGTACTTGTAGAGTTGGATTTTGTGTGTTTAGAGGTGAAGAAAACTGTGGTGACCCCAGGCTCGGTCCATTCACTTTAGATATTGTGGTAGGGTGACTTTATGCTGCTTGTATCCCCAGTCGTCTGTTCTGTTTGTGCTGTATATTCAGTTCTGTACCTTTAAAAGTTGTTCTGAGAGTGAAGGGGGAGAAAGCAGCAGCGCGCAGTTTGTTTTGAGAAAACTGCCTGACTCCCACACGTCGCTCTCTCCGGTGTTCGTCTGAGGCACGGACAGCAGTGGGACAGAGATCTCCTGTGCTTTTAGTTAGTTTTAGCTAGCTAGCTAGGCAGAGAAGACTCCCTGGACTGTTTTTTTTCCTTTTTCTTGGGACTGTTTAAATCTGCTGTGAACTGAAAAACCCAGAGGAGCAGCGAGGGCTGGCACCTGCAGCCGCCAGGCCTGGACCTGCGGAGGGACTGAGACTGGTGAGAGACTGAGTGAGCTGAGCTACACCCACAGCGAGGACTGTCTCTGTTTGCCATCTCTCTTTCGAGCGGGCAGAGGTTTTATTGTTTCATATTATTAATTCTTTGCATTTGTGGGCATTTTGTTTGTTAAATAAATAGTTTTTTCCACTTTTCTCCGAGGAAGTTCTTTTCCCGGACCGGCTGGGGGGAGGGGCCGTTTGGGTTTGCTCTTCCAGAGGAAGCCCTTCGGAGATTTTCTCCCAAATTTGCCCTAAACCAGGACAGATATATAAATATCTTCTCTATAATTTACTAAAATCCAGAGGCAAAAATAAATGGTGACTATTATATTCAGTCTTTGATAAAATTTAAAAATGTGTACACATGGAATTTGTGAAGAAAACTTGCCTAAAAAATAATTTTCTAGTAGCACTTTGTCTGCAAACATGAGGTGAACCAGTTTTCATTTACAGTGTTAAAATATTTTTTAATATTTGCTAATGGATACAGCTAACGTGTCTTGAATGATTTTATTGCTTTTATACAAGTAGCATTGGCTTATGGTTTCATGTTATTTTTGTCTTGCATGGAGTGACTACATCAGTGGACAAAGGAATTGCTACAGATTGCATTTATCTGGATTCCTGTAAAGTCTTTGACACAGTCCCCAACAACATTGTTCTGTCTAAACTGAAGAGAGATGGATTTGATGGGTGGACTATTAGATAAGAAGTCTGTTGGATGGTCACATCCAGGAGGTAGTGATTAACAGGTCAGAATCCTGATCAGTGACAAGAGGTGTCCCTCAGGATTCCATACTGGGACTAGTGCTATTTAACACCTTTATTAATGACATTGACAGAGGGATCAAGTGCACTCTCATCAAATTTGCAGATGACACCAAGCTGAGAGATGCACTTGACACTCCTGAAAGGTTGGATGCCATCCATAGGGACCTGAACAAGCTTGAGAAGTGGCCCATGAGAATATAGTGAAGATTAATAAGACTAAGTGCAAGGTGCTGCACCTGGGTTGGGGCAACTCTGATATCAGCCTAGGCTGGGGAATGCAGAGATGGAGAGCAGCCCTGCCCAGAAGGACTTGGGGATACCGGTGGGCTGGACATCAGCTGGCCCTGTGCCTTTGCAGCCCTGAAAGCCAAATGTGTCCTGGGATGAATTTGGAGTTGTGTGGCCTGCAGGTTAAGGGAGGGGACTCTAACACATTAATCCACTCTGATGAGACCTCACCTGAAGTACTGTACTGGCATTCCCAGCCTAAGAAGGACATCCACAACTCTCCAACAGGGAGTGGTTCCAGAGCAGGCCACCAAGGTGAATAGAGGAGTGGAGCATCTCTCCTAAGAACAAAGTCTAAGAGAATAAGGCTTGTTCATCCTGGAAATGAGGCTTCAAGGGTAACTTATTGCAGACTTCCAGTACCTAAAGGAAGTTTATAAAACAGATGGAGAGAGACTATTTACAAGGATATTGTAGTGACAGGACAGGAGGTAATGGCTTCAAGATGAAAAAGATTTAGATTAAATATTAGGATAAATTTTTTACAATGAGAGTGGTAAGGCACAGGAAAGGGATGCCCAGAGGGGTGGTAGCTGCCCCAGCCCTGGAAGCATTCAGGTCGGGTTAAATGGGACTCTGAGCAACCTGATCTAGTGAAAGGTGTCTCTGCCTATGGCAGAGAGGGTGGAATTAGATGATCTTTAAGAACCCTTGTCAAAAGTCCCTCTCCAGCTCTCTCACAGCCCCTTTTAAATACTGAAAGCTGCTTTAAGGGTTCTCTAGAGCCCCAAGTCTCTCAGTCTATCTTCAGAACAGAAATGGTCCAGCCCTCTGACCATCTTCATGGCCTCCTCTGGACTCCAACAGTTCCACTTTCTTCTTATGTTGTTCTTCCCAGAGCTACACATAGTACTTGAGGTGGGGATTTACGAAAGCAGATCAGAGGGAGAATTACCTTCCTCACCCTTCCGGCCATGTTGATTTTGATACAGACTAGGACATATTTTGTTCTGGGCTGCAACATCACATTGCTGGGTTGTGTTAAGGTGCTCATCCAGCAACACTCCAAAGACTTTCTCCTCAGAATGGCTCTTAACCCATTCTACATCCAACTTGTGTTGTGTTTGGGATCTCCTTGACCCATAGGTAGGACCTTGGGCTTGGCCTTGTTGAACTTCATAAGGTTCACAGAGGCCCACCTCCCAAAACTGTCAAGTTTTCTTTGTAGCAAGACCATACAGCTGCTCCTTGTGCTTTGAGTGATCTATCCATCTGTATTTGGTCTGTCACAGGTAAAGTTCACAGCCCTCACAGTGCTGTGCTTTGCATTGGTAGCTGGAAGGATGTTGATAACAGACCAATCTTTTGGCTACTGCTGAGCAGTGATGTTCCTCTAAAACTCCTTCCCCTATCAAAGGGGATGGGAGTGGGCAAGATCTTGGGAGGGAACACAACCAGGCCAGCTGGCCCAAATTAGCCAAAGAGTTATTCCATACCATATGATGTCGTGTCAGATATATAAGCTAAGGGAGAGAGGAGGCAGGGAGGGCATTCATGACTTTTCAATGTTTGCCTTCCGGAGAAACGGTTATGTGTGCTGAAGCCCGGCTTCCCAGGAAGTGTCTGAACATTGCTGCTGACAGGAAGCAGAGACTGACTTTTTTTCTCTTTAGCCCATGTGCACTGAAATCTCCGCTTATTTATTTCTTTCTTTTAATGTAAAAAAACCTGTCTTATCTCACCCTGCTGGTTGTTCTCCATCTTATTCACTCCTCTATCCCAATGGGAAAGGGTGACTCAATGGGCAGCTGGCTCCCAGCCAGGGTCAACCTGCTACATGATCAAATCTATTCTTCAGCATTTTAGAGACAAAGATGTAATGCAGGACAGTGTCAAATGCTTTGCACAAGTCCAGGCAGAGGATATCAGTTGCTCTTCCCTCATCCACCAGTGCTGAATCCCTGTTGTAGAATGTATCATGCTTATTACACAAGTATTAACACATTTAGCAATAGAAATTTTACAATTCTCTAACTTTGACAGTGGTTAAAATACTCAGTCCTCTTTTTGTTGGGACAGTCTCTGGTGGGGATTTTATTTTAATGCTTATCACACTACTTTAGGACCAGTTTATGATTTTTTGAAATAAAAGCCACCAAAATATTTGCAAATAGACATTTAAGACCTTAAAACTGGCAATGAATACATTGAGATAGAGATATGAGTTAGAGCTAAGAAAAAGGTAAAGGTAAGCATCAGCAAGTCACACAAACCAAGATCCTGCAGATTCAAGAGAGCTAGTGGAGGACACATAGTGAACATCTCCTGAAAACCTGAACTGTGGTATTTCACAGAAACTACTAAGTGAAGACAGGTCAAGATCCTAACAGTAGTGTGACACTTTTTCTGAGAAAGGAGTGTGGATGTGGCTGTGCAGCTTTTCAGTGTCATTAAATTTGCAGTGACTGGTTTAGCCTGGTTATTTGTTTCAGTACTGCTGTACTAGTTAACAGTTTCCCAGACAGGTTTCCATGGTTTCCCAGCCCCTTCCGCTCCACTACTGAATACATTCACATTTATTGGAAAGGAAGTGTGCTGCTTCCAGCCCTGGGGCTGTTATTTTGCGTACATAAGTCTCTCCAGTCCAGACATTAACACAGGAAACTTAAGAGAGTCTTTCCTTTCTCATGTCAAATTAATGGAATTCTTTTAATTAATAGTAGGGTTGTCAAATTAATGGATTTTTTTTAGTTAATAGTAGGGATGATTCCAAAATAATTGCATTATGGGTTTCTTTGCATGATGCAAAATGGAAATGAGAAGGGAGACTTCAGTCTCTTGAAAGCCAACATTTCTAGGTACGACTGTTTTCCCCGTACTGTTTGTACTTCAGAGAAAATACACCACAAATGCATCTAACCTACCCTATTATCAGAACTCTAGATGTATCTAGACAATGTTCTCAGGCATATGGTGTGATTCTTGGGGTATCCTACACAGGGTTAGCAGTTGGACTTGATGATCCCAATGGATCCCTTTCAACTCATATATTCTATGATTCTATGATTATATGTAATACACTCCAGCTCTCTCCTTTCCTGAGGAACAGTAGTGTCCTGAGATGGCACACAAAATTAAATATTCAGAAGATACTAGTGTTTGTTGTGGTCTTAATTGCAAGCCCTGGAGAGAAAGGGCATAGATCATCCCCAGAACTTTGAGGGTAATTTTTTTGGTTTAATAATCCTATTATAATATCAGAACATAAAAATAATTAGAATGATTTGGTAATGTGATTTGGTAATATTTTGATTAATGCTTTATCATGAACAGAAGAGACAGATTAACCATACCAGAAATTGTAATAAACTAATTCCTCACTGCAGCTTTAGAAGCTAAATCACATGCAGTTTCAACCATTTCTTGTTTGGCAGTCGCTCTTTCCAATAGAACAACAAACATTAATGCAATAATCTGAAAGAAGCTTATAAAAACATGGTTGACTGAAGTTATTTCTATTAAGAAGTATTTTACATTACAATGACATTTTTGCTTTAACCATACTAACTTCTGCAACTATAAGATCTTGATCTGAGTGCTTTAAAAATACTTTCAAAGTTTTCATGCTCTACTAATATATTAAATATTTGTTAGTCTGATGAGGTAGTGTTACTTTGATATAAATATATGACAAATAACGGGGAGAAGGGATTAATGAACGCTGGTGAGAACGAGCTCTTCTGAATTAAGCAGTGCTTTAAATTGGAGACATCTAGCAGAAGAATGATGCTATAAGTGATGTTGCTTCCAATAATGTCTTGGCTTTATACAGAGTTCTTCACTTGGAGATTCCCAAAAACTTTAAAGAATCTGTAAATATCATACTTATATTTTGCAGATCATGAATGGGAAGAAACAAATAGATTAAAAAAAAATGAATCTGTATTAGAGTTGGGATTAAAAATTCCTGTCTTTTCTGTCCACCCTACAAATCCCAGAATCATTAAATAAATGGAAGTAGTATGCTTTTTTTTTTTTAGTTTCTACCATGTATATTTTTCATATATGTAGTTCAGCTTGGTCTGCTGTTCCATTCATTATCCTAAACATGTTAAACATGCAACATTGTGTTGTGCATGCTAACTTATGAATGGAGTGTCTGGATACCTTGCTCAACTCTTTTATGCTGCTTGGATGAAAAGCTATTTGAGATCAATAGATGCACTGTGCAGGTTTTACTGTGGAAGGTGTGTGTCTCACATACCCTCTTGCCCGCCAAAGCTGAGAGTGGGTAGTTGTCCTTGCGAGGAAACTTCCTCCTACAGTGGGACCATAGCTTGTTGGAAAGGGTAGCCATTTATCACAGCCCTAAATGAAAGCATTCCTTGGACACAAATGTCTTTTTTTTCCTTTGTCTGATTACTGAGGGGAAAAGTGAGAAGGAAATGTCAAAACAGTGAAACAGTGGTGTCTAGAGAGCAGCCACTTTGGAGCTCAACCAGCTTTTGTGAAGGCCTGGATGATTTGTCAAATGGTTGTGGCATAAGTCAAGCCCTGAGGTTGAAAGGTCTTGACCTAAGGAGTGTTGAAATCAGGCAGTATAAGCAAGAGGGCTGCTAGAAGTTTCAGCTGTAGTGGAGATGAACAATGATGGGTGCTGGACAAAACAAAACCTAATCTGCATAATTCAGGTAAGGAATTTTATTGAATCTGACAAGTATGTGACAGGCTGAGAAAGAGAAAAGAACATGCTCTTGCTGGGAACCTTCAAAGCTCTTGTTAAGGTATGTGGAAATAAATGACAGCTAATCTCTTCACTAAAAAAACTGTAAACAATACCATTTTACACAGGGCTCACCCATGACCTTTTCATAGATCAGGCTATCCACTTTCAGGCCAGGCCACAGAACTTATCACAAACAATGCAGTGAATTCATATTGTGCAAGAAGAGCTTTACTTCTCCCAGCTGCTTCACATAGAGTTGCTACTTGCTTTGGCAGGTATGGTTCAGCAGAAAGACTATCACTTAAATTTGGTGCATAACCCCTCCTGGCAAATGGAAAAATGACATGGAGATTTTTCAACAGAAGTTGTTTTGTTTTGTGTTTGTTTGTTTTGTTTTGGAGTTTTTTACAGTTTTTGCTTGTATAGGCCATACTGCAACTACAGCTCTCAAGCTAAAATGTCGTAAGGTGGCAAGACAGCTTTTTCGTATTGAGACCTGCTGATGTTATTAAAGTGACCTAGACTACTAAAATCCTTCGTTATTTTTGACATGTCAATTTTCCTGGATTTTTAAAAAAATATTTTAACCATTTGCCTCTCTTTTAAGTCTTCTCTAGGTAAACAGTAGTGTTTAAGGAAAATATATATATTCGTGCTTTCAAAATACATATAAAATCTTGACCATAGCTACAGGGAATAAAATCTTTGTATTCGACTTTATTTCAAAAGCACTAAGACAAGTATAACCTTAATGCACATACAACCTGGAAGCAATGGTTGAAAATTAATCTAGCCTTTATATAATGTTTAACCTCATCCAATAGAATAAAAAATGACCTTGCATGCAAGGGTGAGCTTTCTTTTGTGAATATCTGTGTTCTTTAGAGATCTTAATACTGAGTTCTCTACAAAAGGTAGAGCTTGATATCTATATAAAGAGGTTTCTCACCAGATGCAGACCTCTAAGCCTGACAAAAAACCAATTTGTTGTACAGGCTACTGAATGATTGGAAGGAAAGCTCAAAATCTAGACAAACACAGTGCAAATGTGACTTTCAAGAGCAGAAATTCAACTCTAAAACTCTTCAAATAAATACAAAAAACAAAGATTAGACTGACTTTATTGAGCATGAGGCACAAAATCCCCAAGCACTTCCCTGGATTACTGGCACAGCAATTCCTGCAGTGTATAGCACACGTGTATGTTTTCTACGAATGTGTGGATCTTTCAATCTAATGGGAAGCAGTTAAGAGTCCTTGCTGGATGAGCCATGGATCTTGGTTTATAAGCAGTCAATGCATAATTCAGAAGGCTTAATGAAGATTCCAATTCATGACAGCCAACTGGCTCCATAGGTCACACCTCCCAGTCTCATATAAATAAAGAATGAGATACTGGAAAGAGTACCAGCTGAACCTTGCTGAGTGCCAAAACTATGCATATTAATGAAGCACAATAAAAGATATACTTGACTCTCAGGAAGTGTTTCTACTGTTTTCCAGCTTTGGAGAGAGAGAGAGGAAAGGTTTTGTGGCGCACCTTTCCATATTCCACACTGAACACCGTGTGATGCTTCCTCTCAAGGCAAAAGGGCAATGACATTTCATATCTAGCCTCATCAGGTCGATAAAATCCTCAGTAATTCCCACCTCAACAGCGAAATCCGTGCTGGAAATATCCCCACCTTCCTCTCCGATGTTCCTCTGTAAGTCCCCGTTTGGTAACTAGGAAGTGTTTCAGCAGTGCTGTTCTTTTATGTGCTCTGTTTAGTCCTTGGAACAGGATGAATGGTAACTTAGATGAATGCATTTGTGCCATTTTACTTGGCCCCAGACGATGTTTCCTCACTACCATGACATCTGAACAGAAGGAGAAAATATCTCCCTTTTGTGGCAAGCTAATTTAATTTGTACCTTCCACCTAGGGGTAAATATGTTTGTCTGTCTTTTTAAGCTGTCTTTGCCCACTCTCTTTTCTCACGGGAAACCCTGCTGAGTCAAAAGCAGGATATTGCTTAGTGCTCTAACTTTATTTCAAAGTAATTTAATTTTAAGCATGCTTACACTCACCCTAAAATGAAGCAACGTTAGGAGCTTCACTGGGACAGCCTTAATGACTTTTGCAGGTTTCTTGTGTCAGAGACATCAAGGGCTGGTTGTTATGGAGGTATTTGTCTTTTAAAATAAATGCTTTAAAACAAGATGTCTATTTTGCAGTTTCCTCAAAGATGTGTTTCTTTATTTTCAGAAATCCCACAGTTTTACACATTGATCTACCACCTTTAAAAACCAGCATGATGAACGCTGACCTTTGCTTTTTGTTGATCTGGTGTTACATGCGATTTGACTTCTTTCTGTCTGAAAATGTTGTAAAAAGGATTTAAAACTAACAATGGATGCATTTCTTTATGACAAATGGCAGTGAAATATAACTCAGATGACTCAGAATTTGCATCTTTACCATTTATTCATGACTTCTTTAAATTGGCAAATATGTTAAGGGCATTATTTAACCCAGTACTAAAAATTTTCTATAATTAACAAAGCAATGTAAGACAGTGTGAAAAGAAAACTGAAATCATAAAGTCATTTAAACCCCTTTTTGCTTATAGTAACATCACAACTTCTTTTATTTAAACTTTGTTATTTCATATTAATTTGGCAATGACACATGCAAGAACTTACGAATTAAGCACATTCTTGAAATATCTTCCCTCAAAAAATATCCTTTTCAGTTATTACCAGGTAAATATTATTTACCCTATCAGATAAGAAAGAGAAAATACATAACACTTAAACAGAAAAAGTATATTTTCAACATACACAGTAAAGTATATCACAATACTGACATTTGCAATTGCTATTTGCAAATATATAATATTGTATCAACGTTTTTCCTAATAATTTGGCACTTCGTGTTCTCATCAGAAATGTGCATTTCTGTCACATTCAAAACCCAAAGTGTTCAACACTTAAACCTATAAAGTACATTTCCATAATCTGAAGTCATAAATATTACAGAAAGTATGACTTTGTCTGCAGCTACTAGTTACTTGTCCTTTGCATAATATTTTACCAGTGCATTTCTGCAATGGTTTGCGCCCTGTGTTCTGATCAGAATTATGCATTTCTCATCAGCAAATCACCAGGAAACAAGTTTGGAATCAGTTACAACATTCAGAAAAATCGTCATGATGGTATTGCAGTTTTGCTAGTAAAACTTTCCTCTGTTATGTTTCTATTACCTTGATAGGTTTTTTTAAAACAAGCTGCATTTTTTAGAAAAAGGAAGTAGTTCTCTTTTTCAAACTTATGGTTTGTGGTCTAAATATGCAATGTCATGACAAACAAATAGCAACCAATGTGTGCTCCAGAGAAAAAGGAGAAAATGCAACTGTGTTGCGTGCCCTAGTCTTACTCAGTGTATAAAATACCCAAGATATAAAATGAACAAAATGGCTTCTCCTGCCTGTGTAGAGGATTGTTCAGCCAGAACCCAGCACTCCCATTAGCAGTTTAAGATTTTACATCAGCTTTGAGTATAAAGGGAGTAATTCCTGGCATGTGATTTCAGAACGGATTGGTATGGAACTTAAAGATCATCTGCTTCCAACCCCTCTGCCACAGGCAGTGACATTGCTGGGCTTATGTGGATCAGGATGCAAAGCTGAAGGGCAGCTGGTGAACAGGTACCTGTGACAGTTCCCCACAGGGTGAATCCTACCTGCATGCCTTGCTTCACTCCACTTCTCAGCCAGGATTTGGACCTCAAAACTTTGCCTGGAAAAGTGTGCACCTCAGATGTTAACAAATACATGGAAGCCATGACAGCCCATGGTAGGGCCAGCTGGCCTTCGTACCATGCCAGAAAAATCAGATCCAAGGTGCAAAGAGAGAGAAAATGTTAAGAAATAAGGCACTCCATAGTACTTAGAATTTTCACCCACTGACCTCTGCAGTTCACAATGCTTCAACCATGTTGCTTTGAGATCTGGAACTTTCCCTTTAAACGCAAAAGTTGGCTCTCAAGACCTTACCTCTGCCAAGGGTGGAAAACTTCGTTGGCAAAATCCCTTAAACTTTTGCTTTGTTTTCTTTTTTGAGCAGTAAATTTGCCTCTTTGAACGTTATAAAGTGTTTGCAAACTGCCTGGTGTTAAGAAGATAATTATCTTCAGGGCTATAAATACGTATTTCCAGCCTTTTTGCCAAATTGTAAATCAAGGCCATCCACCTTTCCATTAGAAGCTAAGCTCTTAAGGCCTATATGGACAAAGGGCTTGGTTATGCAGCAACATCTGCTTACACTCAGCCTCGTTGTCAAGGAGCTGTTGGTTAAAAGCATAGGATCCCGATCTCCTTCCTCTCCATTTCATGCTGTATTATGTTTCATGCGAGAATATCTAGTCTCTGAGACCTGACCACTGCTTTTATCTGCTAGAGTTTAAAGACTTTGCTGCTTGTAGTAAGAGTCCAGTCATCAACTCCCTAGCAGTCTGGAGGGCGTTTCGATGGACACTTGAAAAATTTCTTTTGGTTTCCAGACAATTTTCTGCAAAGTGTTAGCTTTTCTGTGCTGCTCTGAAGCCAAAGCTCCTATGTAAAGACCTCTCTGATTCACTTTAAGGTGAAATGGTGTTTGGGTCTGAATTTCTCAAATATTAGAAGCTCACAAGGAAAGACTATTAGTTACCCTTAAGCCACAAAATATCTATAGATTCTCCAGACTCTATGATTAGTATTGCTATCTAATAAAAATGTTTCTGAGCTTTGCTTGCTGACATGGGTTTTTTCCCATCTATGTCACTAATGCAGCCAAAAAAGAGAGCATCATGTTGTAGCTGATCAGCTGTACTGTAGGTGTAGTTTTTTTGTGACGAGAAGACATCTAAAGAATAGAAACTGCCTCGAAAATTAGTAAGATTTCATTTTGCTACTCCCTATCTTCCCAACAGCAGGCACTCACAGATAAAAAACCTTTAATGTATAAATTTGAATAATCAATATTGCTAAGTGTTCCTGAACACTGGATAAACTGCAGGGTATTGTGGATTCAGACATTGTTCTGTACAGCCAGAAGATAACCCCAGACTAAACCCAATATATATTTGCAACTTACATAAGAAAGCCATGTTACAGTTTACAGACATAACTGATTTTCCTGGAAATTATACCTTCATGATATTATAACAATTAATTTTACTGCAGCACCACAAATCATATTTTAATAATATTATTGAAACCAAAGTGTAGTGTATGAAAATATATCAGGTTTGGCACAGGAAAATGGTGCAAAAAGTGGCATTTATTTAGGTATACACATATATATGTGACACATATATATGTACTCCCATGGCCTAAAACTTTAAGGAAAAAAGAGAATACAGGTGCAAAGGAATCTCATCACAGGGAGATGGGGGCAAAGTGCAAGCAAAATAAAATAACAGCTCAGTGGGCAGAAATCTGGAAAGCATCTTGGGGAAAAAAATGCCCCAAGCCAACAACCTTCTAAACAGGAGCAATGGGTGACATAATGACTTTTGACTCAAAAGCTGGTCAGTCCAGCCTCCAGATATTGCCACTGCTTGCACTGTGCAATGCCATTTTGAAAGTAAACAAGTTATGCCTAAAGTAGTTTTGCTGTTTCAAACCATTTCTCCTGACTTGAAAGCTTGTGGCTTTGATAATTAGAAACTTTTAATTTTTGCTGTAAAAGTGCTTATCACGGTGGAAATAAGTGCTTCTTTTCTGGTATTTAAACTTAAGCAATTTTTCTCTCCCCTGGTATTGACATATGCAGTTATTTGCAAGGAGCAATTCTAGCCCTGCTGGGTCCTTTTGCACAGGTGAATGCATCACTAAACTGTCCAGCTTCCTCAGTCCCCCTTCCTGTCCCATCCATTTCCCTGACTAACTTAATACCCATTTTCTGCAGTTCAGTTTACTCCTTCTCAGAGATACACTACCAGTATATTACAGAATGCTCTAGGTACTTTCACCAATGCCTTGGATGGATTTAGATGGATTTATCAATACTCCTCTTTCCTAGTACATCTGATGTTACACTTGCATTTTCAGAGTTATGTCAGTAAGGTTTTCTTCCTTGGCTGCCTCTGTCTCCTCTCTATACTCACAAATTCCTGTAATTTATGTGCTTAGATTTGCATTATGTGCTATTAAATTTCAACCCATTTCTACTAATTTAGTTCAGAAATCCACAAATCTCTTGCCACTAAGAAAGGGGAAGTACCTGTCCCTTTGGAAGATCATATGACGCTTCTAAGTGATTTGCGCCCATGATTTATGTTGAGAATCTGGTGCAGGGTTTTTACATTGCTGGTTACACAATTTCTTTCTCCTTTCCCCTTATTGTGTAACTTTCATATCCCACAGAATCAAGCTAAAAGGATAGATAAAATACTACTTATTCAGTATTTTTTACCTACAGTAGCAGCTTCCATAAACCTCATTTGCAGAATGGCTGGTACATGTTTTATCAGCTCTACAATCAGGATGTATTTTGAAGCTTTAAGAATTTTAAGTGTTTAAAAACTTAGTAGTGATTAAGTTTTGAATCCAGTGAAGTGATTCAGCTGTTTCCCTTCACATGAGAACATGTGTTGCTGATACAAGATCTTGAAAAAATTCTTCCCTAATATTTTCTTGCAGTACATTCTGGTGAAGGATTGATAGAACATTTTTTCACATCTTTTAAGATACACAGACATCTCTTTCTGTCTACATCATGAATGACTCCTAGATAAATGAGAAAGCCTAAGCTGATGCAATACCAAGATATTCAAGAGGGTTGTTTTTTTTAAACTTCTGCTTTACTTTGCATACAGAGAATTTGTACATGTTTGGCAGAATGAGCAGACAGGCATTTCAGCCAGTAAAACAGAGTCAACAAAGAGAGTCCTCTGCCTCCACACTGGACATGTGTAGCTCAGTACTTGCGCCCCTGAACAGAATTTTTACATCATTAGTCTACTTGTCTACATGCAGATAAACACATACTACTTTGCCATTTGTGGCGAGGAGTAGAGTACAGGGGTTCAAGATGAAAAAAAATAGCAAAGGATCAGATTCAGAGCAGGGATAAATTATGGCAGTACTTCTGCAGGATGTAGAGAATTATTTGCATGTGTTAATTACTTCACTTGTACAGACAGCAGATCTGTCTTTATCAGAAATTTCCTCTAGAATAAGGTCTCTGTCCAAGTGAGATATTCTGTTTTGTTTTCTTGAATTCAAATTCAGTGCATCATCACCCAGTAGTTTATTGCTCCTGAGGATATTTTCATACAGCCAGCCTTCATTTGCGGCTTCCATGGATAGCAGCTGTTCTTCTCTATTTTTTCTTTTTTTTGCTCTTCTTGATGACTTCTCCAACATATTTTAATTAAGTGCAAAAGAAAAATAATAAAGATGGATCAGATGACGTAATTGAAATCATTCCTCACAAACAGCCAAATGTACCTCTACATTTTCCCATTGTGACCATGCTGTTCATGGTGTTGGGTAGATGGTGATAGGGAAAAGCTATCCCCTCCAATAAGAAGAAGACACAGTCTTTCAGATATTTTGGCTCATAAAGTACTACAGATGACTTTCTCATCCTTATCACAGCCCCCCTGGGACCTTTGTATGGTATTAATGTGATTCCTGTCCAGTCAGGGCTGCCAGTTCCAGGTGTCCCAGTTGGACTGTTTGAAAATGTTGCAAACACGTGCCCTTGGTTGTCGCTGGAAATAGGAATGGAGCTATTAATTCTGCTTTCCTTTTGTGTGACAAGTCTCTGGAAATCTTTCTTGAAAATGAAGAGTAGGAACTGGCTCAGAATAGTGATCTTTCTCCCAGTTTAAAAGTTTCACTCCCAAATTAGAAGCCTCCAGGAATAAATTGCATGCTAGGACCTCACTGAGGTCAGCAGAGAACACACCCTCGTGACACCTGGAGTATACCAGCTTCAGTACGTAGTGCAGTTGCACTGTGATGCAAAGACTAACACTATATGTAGGCAATATATAAACATAGTTTAGTCCAAGTGGTTTGGTCCCTCTAGACAAGCATTACTCTTTCCTCTTGTTAATGACAGCGTATACATACCTTAATTTAGCCTTGCTTGTTCAAAATGAGTAGGGGTTATGGCTTATTCATGGATTCAGGCCTGAGAGCCCCACGAGAGATCCCAGCAGAAGGCTGGAGCTTTTGGGAGATTTACAGCATGTATTACTATGGGAGAGCTTCCACTAGCATCTTTAGACCTAGAGAGATTTTTCATCTGCATCGTGACTTGGAGCAAAAGTTGGATGTTCGCAAGCTGGGGTCATGAAGTGACCCCATGAAGTGAGGATAACACAGGAATGGGACTAAGACATTTAGGAGCAAAACAAAGACTCTTTGAAACAGCATTATGTTTCACTGCCAGTAGTTTATGTTGAAGAAGTTACAGAAGAAAATGCAATCCATTAATATTTCCTATGACAGATAAAAATTTGGTAACTGTCACTAGTTGGCTATACTCAAGTCCACTAGTTCATAGAGAGAGGAAGGTATCTCCAAAGCATTAGGATTTGTTACATTGGAATAAATATTATTCGCCAATAGCCCCCAAAATATTCTACCTGTGGTTTTGTTCCCTGAGCAATAACTAAGGTGTGGGGTTTTTTTGTTTTGTTTTGTTTTGCTTTGTTTTATTTTGTTTTTGTTTTATTTCATTTTAAGAATGTTTTTCACATACTGTGTGAATAAAGGAATTTGTGAAATATATTTAAGAATATAATATATAAATCCTCATAATTATATATATATATAAATAATATACGTATAAATCCTTACTAGAGTGAAAAAGGGAACAGCTAAATAAGAGATATTGGCCTTTATCCCTGCATGGAATGAAAAAATACATACTACATACACTGCCTTAATTTAGAAAAGGTAAGTAATCAATATTGGTAAAGATTAATGATATATTAATTTGATGCAACTTTCACAGCACAGTATATTTTCTTTCCTCCCTTCCAATGTTCCTGTTTCTTTTGTTCATTGTTTTTTACCTTCTTTTCTTTGTCATAACTTCTTTCAGAGATGGTTTATAGATAAGTAGTTGGTGTGCTTCTGGGATTTTAGCTTGTTTAGGGCCAGAATATTCATCCTGTAATTCTGTCTCCTCCCCTTCCTGCGATCTGTCTCTTCCCCTTTCCCTTTCCCCCTTCCTTTTTTCTATTTTTCCTCCCCTCTCTCCCTGTGCCCTTGCCTTTTCCCCTTGGTGTTTTCCCTTTCATTTTGCCCTTTCATTTCAACCGCTAATGGTACGAAACTTAAGAGCAATGTTTGGCATTAGTTTCAGGTCAGCAAGCTCTGTGCTGATGCCTGCACTCAAGAGGAGCTAAGTCCAACCTTTTAAAAAAATCTTGCAGAACTTAGAGTGGAGATAACATGAAGAATTGACAAATTATATTCCAAAAATATTTCCTATTTACACCCTACTTGAATGAAGAGAACCTCCTTCCTCTGATACCTTTCACACGTTTTGTCTCAGCTTGTGTGGTATGTGAATTATTCATGGTCCACTGGGCATAACTTTTGTGCTTATTACAGCTTTGGGCAAGATGTGCTTCTGTCACCTGATCCTCTGCAAAACGTGCCATCCCTGTCCCCATGCCCTGCCCATGTCTGGTACTTCTCTGGCAGGCAGTTGTGAATAAAAACATTGTGAACAGCAAATGATCTGTCACAATCCTGGAAACATTTGGTTTGGCTCCTCTCTGGAGCCCTTGGACAAGGTAACACCGAAGCCAGAAAAGTTAAAGCCTCTGGCTGTTGTATGATCTCTTGCAACTTTGGGAAACAGATTCAAAGGAAATCAGGCTTCTCACAGGTATTATTTTACACAGGTGTAAACAAATATTAAAAATGCATGTAATTATTCAACTAGAATCAAAACATTCTCTTTTGGGTTTGTATAAGCATGTTAAGTATGATGTGGGACTCTTTGTGTTTCTAATATGCGTGAAAAGGAAAAAAAAACCCAAACCAGTATCAACCACTGCCACACACCAAAATAGATACCACTCTGCAACTAAGAATTCATAATAAACTGCCCCAATCTGGTCTACCAAAGATGAAATTCAGCCATGACTCATTTAACCCCCCCATCTTTCAAAACTGTTAAGATATTTTAGTAGTACTGGTTTTCCACAGTGTACAGCACTGAATTTCCAAGATTTGCTCCCAAGTATTCATAGACTTTGTGGCTCCAAATGAGCTTGCAGCATGGGATTTGCAGGCATGAACAGTAAAACACACGTTAGCCCATGTACTCCACCCTATGTACAGATCAGGTTTGGGAAGAAACTTCTCCATAGCGAGGGCCCAGATATTCATCATTATGTTTCATGTCTTAAATATTTTCAAGCCTAAATATGAAACTGTTCCATTTTTGCTTATGAAAGGGCTTCTGTATAAGTGAATATACACTTTCATTAAGAATAGATATGCCTCCTAATCTTCCTGCTTACAGAAAATACGCTCAGAAACAGTCACCATTTCAGGAGCCAGCCATCATAAAAATCTGGCATATATTTCAGTAGCAACATGCAGATATTCACATCCATTCTGAATTGTATGACAGCATTGTTTGTTTGTGCAAAGCAAATATCTTATATAGCACAAATCACCATGAAATTACTGAGTAGTTACTTGATCATTTAATTAATGTGCAGTTACATAATAACTCCATGACTATTGAAGCCCTTCAGATTGCATTAATTATACTCAGAGTAATTATTCCCATCTGCTGACATGAATCTATGTCATATAGTTTTCTAGACAAGATAAATTTTTCAGAAACTCATGACTGAAGAGAAGATTTTGAAATCAAACTGGTCAGCACAGTCTTAATTACAGCACTTGGCAGTGCAAATTTAGTTAATCTAACGTTGCATAATGTAATTATGATATCTCAACAGAAAAGGATATGAATTGTACTTTGTAACTGATGAATCTCTAAGGACAAGATACAAATATGTAAATAACAATTAAACTGAAGCTTGTGCTCCAAAATAGGTTGGTCTTTTGGACTACAGTGACATGGACCCAAGCTCTGGGTTTAGACAGCAGTTTTGAGCATTTGTATTCTGTGCAGAAGTGCCTCATCTGAGAACCTCTGCTTCCTCTATATGCTACACCTGCTCTGTTTCTCAGACAAGAATGGAGGGAACAAGAATGGGAGAGAAGCTGAATGTCTCCAGCAAACTGAGAAGCAGCTAGTTCCCCACTGTCCTTAACAACCTGAATTTCTCCTGAAATTATTCCAGAGAAACAGGTAATGTTGCTTCCAATTAAGTTTCTTTCATTAGGAATTGGAATGCACATCAGCTCTTGCTAAACAGAACAATTTACACATGAAAAAAAGGAGGCAATCTGCCATTTATTTTTGGCCCTGGATGTCTCTGCTGGCCCCCAAATCCCTGCAGCTCATGCCGAGACCCACCCTGTGCTATCACCTCTCAATGGAGATGGGCTCTCCAAACAGCTTCCCAGCAGCTGCTTTCTCTTCTGCATGGGTTGTCTGCATCCATACCTGTAGGCTTGTGGGCAGGATTGCTTTTTTAATGAAAACCAGCAATTTAAAAAAATCATTAATATTTTTTCTATTTTTTTTTCTTTTCCTTTCCCAAAGCTTAAAAATCTAAATAGCTTCTACCTGAAGTCAGACTCAAGAACTCCTAAAACCTAAATTATTTCAGTGTTAATAAGATGACATATTAGGTGCCTTGAGAAATGGTACCCTGATTCATTAGTGAAATTTTGAAGAAAAGGATCAGTATAATTACATGCATTTAAATCAGCCCATTCTCTGAAAAGTGCTGTATCAAACGTTATTTTCCACAGTTCCAGTTTTAAGTATAGTGTTAAATTGTCAAGATCTGACTGAGTGAAAGGAAAAAAAATAGGGGGATTCTAGAGGCTACATGAAAAAATAAAAGGTCTGTAAATATCTGTAAAAATGGGGGTAAGGCATTTGTATTGGGGTGGCTGGTGCATTACTTCAGTATATTTTGCCTATGAATTGCCTCCATGTTTATGCCTGTCACTATCATTTAGAATGTTTATTGATGTTTTACCATTACCTTTGTGGAGAAGCGGTGTCCTGGAACAGAAAACTCAATAGGTCTTTCCAATAAAGTCAAAGAAACCAAACCAATCAACTTGAAATCAACCTCTCATTGCCAGATTCTCCTTGAATAAAAGTGCTCAGGGTGGAAGGTGTTGAGAATTGATATCAAGGTACATAGCTAATAGCTTTATTGAATGTCTTCATTGCACAGGTATCTACGTGGTCTTGAATAGGCTCACAAACTACTGTGCCAGTATGCTTTGGGCTCATTTTTATAATGTACAATTTTTTTTTTTTTTTTTTTCCCTCAAGGGCAATCTTCTCTGCTGCTCCAGAGTCTAAAATCATGTATCTGGACTATAACTTTTAAGGCTCTCAACTAGAGTGTTTTGGTCTGGTTTGCTAGGAGGTTTTCATGACTTTCCCCCCTTCTCTCGTCACTGATAGATATCATTACCAGAAAACTTCAAATTGTCATGAGAAATGAAGCAGAATAAACACACTCTGCTCTTCCAACTGGCATTAAGTTAACAGTGTGTGTTGTTTATACTTATAAACATTCTCTCAGGATGTAGGTGACTTGAAATACACCTTGTCCTTAAAGCAAGGGAAAACTCATGTGTCTGTATTTTCTGATGTTCCTTTGATTTGCTTTTAAGATAAAATAAACATGCTGTACCGGTATAAAAGTCAGTTCATTTGCATATATTATGCTTTGGAAAAAAACTTGACACTGCTTAAGGTAACAATAATAAAAGACAAAAAAAATTTGGAGTTAATGACAGACAATTTAAAATACTATTTAAATTGAATATATATTCTTTGTAAGTTGAGTTTTAAAAGCAGGTTGTGAAAATAATAATTTTGCGTCTTATTAATTTGCTTTGTTTCTGATATCAGTTGTGAAAACAAGAAACCACTATGATTTATTATACTTTAGCAAAAACTTTAGTTAAGATATTCAAAAATAAGTCACACTGAGGAATGTAAAATCCCATTGATTTTAGGAAGCAAAATCCCCTCAAATGGTGAAATAATTGGTATGTTTTTATATGGAAACTTGGGTGGTGTCTTGATAACCGTGTGACTACAACCTCTTTTTACATCTACATGCAAGCCAAAAATGTTCTGTTTTCTATGATGAATACATTACTTGAGGGCCAAGGCTTGTATATTAATATTGCAAATGTCCGTTAGAGAACATATAAAACCTGCTTTCTAACCATGTGCAAATGAGCCCTCCTCTAATTTGGAAATTACTCAGTTAAGTAGTGTTGTAGATACAAAAGGTTTTCATAAACCCCCTGTTGTTTTACCTTCAGGCATATGAAAAATAGTCAGGTTTCTTTCAAGAAGAATACAGATTCACTTCAGATATCAAGAAGTAAATGTTGCTGATTTCTTGGCAGTGCTGTGGGTACAGTACTGCCAAATCACTTACTGTACAGTGTGAGGCTGAACCGAGCAGCATAAAGGAGAACTCACTGTGCTAGTCACATGCATCAATTAGCTATGGTAACAGAATTGTTTTTAAACCAGGATTTGGACTTCATTTAAATCAAACTTGCCTCAAATTTACATGTTACAAATCACTCTGCCTGGAAAGAAAGTGTGCTGAAACTCTGCAATTAGATTTTAATTTCAGGCAACTAGGCAGGGATGGATTTGGGGGTAAAATATACTCCTTGCTTGTATAAGACATACTAATTCTTTAGATAAATAAAGCTTCACCCTTCCCACCCCTGCCAGAGAATTACTCAACCATTTTTAAAAAAGCTATATTGTTAAATAGTTCTCTTCAGTCTTAAGCTGAAAACCAATATACCTTGATTAAGATGAGATTAATATTACTTGGTGAGAAGCTAAGCTGTCATATAATAGTCTGGAGGATGCTCAAAAAGTCAAAAAGATATTACAACACAGCATGAGCTACTCTCTGATCTTCTAAATATCTGGACTGTATTTGCTTCTACAATTTCTGTCTTATCTATCCTTCTTCATGTTCACCTGTAAGTTTCTATTAAACCCCCAATAAGTAGTATGGCTTCTAACACTGATGATTTAATACTGTACAGAAATTAACCACCTCAAGTTCATGCATTTGCACTTTAAAATCCTTCCTGCCACTGCAGTGTATTTCCAAGATAGGAAAGTCTGGATACAACTATCAATGCAAGCACGTAGATATTAGAGGATGGAGATATAGACATACACATGTGCATATCTGTGGTGTTTTTTGTTGTTGTTGTTGTTTTAATCCAGATATTACAATGTACTAAAGGCTATTAATATGAGGAATAAAAACATCAGAAATTATAATAAGTAGCTATATTGGAGTAGCATGATGACTGATGATTTTTCAGACATATTTACACTAGGTACAGTTGGAATATCCTTAGATCCAGTACAGAATATCTTTCAAAAACAGATCTTTATGCAAGTACAAGATTTCCTTTGGGGACAAATGTAATAATTCATTTCAGGTCCTAAAAACTGGCAAAACCAGCACAAACACCGTGTATCTGTAAGATCACAGACACAAGTGTGGCTGTCGAAATCCCCGTGTAAGGCGCTTGCACGCTGCCCATGGGGCAGACCTGAAGTAGGAAGGGCAGAGGGAGAAGCTTCCTTTGCTGTAGGGTATATGGAAAATCAGTGGCTGAATTACTATTAGATACACTCTCCCAGTTCCCAAGTTTACCCATTTGGCCATGCAGCTCTTGACGGGAAAGAAATTAATTGCCAAACCAAGTGCTTGCAAAAATCACCCTAATTTGCTGTGACTTCACCACAGCTTCACCACAGGCTGAGGAATCTGAGACACATCATGCTCATTATCATACACTCAGACTGTCAGCAGCTCTTCTGCAAAAGCAGAGGAGCAGAGTGTAGTGTGTTGAAGTGGCCCAGGTGTGTGAGTCAAGAACAGAACTTGTTCCTACTTTGAGAAACCAGAGTGAAGGGTAGGGCCTGTATACTGCAGCCCCCTGGCCTGCTTTTCGTTCTGGAAGCAGGGAGCAAGATGCACATCTTGAGGTCAGTGACATGAGGATCACACTGGCTACTTGCTACCCAGTGAAGTTTGAGCTGGTTTGTGTAAAAACAGGAATAAACTCCTTGTATCTCATTTGCTGAAATAAAGCATCCCTCCATTGGGCTGCTGCAGTCCTTTGGTGAGATACAAGCTCTGAGCTGGCCAAATGAAGTACAGGCTCTTCTGCTGAATCTGCCTGAAACATTTTTCTTATATCCCAGCTGTTACAGCACCCAGTCAACGGAGCTGTGAGATGAGGAACATATGCCTGTAACACTTCATTTCAACAGGCTCACTTAGTGTCTCTTACTTTGATCTTTCACTGTATACTTCCTGTAGCTGGAGTTAGTTACAGGCTGAAACAAAGCCCAGAGCTACCAAAGAGGGTTTCCCCCCCCAACTAAATATTCCTTTTGTACCAGATTCTGTTACCAACAGTGTCAAATGAACCAGCTGGAAGACAGTGTTTCTGTGAAAATGCTGCCAAGTTTTGAGCTCTTTCTAGCTGTCTTTGTGGCCACTGGTGTTGTACCATTACGGTTACTCTGAACCGGCTACAAATTTTCAGACCCGGTAATACTCTTCATATTCCCCTTTGGTGAGAAACAGCCCAAGTTAGATGCAATAAAAAGCTGCACAGAAGTTCTCTGGCTGAGTCAAAGAGTTAGTGCCTTGCCTCTAGACCTATATCTTTCCTTGTCCTTCATGTAACCCAATGAATTTTCAATCCTACACTTAGGCTTTTATATTTATTATTAGCTGTTCAGGTGAGGCTAAATGATTTTTTGAAATAGAAGGTCCCAAATGCAGCAGTAATGTTCTCTTTGCACAGTGTATGGGAAGTGAATAAGTCTCCCAAAGAAGTGGTTGAACACTACTTTTGCCTACAATGGAGACAAAATATTGCTAAAAATATGTCAGCGAACACAGAAGGCTGCAGGAGAACAGAGCCTCTGGAAACATTTTGTTTTCACAATCATGTGTACATTTCTTTTTTTTCCTGTTTTCATCCTTGTAGCATAGCAGTTAGATGAAAATAAACCACTGTCGCTGACCTATTATAAGGTTATTTTCTAACAGTACCACCTGGATCTGGGTACACAGAATATCTTTCATTGTCAGGTCCAGTTCTGTGATTTCAATGATCCTTGTTAAAGGAGAAACAAGTTTTACATATACATGAGAGCAACACACAGGAATAAATCTTAGCTAGAATGCTGTGGGTTTTAAAAATTAAGTATGTAAATGTTGTACTGCATAAGCATGAAGTACATTTCAAATATATGGGGAATAGAAATTTAACTGGAATTCAGTTATTCTGGATTTTCACTCCCATGCTCATTTCATTACAATATGGAATTGCAGAGGGAGTCTCGTCATCCTCAGATTTCAAAGCTTCTCAGACTTTCTAATATGCACATCAGTTTGTATGTTTTTTACTGTTCTAATATGTCAAGGTGAGTGCTTCATTCTTTACAGCATTAGAGATATTTTTGATAAAGTTCATGGGAAAAAGAAAGTCAGTTCCATTACATTTCCCCAAATTATAAACTTGTTTATTTTTTTGTCGTAGAACTCATGAGCCTTAATTGAAGTCACTGAGTTTCCCAGCACATACTCTTAAGCAAAGAAAACTTGAAGAAGAGTTCCCTAGTGAATATGAAAAAAACAAAAAACAAAAAACAAACCAACAAACCAAAGATGAACATCTGAGAAATAAGGAAGAAGGTTTTTTCTGTGTTCTCTAGCCTCCAAGGTCAATCAAAGCAGAGTAATTTAAATTTTGAGTATTGTATGTGTATTCTTTGTGGGGCTTTTCTAACACTGCATTACTCACCATTCTCCTCTATATTTAACAGTTAATGTTTGCAGAGATGGGACTGTGCCCAGATTTTTTAGCTATGTTAGTTACCTATAAATGTGAACAGCAGCTAAACACTCTTCAAAAGCCTGATTTTTTTTTTGGAAATAACCCACAGAGAGGGTCTCTGTACTGCTAGGACCTTAAAAATATCATACACAGTCTTACCATATACATAAAGTATCATATAGTCTTGAACACAACCAAAATGCAGAAAGAAATACATGAAATAGAATCTGAATGTGTTCAATAAGAAGTTTCAGTACAAAGTCTTCTGGGAGAGAAAACAAACCTGTAAAATCAAACCTGGGAGAATATCACCTCTACATTTTATTTTAGGAAGTGATATTAAGGGAGCAATACATTGAGAAGAAAAAGACTCAGTAACAGAGATCAAAAGAATTTTTAATAAGATTATTGAATAATAAAGCTTTTATACATATATATATATGTGTATATATATGTATCAAAATAAGGTTGTAATCCAGAAATGACCACCAGTTTGAATGCTCAGCCTCAAGCATCTGGGAAAGGATGTCTTCCCAGAACTAATTTACCCTATGAAAAAAGGTTGTGGGGGTAACAAAACTTGAAAAACTTGAAATGAGGAAGGAACAAATGTATTAGAAATATGGCTTGTTTACATGTCTAGCTACTAATTAGATAGCTTTAAAAAAGTAATTTGTGAATTTTACATCTAAAATACTGCTGACCCTCTAGTGTGTTGCAAGTGTCCATCAGGTCTACCCTGAAGTCTGTGGCAGACAGTGTTGGCTTTAATCATGCTTTGCTTGCTTCAGCTGAAATCTTATACAAGACATAAATAGAATATTGTCAGAATATTCTGATATAGCAGAATAGACATCCTTATTGACTTGCAGGTGAGTAACATTAGCCAGAGTCAGTTGTAGTATAGTGATTAACTCAGTGATTCCTTAGGCTTCATCCAAGAGGAGCCAGCACCATCTGCTTGGCTGGAGGATTGGAGCCTCATCTCAGGCTGAGTCCAGAGGAGGCAGCTTATCAGAATTTCTGTTTCTGTTTGTAAACTGCCTTTTCTACTCTCTGTCCTCTCCATAAAAGTTGGTGTTTTCAGATGTATTTGGTGAAAAAACATCAGAAGACCGTCTCCATCAATGGCTGAAGACCTGCAAAGGGAACCTGAAGACTTATTCAACATTGGAGTGGCTGGGAAAAAAAATCATTCTCACCCAGAAGATGACTTCTTAAAAAATGTGCTAATATATCTTCCGACTGTGTAGTCTATTATGTTGATGGACCTGCCCTCCATGATAGCTTCAAAAATCTTTGGGAACTGGTCGAAATGAGAAAAATTACAAAGTATGGAGACAACATGAACTGAGAAGAAAGGAGTACAAGAGGCAGGGCAAAGCATGCCATCTCACATAGGTACCATTAAGGTCTCCGTACTGACTGATATTTAAAGACAAGGCAATAGAACTCCTTTTTTTCCTTCCCCTTCTCCAGATGAGAAAAGAGGGATGGTCTCTAGAAAGCTTGGGCTACTTCAGGAGTGCTGTGGTTACAGAAAGTTTGTGATTCTGAAAATAATTTTCAAATGTTATTATGCTGAATTTATGTAAAACATAATTCTGTAAAATGTAAAACATCCTTTAAAAAGTGCTGATCAACAACGAAATATTTCTGTCCTCTTCAAACTGCTAGGCCTGAAATCATGCCAACATTACCCTTTTGCAGCTGTTTTAATTGGTTAATTTTTCTTTCTGTTATCCATTTATTTGTTCTGTGCTTGTTAGCATTTTGTGCTAGTTCTAATTTTCTCTCCCTATCTAGTCTACTTAGTTGACTCAGTTCAGCTGTCAGATTCCTCTTTTTTTGATATCAAGGTTGACATATTGTTTTAACCCCTCTTATGAAAAACCATATATCTCTGCGTTAAATACTGAAAATATAGCTACATTTGCTAGGAAAACAAGGCTGAGCTTTTATTTTCTATGAAGGTGTGAAGAGCCTTTGGGTTTGCAATGCCCACTAGCAGTAATGGGAACTGTGTGAAATCAGTGTTTTACCTATAGCCCCCATTGATTCATTTAGTCTCTGACATATAAGCAAAATAATCAGATGAAACTTTCAGTGTCTAGATTTTAGTAAAAAATTACATCATTCTATCTCAATTTTATATTACATTTTAGGGTCAAAATATTTGACATTTAAAGCTCATCAATGTGTACCTAAAGATTTTCTCACATTCTTGCTCCACTGTTACTCAGGCGAAACTGGAGCACAGTTCAGAAAGAGTTCAGCCTGAATTGAGTTGCATAAATCTGGTTGAAGAATCCAAGATTTGCCAGAGCATTTTTAATATATTTGAAAATTATAGAAAATTCCATTGATTCATTCAGACTCCATAACCAGTGCCTCATTGGTTTTCTCAGACAAGGGGAAAGAGTACAGAGAGGTGCTAATTAGACAGAAGTGACATCAGTACTCATACCGTTGGTTACCACCCCACAACATCCTTAGCTCCTTTCACCAAGAACATGGTCCAGAACCCACAGGAGTCAAGGGCAGTGACCCAACCCAGTGAAGTGAGTTCTGGAGCCAGCACCAGAGGAGATGAACTGAAGTCTGGTTTTAAAAACCGAGGGAGGAAACCAGGAGAGGGCTTGGTAAAACTGAAGGTTTTGATGATGAAAGTGCTTTGGTGACACAACGGAGTCAGCCCTTTTTTTTTCCAGCACAACCTTTTGCAAAAGTAGAGACTGTTGAGATTAAAACAGGCTACAACAATTTAAAGTAAGGAAAATCAGTTCACGACACTTCCAGTGAAACTGATTCAATTTCTGTTTGGGTATTGTAACATGTAAAACAGATGAGGTGAACTTAGTGACCCTGCACTTCATTGTGAAAAGATATATGAAGCATAAAATGTTTATATTTTTTGTTTATTTAGGAAGACAAGCTTTATGGAACTCTACCTGAATCTGAAATCTTAACATAAAGTAAAAGCAAATCTTCATCAGCAACAAACCCCATAAAATTTTTTTATTCCACAATGAACCAAAAGTCATAATGTGTAACAGCACTCTTTTAGAGATGGCATTAATGTCTGTCTTTGAGTGAGATTTAAATTCCTCCCAAAAGGGTTTTTTTCTTAAATCAGTAAATCCCCCTAAAACTTACTGAGTGTCTAGAGAGAATAGGCCTCTGAATATACCAGAGCCAAATAAAAATGATAAGTGAAAGCTCTGAGTAGTACAGAATTAAGGAAAATTACTGAAAGTCAGTCTAGAACGATGGGTTTGCAACCCTGAAAGTTGCTACACTAAAAAGGCTGTCCGTGAACTCAGTTGAGAACAGCACCTTAGAGTAAGCTCAAAGGCACATCATGCTGGGCTCAGATCTGACTGCAACATAAGTGTGGGACCTTTGTGTTGGGAAAGTGCCCTTTGATGCTCATTACAAGTGTGGAAAGAACACATACAGACATGCTTTGTAAATAAGTAGGATTGCACTAAACATTATATCTGGCTCAGAACATCCACTTCTAATTGTTTATTTTAGTGACTTATTTACATGGTAATTTCCTGCATTATTCTGTGTTTACGTTGCAGGTAGTGAGTCAGACCAGCAAAATGAAATGCATGATCTCAAGGCTGTCTTAGTCGCGATCCAAAAGCGACATTTTGCTGCTTTCTGAAGGGAGAAAGCATGCACTCGATGCTCCTATCATCCTTTTGAAACGCCAAATTTAATTGGTGGCAAAGAAAAGGAAACAAAACGTGGCATTAGGATCCAGGCTTGAGTGAGCTCTTATCAAAATCAAAATGACTGCTCACAGTTCAGCTCACAATAAAATATGCAGGAACTGGTAAAATTGCTGCAAATACTATGGATCAGCTAGGTCAAGAGTGTGATAGGCAGCTGATGTCAGCTTACCACTGAAATTGTGTGCAGTGTTCTGTACTGTCTTCTCTCTGCTCGTGGGAGAGCATGAGAACATATGGCTTCTCTGGAGCACCCTATGTGGTGACTTAACAGTGTATAATCTTGGAGAGATATATTGGTCTATTTTGGCTCTGGGTGCTGAGACTGACTGACCTCCACATGACCAGGACACCTTACACTCCTTGTGGTCCCTGAAAGTTTTGTTTTTCTCCTTTTAACTTATTTTTAACTTATTTTTCTTGAAGAGGGCAGAGTTGTATGGCTTATGACACAGCGGTCTCATGGAAGCAGGGATCTATGTCTGTTCTTGTGTAGCTGAACCAGGATGAATTTTTTTGCAGGCACTGTAAGGCTGTATGGCAGTAATCTCTCACATGTCATCAACCTTCTTAAAATGGGAAGCCTTGACAGAGCTTGTTTCAAGGAAAATCTCCCCAGATGTGGAAGGCAGTGAAGGAGTGCCTCAAGATACAAGCCATTTACTGAACATGCATTTAGAGGAGTTATATTTCAGTGGCAACACATATTTATAGTTCATTTCAAAAGAGATAGTGAGCCCCATGATTAAATAACGAAAATATCCAAATGTTCTGGTCAGAACAGAATTTTGTATTTGTGAGTATTGTGAGAATTTATATTCTGAGTGGTGGACCATTAAGATCCGTTATAAGATTCATGCTGCATGTTACCTCCTTGTCTTGGTTTGACAAGACAGGTATCTGCCAGGGAAACTGGGGTTTCCCTTAGAATAGAGAATGCGAACCCCCCACCCCTGCCAAATTATAATTTTGCAATTAACGGGCTCTCAGGCAAAGATTTGGGAATAGGAATAACAGTTCTTTACTAGTAATATCAATAATACAAATGTGGTAGAAACACAAAACCACCCCACCAAACCAGCAAACAGACAAACAACAATTTTGGAAAGCCCTGACAGAGTCAGGTACAACCTGATGCCCTGTTGGTCAGGACATTGGTAGCAGTCCAAAAAGTCCTCCTGGGGTGGCAGATGTGGTTCTGTTGGAGTGGAGATGATCCTGTAGCCAAAAGGGTCCAGAGGTGGTGAGAGGGAGTCCGGTGATGGTGAGAAGGGTCCTGTCTTCCTCCGGTAATCGGGTGAAGCAAGAGACCGTTCCTCTTTCAGAGTCCCAGTTTTATCCAGGTAGGAATGGTTGGCTCCCCCCACTGGGTGGAGCATCTCACAATAGAATAGTGGAATGTGAATGTACTATCTTGGAGAGGGTAAGTTTTTTTGGGATGTGTGCTTTTAGGGGTGCAATAGGATGATGGAATGTGAATGTACTATCTTGGGGAGGGTAAGTTTTGGGATGTGTGCTTTAAGGGGTGTTTAAATGGTCCATTAGCAGAAAAAAGATAAGAAACAATGCCCTACATGGTTTTAACAGTTGGGCCATTATCAAAAGGCAGCCGCCCCACTCCTTCCAGAGTAAACAAGAGATAAAACAAAACAGCTCCCCAACTGCTTTCAGCAGATGAAAATAGAATACACATCCTAGGTTCCACAACCCAAGACACTCCTCTGTCCTATGTTATACAGAGAACAATCTCTTCTCTTTAAGGTCAAAGAAAATGGGTTGAAAAATTATAACATCTTTTATAATGCATGCTTTTTTCATATTCAAAATGGATCTTTTCAAATATTTGTAAAACTTTGAGCAGACTGTTGTCATAGGTCTTGACTATACACGTTAAGTCATGAACTATTTCACCATCCCCTTGTGATGGACTTACTTTTCCAGGCCCACCAAAATCTGGTGATCTTCTCATTTGAATAGTTAAGGTATCTCAGGAGTTTTTGAATATGTGTCTCTCAAATGGAACATTGAACATCCTACCCAAAGACTGCGTTACTTCCTCTGCTCTCTGTCTGCTTAATGCTTAGCAAGGAGAAATACTTAGTCTTCAGGCTTGTGGAGCTTCAGCAGTTTGATACAAATGGAAATGTGTCCAGGAGTTTTTATCCCACTATCTGGGAATACTCCACTGAGAGGTTTATCACTTGAATCAGTAAACTCCTCTGTGACACTTATTTTGGCATTTTTCATTAGATAAAATTGTTTCAGGCACAGTGGATACAAAGGTCTGAGCATCTTTCTTCAGCCTAATTAAATAGGATTCCCTCTGTTTTCTTATTCTGTAGAGTAGCCTTGGGAATAGTTGATCTCCGTTAATTTGATCTCATCCCAGATTTCAAACTGATTTATTTCTTTTCTTGCCTGATAGATTAACACCAGGCTTCAAATTTCCTACTCAAGTGTGTTTATGTTATGCACAAGGTCCATCTCTCTTTGCATTCTAATTGTCTGCAAGAAGTTTTTCAAGAAAACAAGGTAAAGCGGGAGAGCTTCAGGTGAGCCAGGACAGACCTGTGGATAGTTCTGAAAGCAGATGTGGTATTGATCCCTGTGTCAAATCCAAGATGACAGCGGTTTCTTAGAACACAGTATTTACATGCCACATGCTTTGACACCGATTTTGTATTAACAAGTAGTTAATCTGCAGAAGACTTGTTCCTTTTGGGCAGCACTCACTGAGGTGCTGACCCCTCTTATGACAGCTGTGATGTGTGGTGCTATTAGCAGCATGTTCATCACATGGATGCCTCGGGATGGACAGGACCCTCTGCAATGTCCTCACTGCAGGTGTGCATTGCTTTTACCCTTCTATGGGTAGTGTGCTACACTGGGTATGTATCCCCTCTTGGCAATGCAGAGAGAAATGCCACAGCTTCTGAAAAGGTGGAATAAATACTTTCCACAACCCAAAGTTATTGCAACTCATACTCCAGTGCTCATTGGTGTCACCTATTTAAATATTAGGCACACTTTGCCTACTGAGGCTAACGTGCTGCAGAGACTGGTTGAGACTGGACCAGCCTCAAAAACACACAGCAGGGGAAAAGGCTGAGTATAGCTTCTCATCTGCAAACTGAAATCTATTATTGTTGAGTAGTGCTGTAGTTGTTTTCTGACTGGTGTAACTTACTTCTGATGAATGTTTATTTTCCTATATGTAAAAACATTCCATATAGATGTGGTGGACAACATAAACTACAGAGTGTATAAAAGAAATAATCTAAACATTTTAAGTAAATTATGTGTAAAATCCAAGAGGTGGAAGAGGTAAGACTATGTAATTTTCCCTAACATGCAGTGCCACGTGAATGTCATGAAAAAATAAATGAAATGCAGCATGAAATTTTCTTGTCACATAAAAATATGGAATGTATTTTCAATCAAGAACAGAACATCAAATTTTTTGTTTTGAATTTTACCTGTAGACAAAACTGGGCTGACAGAACAAGCAGTAACTACTGCAAACCTTTGCATTTCTCAAGAAAACGTGAGTATTTGTATTCCTTATGATACAAATATTAATAAATTTTGCAGTTTTGGTTAAAATTATGTAACATATCCATTTAAGGCAACCCATTATAAGTATAAACAATAGTACAACTCAACAGTTATAAAGTTATTGTTTTTTCTTCCTATGGAATTTATTTAACAGACATCTCTAGATCCATCTATTATTTATCATATCTTAAATTTTAATGAATATGGATATGAAAAATGTTAAAAATTGAAATATAGAAAATGTCTCATTATTGTGTTGATGAATCTGACCCGTGAGTTCAAATCCACAGGTGAAAATGAGTTGGCTGGCCTAGGCCATAGACTATTTGTCTACTAAATAATTTGAAGAATTAATTTTTCACAGTTAGCAAGGGGATATATCGAAAAAAATAATGTATTCCAGAGTCAAGCCTGTGAAATATATTAATTGTGTGGAGAAAAGTAGTTTAAAAAATGAATTAATTTGAACCTTTGCCTAAAATTCTATGCAAAATGAATTAACATTGAACACAATAAAGTGAGGCATTTTATCTGTATATTTCTGTGTAGTTCTGTATCTCGTTGCTTATGTGGATAGTATGAGTCAGCGGAAAATTAGGTTTGAAAAAGCCAAACACCTCATATTTCCTATGTGGTCAAAGATGTGATTTTTCAAAGACTTTATGCTCTCCTCTTCTAAGATGTGATGGTAGATTTCAAGAGCAAAAGGAGTCAAGTAATCTTTGGAAGTTTTCTTTTTAAATCTAATTTTGACAATATTTTGAGGACCTTTTGCGTGAATGAAGTATATTTGGCTGATCAAAGCAGAATTTCAAGAAAAATTTAAGCTCTAGTCTTCCAACAAGGCTTTTAAAAATATGTTGGGAGAGAAGCTAATTAAAAAAACTAGGCTGAATTTTTATTTCTCCCATGGACCTGGTGATGGGACAGGCTAGTGGTTTTTAAACAAATATATCTGTGGAAACAGTCTTACAAGTTCGGATAGTGTCAGACCACAGGAGAGAAAGGGACCAAAGGAAGCTACAAGAAGCTCAGACCAATGCACCTAAGAATAATGAAACAGAGAATTGTAGAAAAATAAAAATGACTCTAACATGAAAGTGCTGAAAAATATAAGGCAAAGTACAGCTTACAGTTCTTGCCAGGAAACTATCTATCAGGGAAGTACTAAAGAGGTTTAATTTTGGGGAGTTTGACAACGGGACCTGATGATATGACAAAACAAGTGTCTTAAAATTAAGACAAAAAAATAAAGGCTCAGACAGTCCAATAGTTTTCCTTGGTGGAAGCTTAAGAACAAGACTGTGCTCCTAGGAGAGGGAGCTATCCTTCTTTCCCTTGGCAGAGGATACAGGAAGAACAGAAGGATGCAGCACACATATATATTAATCAA
The DNA here is from genome assembly GCA_017589585.1 of Phylloscopus whistleri. NCBI lineage: Eukaryota > Metazoa > Chordata > Aves > Passeriformes > Phylloscopidae > Phylloscopus > Phylloscopus whistleri. Next base: position 6,400,866 of record JADMLD010001013.1, on the reverse strand, counting down.
CATAAAAGCTGATCAGAGCAGCATTAACCCTGAACCACTGTCTTTGAAAGGGTTCTCGCTGGGATACTAAAAAAAGTATAGTCACCTCTCCAAATGTAATGACACATCATCTACCTTTTTGGCGTGTTTTATTTATTTTTTTTTTGCTTGGTTTTTTTTTTTTTTTTTTTTTTTTTTTTTCTCTCTTACGCTAATGAGCTCCTGAGTTCACAACATAAAGGGGGCTTTCAGGTCTATGGATCAAAAGTTTAGGCTGTGCCTGGCTGGCAAATTGGTTGCCTTCTGTGGTTTGATATGGTTTTCCAGCCCAAATCATCACACCACATCTTCTTTCTGCTCTGTTCACCCAGGTTTCCCAGAGAAACCTGAGTGTGTGTGGGTGTGTGAGAGCTGCAAGGAGCAGCGTGCAAGCCTGAATCCCTCCCTCCTGTGAGCTGATATGTGGCCATGTGCTACCAGGTACTTGTGTCTCCCCTTGTGTAAACTTTTCTCAGGGCTCAGAATCATGAAATTTTCCAACGTTGCCAGGGTGCAAAGATATATTCACAAGCACTAGTAAGTCATGCATATGCTATAATAATGGGTCTTGAAAATAGACAAATGGCAGATTTATAAGCTGCTCATCAAAGAAAGTTTTTGGCTTCTCTAAATTATTTTACTTGTCCTTGTACAATAGTAATTTTTAGCAGTACTGATTAGAAAAAAAGTCAGCCAGTTGTGATTTTTGCTGATTTGTTTGACTGTGGAATGGGCTGTATTACCTATGAATAATTGAATATCCACTTCATATTCAGTACAGTGAAGTGAAGTAATTCACAAGATGACATAAGTAGTCTAGAACAAATTCAAATTTGCTCAAAGATCCCTCTATGCTCCTCACACTCCCACATTTTCAGAGCACCTGTCTATTTGCTTGGAAATAGTGTATTACAGCTCTTTTAGTGCATAAGATTACAGATTTTGGTTAATTCACCAGCCTCTGTGTTTTACCTTTTCTAAAAAGGTAGGTGACTGTCTACTATAATCATTATAAATTCAGAGTAATGGTGGCATATAGCTTTGGTCTCTACCCAAATGCAGCATGTTTTAATATCAAGACTCCATAATTAAAAGGATATTCAGTGACAAACAAGCTAACAGCACTTCACATAAATCTGAATTATAATTCCCAACCACTGTTGTACTTCTGCCCTTTCCAGTAACTCTATAATTGCATCCACAACCTGACGTGCTTCTTCTGCTATCACAAATGCATTGTGGCATGTGAGTCTGCAACACGCCCCTCATTTTACTGAGTTGGAAAGAAAAGGATGATATCTGAAGAAAATATTGGCTACAAGTGCCAAGTAAATGTTGCTGAGTAAAACATCACTGTGCAAGAACACACACGCAAACCCTACATTCAGCCAGCCTGCAAGAAAAGCTCTGAATACGTGAGGATGCTGATGGCTCTTAACCAGCTTCACAGTTCCATATAGAAATTTGCAGCCTTGTCCTCATTCTATAAGTCTTTAGGTCAAATCTCTTGCCTTCTGGGTTGCCCCTTCTTTTCCTTCTACACCACACCCCTCAACTCCCATCTGTCTTCTGGCTGCTACCATGGATGATATCCAAAATCTGGCTACGAATCTTCTGCCTCTCAGGGGGAATTGGGTTCTCCTGGTGTTCTGCCTTGGCAGGGGAAATTGCCTGCAGTACAGCTCTCTGCCTGTAAGACCATGGAGGACCCGTTCTCTCAGAAATTTACATGAAAGATGCCCAGACACCTGGAGAGGTATCCAGACCTTCCAGCATGTGCAGCTGGCTGCTCTTTTCTGCTTTTTTCCACTTTATTATTTATTCTTTTCCTGAAATGGCTTTTTTTTTTTTTTTTTTTTTTTTTTTTTTTTTTTTTTTTTACTTTTAAACAAAAGCAGTTGTTGGATAGTTAATAGTAGTTTTAGGAGCTCAAGAGGAAATTGGGAGAGAAAGACTGGAGGGCAGGAGAAACACTGACAGCATAGCCACGGAAAATTACTATTAAGTAGTGTTTGGGTTTGACTTGCAGATCAGGTGTACAGCGAACTTTTCCTTAGAGAAAGGAACAATAGTTACTTACCAAAATTACTTACCAAAGTTACTTAACATCAGTGGTCTCTTATGTCAGGTATAAAAGCACTGATGCAAAGAAACAGCACTTATTTTTTACTCAGAACAGTCCAAAAAAGAAATGGCAGCTAGCAAGAATACCTCTTCAGTTTTTACTGCTAGCTGGATCAGCCTCATAAATGCCTAAACTCATATATAAAAATGTTAATGTTTTCCAATTGCTACTCTGAATTTATATTTATTGCAATACAATGTATCCATTAGCTCATCTATCACGGGTAAATTTGTTACTGCTTCAAATATACAGTACATAACTTTGCAGCAATTTCATTTTACAAGCTAATAATGTACTGTAATGTAGCTTACAATATTGTGTAGATGTATTTGATTAGGGAGGTTCAGCAGTCAGTCAGGTTGAATAGTGGGTTACATGAGAATCAAATTTTAACTTATTTACTGTACAAATGAACAGCTTTGTTGCACATTAACCATGTTAATTTAGCAGGTGTGTCATTTTATTCCCTCAAATATTCATTGAAGAGGAACAAATGGTATTTTGACTCAAACTGAAGCATAGTAGACCTAGAATGGTTTTTCGATGCTTGACATGTTTATTCTTTAAAGAGAGTAATAATTGTATTTAAGTTGTATCTAAATTTATTGTGTGTATATTTAGGTACTTATATATTGTAGGCTGTATTACAGTGTCTGCAGGAGCTTCCTGGAAGCAAGAGACATAGCTAAAATATTTACTGAAATGTTATTAAAATAGAGGATTTTTTTTTCTTTTCTTCAAACAAAACAAAGCTTCAAAAATATACTACTCAGGAGGTGATTTTTTAGAAAATTCTGGAAAAGTTACCATTTTTTCACTTACTACATGGATGTGCCAAAACTCATATCTGTGTTCTGTATCAAGAGGCAGTGTCCCTGTGCCATCTGCAAGCTGAGGGGATAAGGCAGGAATGTCCTCACACAACACCTCTTCCTTCATCTGCTCCAGGTGGAAGTGTGTTATCCCAAGTGGGTTCAAAGATGTTCCAGCTCATGGGGAAGGAATAATATAGATTAATATTTCTATTCAACTGATCATTGCAGCAGAGGAAAAATAGCAGGTTTGTATTTTAAGAACAGTGGACATCAGGATTTCAAAAATATGAAAGTTCTAGAGGAGCTGTTTTTGGACTTGTCCATGTCAACAGCTCCATGTCCTTCCTGTGCTGGGACCCCAGGGCTGGAGGCAGCTCTGCAGGTGGGGTCTCACCAGAGCAGGGCAGAGGGGCAGAATCCCCTCCCTCCCCTGCTGCCCCCAGGGCTTTGGCTGCAGCCCAGGACACACGTGGCTTTCTGGGCTGGGAGTGCCCAGGGCTGGCTCATGTCCAGCCCCTCACCAGCACCCCACTGTCCTTTGGGGCAGGGCAGCTCTCGATCTGTTCATCCCCCAGCCTGTACTGGGAGTGCTCTGACCCAAGTGCGGCACTTTGGTCCTGTTAAACCTCATGAGATTCCCAGGGGCCACCTCTTGAGCCTGTCCTGGTGCCTCTGGATGGCATCCCATCCTTCAGGAGTGTCAACTTCACCCTCAGCTTGGTGTCTTCTGCAAATTTGCTAAGGGCGCACCCAGTCCCTTCATCTACACCATTCACGAAGACATAAATAAATAACACTGGTCCCAACACAGATCCCTGAGGGACACCACTTGTCACTGATGTCCATCATGACTCTGAGCCATTGACTACAGCCCTCTGGATGTGACTATACTTTGTTATCCATCAAACAACAGTCCATTCAAATCCAACATTAAATCCATCTGTCTCCAATTTAGAGAGAAGGATGTTGTGGGTGACGTGCCAAAGGCTTTACATAAGTCTGGATAAATGACATCTGTAGCTCTTCCCTTTTACATTGTGGTAGTCACCCATCATAGAAGCCCACTAGTTTGGTAAAACAGGATTTTCTCTTGGTGAAACTGTGCTGGTTCTCTCCAATCTCCTCTGTGTCCTCCATGTGCCTTAGTAGAGCTTGTGGGAGGATTTGTTTCATGATCTTCCTAGGCATAAAGGGGAGGCCAACAGGTTGATCGTTCCCAGGGTCTTCCTTTCTACACTTCCCTTTTTAAAGATATTTACAGTGATTTCCTTGTTCCAGTCACTTGGGAGTTCCTGTGGCTGCCATGAATTTTCAAATATCATAGAGAGTGCCTTGGTGACTTCACTGGCCAACTGCCTTTGTATTGTATAAATCAGAGATTACTGTAGGCTCCTGGTTTTTACCATCCAGGTCAGAATAGACAGCATCACACAGAACAGTAATGCAGCTGACTGCAAGAACCAGAGGCTGACTTATGGGTGGATGAGAAGGCAATACCTGTTTTTGTTACTAACTCATACCAGTAACATATTTATCATTTGCATGCATTCTGATAAAGCACGGAAAACACATTCATAAGGATATATTTGCAGAACTGCAGAGAGGCAATGGTTTTTTAAAATCAAAGACATTGTCTTTATTATACATATTTATGTTGTGCTTCTACTGCTTGGGGAACCATATTCAATTAAGAAGTCAGAAGTTATGAAGCTAAATTAATCATGGGCAAAATTCCATGCTATATTTGTACATCCATGAAAGAAATGAAGAACTGTTTTAGCTCCGTAATACACTCCTTCTCCTTACAGCAGATTCCAGCTGAGAAATGGGACACTATAGGAAATAGTTTATAGTTTTTTTATGTGAAAGGTGACTATAACTGTCACTTCTATTTATCTTATAGTTTCCTGAGTTTTGCCAGTCTTGTAGTCCATTCAGATAGCAAAGCTTTTAATTTACCTGTCGTCATTCATAAACTACCCACTTGAGCATTGCAGAAAGGAAAAATTATGTGAATTTCTGGAAATGCTGACTTCCTAAGAACTATTTTGAGAAGTAATATTACACTATATTTGCAGTCATCTTTGGCATAAAGGATCAGCGGAGTGCTAAGGGAAAGAGTTTGAAACACACAGCAATTACTGGAAAAGGAAGCTGACTTATACAGTGTTAATGAAGGGAAGCATTTTTCCTTTGTGATAAATTGAAGTGACATGCGAGGGTGGCCCCTTAAAAATCCTCCATTTACCCCCCTAGGGCAAAATCTCTTAATGGGCTAGGTCCAACTTCACTAAAGATGATAGAGATTCTTAATTGGCTTCAATAGGCCTTGGATCAAGGCCACAGGAGTCATATAGATTAAAATATTTTTTTTGCCGTCTAGCTGTATGGCAAGAAACAACTGTGGTGATAATATTTGCATGAGCAGCTTATGTTTTTACTTTGCTGCTTCACTGTGGGGAAAAACACGTTTGTTGTTTATTTCTTTGTCCAATACACATCTATAGCTTTCTAATGTCATGCAGAGAACACTAATGCAATATATTATGCATGCTATCTATATTCTGTTATGTCATTGGCTTTCACCTCACCTCATTTTTCTATTGAGTCTGGAAGGTGGCTGAGGGGTGATGAGAAAGGAAATACCCTAAATCTGTCAGAATTATTTAGACATGTTGATGTGTTTTGAAAAAATGAGTACTCATTGCTGTGCATTGTTTTTCTAGAGTAAAATTCTGAACTGGCACAAGCTAGATTCTTTATATGTACACTACTGCATTGATCAGCCTCTGCTTTATTATTTTCCCATGCATGATATCATCTATTAAAGATGGACTCCAATAGTCACAGGCAAAAAAATATTGTGTCCACCCTGAAATAATTTTTCTGTTTCTGATTTTTGCTAACATATTTAGTTTATATTCCATCTTTCCTCTTTGTGCTTTATTAATTTGCTTTCATCATGAAGTAAAACAAATACAGTAGAAATACACTACACAAGTCTCTGCAACGGAAGAGCACTCTGTGTGTCCTGGAATCCTGTCCACTGTGGTATTTTCAGCACCCACATGGTAAACGCACATGAACATAAAACTTGCACATAACCCCAAATTAAGACAAGACTTTAAATGAAAATACACAATCACTTATGGATCTTATTTAAGCAATTTGCTGAATGATATTCTAGTGAGTATTCCTATCCTGGTTTACTCCTTCTTATGGTAAAACTAAAGGGAAAGGATTTACTTGAAAAAAAATTAACAGTTTCAATTAAGGTGTTAAAAAGAAATTGAGCTGCTGACTCACATAAACAATTAATATCCTGTACTATTTAAGATGATGGAAACACCATTTTCTGAAATCCTTGAGTGATTAAAGGTCTTGGACCTTTCCTATACAATGGTTTTAACTACAATTCAGAACATGAACCAACATAAAACAGCTTCCATCTTACCATTACACCTCAGTGCACAGAACATCTGTACTTGTGTGTAAAGAAAAAGACATTTTTATACAGCGTTTTTGAAATGTTTCCATTTATTTATTCATGAGACCCCTAAAACTGCTCATGAAATTCCTAAAACTGTTCAGGTTTGCTAATCAAAGAAAAACAGTGTCACTACTGAAATAAACACCTTTTGAACATTCTGTTATAATTTCAGGAAATAAACTGAATAGTAAATTCAGAGCTATCTTGGCTAATTTGAAATGTGAAGATGTCACTAGACACTGAGTTTTCAAATTACTTGTTTTCAACAACTCTTTACAGTCTTGGGCAGTAGCTGCTCATGTGCTGTAAATACTGTTTTTCTTGCTTCCAGACTCCTACTTAAATACATAAAATAGAATTTACTTCTTTTTGTCAGTAAAACACAAACCAAAAATAAACTCTCCAAAGGATCCATATACTGCGGTCTGAAATAAGAGGGAGATAAAACAATTTAATTAGGACTTGGAATAAAATGTGAAAGATATCCTCTAAGAACTAGTCCAAAGGATAAAGCACAGAAAAGCAAAGAACACAACACAGACAACTTCTTTCCCTCCCCTCGCTCTATATATATTTAATGTAAAATAAATGATGAACTTTGGGTGTACTCTAGCCTATTCTCTTTTTCACCTTTTCCTGACACTCTGTCATATCCCCTGCTTCCTTTGAAATGAGCTGGATGCCACAAATAGTTCTAATCCAAACCAACACAGTACTACTTTGGAGAGGGGCTGAGAAACAGATAGGTACAAACTAATGCACAGTTAAAAGAAATATGGAAAAAACCATAACAGAATGAGTAGTGCATCTGATTGAAGAAATTCTTTCTTTCCCTCTTGCACATACACACACACATATTCTTTCTTGTCTCTCTTGCACATACACACACACATATCTACACACTTGATTTATTTGTGAAACAGTGTCTTCTAAACATAGATTTTTGCAAAGTGGAAAGGCAATTAAACAGAACAGCTTGAAGCTGCCAATCACTCCCACAACCAACAAAAGCATCTACTATCAAAGGAAATAATGTAATGTAAAAAACCCCCCACATTCTACCAAAGCAAACAATGTAAACATACAAATAAAAAATAAGCTTGTTTATCATCTGTCATAGCATAGCACGCATTTTTTAACCCTCCCCACTAAGGATATGTGTTTTTGTATCCCATTATGTTAATTTGGCCATGCATGTGGCATGGAAGTTAAGGAACAACAGGAGAAGTTAGCTTTTCTGCATGCTTTTCTGTTGGGGAAACATATACTGCTGTTGCAGGTGGAGATGTTGCTTTTTTTCGAATTTTTTTGGCTTCCGGTGTACAAATAAATTGACAATCACAGCTTATCATCACTTAAAGATGCATGTGCATGCTAGAGTTTACTGAAACATGATTGGCTGCTACATAAATCAATCTGATAGAGATCAGTCCCATAAAAAAAAAAGATAAAGCATTAGCCTTTTCTTTTGGAATGTAATTCATTTTAGATAGTGGTTATTGATGATTTCATTCCACTGGTACATGTACATGTCTAGACCATGTTTTGTATAAAATATTTAAACAGTACAACGTGTTCATTTCAAGAAAGACTATGAAGAAACAATGATTAAAAATTTGTTTTTGCAACATTTCAGATGTAACATTTTTGTGCAGAAAACTTGGTTTCTCTTAAAATGAAATTTGTCTTTTACAGAAATTATATTTTGTTTCTCTACCTTGCAGGCAATATTTACTTATTACTGTAAAATTTTCTCCCCCAGATTTTTTTTCACAGTTTTTGTGAAACCTTTCAATTTGCCTTATTATAGTTACATGAGATTTTGCTGATGTGCAGTATGTGAGACTAAGCCATTCACTCAAACATACTCAAATTGTCCTTGTTAACTCATCCTGGCTTTGAACTAACCCTTGTTACCAAGGGAAGGTTCTTTGTTTTTGTAATAGGATGTTCTTTGCTTCTGATTTCATGTTAATTGCCAGCTAAACATGTAACTATTTTCTTTGATCCATGAATCATGATGGTGGTAAAAAACAGACTTTGAAAACGTCCTATGTAGATACCTAATGGTTCCTCACAACACTGTGATAAAGGAGGTGAACACCCTAATGCACAGAGAACAGTAGTTTTGTCAAAAACTCATAGCAAATCATTAGTTGAAGGGTGTCTGTGAAGCATTACCCTGATTTTTTCCTTCCTTTCAACATGTTTTAAATACTCATACACAATCACATACAAGTTCCATGCAAGCTGAAATTCAGCCTCCCAGCAAGGAAAATTATATATTCTTAATATTTTCTCTGAATATTTTACTTGGGTTTAGCTTCCTTTCTCCGTCCTCCACCTCTTTTCAAACTGAACAAAGCATTCCTTCCAGAAAGCAATCTCTTCTAAAATAAGCCAGTTTTGACATTATCTAAGCCAGAAAATAAAGCGGCCTGGGGAAAAAAAATAAATCTTAAAATATGAAAAACATTTTATTATGTGTCTGGCCAGTTGGAAATCAGACAAACGGAATCTTACCAAACTTTCCAGAAGAATTTACCTTTGGGCTGAGAACAAGCATGGAAAATTCAGGGCACTTCTTCAAATGTTTACTTTTACTAATCTCACCTCCCTGTTGAAAGCACAGAGGGGCAAATAAAAGATAGATGAGCACTGTACTCTTGCAGTGAAGGACACCTCTGTCTCCTGAGAAACATTCTCAGTGGAGGAACTAAGTAGTACTCAGTTGGGTAATATTCTTAAATTTGCTGCAAAAATATGTCAGAAACTATTTTCTCCAGAGACCAGGGATTTTGAAGTCAGCACCTTATCTATTGACAGAGGTTTTGGGAAGATTTTCTGAGCTTGTACGTGCGTGTGTCTCTCTCTGTCTGTCCATCCCTTCCTCTTTTTCTGGCAGAAACCTTTTGCATCCTAGTGACCTGATGGCTGTTAGTAGGTTTCTCTGCTCTGTCTCTGTAAATAGCATGCAGAAGGCCTATAAAGCAAACTCTCAAATAGTAGCATTTTTCAGTCACTCATAGAAATCCTCTGGTTTTGCTGCAGATGTTTTTCTGTCATTCTTTGCATCCCCACTTTCTGCTTATACTGCAGAGCATCACATCCATTGGTTTTCAATGAATAGAGTGCTGGAGGAATGAGAAAAAGAAGGGAAAGGAAAGGAAAAAGGAAATTACAGAGGGAAAATCTGCAATTGTCTGCAATTCCCAACAGGCATTAAGAGCAGTGTCATTTTTAATGTGGTCTTGGGGACGCTTGTGTTTGAGCAATTACCTTCTTGAAAATCTTCTGAGATTGTTTAAATTAGCTTGTTTTAAACGGATGTAAATTTAACATCACTTACGAAGAGTCTGGTATTAGCCCAAGGACACATTGTTTTTGTATCATTAGTTCTGTCATGTTCTGACTTTCAAAAGATTACAGTATTGTTTGCTATTTTGACAGAAAGCTGACACAACAATCATTTATTTCCAATAAAATCCCCCAAAGGAATAAATACAGCTCTGTTATAGTTATGTAAAAATAAGGTTATCCTAGGAACTAATTGATCATACAGTATGTCTAATTTCATTATATTTGACAGTGATGCAAAAGATTATGCTAACTACTAGTAGGTTGCTAGTGTGTTCAGACTGAAATACTTACCAATATTCTTGGAAAATGCATTTGTGTAGGCAAGTTTTGCAAGGAGGAGGAAAATCAATTTTAATTGTTCTGAGTTCTGCAAGAAGAATTAACAGTTACTCTATGCTGAGCACTAGGTTTACGGAAGTCGTTGAGCGCTACAAACTTTTTTCAAGTGGTGTTTTATAGAACTGCTTTTAAAAATCCCAGAGGGTAAATAGTATTCTCAGAACAAACAGAAAAATGCTGACCTTGTCAGATTTAGCTGCTGAAAGCCAAGCTGTTTTAAAACTTGGAGGATCAAGGGTCATGGTTATAAACAACACAGATAAAAAGAAAGAAAGGAAGGAAGGAAAAAAGAAAGAAAACTAGAAACAAAAAAAGAACTACACAGTGAATATAAGTAATAAATACATTGACCTCGACAAGAAGAATATTAGATATTTATGCAAAAGCCAGGCAGGGGTGAAGAGATCGCAAAGAGGGAAAGAAGAGAAAGTGCACAAATTGTACTTGGTGAAAAAGTGCTTCTTAGAGCTTGTTTTGAATCCGGAAATGAGTCACTTTATCTTCATGTGTTTTTGGTTTTGAAAGGGGAGAAAGGTCAAAGCTTCTTTGTTTTAAATAAACTGGTCACTGCTTCTGAAGTGTAACATGATAGTGTTCAAGAATCCTAATGAAACTGGTATTTTCCTGACACCCTGGGCTGCAGCACCTCAGCAGTTGTATGGTCATGTATTGTAAGCCCAGGGAGTTTTATAAACAAAGGCACGACAGAGCATGACTTTGCTCATGACCTTCATACCCTGGTGCTCCTGTGTCAGCCATATGGGCAGTGTGATGGCTAAATTTGCCACCACTTATATATTTTCCCAAATTGCAGCTGTACACAAGGCCCTCCACTATTATGCTCAGAAACATGAACTAGAGTTATTAGCCTGGGCCCTGTATGACACCTCTTTCCAAAATGATTCTGATGGAGTAAAGTTTCATTGAAAACAAAGTGCTAGAGACACTCAAGGTGACACCAGAAATTAAAAATGACATTGCAAAAAAAGGCAACAGGAATGCTACAGCCAAAAAACCCGCAATTAATCAACTCAACCCAAAAAGAGCAGTGCAGATTTTAAAGGCTTTTGGTATAAGTGGGTTTGCTGAGGTCCAGGGTTTACTAGAACGCTCACAACCATGTCTTCTGGGAGTTTGTTGTGTTTACAAGATTCTACACCTAAGATAGCTTCACCCAATTCTAACTGCAGGCCAAGAAACACTTGCAGAGGGAATCAAATAATAGAAAAGAAACTATATAGCTGAATTTCAGGGGCTTCAACACTGCCTTGCAGTGGAAGGCTTGATGGTAAACAGAAAAGGAAATAAAGTGTCCCGGAAAGCAAAGGAAAAATTCCACTGAAAATAAATGGAACCATCTCCTCTTATCCTACTGTTCAAATTATGCTTATAGGATCATGGAATGTTTTGGGTTTGAGAGGACCTTGAAGATCACCTAGTTCCAACCTGCCAGCCACGGGAAGGGACAACATCCAGACCAAGAGCAGTTTGCTCAAAGCCCCATTCTGGCCCGGCCTTGAACACTTTTAGGGATGGGGCAGCCACAACATATCTGGGCCACCTGTGTCAGTGCAGCACCACCCTCACAGTAAAGAATTCCTTCCTATTTTCAAAACCAAACCTGTCCTCTTTTCAGCTTAAAATTATTATCCTTTGTTCTCTCATTACGTAGCTTTATCATAAGAATGTATGTAGTGCTTCCATACAAGTCTTCATATCAGGCTTGTGTAGTTTAACTAGCAATCTCTTACTAGTTAAACTCCCATGTCCTGTTATTCTGCACAAATGCAAGCTTTTTATCTTTGTCTCAATTCATAGCACCTCTCCGTTCTTCCTGAGATCCTTTCCTGACATGGTCCTGGCAAAATCTCTCTTCCAGACTGAGAATTCCTCTCAGTTTTGTTTGCTGATTCAGGCTTCCAGTTATGCTTAAATGTAAGATATCAAGCTCCTTTTTTTTTTTTTTTTTTTTCCTTGACCACATTCCAAGCTTTACCCATTAGATAATATCTTAAAGTCTGTACGGAATAATTTCCATCTAAAAGTTCTTTCCTACATGGCTTCTGTAATTACTTCAGCATTAGACTAAATGTTCTTTAGGAGACTCATTTCTTCTTCTAGTGTTTGTAATATATCTGCTGTAAAAGGCCATCTGTTCCCAGACCACTAGAAACAACAATGGAAGAGCACACTTATACAATAACGTGGGGATATGTATCACTGGCCACAAAATTGAAAGCCAATTATGGTAATGAAAATTGTGAACTTTCAAAATGACCAGCTTCATTATTCTTCGTGGCATCAATCCCCAAACTGGGACAATTACTCAGTTTACAATAAAACTAAATAAAAGGTGACTGATTCATTGGACATTAGCTGTTTCAGAGCTAGTGTCATGCTTGCTATTTGAAGTAGCACTTGAAATGAAATATTATGCAGAAGCACCCCAAGAGCCTGGATTTCCTACTTTGACCTTGCTTCAACATTCCACTCTCTATTGTGCCCACTCCTTTCTTTTTAGCCTTGAATCAGTCTGTCATTCATTCAAAATGGACCAATAATCAGAGGTAACAATTCTTTTCCAGTTTATTTCACTTTACCCTTTACCTTTCTATCTAACCATGTCTGCCCTACAATTCTGTGCCTGAGAGAAACCACCCTGTTTTGACTATTATGATACTGAGACATCTGAATTTCTGAGGATGTGCTGACCACACAAATGTCATAAAAATGAAATAATTTAGCAGAGCAGAATTAGAGTTCTCAAACTAAACCCTATAAACAAAAACTATACCTACAGCAGAAGCTGGGAAGACTGAACAAAAAACCAGAACAGAAAAAACATGACAATTTCAACCTCTTTCTTGAGTATGGCGCTGGCAAATCAAACCTCCAGCAGTTCATTGTTTGGTTTAGGTTTCTAAGACACCCAAGAGATTCTTGATCAGAAACCACCCATCAGTAATTACTGTGTTGTGTTGGAGGGTACAGGGGAAGGTACTGGTCTTTATTATGCTCAGGGAAACAGGTTGAAATATTGCTTTCTTATCTTGAAACACTTTATGATTGTCTTCAAATAAATTGATGTTCACAAAGCATCACTAAGTCATGTTATCCTGCTTATCCACCTGTTGGAAAGAAAAATGAACAAAATGAGGAAATATTCACACCTATGACAAGGTTTTCTAGAAACTGAATTAATCTACAGTCTTTTACTTTTGTATCCCTGCAGAGGGAGAGAGATTCGTTGTAAAATACTTGTTTGCTTTTCCCCTCAATCTGAAAAACAATGCAATTATAACAGGTTCAGTAGAGCTTCAGATATGTCATTGATCCATGCAAATTTCTAAACCTTTAGAAAGTTTCTTTCTTCTTGAAAAGTCATCAGATTAAGACCTAAATTGAAGAAGGATGTTCCTGTGAGTTAAACTGTTGGACCGGGAATCAGAGACTCACATTTCAAGTCCTGGAACTGCTATAGACTTATTTTGTGATTTTGGTTGTGATCCAGCCATGTACATAAATTGGTGTTTAATTTAAAACCCTGGATTGGTCCCATTCAAGCTAAGCACAGAATTAAGTCTTTACAAACCAGGAAAGTTAGTCTGCCTGAACTCATTCCTCTAGCTGTAAGATGTGTTACTTATATTTTCCCACAGTTTACATTTATGGAAAACTTTCTGGTGAAAAAAAAAAAAAAGAAAAAAGTATCTTCTGATCTTTCTGATCTCTGCGCACCAAGACAAACTGATATCAGCTGGAACCTGTAAAAAATTCTGCTGCAAAGCAGTAATAGTCAATAAGTTATCTTCTCGTCCTTTGGAAGCTAGTTACTGCTATGAAAATACTATTTTCATGGAGGCTTAATGGAGAGGTGGTAAGGGGCATTTACCAGCTTCACATCACTCACACACTTCTGGTTTAAGGGTCCCTCTTTGTCCAGCTGCAATCCCACCTTCTCTTGCTGCTGGCTGGGAGAAGAGTCAAGCTGCTCCTTCAGCAACCAGCAGTAATTGCTGCGATACAAGTAAGCAGGCAGACTAATGTACCTGCACTAAAGCCTGCAGTTTGGGTATGAAATTGATTGAATCTGCAATATTTTTTCTTATTTGTTAGTATTTTACAATTTCTTTTGATAAATCTCTTTTCTCCTTTATTCTGTGCTGTAAGGGAGCTCCCAAAGCCTCATTTATTTAACAGGTCCGTGCATGCTTCCCACAATGGATTGTGAAGTTTCTGTACTTGTCCAAATACAGTTAGAAATTTTGTTCACAAAGTGAAAAAAAGGGCTCACAAATAAGAAGGATGATTAATTTCTACAGCAGCACTGAGAGTATGTATGCAATGCAAATCATCAGTATTTTACTTTAATTTAAAACTTAATTGAATCCTCGCAGATCCTTTGAATACATTCTGGCTACATATATGACATGGTTACATGACACTGCATGAGGGACAATATGAGTATCTTTTCCCCTTAGAATTCTTTACTTGTTCAAAACCACAGAGGGAAATCCATTTTGTGCTTGTGTGTCAGACAGCCTACCTGAAATTTCTGAGACAGGCCTGAGGTCTCTAAGACCCATAACCTCTCTCTTGTTGTGCTCATTCATCAAAGAGCCCGTGATCTAGCTTCTGCATTTGGACAACAAGCAGGAGATTGCCAATTGTCTTGGAAATGTAAAATAAACACTTTTTCTACATATGTAAATGCCATTGTTTATTGACCACATACTCAGGTTGGATGTAATTGGGGCCACTTGGGAAACATAAACAGCTCAGTGCCTGTCAATACCTGACCTTTAGAATATTCAGTACAATCAGTGTTACATGATGTTTAACAAGCTGGCCTTTTCATGTGGATGCAGCTGTTGTTGCCACGCAAGAAGGAATGAAGATCCTGTTCTTCCTTACAAACTTTTTAAAAAATGATTTTTAATTTCATCTGTGATGTTGAAGTAACTCAGAACAAAATAAATCCTACTACTGAAAATTTAGAGTCACAATCTTTGGAAAAAGTGAAAACCAGTTTCATGTGAAAGGCAGGGAAAAGACTCCAAAGCAGCATAGTGAAAAAGGGCCAGGATGTTAAACAGTTTTACTAAGAGTATCTTCATGCATTATGACATATGGCAAATGTAAATTAAGCCACCTTCAGGATGTCACAAGCAAAATTTTCAACAGTGGTTCTGATGACTGAGAGGCTCTTGAAGAATCTCTCATCAGCAGACCATAAACACTAAAGCACAAGCTATCACTAACATGCAAATGTTGTCAGGATGTGACTTCAGCACAGATATGGATCCCGATGGGGAGACAAAACTGCAGATGTTTAATGGATTATTGTGGAAACTAATTGCAAAGTATTCTATTTTAATTATTTAAATTTTTCACAAAAGATGCCTTCAGCCTCTATTGCCAATGGGTAAGTTAACTGTTCCTGTAAATAAAAGCAAACAACTTTTTCACTGAGCTAATTAAAGCTGTTAATATTTCTGAGCAGATTGATAGATAAATGTTTCCATTTCAAATTACTCTTTGAAACAAACAAACAGAAAGCCCAGACATACTGTCTTCAAAGAATGAAATAAATAACATTATTCTATCTTAAGAGAAGATAACAAGAAATCAGAACCTGTTCGTACAATGGTGACTTATTTTACCATCAAAAAGAAATAAAGAAAAACAAAATAAAAATACAATGTGACAAAATTAGTTCAGAAGATAAAAGTTAAGGCCAGTAATTTTGAGTCAACATTTCTTGCAAAGTATAAAGGACAGTAAGAAACCAGTTGTACAAACTTTAGTCCTTGAAATGGTTTTTATCTACTGAGGATGAGTTCTACAGATGGCTCTTACCACGGTTTTCACCAGCCTCAGAAAGTTCTGGGAATGGGGGAGTAAGGAAAATCGTTGTGGAAGGAGTGTGAGCAGCAGGCAATATTTTGAGTTCTTTACAGCAAATACAAATTCCCACATTCTTGGGGTGAGTTTTCACTTCCACAGGCTGTACTTGCCATGTCTGAAAAAGCTGAAAGTCAAATGCTTTAGCAACATTCCTTGAAGTGAGGACCACTTTTCTTTTTAATAAACAAAATAAAACAAAACAAAACAAAAATTAAAAAAAAAAGAATAAAACAAACAAAAAACCCCCAACAAAACCCAAAACAAATTAAATTTAAATTAATTAAGTAAAAAATTAAAATAAAACCTCCAATAAGATAGTATAAAAGATCTTTGGTGTTACTCCGTCACCAAGTGGCTTTCAATATTCAATCAATTGTTTTTTTTCTGCTCAGAGTGTAAAGAGCTGTGGTTGAAATAGGTCAGTTTACTAGTGCCCTCTTCTGCTTTACACTGGTCTCTGCTGCCCTCTCCTAACCTCTTCTCTCCCTCCAGCAGTTTCTGTTCTTCCACTCACTGATCCAGCAGGACCTTGGCCCCCTCAGGTCCCTCATGTCAAACAAGCAGGCATCTACTACATTACATGGCCCGAAGGTGACTGCACAGAGAGAGAGGGGGAGAGAAGGGGCGGGAGTGCGGGGGAAAGAGAAAAAGAGAGTCCTTGGAAAGGCAGGATGGCATCCCTGAGCAAAAATACATCAATCACACCAGTCCAGCTATCTCAATTAACCCTTAGTTAAGCTGGGACCTCCTGGAGAAACTGAAAAGAATTTGAGGGAATAAGAGATGCTATCTGCCACAAGGATTACCATTCTACATGTGGATCAAAGACAATTCCACATTTTACCCTAGTGATTAGCTGTAATTAAATAAAGTAAGTCTGTTTAAACTTCATTAGCAGCAAGACATTTGCTACAGCAGAGTGGGCACAAATCATCCATTCTTAATTAAAAGATAATCCACAGGATGACCATAATCTTGTTCTAAAAGTACACTCTTTCCCCCTGAAAGATTTCTTCATCAAATAAGGATAAATAACAGTTTCTCTCTGCTTAAGTTATGAAGGAATGGATGCTCCTTCCCATTTGCTTGAATGAGTGCTGAATGTGCCTGATAACATCACTTTGGCATGCTATTATCTAAAATGGTAGAATACCTCACTTCAGCAAAGTCTGACATAAATCTCTGAAAACAAAGAAATTGCATATGTATGAGGTGAAATAGATATGACAGTGTTGGCACATTAATATTCCTGTCACTGGGGAGGGTTTCAAACTTTTAAGGAGATGATATCAATGAATTCAGGCTGTAGCTGGTGGAAGAGGACAATGTACTGCAGGACAATTATTAATTACATATACCAAAACATATTAAAGAACCATACAATACAGTCCAAAATATATCATGGTACAGACCAGTCCTCAAGACCCCTCTAAGTCCTACTACAGCTCCATTGTGGGAGCATCAGTCCTAATCAGCAGCAAAAGGACATTACCCTTTCTACTTGTACAGTCGTGGTGGTGGTGCATGGGCAGCATATGTTGTCAATTATCACGTAACAACCCTCATTAACAGTAACTGCAGCGCCCAACTGAACAGTTCTCTGCCCAGTTGCATATGGTCTGAAATTGGTCATTATATGTGATATATATGTGTGATATGAGGATATTCAGTTGGGATCTTTTATTGTTTGATGCCTAGAGCGTGTAGAAGTACATGTTAAGAAAAAAGCAATAGGCCAGTGTCTTCTAAGCAACAGCAAAGCTGAAAATTTCCTATTTTATTCTGAGGAGGGGGGGAAAATATGCAAAACCTTTTTATTTATGGTCCTTTGGGTTAGTATATACACTTCTTACTCAGCTCTGGCCCTTGTGATGGGAATACCTGGACAAACTGCAGGAATTAGAGATCACAGACATGAAGATTACATTGTAAGATCTGTGGGGCAGAGACTGTTAGCTCGATGAGGTACCTTGATGTCTTTTGATCTTTAAAAGTATGTGAGGAACATGAAAGCCACTTAATCAGCAGAAGAAAATTCATGCTAGAATCAAACCCAGGATCAAAACTCATGATTGAATCTGCATATAATTCTACAAGTAGCTTTTTTTAATTTTTCATTTTAATTTTTTATGGAAAGACTTGCTGGCAGTGACTATACAGCATGTACTAGTCCAGTGACATGCTGACCTTCAGGGATAGGACAGAAGGGCTGCTTAAAAGCTTTTACATCTTCTGCTTTTTAACTCTCTAGCTGTTTCTATTTCTTTTCTTTTCTCCTTTCTTTTTCTCCCCCCAACTCTGCACTGTTTTGCACCTATTACAGGCTGTTTTGAGCCCTGACACCTGACACTTGATAACCTCTCAGCAGTTGTGGACAAAGACCTAAGAAAAGGCCTCCTTCACAAACAGGAATGAAACTCCATATAGCTCCATATAAAAGCATCTCAAACAACACTGGGTGACAAGTCAGCTCTTCTTGGCTACTACAAGACAGAGCTAGTCACCTCCAAATATTTTTAAACTTTACTAATAAAATCCTGGAGAGGTGCTTAGGTCAGTACTTTCAAACAACAAGAAATATGTCTGTGCTTTGGTTTTGATTTAACTCTTTTATTACATTATTGCTGTCTGTCATTTCTTGCATGTGTCAGCACTGTGTCTGAATAGCAAAAACGTCATGGATACACCATGCAAAAGAGAAAGAATTTTGTACCCTGCCATGATAAGCAACATCCCTCTGAAAAGAAAAGAAAAAATTACATGTTGATAGGTTATCTGGCAACTGCAAGGTATACTTGCCATGGTCTTACACCAATGCAGTGGAAGTTGACAGCAGCCTCAGTATTCTCAAATCCCACCCATTCCTCCAGTTAGTTCTGAATTCCTTTGCACCTCTAGAATCTGATTTTGAAATTAGGTTAGTTTAATGTTTGAAAATTGTGGAGTGACTTCTGTGTATCGATGGACCAGTTTTTACCTCTTTCTTTTGTCTGAAACAGCAATTATGTCCCCAAGCAATAAGGTAAAAAGTAATAAGCCAGAAGTAATTTTAGGTGCATGCGTAAACCCATCAAAGTCAGCAGGACTACCATTTGGGCTTAGCATCATGTATGCCTTGCATGTATGCCTTGCCAAACCAGGGCTTTAGATATTAATCCATGCAAGGAGAGGGGACACATTGTGACTTTGAGCATTAAAGTGACTTGGGACTAAGGTATTTTCCTAATTACTTTAGTGCTCCCCTCTGGAGGAATTACAGTAATGGTAAATTCTGGTGAAACTTTAGGAGTTATTCATAAAACTCAAAGGATTTTAAAACAGAACAGCTGAAACTCGCTACTGTTTACCACTATAAAAAGACAGACCAGAAAAAAACCAAAACCTTTCCAAGGCCCAGTTTTCTTTTTGACAAAATTTCAAGCCATTGTTTATCAAAGAATTAATTCTACACTAGCTAGGCAGAACATTCTTGGAATGGACCTATTGATATTTGGTGAGCAAAGAGAATTAAGTCACTGGACTTTTTAAAATGTAGTCTTTCATGTCAGTTCATTGCAAAAGCAATGAACTATAATCACATCTTCATCTTCCATTGTATTTTTAGGACAGTTTACATGATTCTGAAATACCTGAAATACTTTAGTACCTAGAGTAGAATGTCCTTGTAAGAAAAAAAAAAAGACATTTTGACATTACTTCCACTATTTCATTGAATAGATTTTATAGTATTATTAAGAACCAACAGAAATGCAGACTGTGTTTAGAGAAATAGCCATATATTAGTAAATATTTACACAATGCAAAAGTTAACTGGTCAATATCTAATGAGATGAAAACTAATCTACAGATATGGCTTTTAGTACAGTATGACAATTCCGTAGAACTTCTGACAAAAGCAAAGTAACAATTTTGGCTTGTAAAGTGAATTACAGATAAGGTTACATCTATTTTTCTCATAGACATTATTTCTGAAGGTTTGCACCTATAGAAATGACATTTATGTACACACTGTTTAAATAGAGGTATCAGTAGCACAGACCTTAGGTTCCTATATATGCTTTGGATTTCATTCTAACAAGTAAATAATACTTTTTCCACTTTTGATTTGCCACTCAGGGCACATTATGTTTACTTCTCTTTTCAAGAAATAGAGTTATGAGAAATAAATGACATATTTATTTATGTGAAAAATTACAGAAACTCCAATGGCTGGAATTCCCCTCCATTGGTGTTTATGTATTTCTGTGTCTCCAAAAAATACCATTGTTTCTATTTCCAAGCACATTTCAAAATATAGTACTTAAAATTAATTTGATACTGTTGGAGTGGTAGCTGCTGGTTTCCTTTTTAATTTTCATAAGCCTATGTGGTTATGTTGCTTAGTTTAATTGATCATTAGGGCCTAGATCTTACTGGGTAAACAAAGCTGCTGGGCCACTGCAAAATATCATAGAAATCAATTGCATATGTGAAGAACCTTATCTGTGTGAATCACATTGTGAAACCAGGCAAGAAGTGAAGAACAATTTTCTCAATCTGATATTATTAAACAAATAGAAAGCATATAAATATGAATAATTTTTTATAAATTTTGCAGATTATGCCTTCATCTTGTAAACAGATAATTAATCCTAAATGCTTGGAAAAGCATGTATGTAGACAAGAGACACACAAAAAAATGACAGTGTATGCACATTCACTTAAGGGCTGGACTCAAGGATCCTTGTGGATCCCTTCAAACTCAGAATATTCTGTGATTCTGTGACTCTGTAAGCAGTTAAAGATAATAATAATAGCATTTAAACAATACATCTTGAGAATATATCCTTTCATTGTATTGATGAATTCCAATGAAATGCGGATTTTTATTAATAGTAGAGAAAGAATGTGCTCACCTGAATAGAATCTGTCCGCACTTCAAGATAGTTTCTTTAAGAAAAATATTTGTCTGGCTGAAAATAGCATTGAAAGATGGCTTGCCAGGATGAACCTTTTCTGACATTCTCAAATTCTGATTTTAAATGTATTTTTTCATTTTTTAAAATTCGTATATTGCAATGTCTTCTCGTTTTTAGTACACAGTTCAGAATGTCTCAGCTACCATCAAGGGTACCATGACGTACCTTATTGTAAACACACTGCATGTATAAAAATGTAATATATCATGCAGAATCATAAGTAACTATCCAGGCAAAAGGAGTTTTTCATTTCAGCATATGGGTGGTGTTTATCAGCTTACTAAATCCAGTCAGATTGTCTTCAGTTCAACCAGGATAATAAAAAGTCTTCTGCTAATTTAATTGATTCCAGTTCCCATACAGAATCAACAGCAAGAGAGATCTTGGTGTATATGCTTCTTCAAGCTTGCAATTCTATCTATTTACAATACAAAGATCCTTAATAGCAGTTTTTCTATTCCTGTAGTCTGGATAGTGAAAACTAGGGTCTTTCCTAGAGACAGGAATTTACATAACTTCAGGTAAAGCTGCTGGAGCACTTTGCTGTGGTTGTAAGGTCTAAGAACCCGCAGAGGACAGACTCACAGGTAATAGCAACACCTTTTATCACACAAAGCAGTAGCCATTTTATAGAAAACCTGCAGGAAATTACCTGGTATAGAGAAATATGTTTCCCTACCTCCAACTTTGGGCCTTATAAAGATAAGACTAGGAAATAAAATTTACAACTCTATTAAAGAACAAGAAAACATGGATTTGATGGTTACTGGATATTTCATCCTCCCTCTGCGCATTTAAGGATTTCTGTTTCTCTTGTCCTAGAGAGGACTTCACTCTCAGACTCTATGATGTCATCTGTACATCATAAATATTAACCCTTTTCTCATTCAAATGTAGTGTAATCAATGAATATCTATCTGATCTCCGAGAAATGACTATGAGGTGAGCTTTGAGAGCTACAGGTTTTATAGATCTAAATAATCTGGAGAGATACAAAATTTGTTTAATTTTCCCATCTTTACTGATTAGTCTACTGTATCATATTCCTTCTATCCACATGCCTTGTCTTCTCTTAGGAAATGTGGGCCTTGGGGGCTTGCTGGGGTTGAGTATGAATACTAATCCCTAAAGGCCAAGTCATACCACTGTCAACTTCAGTTCCTTCTGCCCGTTTAAATCAGGAGTAACATCAGGTCGAACAGATCTACAGAAACTGAGTATGGCTTTGGTGTCAGTGTATGGGAACAATTATACTACCTATCAAGTAATTTAATAACTCAGATGTATGGCAATTCAGGGTGACCACGTAGCCTCCCACAAAGTGGTCAACATAAGACTTTGAAAGAAGACATTGGCTGTCTTTACCCAGTATCAGCTATGGGATGTGACAAGATAGGAAGATGGATGGAACAGGTAGGCAGTGTACACCAGTATTTTCCCCACCCAGGACTGGCTTTCTGAATTCGGAACCTACGTCTAGACACTACTGCTGGCAAGGGTCTCTTGACGTGCGGCATGGTCACCTTCAAGCTTTACTTGAATCATTCCGCTTGCACAGAGACAGAGGATGTGCTGATATTCTATCCCAATCTTCTGTTACAACTTGTGGTTTCAAAAGCCTGTACTGAGACTGGTGAGCTATCCCCAACAGCAACCCTGTAAGCGCTGCTGGGCAGCACATTTCCATGGGTACAGCCCAGTCTTTGCGGTGTCCCATTGGCATGTAGAATCTGCCACTAAACACCTGGAATTTAGGACTGTTTAGGACTGTTACGATCTACCCCTGAAGGCAAGGGTAATACAGGTTCTTGTTCAGAAGTTTTTTGTTTGTAACTCTTTTCTAAAAGATTAAATTTGCTCCTCTGTCTCCTGCAGAGCTGATTGAAATATTAGATTAATTTCACTTTCCATCTGAACTACTTCACGTTCAGCTGCTAAGTGTGAGTGTTCCTTTCCTAGTTGTTCTTGCAATACTTTCATTGAATCTTTCAACAATATTCTCATTCAGTCTGAGATTTCTGAGTAGACAATAGCTCCCTGTTTCCTGCTTTAAGGGCAGCACCCAAAAAGATGTACAACTGCCTTTCCTTTGCCAGGTTTTAGTTTATGGTTTTTTGCAAGGATTTTAGTTTGATCCGTCACTGCTTGTTACGAGCCAATGCCAATAGTTATGAGCCCAAGTCATACCAGGAGGAAAAGAGTTATCATTATAGCTCTTTAATTTTATCAGGTGGGGACAATCCCCCCTTGACTTACTATTGGTAGTAATATCTGTCAGTAACCCACTGAGGATCAATGTTTTTCTCCCCACTCCCCTCTCTGAGGGTCAGTTTGACTTTTGTATGGAGAAAACTTTACAACGGGTCTAAGTTACACCAAACACCTTTCAAGTCTGATATGCTCAAGTCATACCAAGAGAAGAAAAACTAGCAGTGGGGAAGCAATTGAGATCAGGCATGTCTGGGATTACCATGATCTTCTGGGGTTTTTGGCTTCTACTAAAAATAAATTCTCCTTTGTCTAGCACCCTGGATGTTATCCCCATAGAAAAACTTCCTCACTGCTTCTCAGAGTAATCCTGCCTGTGATGCCAAAATTAATGCTACAATCCACCCCTGAAGGCAAGGGCAAATCAGGCTCTTGGAGTGGATTAGAGTGAAATGACATAGTATGTATATATGCACAAATATATGTGTGTGTGTATATATATACACCTATATGATTTATCTTACAACAATTTAGTTGCAAAGGAAAGGAGCTATGTAGCTGGTTTGATTATTATTATAGGGAAACAGCATTATAAACCATAAAGATATCACTTGAGAAAATATATAAGGGAAAAGTAAGAAACAGTAAGAAAGGCTCAGAGTAGAAAGACATCACCACCCATGGACCCAGTGACAAGAATTGATTGTTGCAATTTTGATGTCCATGGGCGAATATCATGGTCACAGTGGTGGTCACGGTCTTGATCCATGGTGGGTAGGAAAAGCCTGTGAAATGCAAAGTTCAATGGGTTACTATATGCTTAGGCTAACTGGGAGTGCTCAGGTACCTCCTCTGGGTGAGGAATTTTACTCTGTCTCATGTAACACTGTGGATCATGTGCAGTCCTTAGGTCCATGGAAGGGCTCAGTAATGTGTCTGGGGGTGCTTTGGTGGTCTTTGATGGTTTATGATCCTTTCTAAGACATGACAGCTGCCTCTCATGTCCATGTAGTGAGCCAATTATACCCCATCAGAAAGCATGAATGCCTTCAGAGCTACATGTGAACATAGTGGCACTTCTCTGGGGAGATTTTCACACCTGAGCCAGTTATGCCCCATCAGAAGGGATGAATAACGTCGGTGTCCCAATATCTCCTCCATGAGGGGGAAGGGTGGGGTTGAGTTTACAATGGAGTCACTTTTTTAAGGGATGACATTGGTGTGATAAAAAGCATTATCCCACCTTAACAGGGTCTGCTTCTTTATTGGCCTCTTCCCCTTTCTGGCTCAAAACCCAGCTTGAAGCCTCTGGTGGTGGGTGTGCACCCCTCTGCACACAGGTGTGACCTTGCACTCATCAGCAAAGCACTCTGTTGCTTTTGTAAATGGCTGATTATTTGAGTCAATAGCTATTAATATTCCAGTCTCTCACAAGGAGCCATCACCAAGAAGCAAGGACATTGAGACCAAGCAGAGGGACAGAACATGGAGAAGACTGTTTCTCCTTCCTGTCAACCTGTACAGGCCGCATGAAAGGTAAAAACACAGGAGATAAACATGCAGCCTGCTGGAAAGTAACATGAAAAAAGAAGGAAGGGAACATGTTTGAACTCTAGAGGTCATGAAATGCAGTAGCACCTAGCAGACCATAGGGAGATAGAAGTAAAAGTCATATCCTTAGGGCCTGTTGTGCTGGAGAAATATTAACCCTTGAAAGTCAGAAATTTTTTTTTTAATATTTGAAAAATAAAACTGAAACAAGAATGAAACTGGAGACAAGAGTGCAGCCTGAAGGACAGAAAATGCAGAAAAAATCCATTCAGGTTTGCACATGTGGGATGCGAGGTACAGTCATAATGACCTCTTTGGATGCTTTTCTTAATGGAGAATTGGTGTTTGTTTGTTTGGACTATGTTTTTTTTTTTTTTTTTTTAACTAGGGATAGGAAGAATGGGGCACTGAACTTAAGCTAGCAAAAGAATCTATTTCTGATTCTTCATATATTTAATCTATCTACTTACCTAGATATAATATAGATATAAATAATACCTATGCCAAAATATATACATATATGTACACATATACATGTACACATTAACAATATGTGCGGATGAGATGGTATATTTGGATGTGACCTCTCTTCTACTATATTAGTTACAGAATATTCTTACACAGTACATTATTAAATGTTTAGAATCATCACTTACACCCCTCAAGGACCCTGGCAATCTCTCCCTAAATCCATAATTTTGGAGGTATTATAGAAAGCATAGGACTTAGAAAGAGTTTTGGAAGAGTATGGTTCTGCAGTCCTGTAAGATGGACAAGAACACATTTTATGAAGGTGTGATTATGGCAGAAAGGCATTGACTGGAAGAGTGCAGAATGAAACACTCAGAGGTGACACTACATAGGTAAAAAGGGGCAGAGGCATGTTAGTTTTGAAAAGAGGATTGGATATGGATGTCATGGAAAGGCATTTGGAAGTGAAGGAAACTGAGAGAACAGACAGAACTGGGGTTGGGAATCTGTGTTCCACCGCGTATTTCTGTCTTTCAAACATCTCAATTACTTATAAGGAGAAGATGGATTTTCTGTTTCCATAGCTAACCTTTTTATCTTGTTTCTCATTAAACGGCAAATCCCACTGTTCAGAGAGTAGGGTATACAACTAAACAGTCTTTAGGAAAATATGGTACAAATGTATTAACTAACACATATTCCTAATAGGGTATTGAATTTTCTCTCTTTGGTTCTCAAAGTTGTAAAGTATATTGACAAGTTGCAGTCAACAATATAGGCTGCAAAAGTCTTCATTCCTCCCCTTCTTCCCCCCTCCCTCAAATACTGATCTTTTACTCTAATTACTTATTTGCAGTCTCAGCAAGCCAGAGAGGAGAATTTTATCCACTTTGGCTTGTTTCTGAATACTAACTAGCCAGGCCAGTCAAGGCTCTCTAAAGAGTGAAAGTGCATGAGAGACACACTGCATTTGACACAGTCAGGAGGCAAAAGAAAGAGCAAAACAAAAGTCTATTCAGGGCTGAATCCTCTGATATACTTACCCATCCCCCACCTCCTTTAAAAATAAAGAGAAAGGGGAAAACTCATGAATCCATGGCTGAATGCCTGAGGTTGTCAGAATAAAGGACAATGAGTGACAGCTGACTGTCAGCACAATTCTAAGAGTCTGAGTTATCACTTTTTGGCATTGTTCAAATAGGAAAAAAGCATGTGTGCTTAACAAGAAAGTATTGCAGAAGTGCTTTGTGAGGGGCTGTGCTCACACCACCTGCAAACAACCTAGGAAACTGTAGTTCCACATGGATTTTTTCCATGCACTGTGAAATCTTCCCTACTGAACTCATTAAAAACTTTTCTAAGCATGTGGGCACTAAATGATGCCTTTAGGACAACAGGAGTCATAAAACTTTTCTTTTAAGGAAATCCCGACAGGCACACATAAAACTGAGCAACTTACATGTTCATAGCAGTTATGTACCTGTTGGATATTTAAATAAAAACCCACAGTGGTGAAGGCCAATCTTTAAATATTTCCTGCATGTTCTACTTGTTTAGGATCTCCTTGCAAGCTTATTTTTTTCTCTGCAGATTTGACTACACTTTCATCTTCACTGACTGCCTTAATCCTCCAGTCTTTGCTTTTCCAGTGCATGATCAGCTTGTTTTTAAGTCACATTTACCCACATTTGTTAGTGCTGAAACATTACTTTAGGCATTTATATCTCCATAAATCCATACAAATCATGCACAGGTTTTCCTGAGAAAGGTCGAAAAAGCTAAAGCAGAGAAGATTTTAAGGTTATTTAAATAATGCATTTTAAGTTGGCAGATATTTAACTGCATGGTTTATGTACTAAAAAGAACTACCTGAGCAGAGCAACAGCTCATGACAGAGAGACCCTAGAATGACAGGGTTTTTAGAAATTAAAAATGTATCTGGCCTGGGTTCAAAGCATTAACTCACTTAAGCCTGTTCACCATCTGTACTAGAGAGACATTGAGTTTATTCTCAGCTCCAGGATCTGTCAAGGTCCATAACAACTGCAAATAGGACCAAGTTTCCAGGTCTTGCCACCTAGGCATGAGGGCTGCTCTGAAGTGTGGTCCTCCCTGAGAGGATGTGTCCGAGAAGCAGCCAGTGAGAAGGACAGAGATGTTGATCTGTATCACTCTTCCTGCTAGCAGATCACCATTGTGGGAAAGCTCAAACTGGTGTTACTACTCCAGCAGGTGTTACTGTACATTATGAATCTTTAGAGAGAAACAAAGAAAGGAGAGTTAAAGTGAAATGCAACTAGGAAAATAGAGGTAGTTAATTCACAAACTTTGTGGTGGTTTTTTTTTTTTTTTTTTTTTTTTTTTTTTTTTTTTTTTCCCAGCTAAGAGGAAGAGATTTCTGTAGCTGGCAGATATGATATTTTAAAGTTCTGGACTTTGCATAAAAGTAGTAAAATAAACACCCATAAAGAGAAGACATTTGTAGATAGGTTTTAGAAAAACTTATTTATCTGTTTCTGTAATCTAAGATCTGGAATAAAGTCTGGTTTTTCAGGAAAGGGAACAAGAGTTGCCGCTTTGCTCAGAACATGAACTTTGAACTGAACTTGAACTGAACTTTGCAACTTTGTTTCAGTGTCTATGCTGATACCACCATTTTCTGATCTCTGTATACATAAGTATTAAGAGTAGAAGTGCTCCTTTACTAAAAAGAATCCCATATTTAAAAAACAAACAAACACACCTGCAACTACAAAAATTAGGCTTATTTTTAAAGGTAGCGCCTAATCTTGCTTGATTTGCAATAATTTGCAAAAATTTTTTGATGCCTTTATTGTGTGGAAGACATGGAGAAGTGACTTTCCCATGGGCAGCCTCATCATATTACCCAAATTTCTCACAAACATTCTGCCAGTTCATATGGACCATTAGCCATAAAATAAGATGTACTCTCCAGTCATACACATGCAGAACACACACAGAATCATTAGGTTGAAGAGACCTCCAGGATCATCAAGTCCAACCCAACCCTAACCTGAACTAAACTGTAGCACCAAGTGCCACATCGAGTCTTTTCTTAAACACATCCAGAGATAATGAATCCACCAGCTCCCCAGGTAGACCATTCCAATACTTTATTACCCTTTCTGTAAAAAACTGTTTCCTAATATTCAGCCAATATTTTCCTTGGTGCAGCTTGAGACTGTGTGCTCTCATTCTGTCAGTTGCTGTCTGGTGAAAGAGACCAACCTCCACCTGACTACAACCACCCTTTAGGAAGTTGTAGAGAGTGATAAGGTCACCTCTGAGTCTCCTTTTCTCCAGGCTAAGCAACCCCAGCTCCCTAAGCCATTCCTCACAGGGTTTGTTTTCCCAGCCCCTCACCAGCCTCCTTACCTCCTCTGGACACACTCAAGCATCTCAACGTCCTTCCTGAACTGAGGGGCCCAGAGCTGGACACAGCACTCCAGGTGCGGCCTCACCAGTGCCCAGTACAGGGGAAGAATGACCTCCCTGCTCCTGCTGGCCACACCATTCCTGATACAGGCCAGGATGCCATTGGCCTTCTTGGCCACCTGGGCATACTGCTGGCTCATGTTCAGCTGCTGTCACCAGAACCCCCAGGTCCCTTTCTGCCTGGGCACTGTCCAGCCACACCATCCCCAACCTATAACACTGCAGGGGGTTATTGTGGCCAAAGTGCAGGACTCGGCACTTGGACTTATTAAACTTCATCTTATTGGACTCTGCCCATCCATCCAGCTGTTCCAGGTCTCTCTGCAGAGCCCTCCTACCTTCCAACAGATCGACACACACTCCCAGCTTAGTGTCTGCAAATTTACTAATGCAAGACTAAATACCATCCATGCCATCAATAAAAATATTAAACAAAACTGGCCCAAACACAGACCCCTGATGGGCACCACTGGTGACTGGCTGCCAGCTGGATGCAGCACCACTCTCTGGGCTCGGACATCCAGCCAGTTCCTAACCCAGACAAGAGTGCTCCTGTCCAAGCCATGGGCTGCCAGCTTTTCCAGGCGTGTGCTGTGTGTCAAAGGCCTTGCTGAAGTCCAAACAGACAACATCCACAGACTTCCCTGTATCCACCAGTCTGGTCACCTGGTGATAAAAGGAGATCAGGTTGGTCAAATATGACCTACCCCTCCTAAACCCAAGCTGGCTGGGTCTGATACTCTGGCTGTCCTATAAGTGCTGCGTGGTGACACTCAATATAAACTGCTCCATTATCTTACCTGGTACTGAGGTCAGGCTAACTGGCCTATAATTACCAGGATCCTCCCTTCTAACCTTTTTATGAAGGGGTGTCACACTGGCCAGTTTCCAGTCATCTGGAACCTCCCCAGTGAGCCAGGACTGTTGGTAAATGATGGAGAGCAGCTTCACAAACTCATCTGCCAGCTCCCTCATCATCCTGGGATGGATCCCATCTGGGCCCGTAGATTTATGGACATTCAAGCAGCTCAACATTTCTCTGACTTCCTCCTCCTGGATAACAGGAGGACCATTCTGTTCCCAGACACCATCCACCAACCCAGTGTGACAATTATCCTAAGGACAAGCCATCTTCCTACTAAAGACTGAAGCAAAAAAGGTGTTAAGTACTTCTGCCTTCTCATCTGCAGTTACTAAGTTCCCTCCTACATCCAATAGATAATCAAGGTTCGTCTCATCCTTCCTTTTACCATTAACATATTTGTAAAAAGATTTTTTATTATCTGTCTTGGATTATGGAACCAAAAATGTGTATTCTATTTCATCTGTTAAAAGCAGTTGGGGAGATGTTTTTCTTTATCTCTTGTAACTCTGGGGGGAGAGGGGTGGATGCCTTCTGATAATGGGCCAGCTGTTAAAACCAGGTGGGGCAGTGTTTCTTATCTCTTTCACCACCCATCCTCCCTCCAGGGGGATATCTTCTGCTAATGGGCCATTAAGGCTCACCAAGGACATGACACATTCCATCATCTTATTGTGAGATGTTCCACTCAGTGGCGGGAGCCAACCATTCCTACCTGGATAAAAACTGAGACGTAGGAACACAAAGTATCTGGCTCCACCGGATTCCCGGAGGAAGACTGAACCCTTCTCACCATCACTGGACCCTTTTCTACAGGATCATCTCTGCCCCAACAGAACCACAACTGCCACTCCAGGAGGACTTACTTTTGGACTGCTTCTAACACCCTGACCAACAGGGTGTCAGGTTGTAGATCTGACTCTGTCAGGGTTTTCTAGGATTTTTGTTTGTTTGTTTGTTTGTTTGTTTTGTTTTTTTTTTCTACATTTGTATTGTTAATATGCCTAGTAAAGAACTGTTATTCCTATTCCCAAACCTTTGCCTGAAAGCCCTTAATTGCAAAATTATAATTTGGAGGGGATGAGGGGTTTACGTTCTCCATTCCAAGGGAAACTCCAGCTTTCCCTGGCAGATACCTGTCTCTCCAAACCAAGACATTATCCTTTACAGAAGTTGCCAGATTAAGTTGGAATTGAGTTTTGGCTTCCCTAATTTTCTTCTACATACCCTAGCAATCCCCCTAAATGCTTCCTAAGAGACCTGACTCTCCTTCCAGAGATGATGCATTCTTTTTTTATTCCTAAGTTCTTTCAAAATCTTTTTACTCATCTAGGCTGGACGTTTACCTCGTTGACTCATCTTTCAGCACACAGGGACAGTCTTTTCCTGTGCCCTCAATATCTCTGTTTTGAGGAATGCCTACCTTTCCTGGACTCCTTTGTTTTTAAAAACTAATTCCCAAGGAACTCTCTGGACAAGCCTCCTGAATAGGTTAAAGTCTTCCCTCTGAAAGTCCAATATAAAAATATTATTGACGTTGCTCCTAACTTCACCAAATATTGAGAACTCTACAATTTCATGATCAGTATGCCCCAAGTGGCCTCCAATTACCATATCTCCTACCAGCCCATCTCTATTTGCAAACAATACGTCTAACATAGTCCTACCCTCGGTGGGCTCACTCACCAGCTGCAACAAGAAGTTGTCCTCAATACATACATCGTATGAGATGTTTATGAAAAAAAGAGAAAGAAATGGACAAAGATTTCCAGTGCAAGACTTACTTAGTCCAGCTTAGTTTTGGGCTTTAGAAACTTTCAATTCTCATTAAAACATGTTACTTTTTCCTGGCCCTTTGATAATGACATGGCCCTTTACAAGAGCTTTTGCTGTGGTCTTCCATTTTCAGGATCTTTCTGCCTTTATAATTTATTTTGGAATAATGGAATGCCTACTAAAAGTGGAAACCACTGTGTGTTGCAGGAGAAAGAGATATATAAGAAATTAATACCCAAAGAAATAAAAATCTGAACTGGATGAATAACCACATGGAAAGAAATAAAACCTAACATCCCTTAACATTCTGTGCAGGTAAAAGAAGCTCTGTCTCCTCTGTTTTAGTCTTTACATTTACAGGATGCCAAATAATTTTTTATTTTGCTGCATTACTTTCCCTTCCAACTACAGCATGAAACTTGGCTAGATAAATTAGATGTCTAGAATCCCCTAGCTTACTCTCTGGTCATTAGATAGGCTTTCCCAATAACTAAGGTAACTAATTTAATTTTACATGGCCTTTTGCTGGAGACTGTCTATTCCCTTTGACTGAATGAATTTTAACCACTTGTAGAGAGATGGAAGTTATAGACTGAATTTCTTGCCTGTTTTCAGGACTAAAATGAGAAAACATAAATTTCTGTTTCCATGTTTAAAATTACTCATTCTTGTACAGGTTAAGGTGACCCAACAGTGATGTTGTTTCTGGTGTTTCCTATAGAGCCTGGAGTCCTCATCTTAACAGAAACTTTGCTCACCTTCTAAAGACATTAAACAATGTTCCTATAAAGCCTTGGAGGTATAGGTTCTTGGTAAATTGCTCTACTATGAACACTACTATGTGTTCAAAGACAAAATACAGACGTCATAATCTGTGTGTAACAG
Source organism: Phylloscopus whistleri (assembly GCA_017589585.1). Lineage (NCBI taxonomy): Eukaryota > Metazoa > Chordata > Aves > Passeriformes > Phylloscopidae > Phylloscopus > Phylloscopus whistleri. The sequence continues at coordinate 6,368,645 of JADMLD010001013.1, read as the reverse complement.
ATGGTACTTTACAGAGCAGTTGTCAATGTGTATCACCTCACAGAATGCACACAGTTGTTGTCTGTAACCTCAAGAAATTTTCTTGTTCTCTGCTTGCTTTCAAATGAAGGTACTCATAACCACATTCATGGTGTTACACAAAATTTTCAATTCTATTAACATGAGTATAGTGGATGTGTGTGTTCATTTGTTCTTGAAATGTTACCCATTTTTCATTAATATCCTGATGGTAAACATGCAATCTTAAGAGATTTCTGCCAAAGTATCTTAACCAATGGAATTTGTTCAGTTACGTGTTTGGTGCAGTTTTGTTTGTATTTTGCTTTCCCTAGTAGTGATGGGAAATGTATGGGAAACATAGAGTGAAATCTCACTTTGTGGAGCCAACAGGTACTCTTCTGGCTTGCTTTGTATTTTGTAACTTTTGTCTTCACTTTCTGGTGCACTGGAAGGATATTATCAGCTCCAAGAATTGACTACTTCACCACTGGAAAGAGAATACATCCTGCCACTCCGCAAGCTGATTAGAAGGTGTGTGGAAGAAATTTGGAATACACCATCTTAAGATTTAGAAAACTGGCAAATCTCCTGGGGTACAGTCTGGGGAGAATGTCTGGAAAAGTCTCTGGGTGTAAGAAGGCTTCTTGCCATTTCTTTGCTCTTGGCAGTTAAGATATTTGGTAGCCAAGATGTGTTTCTTGTTTCGGGTGTTTTCAGATTGCTGTAGGCACATTCATCACCTGGGCCAAACCTCTGTTTCTTCAAGACTTACTTCTCTAATAAACTTCAGAACAGAATTAGACCTTCCCAGAGATACAAGAAGCTATAAATTGTGCTGAACAGAGAATTTTAAAAGTTGTACTTAATCACTGGAGAGTGGGAGAAACATCCCGTCAATCTTTGAAACCTCTGTTTCTGGGATATTTAGAGTGAATGGTCATAGTCTTATGTCTCTAAGACTGGTCTTACACCTCTAAGATTTATTTCCTGTTTAGAAATAATCAGCTTCCCAAGAGACAGATGCTGAAGTCTAGATGCACAAAGGTAATCAAGTGGAGCTAGGCTCCCAAATACTTTTGTGGAACAAGTCCTGTTGATAAATTGTATTACCTGTCATCTCCTACTTCCTAAAGCTCATGCTGTCGTATTCTCTGAATGCTTTGCAACCTTTGTTAGGTTACTCCCATTTTTTAATCTAAGTTGAGTGACCAAAGAACAGACAAGGCAAAGCAAAAAAAAGACTTTTGGACCTGTGGATGTCAATGGGTGCAAGCTATTTCAGAATTGATACAGATTTCTTTTGGACTGGAGAATGCAATGACTGTCAAAGTGTAAAGAATTTCCTTTATTATGCACCACTACTGGAGAGGAAAATTGTCCATGTATCTCACAGATGACTTCAGACCTTATAGGATCAACACAACCTGGGAACTTGGCCCTGAAGTTAACTGATAAAAGTGTAAATTCTCTGAGTACCCATGTATAAACATGCTCCAGAAAAAAAGTACAGATAAGACAGGTGAAGCCAAGGAATACGCAGCACTGTGGACCAGATATGAAAAATGTGAAATTTCTTAAAAGAGTTTTGGTTTAGTTGGTTGGTATGAAATGATACTTCAGGAGTAAAATTACTATGGTGAATAACTACAATTTTATTCATCTAATAGGAAGAAGTAGATAAGGAGAAACACAGATTCTGAATATACTTCCAAAAATACTGCCTAATTATATAAATATTTTTAGAGGCATCACTGAAAAAGAAGGTCAATTTTGCTATGGGAACACCACACTTAAATTTTTTCAATCTTTGCTTCTCGCAAAAACAAAAGGGGATGTGTTGAATATCTAGTACATCTAGTATTTTGGCTGAAAATAATAACACACTTCTATTAAAATGATGACATCATGCTTATGTTCTAGTTAGACAAGAAGATCCACAATTACTCCTGTTACTTAGATGTAACATGATTTATTTTGGGATGAGTTTATATTTGGGGGTTTTTTGTGGTTTCTTTTCTTTTCTTTTCTTTTCTTTTCTTTTCTTTTCTTTTCTTTTCTTTTCTTTTCTTTTCTTTTCTTTTCTTTTCTTTTCTTTTCTTTTCTTTTCTTTTCTTTTCTTTTCTTTTCTTTTCTTTTCTTTTCTTTTCTTTTCTTTTCTTTTCTTTTCTTTTCTTTTCTTTTCTTTTCTTTTCTTTTCTTTTCTTTTCTTTTTTCCTCCATTTTTTTCTTTCTGTTTGTTTATTTATTTTCAATTAGTTTGCTTGTTTAATCAGTTAAAACTTTACAACAGAGATGTGAGATGCCCTCTTCTACCAGGCAGGAGGTTGCACTCTTCTACCAGGTAGGAAGTTTTCTATGCTATTCTATTAAAATGGGATATCACCAGACAGAAGTTTTTGGATTAATGCTTGTTAACAAGCACATACAAAGTTTTTTCTCGTTTGGTACCTCCAAGTAAGTTGGAATAGTCTGAAGATAAATCTTGGAATGGTCTGTGCAGCAAGAACCAGGAAGGTATTCCAGGAAATGGAAGCATATAGGTAGGTATCCTTAGCAGACAATGAAGATCATTCATGAATTGAATCCAAACAAAGAAAAACTCTGCAAAAGAAAATGGAGGATTTTAATTTTCCCAACTTCCATACAAAGGAAAGAATCTGAAGGACAACTGATATTACCCAATTACGCTACAAAAAGACTACAACCAACCAACCAAAGAAATTTAGACCAACTTGCCAACTTTTACATTACATTGCCTCAACAGAGGCATAGAAAAGCCTGAGGTCTTTGCTTCTTAAGGGTAAAATAAAGAGACATAATTCTTAAGCATGAGGGTACCTGGATGGCAGACAGGATAAACAAGTGCTCTCAGAGAACCCCACAGGGCAAGTGGGCCCCAGTATGTTGTGACTGGCCAAAGATGGTTGTTCTTATTACAGCATAAGATTTAGAAGGTGCCAATCTTTCTTCAGTAGAACAAAATATTTTTGTGTCCCAATTTATAATAGATGTGTTTTGAATACCTTTTCTTTTTTTTGTTCACAGAGTTCTTATTTTTGGTTTATGATATAATGGAAAAAAATCAGTTATTTTTACCTAAGCTTGGAGACTAAATTCAGGACTAGTTTTAATGTGACTCAAAGTTGTTATTTTTTGAGTAAATTTACTGGGGAATGTCAAGACGACATTTTCCAGGGACTTGTGTTTGCATGGAGTTAATTTTCTGTGTTTCCTAAACAGCTATTAGATGGTAGCAACAGACAACTTCAGGCTAGATTAGAAACATCAGGCTAGGTGTAAAAGACCTGCATCTTATCAATGCTTTAGACTTTCCGTGCTTGCAGTTTTGCTCCCCATCAGGTCCAATTTAAGAAATATACTTTTCAGTGTCATACTTTTCATATTCTGGGAATGACCGCTGTAAAAGCGAAGTTCACAGTTATATTTTGTCAGCTCTCTGATGTTGTAGTGGCATGCCACTACTGTCCTTCCTCACCACTACTAGAAATGACAGCCTTGAATTCTCTTTAGATAACTTTAGATATCTTTAGATGTGTTATTTCTCAGGAAGTGGCCAAATAATTCATTACATATTTATCATTTTGAAAGGTCTATTTAAACCAATATTTTATATTCTGTATCAAAGGTTAAGTAAAGATGTATAGGTATTTTTGAACTCACAAAGGTCAATGAGTCTTACTTGATGCTTCAATGTAAACCATCATAACAATATACTATTCTGTAGTGTGTTCAGTCCCAGAGGAACTATGACATTTCAACCTGTCCTTCTTCTACAATTACATATAAGCATGCAATATATGCATGCTTACTTTTGTGGTTATATATATATATATATATACACACAGATATAAATATATATATACACACAGATATAAATATATATATACAGATATAAATATATATATACATATAAAATATTTGGAAAAGAAAAAGTTATTACTCTGAATGTGGAAAATAAGCTGTAGAAGATAAAAACTAAATTCAAAACAATGGAAATGAAAAAGTTAAATAGATATTTACCTCTACATTCATTTCCTTTCAATTTAAAATCAATGCACACAGAGAAAAACCTATGCCAGCTGGAGTGCTTAGTAAGTCATATGAACTGCTGCTCTGGTTCCCTGCTGGTTTACAACCCAAGCTTTTCAATGCAGAGCTGCTATTCAGACTTCAGTACTTGTCTTGTATTGTCTTTGGGTGTTTAATACTTATAACAAGGAACTTTCATTATGAGCAGCCCAGTTTTAAACATTCTGTCTATTTATCTGAGCCCTCTGTGAATGTCTGAAGGAGACAGATGAGTGTTCAAACTGAGTCACCTAGATAACATTCCTTAATTTTCTTCTGCTTCTCATCATCTTCAGACTTTGTAAACAACATTGCTCTAACAAAACTTTGAAAGGGTACATGTTTAGCAAAGCCTACATTACCAAAATATTTCAAAGATTTATTTTATCCCCTGTTCAAAGTGGAATACATGCTGTCCCTTAAAGTATTGTCTCTATTTAATTTGCTGTGAAAATGTGGATGTATTATCAATCAACACTTCTTTATTCCTGAAAAAATGTATGGTCCATTTCAAGAGTGTTCTCTAGATTGTTTGAGTTTAAAAATCCTTTAATATATCCTGGAACTCTGAATTATATAAATTCTCAAACACTCCTATTTCTGGAACCTCCCACTAAAGGAATCAGTTTTTCTTTACTCTTAGTATTTTCCCTAAGCAAGATCATATGAAGAATGTCTGTTTTCGTCCTTCAGAAGGATATGAATAACAAGAAATTATTCTGAGTACCTTCAGTAACTCTGCTATTGAAAAATGTATATTCTCCAAAAGATGCATATTTTACAAGCTAAAGTATGTGTTTGTTTGAGAGATTTACTTTATCGTTGCTCACTCTTTGAATAACTCATTATCTGTATGACCACACACAACGATACAGACTAAGCATTGAAAGGATGAGTATGCTTTGGATAATCTAATGCTTGACTATGAGTGATGCATGTGAATAGTAAGGAATACTTGTTTAGAACCAGTGACAGCACTAATGCAAAGCATAAAAGACCAGTATAAAATCTAAGAAGGTTTACACTTGGTGAAGTCTCTGTTGGGAAACCAGGGCCTTGTTTCATGTACATAATGCTGTGGGGAAAAAAGTAACTTGTTATCCTGTAGAATAATGAATGTATCTTTTTTTGTTCTCTCTTATTTCTGATTAGTTCTGAAACAACGGAAGATCATTTTCCTTCTAAGGTTTTATTCTTTGAATTTCTGGCTTTACTCAGAACATAGCAACACAGTATAAAAACACTAAAAACAATAAACTGCAACCTAAAGTAGACATTTTGAAATTTTAAAAAAGTTAAGATTAGTTTCTGGAAATATTAGGGAAAATCACAAGTAGTTTTTCGCTTCCTATTTACACAATTCTTTATGCGGACTAATACAAACTAGGCAACAAAGGAGCTCAGTTTATCCATGCTGTCTGGTCCCCATTTGTACTGGACTCCATTTATTTCTGCTCTGGATGGGAAAGGGGAGCATGACACCCCAAGTGCCCAACGTAAAAAAAAAAATCTAGGACATTATCTAACATTGAGCTTTCCACTAACTGTCAGGCTCAAATATTATTTTTAATTGTACTGAGGTGTTGCGAGGAATTGTTTTACATCCAGTTTTACAACTTGCTCAATGCTATTATCTCCTTTAAAAAAATGATCTGGACATGGTTGAGTGGGGTATATTGTCAGAAATATGGAATTTATTGCAACATATTGTAAAAACGAAGATGAATGATGCAGATGAAGAAGGTCAATTCATGGAAAATTGACCTGAAGTATCCATAGATATGTGAAGTGAGCAAGTAATACGTAATTTTCCAATTTTGCCTGAACTTCTATAATTCCATTAGGGCATGGAGCCCTTTTCTCATTCACAGAAGGAGTGCAGGTAGCAGTACTATCATCCTTTCCTCTAGCCACTGGACTCTGAGAGTTCATCTATAGCCAGGATTCCCACCAACCTTCTTGAAGCTCTGTATGATACTAGGTGGCTAAATGACACATCCTGAGTTTAGACAGCAAACGTTGATGTCATTGCCCACTTAGCTCTAGCCATGAAGTTGTGAACACAAAATACAGGAAAACACTGTATATGCATAAAAATAATAATAAAAAATTTTGGAGCCGACCTTGTTGTAGCTTTTTCTTTTTTCTTTTTCTTTTTCTTTTTCTTTTTTTTTTTCTTTTTCTTTTTCTTTTTCTTTTTCTTTTTCTTTTTCTTTTTCTTTTTCTTTTTCTTTTTCTTTTTCTTTTTCTTTTTCTTTTTCTTTTTCTTTTTCTTTTTCTTTTTCTTTTTCTTTTTCTTTTTCTTTTTCTTTTTCTATGTGCCTACCAGATAGACTACATAGCTCTAATCATCCCTGCTACCACCTGTGACTGCAACTGAAAGAGAAAGAGGCTCTTTGTTCACAGTGGATACTGCATCAGCTGTCTGTCACAAGATGGAGATTTGCAGTGGTCATCCCATCATCGAAGACTAATCTGTTCACTACTCTGGTATTCCCCATATATATTGAATTAGGCAGCAAGGAAACTCCAAAAAAAGGGGTCTGCAGAGAGAGATGTAATATGCATCACCCCTCATATTAAGAAATAACAATTTTCAGAATTTTATGTGATGTGTACACACAACATATAGGCATGATGACCCGCCTTAGGTGATTATAGATACAAGATAAAATATACACATCTGTAACCCAGGAACCAATAGTTGATCCAAATGGGAGAAGGTAGATGAATTAACATTAGCATTTTTGTAGGCCATCTGTGATTTTTTGATGGAAGTCAATATCGTAAAACACTTTGAGCATTATTTCTGATGCATTTTTAGTCTCTGTTGCATTAGACAATTAATAATGCAATAAGAGAGTTCTTCCTTGGGATTGCATACTAAATAGGCATGTGAATAACTAAGATATTTTTGCTAAGGTAAAAATAAGCTTACAATAATTCAAAATTTTGAAATAACAAAGCAGAATCTCTGAGATGAAATGAAGATAAAATAACAATACAACTTCAGATGTTTTCAACAAAAAAAGAAAAAGCTGAAATGATGGGCAGTTTGTAGATTCAGGGTCCAGGTCACACTCCACCTGAATATGGACTGAGACCTTCAATTTCCTGCCTAAAGTCCCAACATATCAGGCCATGGTATATGGGGAGATGAAGGAGAATTGGAACATCTCATACCTTCCTAGTTTTTTGTTCGCTAGGTAAGGCTTTTTTGTGAATATAGCCGGTCTGACCAAAACCTTTAGTTTTGAAAATGCCAGTACGAATAATGTTCTTGTTTTCATATAATTATTGCTTTTCTCCTAAAAAGCTGGTTTACAAATTTTAGTCAAATTAAATTGTGAATAAAAGATGTTTCAAAATTCTGTCTAACTCCAGATAGTCAGCCCTTGCATGAGAATATTTTAGATTTTCTTCAGGCAAGACCAATACTTTCCTTGCTCTCAGATGACTACTGCCAAATATAAAAGCTCTAGCTTCCTCTACATTTTTAGTTTCTTCCAATTTTCTGAAAACTTTATCTACAAAGGTACATATTTTTTATCAATTTACTTTTTTTCTTGTGTGAACATATCTTGACAGCTTTAGGAAGTTCTTATCTTCTTTCTTTCTTGCTTTCTAACAGTGTGTGTATCAGCGAATTTCTACCACATGTATGAATACACTTAATACAAATGTAATATTTTATTCACAGAACTGTAAAGAGAAATCCCAAACCAGAAAAATAAAAATACACAGTTACTATTAATCACTCACCCCTCTCACAATGATGTCTCCTATCTTCCATACATCAGGATTGTTTTCCTTTCAGTCTGAAACAAATGCCTATGACATCCAATTGTCTCTGAATCTCTAACTTCATCCCCTGGTGCTTGGGTTCCACACCTTTTGGTCACCCAACAGCTCTTCTATCTTCCTTTTAGCATTCAGTTTTAATCACGATCTCTCATGTAATCTGTAATGGACTTCTTCATGCTAATTTAACTTCCTGAATGTCAGAACAGACCAAACTTGTGCTTTGAGGAGGACTTCAAGGACCCTTGAAGACAAATCATGCCTCCTAGATGTCAGAATGCTGCCAGGAAGACTCCTGAATAAAACAATGGATCTTCTCTCTTGAAGTCTGGAATTGGAATTCTCTTTTTTCTACTCATTTATCTGGGTTAAACACTGCAATCTTGTGGTTATTGTGGCCTTGGCTGCCCGTGTTCTTCACATTATGAATCAATTGTTATTTGTTTCGGTATTATGGATCTAACAATGAATCTGCCTTAATTGTCTCAATCCTGTCTTGCATCAAGTAATTGTCATTATCACACAATCCAAAAATCTCTTGTATTTCTCATATCTGCTATATTCTAGTTCAAGAAAATATTGAGGTTGTTAAAATTCCTCTTGGTTTTGAAGTTTTGCAATTGTCACTACAGCTGTGTGAAGAATGTAACACCTTAATTTTCATGGTGTATATCTATCCATTGCTGTTTTCCATTTACATGAGCTATCCCACAATATCGCTGTAATACCAATAAAAAAGCTCTGCAGTTGTACATGGACTTTTAACACTTCTGTTTTTCACAATGGTGAGTGAACTCATGTGCATCATGCGGGATCTATCCTCAAGTCTCACTGCTTTTGCAACTGAAATGCAAGGGCTTCCAGCCTCACACTGTCCCCTGGACATTTCCTTACTGCTCTGTGTCAGTTCACTTTTCTTCAGGTTTCTCTTAAACTCCTCTGACATATACGGCTTAACTTCACATCATTTTAGAAGAATAGCTGAATCATAGCAAAAACTCAAACTATGCATGTCTTAACATCTTTGTAAACTGATCTAGCATCCTGAAGCAAATCTTTAATACTTTTTCTTAATGCTTTGTGTGGATTTCAGCTCAGAATAAGTCAGCATAATTTAGCAGAGGATTTTCATAAAATGCACTTGACTCCTGTTTAAAATTGAACCCAAATAAATATAAATGGCTAAGGAGTGCAGCTCACATCAATGTGACATTTAACAAGATAATAAACCAAGTATGATTTAAGTGTCAAACCTGTGACCGTGGTCCATAACATTTTGCTCTTGTGCAGTCTCCCTTGTAGGACCAATGGGAGGAGACATCAGGAACCTATCCCATTATAAAATGACAGAGCTCTATATTTGGTGGTTTTTGCATGCATGTGTGTGGGGTGAAATGGAATTAAAATCCTGTCTGAGGCTGACACTATAGCTGTTGGAAATACTTGTTCAAAACCAGTATAAAACAGAATCATGTAGAAAATACAGCTTTGTCTAAAACAACACAGAGTGAAAAACAGTGAAGAATTGCATTACTTCTATGAAATAAACCATCATGGAAAAATTGTATTTTGACCCTGGTCTTTGCTTTTAAAAAAAGTTAAATAGAAGATTTTATTATATGCCACTCTGCTTGCTGTGTATGGCACGATGGACCAAGCTACTTACAATAATATTTCACACTTAATCTATCATAGAATTATAGAAAAATACGTCTGTAAAGGGCTTTGAAAAGGTTACAATATATGTCAGAGATGGTAAAAAAAAATCACTTTTGAAACAACACTCAAATTAAGTCAGAAAGTACTCCAAACAATTCCTGTTTTTTTACTGGTGTAAAAAGATCTGCAGACAATCAAGAGATCCAGTCACAGATCTCCTCAACGGTAGAATTTATCCTCAAAGGTTTAGTATTTATAATCCTATTATTTTCTAATCCTATTATTGTAATGTTTGGATGAACTGAATGTATTTCCTCTTTAATCTCTGTGTGATCACACATATTTCCCTTCAATGATGACTTCTGGCTGACCCTTCAAATACTTTGTTCTTCAATATTTAAAAATAAATCACCGGAATAGTTAGGAACATTGTATTTTCTGCAGATGTACCTTGCTGTTAGGTAATGTCTCTTGATAAAGCTAATGCTTATAGATTACTGTAGAGGTGTTTGATCCCCACTTGATTTTCATTCCGATCATGTATTTTTGCTTTTTGCTTGCTCAGTAAGTGGCCACTGTTACACAATGTTTTAAAAATTTTAAAAACATATTTGTGTCTGTGCCTGGAATACAGGACTATTTATGGAGATGTTACATACAGCGCACAGAAAAAAATGCTTTGCAACTTAGAATTGTATAGATTTAATGCTATTTAAGGGTTTAACAGTGACACCACAATCACAATGAATTAATTTATGTCCTAACATAAGCCTAAGAAAACATTATAGCCTGGATTTTGAAAGTTGATTATTTTTGCATTTCCTTTGCAATTGCATTTTCATTTACTAGGCCGTCCTCTAACTTGCTTTCTTGTTTTACTTTTTTGTCCTTTTTTCCATCATCTCCTGTTTTTACTTTCTTTTTATATTTCAGAATGTCCTACTTGAATAAGAAATACAGAGCTTTCCTATAACAGGTGCATTTTTTTCATCTTTAAATAGTATGCATCAGAGAGAAACTAGGATGTTAAGGGCATTAAAAAAAGAAGACTCAGTCCTCATGACCTGAGTACCCTTGAGATTCACAAGAAGAATGTAAATATAATGAAATATTTATGTTACAATTCAAACACAAATGATGAAATTTGCTTGTACTTGACAGCAGAGTGTTTAAGCCTACAACCAACATAGTATTATAGTAGTATTTTCTCTTGTGATACTTATGCAAACCCAGTTTATGATCTGCAAACATTTTAGTTCTTCAATTCCTCAGTAAAGTACATACTGATAGAAAATAAACTTCTTTTTTTGATTTTCATTTACCCATAAGAGGAAAAACAACAGCAGCATGTGAACGATACGGTTAAGACAGAGAGATCTTGCATTTATTTAGATGGTCAAACTTTTCCTTCTTTTAGTTTAACAACAGCACATATTTCCTAACAGAATGCTACAAAATTAACATTGTGCATCAACCATTTACAAAATATACTCTTGTACAAGGCTATTTAAGAAAACGATAAATGCTTCCAGTGAATTAAGCCTTCTCAAAAATCTAGCATGACCAGGATAAGAAGCAATGTATAAAAATTAAAACACGATAGTCCACCTGAAACAAGAAATCAGTAATTTATTGGGGTCGTGGGAGAGGTTGTGGAGTGTCTATCATTTCAGATGTTCAAAGCCTGGCTGGAGAAGGTCCTGGGCAATTGGTTGTAGGTATCCACACTTGAGCAGGGTGGATTGGACCAGATGATCCCTACTCATCTCAACCATTCTCTGATTCTGTCATATATAAATAAGACATTCTTACAGAGACTCAGGAAATATAGTTTATTATAATTTGGCTTGTAGACACTTGGCTCATAATTTAATGGAGAAGATTTTTTTTCTTTTTTGGTCATAGTCTACTTCTATAAATTACAGTTATAGACATGGCTCCCCCCCCTCCCACCCTGCCCGCCCCCCCCCAGCTTACTATGGCTGCATCAAGGACTTTGTTCCACAAATACTTAACAATAAAACTAAACAGCTACAAATGAATTACGAGCCTTTTTAATCTTGCAAGTCACATATTCCAGTTTAATTCAATTTCTACACTGGCAGTTTCTAACCAGTAGTGAAGAAACATATTATTACTGTCTTATAAGAAAGTAAACCTTGATTCAGTCTGGACAGCTAATATTATCTTGGTATAGAGAACATGCTACTATCTTAGAGAACCAGGGATATGAGCTCTGGAGCTTCTCAGGAGATATTGAACTCTTAGATGATATTTCACATCACCAGAAAGCTTGGTCAGAGATACACCTACAAAAGGGGAAGGCTAGGTTTCCCGCTAGCTGGCAAACTGCAGATTTTGAACCCCATTCCCACTCATATGACATTGTAAGAAAGATGCTAATTTTTGCTGCTTCCAACCGAAAACAAGTTCCCACATATTCTCACACAGGATTAGAAAATAATCTCAGCTGAAAAAAATAATCTCATCTGAAAGAAATCAGTGAGATAGTAGGAGTGTTCATGGGATGCTGCAGAAATTCTCTTGCAGAAGGAAAACATGAAAAGAAAGACTCAAGTCTTTGATGTTTAGAGACAGCAAGGGAAGGTAATTTAAATAACAAATTCAGAAAGAATATCTAGAAAAAGACGAATATTTTCACCATGTGTGGAAACAAAAATATCCCACTATACAAACGGAATGAGAACTTCAAGATGAGGAACACTCACTAAAACTGGAGTTAAATACTTGTTAAATACCACCGACATAGTGAATGTGTATGTCTTCATGGTTTCTCCATTTTCTTTCCCTCTTCATGTTGACTGGTATCTCTCTCATCTAGAATTTCCTACAAAGGGATATGTTTGGAACAGTATTATTAAGTAAAAATAAAAGAAAATCTTATAAGACAGTGTCCTGGTTTAGGGTAACTTTGGGAGAAATCATCTGAATAGGGTCCTTCTGGGAAGTAAACAGCCCCTCCCCCCATCTGGTCTGGGAAAAAAACTTCCGAGAAAAGTGGAAAAAACTATTTATTTAACAAACAAAGTGCCCACAAGTATAAAGAATGAATAATATCAAACAATAAAACCTTTTATTGTTCTGAAGTGTGATGGTAAATTCAGAAAGTCCTTGCTGTGGGTAGCTCGCTCAGTCCCTCCGGAGGTCCAGGTCCCGGCGGGCTGCAGGTGCGATCTCCCGGTGCCTCTCTGGGTTTTTCAGTCCAGGGCAGGTTTAAACAGTCCCAAGAAAAAGGAGGAATAAAAACAGCCCAGGGAGCTTCTCTGCCTCAGCTAGCTAAAACTACCTAGAAGCACAGCAGATCTTTGTCCCGCTGCTGTCTGTGCCTCAGACGAGCACAGGTCAGGAGGAGAGAATGTGTGGCAGTCAGGCAGTTTTCTCAAAACAAATTCCACGCTGCTTCTTTCCCAATTTCGCTCTCAGAACCAGTCTTAAAGGTACAGAACTCAATATACAGCATAAACAGAACAGGTGATTGGGAATACAAGCATCATAGTCACCCTAGACCACTCCACTCCTTATCACCATATTGTCAGCTTACCAAAGCTAATATAAATTCTAACTCTACACACACATACATTATGCACACATATATCTATATAAAAACAATATACAGCTATATAGAGACAATGACAGTAACGCTTAGCAAACAGTGATATTTACACATGGTTAACCCCACACTGACAGTTATCAATATGAAAAATAGCAAGACAATACCAAACAACAAAAATTAGAGGAATATTTTCCTGTATGAGTTATAAGAGATTATGTTAATTAATACCCTCAAAAGTACATGTCTGGGCTTTGCAATGTATATAGAGAAGATGACCACTGCCTGTTTCTTTATCAGGAACTCACAAGTTCAAGGAGAATCTCACAAGAAGCTCAAAATTAATTGTGAAATGGTTCTATACATCTATTCATTTACTTGTTTACTATTAAAGTGCTAATTAATATTGATTAATGAACACTTACAGAATTACCAGGGACTCTGCAGAAAATCCAAAGCCAGCAGTAGAAAAGTCCAAATACTCTATCTTACAAAACACTTGGCTGAATTGACAAGTATAAACATGCCACATGTTTGCACTCAAAACACCACAAGATTAAAAGCTGGGCTTCAAAGAGCTCATTTGAAAACACAACATAGTGGTTTTGATTTTTTCTTAATCAAGAGCAAATTTGGTATTCAAATTGTCTTCTGACATTCCTGATACTGTGCCCCATGTGGACAAAAGTCTTCTGTACTGTCCTCACAAAGACTGGCTGAATCCCACTGCAACAGTTTGCACAAAGGTATGTATTTTAATGTTTAGTGACCACTTGGGACAGATGAAACATTAATACAGATTCACAGGCTGATACTCGGTATCTGAAAACAGGCCTAGGAAATACAGTTTTCCAGAAAATGTTTATATTGCAGTGTTTTCCAAAGTGTATGTAGACTGAAAGATCTTTGGAGCTGTGTTGTTAGGCTGATTTGGGGTTTTCTGGTGGCTGTTTGGTTTTGCTTGCTTGTTTGTGTTGCTTGTTTGTTTTGTTAGAGTCAAGTTAAATGGTGACTTCACCTTTGACTGTAGCTTTCACATGAAACCATCAGTGGTAAATAACACAACTCAGTGACATCCTTTCACTATCCTAATCTCCACTCCAAATATCCTTGTGTACAGACGGTGTGGAGATTCAGTCTTGTATTGATCTCCCTCTTCTTTCTTTCAGTAACATTGCACAGAATTAATTCCTCAGGGAAATGATGTAGAGAAGGAGGTTACTGGATAAACACGAAAACAAAAATGCTTTGTGGAAAGTGCTTTCCAGCTTCCAATATAATGTCTTTGTCAAGTTGCTATTTTTAACACTTCTGAAACATATTGAAGACAAAATGCAGAAGAAAATGCCTTATTGAAAGGCCACAGGATAAGCAATTTTCAGAACTGGGACTGTAGCTCTGGAAATGTTGGTCACTGAGAATCATTCTTCATCCAGCCTCCCTGACAGAGAATGAGGGGACACACTGAATAGCCAATATCCACTCTTTATACAACTGCAGTGCTGGAAGTCTCCTCATTGGCGAGCAGGCCAGATCTTTTCCTACATGGTTACCACAAGCATGTCAATGAGCTTGCTGACTGAACTGAGAAGGTGTCATGGCAGGAACAGTTTGGGGTAATACGTAAGAAATATGGAGTCTTAACACAACAGTTCATTGTGAGTTTTCCCTACCTATCCCCCTCCCCCCAAACTTCTTCTCACGGTTTAGCACCCACAAGCTCTACACCACTTTTGCAAAGTTCTAGATGTTGCACTCAAAGCCTCAGGAATACAGTGCAAATATGGATCTTTCACATTCCAGACAAAAATACACAGTATTTACTACTGCTCAAAGTAGCTGTGGTGTCTAACTGCTTAAATATTATATGACTTACAATCCTCCAAACTATATTAAATATCCCAAGTTAAATCAGCACCAGTGCTTATTAAATATCAGGTTTTGATGTATGTGGAGTCAACAACTGAACAGCAGACACATCAAAATCTGAGCAATAATGACCTCAGAACTATGTATATTTATCATGTGCTGGATTTTCTGGCATGCTGAAGCCTAGGGGGAAAAACTGCTGAACAAGTCCAGCTCTGAGGTTAATACTCAAATGAAATCACTGGCTTTAAAAGCCATTTAAATCTGTGACTAATTTGGAGAGAATTTCACAGCTTTCCTGTCTTAAGAGTGAGGAATGCTAATAAGTCCTAGGTAGCTGCTGCAAGTAAACGGGAAGATGCTTCTCTGCAAGAATTCTTATCCATATATTCACAGAGGCACAGGGAAGCAGCTGCTGCATTTGGGAAATACATATTTAAGAAAAACTTAGCAATAAGTAGCTGAGAAATGGGACAATTCACCCATCAACTGGATGACTTTATGATTGCAGCCTTGCTGTCCTGCGTCTTGGTAGTCGCAGAGTTAGCTAGGATAGACACCACATAGCAGAATAGGAGCTGTTTCTGGTGATGTGCACTTTGTAAACCAACTGGTAAACTGTCATGTGGATGTAGAAAGAGCTTTGTTGAGGAGAGTGCCTGTCAGCTAGAAGCTGCAACACTTCTGCCTCTCTTCTAAGTTTGTTTTTCAATCTAATCTTGAAAAACATAGTATGAAATGTGCACAGGTACCATGAAGGTGTGAGTGTTCATAGGAAGCACAGAATGCTTCCTATAGTGGGCAGCTCTTTCAGGGAGAGTGATGCAGTGTACCAAGTCATGTGCCTTCAGTAAGGCAACAAAAAATAGGAAAGATCTGTCTTCTTCTTCCCACAGTCAGACATATGATGAGGAAGTGGTCTTTCTTCCCCTTTTCTCTTTCATACTCCCATATCACATTCATGATTTTGCAGTTCAAGTTTCAGGCCACAGTGTTGGCAAAACCCAGTGACAGTCCATGAAAAATGCCACAGTGATGTTTCTCCCTATCTGAACTGTCCATATTTTGACTGTCTTTGAGGATGTTGGGTTGTGTGAGGTTAATTTCCTTTTTCTGAATCCTGCACCTTACCCATGACTGACAAAGAAAATAAAGAAAAAATAATGGAATTATTTGGAAAATAATGGAAATCTCTTCCATCAAAGGTGTGTGCTGAGCTACTGACTCAGGTGAGAACCACCATGATAAATCCTTGATACCTCTGCAAAACAGCCCAGTCTATGATTGTCTTTTTCTTTCTCTTATAGTATTCATATTTCATGGATATGATGAGAGCAGTGTGAAGTATATTGATTTTCTACTCATCAGCACACATTCCCAAGGAACTCAGAGTTTGGTGTCTCTATTATGCAGCTGATAAATGCCTTTTAGTTCTCATCAGATTGAAACAGTTGCATGGCTTGACTTTCCACTGTTAAGTCAGAAAGAGGTTTGGGAGAATGTTGAACTGCACTGTATAGCAGCATCTTGTCCCTGCCCAATAATTACTGAAAGTGTGTGCCTTGAGCAGGGAGGTTATCCTGAGTCCAAGCTGAGATACACAGTATGTTTCTGGTCTCAAGGACCAATCAGAACCTGAAAGGAAGGTGGGCTACTTCATTCTCCAATCTAGCTCTTCACCAATGAAAGAGAAGAGCAGATTTCTAAATGGTTTATTAGATTTGAAATAGATAATTTTTGCCATTTTGTGAGTTAAGGAAATACTGTGTCCGGTCTACTAGGGACACAGAAGAGCTGTATCTGAAGCAGACTGGGTGTCAATACATATAATCAAGGACAAAGTTATTTATTTGTCAGATGGGCTGCGGGAGGGATGAATAAATAAATCTGCTTTAGAGCTGCAATTTCCTTTCCTGTCCCCTTTAGCTGCCTCAGGGCTTTGTACAGCCATAGCTTGGCCCTGCAGATGGCAGCTTACAAAACCTCTCTGTATCCTGGAGCCTCCATCTGTCTGGGAGATCCAAGCTCTGCCCTGAGCCTTGCAGGAGACTGGTGATCTTTCCCTGCCCACCTGCATCACCCTATCAATATTGCCCTCTCACTTACACAAGCAGAGCTGTTTCTGCTCAAAAAAAAGATGTGCAGAGCATTCCTCTAATGCCTTTGGTAGGTGGGCTCATGCTGGGTGACCAGAACAACTGTTGGCTGAGGTCAGTCAGCCAGGAAAACAATAATGTCTCCAGCCTCCAGGGGCTGTAACTCTAACATCAGGATTAAGGCTGCTGCACTGTACTTAGGACATTACATCTCTTGCAGCTGACCTCAATCAGCAGCCATGTAGACCACCTGGGGGAGAGGAGTGGAAGGGGTACAAAAGGTTTTATTAAACCCAAAAGAGCAAAAGGAAGACAGCCTTGAACCCTCCAACAAAAGAAGGAAAGTTCTCGTAGGGCAAAAAGCCAGGTGATATTCCTTTAAACAGCTTTTTTTCCCTCCTTTGTACTTCAGCTGCTAAAACCTGTCTCATATCTGCAGCTGCATGGGGGAGATCCTCCAACCTAACTCCCCTGACTTAAAAAAAGATAGTATTACTCTTGCAGCAGCTAATAGAGAGCAGAGGGAGAGAAGGAGAGAGACAGTTGTTTTTTTTTTTTAACTAAGCAGTGCAGGATATTGGAGGAATTAACCTGAGCTATCTCTTGCTTATATGCATTTATATTTCTGTGAGTCTGGCAAGACCACCATTGTGAGAGGGTCCAGCAATGTGGTGGTATGCACTAGTATCAGGATGTGTTGTTATGTGTTAGAAGTGGTGCTGTTTGGCCATGGATGGTGGTATTTGTGTCTCTGAGCAATACCAGGAGCATGGTAAATGTGAAAAAAAAAATTATGCTTTCTCGGTGGGGAGGGGTTTCTGGTCTGGGTAACCTGTGCAATGGAGGAGATTTGAGTAAATAGGCATTTAGTATAAACTTCTGAGTTCTTCAAAACTCTCTTCAGCTGTGAATAACATCACTTGATATTTCTAAGAGGCTTAATGAGATGAACCTCCCTCAAACCCATGGACAGGTTTGACTCCTGATTAGACACAAAATATTGTCTTGGGTTATGGATAATTAAAATTTTTTAAAATCTTAGTGACTCAGCTTTTTTGAGAAAAGACAGCTTTATTTTAGCTGTGTCTGCTGTTGATACTGCTATTGATAGTAACTGACAGTACAAAGATCACTAAAATTTATACCACAGCCATGCCTAGTGCTTCATATTTACAGAGGAGAAGTACAATTTAAATCTGTTTTACAAAAGGAAGTCAAGGCAAAGAAATCTGGATTAATCTTAGCTAATTTTAGGCATGTAGGAGAGGCATTTAATTAGAGTTGCAATTATTCTCTTCTTCCCAGCTAGTCAATGGAGAAAGACACACATATCAAAGGACAAATAAATCTGTATTTAAAACCTGAATGGTCTCCCAGATGTTCCTCTCTCACTACTCATGAGCAAGAGAACCTAAAAGAATTATGATTTTAATTAGATGCCTCTGTTGTATCCCTCAAATTTGTCTGGGTTAAATTTGACAAAGAAACTAAATGTCCAATGAACATGAGTCAAAGCACGTGGCTGGGAGCCAGTTTGTGTTCACTGTTTGATTGCAAGTAATATTATTTCATATATATCCGTTTAAAGTCTGTTGCTGAATTACACAGGCTGTACTCATAGGAGCCTCAGGAAATATTTGGTTGAACTAACACTGAAGTAATTTTTTTTTTTTTTTTAAGGCTCTTATCTTTATTATAGACTTCAGAAACTTCAGTCTGGAGGAGCTATGAATTTTTCACCATTCTAATGGTGACAGAATCAATTAAAAAAAAAAAAAGAAAGAAAATCAGTCAAACAACTATAAGAATAATTGCACCGTAAGCTAATGATTATAAAATGAATGATCAGGAATAATGTCTATTGGGTTTTTACCTTGCTCATTTTCAGTAGAATAGGAAAATAAAGAGCCTGCATTTAAAATTATAGTATTGATGTAATTAATAACGCTGAACTGGTCCGAAAAATCTCTCATACAAGTTTTATATCTTGCAGCATAATACCCAATAACAATGAAATTCTTATTTTCTTTCTTGTGAAAGCTGCTGAATCAGCCAAAATAAGGTGTACCTGTACTTGTCTGACTCCTGGACCCAGAAAAAAGATGTTTAAAGCTTGAAATCAGTGGAATACCTTTTCCAGAGTCTGATAAAACTGCCTATTTTCCTTACCTCTTAATGCAACCTGCTATAAAAAGACAAGATTGCAATGTTCAGTGAGTTTTTTTTCTTTGAAAATGGAGTTGAGCTGGTTGAATTTAGGATGACCACTTTATCTGGGCAAGAGTTAATAACGAACTGAGAAGGGAATTAAAAACTCCCATGTGATATCCTCCCCTTGTCTTGGCCTTATTTTGTCAAACAGAAGAGCTAGAGTGACACAAAAATGCATTTGGAGTATCTTTGTGGATGATGCATTGGAGATGGTAGGTGTGGAGAGTTACCAAAGGGCTGCTTCACAAATTCCATGTGAGATATAATCAGATAGAACTCTGGAAAGAGAGAACAGGAGAGCTTTGGTAGAGTTCCGAAGACCACGAGTGGCATTCCAAGGCTGACTACAGGCTAATTATTCACTATTGCTTCTGATGTGGAAAAGTAGGCATCAAAGAGGTAAAAGTCAGATCAGAAGTTACGCTGGAAAAAGGCTTCTTTTTACCAGAGAACACAAGGGGATCTGTAACTATAGGTGGGCTCAAGTTACACTGAGTAATTTCATAGAAGAGGAATCTATCGATGATTATGCAGAATTTACATAGTATTTGCATTAAAAATCCATTCAAATTTGGGAATTCTCTGAAAGTAAGTGAAGACTAGGAGAGTACTGAAGCAACTAACACAAACTTTCTCTCTTGTTTCTCACCCCTGGATATCCCTTGTGGCCACTCCTAAATGAGCAATGACCAGACCCAGTTATGGTCATGAAACTTCTGCTACTATTACAGCAGAATCTTTGTCTTATGAGGATGTTGATAATGAGAAATACTTTAGAAGGTTGTGGCTACTCACATGAGCACCTAT
This sequence comes from Phylloscopus whistleri, assembly GCA_017589585.1. NCBI lineage: Eukaryota > Metazoa > Chordata > Aves > Passeriformes > Phylloscopidae > Phylloscopus > Phylloscopus whistleri. The sequence goes on along the minus strand of JADMLD010001013.1, from coordinate 6,348,542 downwards.
TTAATAGCAAAACTTAGGGTTTTGAGAGCATGTGTCAAATTATGTCAATTCATTGAGTAGTCCTTTTTTCCTGTCTCTTCAAACAATTCTCAGGGAGAGATTATCTTAAAACAACACACATGGAATCTACCTACCAATCTACCAATTGCTTCTATCTACCAATAGAATCAATTAAAAACAGTTACAAGTAAAACAGATCCTCTGAATTTTCATTTTTAGATCAGATATTTGTGAATAATTTTATCATTTGTAAAAGATCTTTCTGCGCTAATTAAAAAAATTAAGGAAAAGCCATTATTTTACCAGTTCTGCCTTACAGAAAACATTATGAACACCACACAGAAATTGAAATCAGAGTATTCATTTTCTAAAAAAAAGATCTGACACCAACCTTGCAAGTCCCTTTTAGGAGCAGCACAATTGTTCAGCAATCCCGTTTTGAGACACAGTATTGCACAAAATATAAAATAGATAGATGAAGTCTTGTGCATTTACTAATTTTCAAAAGTGCATTCAAATGAATGCACTTTTCACTTATGTGTACAGAAGTCCAAAAATCTGCATACAAAATCTTTCTCAAGGGCTGGTGCAAAACTATGGAACCAAATCCTACACAATCAGTGTAAGGATCTTTGCAAATGTCACCAGCCTATTCTTCCAGGATATGATGCATTGCATCATCTTGATTTTCCAAGATAAATGTTATGTTGTGTACTGAAAAATAACAGCAATCCAAAGTATACGAAAACCAAAGCCCACTCTGAATGATTATTCCAGAAGGAGGATGAGAATAAAAGGGATCACTGACACTACTTAAATTGGGTTTTTTTCAGCCCAGACTGAAGTTGCTGAGATGTCATACAGCTGTGAATAGAAAATAATCCCAAGAAAATAGAAAACAAACAAATAGACATATATTCAAAATATGGAAAGTTTTGTAAAATGAGATCTGTTTCTGATTTTTTGTAATCATTATTATTCTCCTACACATCTGTATACATGTGCGTGTAGTAGAGTCAAACACTTATAGACAACAGTCATTACAAGAAGATTACATTTTTTAATTTTTTCCACAATTCCTATGGACAAATTCACATATATTAATTTACATTATAGCTAAACTAGCTATACAAAAAATAAATACTTTTTCAGTTAAGTTAGTCTGAGTTTTGGCTTACTGTTTACTTAAGACCAAGCTTCCTAACCAAATCTGGGCTTGCCTTTGTGTGTTGTTATTTTGAAAAAGAATAAAAGTAGTGGATTGCAGATGATTGTTGTAATCGTCAGTCCTTTAACTTTGTGTCACATCTGAAGGTTAGGTTGACCCACGTGATTCTCAACAAAACGAATGGTGGTGAAGGAAAAAGCTAAGGAAATTCTTGTGATAAACTTTGTTTAATTCTGTTTTGGAGAAAATAATAATCTCTCTTGGATGGTGATGGAAAACTGCAAAAGCTTATACAGCTATACAGTGCTGTATCATTTTTACGTAATAAAAATAATTCACATGCAGGGTAGTGAACACAGGGAAAGTTATGGAAAACATTTCTCACCCAAGGACAGAGTACCAGATGTGCTAAGACTTATGGGAGCAATCAAAGGTGGCCAAGACTCTGCTGTGGGGCCTTATTAAGTTAGACTGTGATCTAGCACCTTCAACTTATTAAGCTGTCGGGAGTTTCAGTGATTAAAACCAAAGAAAGGTCACTCACAGACCTTCAGCATTTCCCTGGACTGATATTTTCTTTTAGGCCTTGGACCCTAATGAAGGCACTTCACTTGATACGTGGATTTTTTTAAATTGGTCTTTTGAGCTGGATTTCTCCATAGCTTGAGAAAATCTTCAATAGATTTTGCTTCCTCAGAACTCTGCATACAGTTATCAAAAATCCCAACCAATAGCAAGAGATGAGGCCTTATAAGATGGCTTTGCATATCATCACTGCAGAGATCAAAGGAACAGGTTAATGAGGATCTGGAGTAGTTTAATTATGTCCTAGGTAAGAAGTGGGAGTTAGTGGCTGTAGGTGGGACCGTTATAAATAAGCTTTCAAAGCTCTGATAGATGGAGTCTAATGTTTGTAAAAGGTATGATAAAACTAGTATTTCTTATGGATTTAAGGTTACCAAAATCAACCCTCTAGTCCTAAAAAGTCATACGGCAGGAACAGACATAATATGTTCCAGGTACAAGTGGTGTCAATGCTAGTTTCTGAACCCTTTTCAGGGGTGGGGTAAACATTGTTTCATCTACAGGATCATATATATCACTGCTAACAAAACCCTAACTTTAATACTACCATGATGTGTGGTTTAACTTGACCTTTTCATGTCTGGGTATTTGATGCGGTTAAAAATTACAGCTCTCTTCATTATCTGCCTTTTTTTTTTTTTTTTTTTTTTTCTATTTAATGCTTCCTGTACTGATCATAATGGCATATTTGGGGTGGACTAGTATTTCTGCAATAACATATATCTTGTTGTTGTAATGATGCATTCTGGTGTCTTTATATTACTGTAATGACACATGTGATGTCTTTATATTACAGTATTACTGTATTAAATTCAGTCTGTCTAGTCTCATGTTATACAAGATGAAGAAGAAAGCTTTATACTCCTTACAATCTAACAAACCAAAAATACTACCCCATTACAAAGCAAAGTGTGATTATGCTTCTCTCTTAAGATTCACCCTCCTTTAATATACTCTTTAATTTCCTTTTTAAAAATTGTTGAGTATTAAGTTTTACAAGAGCATTGGGGTGACCACTGTAGTAATTTTTATTTTTTTTTTAATACAGATACAGTGGTATTCTTTATTGTTGGATGGATATATATGAAACTTGAAAGAAATTTACATGATCAGTTTTGCCACTAAAGATGAAAAAAATCAGAAGTATTTAATACTACTATTTAAAATAACATGTGTGTTTCCAACATCTCTAGATGATTCCATTCTCATGTTGTAGTTCTGCTTTTTGCTCATTGCATAACAGGACCACCCACAGGGGCTGATTCCACAGATCACATGTGATCACTCAAGTTCACATAGGAATCCTGCCTAAGTGGAGCTGGGAGGGAAGAAAGGAGCTGAGAGTAGCAGTTGTGTTTGTTGTGGCATGCCACATCAGGTGGATGCCCCTGCCAAAACCTTTTTGGGGTGGCACCTGCCACACTGAGTTGATGACAGAAAGAGCAGGGGTGTTACTGTTTTTAAGTATCTCGCTTTTATCTCATGTGATAGTACTCCAAGGAATGAAGATTTGCCGTTGCTGCAACTCTGTTTGGGGCCAAAATATAGTCTGTAATGCCCAGTTGTATTTTCTTCTTTTTATTTCATTATTTACTGACTTTAGACAAATATTTCTGGTGCTTTAGTTTTAATTTATAATGTATCTATGAAAACTGGTGTATCCTGCAATGCACACTGTGAATTAGAAGAATAAAAGCCTTTGCCTCCACAAAGTTGGTGAGGAAAGTGTTCCATTTTGTCCAGTGTCTGGCCAAAATTCTCCTGACTTTTTCTGGAACTACAGGGTACTCTGTCATATTTGGCTGATTACCCAAAGATTTACATTAAGTTAAAGAACATGGCTACTGAAATGTGGACAGCTTCCTGTATCTTGGTGCACACAACTTTCTATCATACTGATAGATTGGAATGACCCTTTCAGGGCTGCTTGGCTTGACAAATGCAATGCATTATAAAAAGAATGGACAAATAAAAACCTATTATAAAAATACCTATTGGTATGCCTAAAAGTTCAATAGTTTTTTTCAAAACTGACTATGCTGTTCATTATTATTATTATTTTTTTTAATAAAAAATGTGTCTCTTATTGCCAGATTTATTTTTGGACAGGTAAATGATTATCAAAAATCTTCCTACTTTTAAAGCTGTGAGCTTCTTGTGCAAACTAATCTTCCTTTAAAAAAACCCAAACAAATAAACAACAACCCCCTCACTGCTAGAGCTGAAGACCTGAAGCTTCTGAAACAAACAGACGTAAGAAAGTCGACATGAAGCTTTACATTTCAGTCAGCTTTCTGACTTTTTAACATGACAAGAACCTATTATTAATAGTTCTTCCTTGCCAGAAAATCCTACCAAGATCTTTTGCAATAAGTAAATGAAGTTGAAACTAAATGATATGGCAATGGCTTGAAGAACAACTGAAGAAAGATATGACTGAGATATATAATAAAAAAGGAGCAAACACCTCCTAGAATGACAAGTCTCTTCTCTTGTAGTTCTGCAGGGCTTGGAGAGAGCAGACTAAAGGGTAAACAGGGAAAGGACAAAAAATCTCTGCATATGCATCTAGGGAAAACGCTTTGCTCTGTCTGTTCTGAAGTATTTTTTTTCAGAGGCTATAACTTCATTGGTGATTCAGCATAGGATTGCAAATATGGTGACACATGCAGAAAAAAATCCTTTTCCTCAACAGGTTGCAAAATAAAATGTTAATTGGGATTTCCTTTGTGAAGCAGGTCATCTGCAGTGTACATAGCCTCTTGGAAGAGGATGACCAAATTCAAAAAAGGTGGTAGCTTGCATCTACTTTTCCATTTCTTTGTAAAGGAATGCCAATATATCCAACAAACATAAAATGAAACTATTTCTGGAATATGGGGGGCGAGGGGTGTTGGATTTTTTTGGGAATGCAGCAAAACACCCCATGTTTTTGACATTGAGTTATTTTCTAACTGAATATCTTCCTTGAGTCCCAAACATTTCAAGTGTTAGAGGAAATATTAAAATGGATATTCTTTTAGCTTTTAGCTTTGAGACAAGATCAAGCAGCCTCATATCAAAGAAGAGCTTGTAATGCAAGCTTATGAGGGAGTTAGAGTAGATATCATTCATGATTGAATTAACTTCCAGCTGTGAGTACATACAGAATATTTCCTTTATAGGTACAGCTGTCCATTGAATTCCTTGGCCAATCAATTTTGTTAACCACCAGCCATGGTGGCATTTAAGGCAGCTATTTTCCTTTTCTTTTAAAATTCATGTTTAATGAGGTGTTTAGTAGCCATATGAAAGGCTTGTGACACAAGCTACAGATTGCTGTTGCTGGTGGGCTAGGATGAGGCTTTGTGTACTTATTGCACATAATGTTGTAACAGATGCCTTAATAACTTAGGTTTGTCTTCCAATACTCTACATAACCAAAGTATGGGGAAATAATTTGAAGTGCTGCAGATAGAAAAACATTCTTCTAATCAACTGAAAATTGTTGCCTTTCTTTAAAATGGCATTATTTTTAAGGAGAAACTACCATGAATTGCCTGCTGCAGACAGACATATTTCCTATTTCCTACACTATCTATGTAGGAAATTTGCTTTAGCCCTAGAAAGTAACTTCTGAGCAGTTTATAAACATGTCTAATTTATGGTTAAGCATATCCGTTTTCTCTCAACATCTTGATTAAACCTCTGTCAGGTAGGCTAAATGTTTCATCTTACATGTTCTCAGAAATCTCCACTGACCTGTGGGGACACAGCTTTTCTCTGATATGTCAATACGCCTTCACAATTAACACATTAATTTTATTTCAGACAAAACATTTTAGGTCTTCTTCAAACAGTTTTTGAGAAGGTATTTTTTACCATTACCATTTGCAGCCATAGGAATATGGTTTTACATATGGAAATATTATTTTCAAGTGGGTAGCTTCAAGGGATTCAATGCAAATTGAAGCTTCCTTTACCCAGATGTTACTTTCTAGATAGATCAAATTGTCAGTTCCTTTTAAAGGCTGATGGATGTTCACCACTTCTAGAGCAAGGCAGAGCTCTCACATGTATTCATTGTATCAAGTTCAAGCCATAGGTCACCAGGTCTGCACATGAGAGCTTTGGGAGTTTAGGAAGACTGTGGGGCTCTGTTTCAAGGAGGATGAGAATTTTGCAAACACCCCTTCTTTCTCCGGTGGCATTGTATTTTCTACACCCACTGCTGGCAGATTGCTCTAAGATGCGAAATCTGGAATTTGTGTTTGAAAGCATGTGTGGTCACGGTACTGATGAAGGTTTTGGGTCCAAAATGTTGCTTTATGGAAAGAATCCTATATGACACAAATTCTCTGTTGAGCTTTATTGTGTAACTGCTACTAAGCTTTAACAGGAATTCTCTGTGTTATGTGCACAAGGATCAAAGACCTTAACCTGGCCAAGAGCCTGCGGTAGTTCACATGGAAGGACTGCAGAGATCCTGTGTGTCATGATCAAAGTTGTGTGGCTGACACCCAGCTGAATATTCAAGGTGCTCACAGAAATATTCTCTTTAGGCTACCCTAAAGGAAGAAATAAACCCCTTCATTTCCAATTCTGCACTCCCAAAAAGCATTTTCTGACATTAGGTGCAGGTGGAGGCTGCTTTTATCAGCACTGAATTTTATAGTTAATTTAGAGTGAGAAAAGTTCAGCGTTTCCTGTGCATTCACAGTTTACATCAAGGGAACTCCCACTAGCCCAGTTAGATATTGCATATATCACCATGGCAAACAGCTCGTATTAAAAAAATATTTTTAAAAATATGCAATTTATCTTGGACAGAGGGCTGATCTGCCTTTTTTTTTTTGCTTAACTCTGCTTAGTATGCAGGGTGGGCACAATACCATGCTGACTTTTAACCCCAGTGGAGGGTTGACACAAAAGTTGACTGTAGGCCTCGAGGGAGCACAGAGCTCTAATGGCAATTTGAGTGTGAAATGTGGTCTCTGGAAGAAAGGTCACCACATCTGCACAACCCCTTAGAGTCAGGCTTGGAGCACTGTCTGCCTTCAACTAAAGAGACATTTTGTTGTATCCTGAGGTTGCCTGAGTTGGAGGTATAGGAAACGCATAACAGAATCAGGGGAACTGAGTGATGTTTGTGCATGTTTGTCTGCACTCTGCATCCTAAGAGAAGACCTCTGAGAAGCCGAATCAATACTACAGCTATGTCCTGTGCAGCTGCTGTGTGGTTTCGGTCTGTTACAACAATGAATTGAAGTCTCACAACAGCAGGCATAATAAGTGCTGCACATCCCATAGTATTCTATCACCTTTAACTGGTTATATCTATCTAAACCCCACTGTCAACTAGAATTATACAGAAATCTACTACAGACCTTCCGTGGCCCTCAGCTCAAAAATGTAGAAGCAGGATGCTTTTCAGTGCCATAGGGCCTATGATGTCCTTCTTCAAGCCAAACCATTATCCCTTTTTTTTTAAAACCTTAGCATAAAACATTCAGAAACTGAAAACCAGTATTTTCCAGCGGCAGGGTATTTTATTCTAGTATCATCCTCTTGTGTCTGGCCATTGTCTTATTTTCACACTTTTTTTCATTCACTTTTGATCTCCTGCATTATGATTCACTGTTCAGAGAGGGGAGAAGCACTAGAACCTCATTTTGATGATGGGTGTGGAGGATATAAGCTACCTACTTTACTCTGACATTTTAAATTTGAATTATGATGGCCAGACTTTTATGTTTGGAGCAACTTCCATGGTGAAGCTGGTGACACTGTGAAAATGGGTGTGAATGGGGGTGAGCTAACAATTCTGCATCACAGCTTTCTCCTTGGCACTGATGTTTTGGGTGTCGCAGAAACGGCCCTCGAGCTAGGCAGCCCTGGGCAGAAAAAGCAAAGCATTTCCTGTGGAAAATGCAGACAGCACAGAATAAAGCAGGGAGACTTGAGAAAATGTGCCAGGTCTAAAAATTCACGGACATCGGTGAGGATTCAAGGCTGCAGCTTGCCTCACCTTTATGGCAGAGTGATAGGAGGAAATCCCAATATTCATTTTCCACTTATTTTAGCCTAAATTTGGCTGGAGAAAAATTCTAGATGAACGTTTTGGTTCTCCCAACACACAGCGGAATTTTGAGACTTGGGCAGCCTTTTAGCATCAGTCCCTAAAAAAGGATTTCTTCCTGTAGTAGTCATCTGTGCTTGCACAGCAGAAGGCCGAAAAATGTTGCAACAAAAGAGAAAACTTTGCTGTTTTAGAGAGGGGAAACTGAGGCAGAAGTTTGTGCAGCCACTTGTAAAATGATGCAATAATTAGCAAAGCAAAAGAAGGAGCAATACTGCATGGATTTTCTACCTTTGCCAAATCCACACAATAATTTTTTACTCTTATTTTCCATTGCTCAAATAATCAAAGTTTGCAGTGCCCTCATTGGCCTGCTAGAAGGTTGACACTTTGACATTGAGAACTTTAGAGCTTTAATTTCCTTTTAGAACCACAAAGTTAAGTATAAAAGAAGAAGGTAAAAAAAAAAAAGAAAGATATCTTCCTGGCTAAAATATTCTGTTGTGTCAAGGATGGCAAAACCAAACTTAGCTTTTATAATTAAAATAGTGTTATTTCCAATTTCCCTTCATACCTCTGTCTAAATTCTGGAGCGTTTTGAAGTAGCAGAAAGCTGCAGTGCAATACAATCTGCAGAATATCAACACTATTTTCAAACATGTGGCAATGTTTTTCCACACACATAAAAGCGACCCAACCCTAACAGCAAACCAGACTGTTTCAAAAATAACATTAACTTTGACACCTCCTATAGCTACTTTGTTTTATGTTAAATTCAAGAGTACTGACTCTTCCTGAGACTTGAAAAGAGCACTGTGCTTGCCCTCGTCCCAGCTGATATGATTAAGTGGATTTTACTACAGCCAGCAACCAACAGGAAAAGTTTGGGTTTGGAACCACACGTCCAAACCCCATATACTCCTACGAATTAACACTTAGAAAATGCTTTTGATGGATACAAATCCTTTTTTTATGATACATCATTTAGAAGGCTTTACTCCTTTTACAGTGGCTTATTAAGGGCAGATATATGAGCCCTATTTCACCCTGATCAACATCACTCGCAAATTCCAATTGATTTTGCTCAGAAACAGGATTTGGCCTTTCATTGTCAAAGATTTCTTTTGAGAGCTGACATTTACATGGAATCCCTCTTCCTTGTAAAGTGATTTATTACAAATTACAGTGATTATCTCTAAACAGTATAGACATCTTTTAAAAACTGACTTTTTTCTGTTTTTTTCTTTGTCAATTTATTATACTTGAATATTAGTAACATTTGTGGGAGGTAAGTAGGACAAAACTAGAGAGCTGGAGAATTACTACCTGGTTTCAGTTATCAATCAAATGAAGGCTTTTTTTGCCTGTTACTAACCAAAGACAAACTACTTTCCATTTGATTAATTAATGATAGGAAGTGCAAGGAAACCATGCAAAAATTTAAACTGTGCTTTGAAATGACAAATATTTGTCTTTTGATATTCTTCACTAAAAGTATGGAATAGAATTTATTGAAGTTGAGCAACTGTATAAAAACCTTCTATAGGTAGAACACAGAAATAACTCAGTAAGTTCTATGAAAAGTCAGTTTGCATGACATCAGCACCTAGCCTATAACGGGTGGTAATGGATTGTTGGCTTAATTTTATACCACTTGACATCAGATTACAATACAATGAATAAATGTTAACCTATAATCCCTTTAGTAAAAGCTGGCATTGTTTGTCTTCTCTTGTAGAGACCACATTGATTTTCTTTTATTGGATGCTCAAGTGCTGTGCCTCAGATTGATTACTTTGAATTAAATGTGCAGAGAACATTTTTATTATTCTAAACCTGAAGTCTTAACATTAAAGCCCCACCCCCTGCTACACTGCTAAAAGTGTGCTCTACCATTTAATTTGGATTTCTTTCATTTTCTCATTTCTTTTCAAGGCTGCTGAGATGCTGACCCCTGCTCTGCCCCTATGCCCCTTGACCCTGACACATCTGACCAGTGATGACTCTGAGGGTGGCAAATTAATAGCAGCATTGCTTGTTAATTGCATAAGAGAAAAGCCAAAAATTTATCACCTCAGTCATGGCCATTGCTTCCCTTTGACCCCCTTCTCCCACAAGGCTTTAGCTGATGGTCACATCTGTGGTTTTTCTGTATCCTACATATTCACCGTATAATTATTCAGCATCAAACCTTATTAATCAAATCGATGCTGTGTTTTAAATGGAAATTGCTGGATTAATACAAGCATTCATTTCATCCTAAAAATCTTGATGGCTTTAACACACAGAATACAAGCAGAATATGAAAGAAGGGATGTAGAGACCTGATTGAATTAGGAGAGGCATGCTGCACATTAAATTACATATGCCAGCAGGGGTCCTTGCTTTTATAGTAAAGTACTTCTGTAGAGTGTATACATATAAACCTCCTGTGATTTCTTTACACTAGTCAGTGCTCTTGCATCAAATACGGTTGTAGTGGCCATTTATATTTCTAAATACATATTTTTAATGTGATCTGGTATTTGATATGTTTTATTTAACTATTTATTCAGACAAAACGTTAAGAAAATAGCAATTTATACTCCTTACTGGTTGAAGATATTGGTTAAGGGGGTATCTTGTCCCTTTCTCTACCTATTATATTCAGTTATGAAGGAATAAAGAGTATGAGCAAAAAAAAAATGAAGTCATGAGAAGCTTTTTTTGTCATTATGTAGACATTCTAAACACCATAAGCAGTTTGCAGCTTACATGCTTGGGTAATTTCTGGCCTCTTTTCAATGTCGTGTAAGTCTTCAGTTTTCTGTCAGCGAACTCATTGTGTATAGGGCAGGCGTAGGATGTTAAAAAGTGATAAACTGTGAAGTTAAGAAAAAACACAGACAGACCACTGATTTGAAAAACAGATATGATGAGCAACTTGTGGTACCTCTTTGGACATGACTTGCGTGATTGTGAAAACTCTGTAGACAAATGTTCCCACTGAAATCTGTAACTGTTAAGTAAGGTTTTTCTATGGCTTGCAGAGTGGGACTGATTTTTGATTGTTTGATAGCAAGAAGTGATACGAAAAAGAAGAGGTAATGTCATGTGCAAGCTTTTAAACTAAGACCAGAAGACATGGAAAGGAGAATGGGAGAATGGGAAAATGAACCTCAGTAGATTTATCTACCCTGAAAATTCTTAAGTACACCACACCATTTTGGAGACGATTGTCTGCCATTATTATTTTGAGATCTGAACACCAAGTTTTGCATACTTATCTCTGGGTAATATATTTTTAGCTGTGAACCTCCCTGCTACATTTTATGTCTTGCCATGTGCTCATGCAATTTGATAAAAACTCATGCAATTTGATAAAACCCAACCCTAAAAACAAAGGAAAATGATGCATTTTTTTGTGTTCATGAAATGCTGCTCATGTTGTTTTCGCTTGGCTATGTCATGAGTTACCCTTTACAGGCATTATTCAGGAAATCAAAGTTTTCTCAAACAGATTGGAACACAGTTCAGAGAAGGAAACTAGAGCAGACCTCTCTCCTAGCTCAGCTTGAGCTCTACTGTATATCAGCATCACAGCACAGTGCAGAAGCACAGATGACACGCTTTCCAAATGGGAGTCATCAGTAAAGATTTCTGTATGTCCCTGTTTTCAATGTGGCATGATAATTCAGAAGAGATTTATACTTAAAATCCTCAGAAAATGCATTCTATAACTAATAAAATTATGTGCTATCATGCAAATCCAATCTTAATACAAGATTGAAATTACTCAAAAGATGTTTACACCAATGTAGTAATGGAACTGCATTTGGCAATCAAAAAAACAAGTTACTGTGGTTTATTTTATGACATAAATTATTTCATTTTAATATCTCTCCTGTCAAATTAGATGAATTTACTTACCAAACTTTATACATAGTACATGATTAGTTGTAAAAGAAGATTAGTTGTAAAATAAGTCAGCTTAACATCCAGACATAGGATTTTAATAACAACTTGATATACAAAGACTGTCAGGTGCTGTCTGCTAGTGAGAAATAAATAATACCCTAGATCCTTCACTATAATTACCATCATTCACTGTATGCACAGGGCCTGCAGTGCAGCTCAGGCTGACATAGAGTCAGAAGTGCTTAACATGCCTCACCTGGCTCCCAGAGAAATCTGTATACAGACGAGAAGCATTGGTGGACGATGGGAAGATGCTCACTGGACTGACATTCATAGGTGGCTTTGCACACTGGTTCATATAATGAGAGTAATTAAATGAAAGATTTTTTCTTCTTTTTTTTTTTTTTTAACTATCATTTTTCAGGTCACTTAAAACCACATAGACAAATGGTTGTGTAAAGAGAGATCACTTTCCTTTCCTGCAGTGAGAAGTCTCAATCCATGTGCCTGTGGTGTTTCCTGGACACCGAGAAAGTCACATGTTCAGTGATGCAGACCCAGTGATTTTTTTTCTTCAAAACTACATGTGACGTGTATTTTCTGCAGTTTGATTTTTCTCTTACCAGGAGAGGGAGAAACTATACCCATCTTTTCCCATATTTGGGCCTTAGAAACATAACATTGTTATCCTGGAAACATAACATTGGTATCCCGGTCATGCTACCAATGCCCCTTGCCCTTCACTTAGATGACTTTAAGAGGTAATGTCATTTGAGGTAAGTCCTCAAGTCCTTATGCTAATGTTTGAGTTAGTGGGATAAAAACACTCTTTACTGGATTTGTTAAATGATAAGTCTTTGAATTGAAACCTGAATGCTATACCATGGTTTCTCTTCTGTATGTAGCATGCACTAGGTATTATTTCCAAGCAAAATCCTTCTAAATGATTGAACAAAAGAAATCTTCCAACTTTCCAGAGGTTCCTTGACACAAAGAAATGAAATTTTTGTGATGAATAAACTTTGTTAGGGTTAGGGATGATAACAGAACAAATACTTTCTATAATATTCTATATGTTTGAGAATCCAGCTAAATAAATAACATTCGAAGGATGAGCTCTCCATTGTCCTCACAGTACAGTAAAATATAATGAAAAGCATGTCCTAAGTATATAGCCATACAGATACATGCTATAAAACATACAATGAGCAACTCAAATCTCTGAAGCACATAACTGATAACAGCAAAACATTTTTCAAGGGAAACATTTTCAAAGTGATCATGTTTTGTGTTTTGCTATTTACAGCAAAAAACCAAAAACCAAAACAACAAACACACAACAAAACAACAACACCTCTAAATGACAGGTTTGTGCAAACTGCTAACCCCTCAGTACCCTATTGACTGTGTCACATAGGGATGGGCAGAGGATGGGCTTAGACCCCTGCCTTCATGTAAAAAGAATGACTAAGGAATTTACAAACACAAGATATTTTCCTTGTGCTATATATGCATCTGTTGCACAAGATTTCTAACCCATTGACATGGTAGGGGAAATAATTACCCACTAATTTTCTACAAGCTGTCCATTTAAGTGTAGATTGCCCTTGGAAAAATGCCCATATTTTTAATTCACATATTACTTGATTTTAACAACAGAAAAATGCAGCATACTGAAGATTTAGATCAACCCAGTATCCTTCCTCACACCACCTCCTCAAATAGTCCCGGACATCTCAACAAACACTTGAAATGCTACCAAACCCCAGCCGCCACTTCACATGATTTATGATGTCATTAATGTCAAGCTATCAGTGGACAAGAGTAAAAGAGACAACAGCAAAGCTGACTAAAAACAAATAGTTTTGATTAAACTCAAGGACGTTTGGTATAGCTTTCAGCAAAAAGGCATTAATCATTTCCAAAGCTGACCTTGTTTTTTTTTTATCCCAAATGCAAAAATAATATGTGTAGGGATTCCAGCAAAATCTTTGAAGTCTACTGTCTCTGTAGGTGGATTCCCTTGTTAAGATAAAAGTAATTAACAGCACCTTTTATTCTCTGGCGTAACTTTTGTTGATAATTGCCCGAACACCCTAAAATTACACCCTCTTTTTGACTCTGTTAAGGTATGAAGAGTGTTCTTTAGGTCTGAGACATTTTTCATCCCAGTAAGAGATTCCAATAGTATATTATCCACAGATAAACATTGCCCTTAAAAAACATCCCACAGCAGACAGACAATGACAATACAGCCTAATGATAAACAGAATATATTAAAAAAAAGGAAGAGGAAAGAAAAGGAAAGGAAAAAGAAGTATGTCAAGTGGAATAAATTATTTTCATAGACAACCTCTATTTTGTATGAATGCCCAACTTCTCTTGAGGTCTTTAGCTTACATTTACAGATTTAGAAAGGTGCATACTAGACTGGATTATTATCAAACAAAGAAAAATATTTAGTTGTCTTTTTTAATACTGATTTTCCTGTTTGTAAGATCATAAATGTATGTACTGGTGTAATGTGTGCACAAGTTCATCCTATGTACATATGCGTATATTAACAGAGAGAGAACAGAAAGTGTAACGGATTTTTTTGACTGTTATTTAGGCAACCTCAAACTGGATCAAGTCACTTCAGGAAACATATTCCAGGCCTATGAGAGATCTACTACAGGTATTTAAAATGCAGATGGAAAGTAATACTTCAAGCTTTAAAAACATTACTAAACTCCTCTTTTTCATAATAATGGGTATTATTTTTGGAGCTAATGAGGATTTTTACAAAAATTTATCTTCCCTAGAAGACGAAGCTTCCCTAGAAGCTGCTTCCCTCTAAATCTTGAAATCTTTACAAAAAATCTCAGTCTTCTGCTCTCTCTGATTCTAATAATCAGCTTATAGTATTATTATTTCATAGTCTATAGCAAGAAGGTTAAATATGTTCTTTCAGCAAACATGCATTTATAACTTAGCATGCAATTACAGAGTCACAGAATATTCTGAGTTAGAAGAGATCCACAAGGAACACCAAGTCCAACAGTAATAAATAGCCCACTGAAGAATTGAATCCACAGCCCAGGTGTTTATTAGCACCATGCTCTAACAAACTGAACTAATTTCAGTCAATTAGATTACTAATGTAAAATTACAGGACAGCTATTATGGTTTCAGAATAAAATAATTAAATGACTATATGCCAATTTTATTTCTTTATACAAGAAGCTAAAACTTTCAATTCTTTTTATATCATTTTATTATAAAATGTAATCCAAATACTGTCTCACACTCCTTTGGTATATACCATGAAAACAAGAGATACCCACCACTTCCAGCTGCAAACATTTTCTCAAAAGAGATTTGGAACAAAATTTTTTCCTTCTAAAACTAGTATTTACTCTGATTAGCAAAAACTTTCTGCTTAGCACTTTTATGGGAAAAAGACAGGCTGTATCAATTGTGCATGAGAACATTTGTAATATCACCCTCAGAGAATAATAAACAGATACGAGAGGTTGAAATTCTGACATAGTTTACAGAACAATAATCCAAACATCTGTTATAATGACAAGGGATTTGAGCAGAATAGAGAGTACATGGGAAAACTATGCTACTTTTAGTACAGTTATAACATTAAATCAAAGCACTGCAGCTCAAGGCAGCTTGCTGCTAATATAAACAATTTTCTACATATTCCTGGGCCACAAGCCAGAACTGAGGATTCAGTTACAAGTGCAAGGTCAAGAGGGAATCAACAGTATAAAATTTACCGTGTACAAATCAAAAGAATAAATTTGTAATTAAGGATGAAAACAAATTAGAAGGTATACTATCACTTAACTCATCAAATAAATTTGTTGAGTAACTTCAGGCTCTGAATATATTGTAAGATCTGTAGAGGTTTTAATGCATTTATTGCTTAAATCCACAGCTTTTTTTTGAGGCAGGCTTAGCAAATCACCTTTTAATACATTCTTCTTTCTATAGCCAACATCTGACTACAATTATGAAGGCAGATATTTAATCATGTCATTTTCTCAAGAAAAATGTAAATAAGATTTCTTTGAAAATCACATTCTTGCCTTCATATTATACCCATTATACCAAACTTTTATCCACTTCTGGTCTCACTTCACCTTCCACGCCCAAATGATGTCTTTTAATGCTGCAGTAAATGTTAAAGATTTATTGTAGCTGTTGATGAAGAGGGCTTTCCTGTAAAAGATTTTCAAAACACTCTTTATAACCATGAAACGTTTTGCATGTTTTTCAAAGAGCAAAGAGTTTGTTTATTTTTTTACCCTCACAAGCAGGCATGCAGCAATCATAAGCCACTCACTGGTGGATGAATGTTTTGAGATACATGGTTAGAGTAACTCATGTTTCTGATAGACTAGGAAAAAGCAAGCATTTTTGAAAAGTGAATCAAGAGAAGATGTTTCTGTATTTCTTACTCAGCTTTACCCTATCAATGGCCAAGTGCATTTAGGGAACTCATTCTACATAACTGTCTTAAATCCATAATTTCTAAGGGGATGAATGTTTTCATATGAGAAACTCATATGAACTTTAAGTACTGGAGAAGGCTGGATAATCAACTTGGACATGGTGCCTCTTTTGTGTAAAGTTGCAGTTGGATAATGGAAATCCCTCAGAGACACATTTCTTTTCATCTCTCTCAGCTAGATTCAGCATTTCCCACAAAATACAGCCTCAGAGCAAATTGACAGTCTCTTTCCATGTGCTGGAAATTCTTTCCATGCATTGCATCCTGAAACTTATCACTAGTGGTTCAATCTCTGCATAGGTTTATGTCACAGTCATTTACATGCCTACAGTTACTGCTGGTTACTAATTGCTTTAGTAGCAAGGCTATGAAGTGATGAACTACTTTTGTGTAAACATTGGAGCATTATTTAATAACTTCTCATTGCTACTTGACTGGAGTTATGACCATTGCTCTTGAAATGTAATGTTCTCTAATGGACTTCCTAACTTGGATATATTGACAAAATAACTCATCGTGTTTTAATAACTGTGACATAATCAGTCAATTTCATTAAAAAATACACGAGTTTGATTATTTCTTTGTGCAAAACATTGTTGATTTTGTTACTTTGAAGGATAATTTATAGGCTACCTTCTTTTCAGAGGGCTGCTAATACCAGGTGCCGCAATCACTATAACCATCAGTATTTCTTCTTGGTACCTAGAAGATGGTTAGAGATGTCATGTTAGATGCCATAAGGTGCTGAGATATATCAGTTTGCAGATCAGGTGCTGGAACCAAAATCTGCATCAGGAAGGCTTGGCACTTGAAGCCACAGAACCAAGATAGCTGTTAAGACAATTTTGATACTGCCAGGATGTAATAGTGGTGAAAGAGTTATGACTAGCTACCTAGAGGGAATAAATTTCAACTTATCTAGTCACAGGGCAAATACCTTTTAGCCCTTCCATCTTTGGAGAAAATATCCCTCCTCTTACAATTACTTGAATATTAATAACTATTAGAAGTATCCCACTTTATGAGTACGACTACTACATTTACTCTCTGAATTAATTAAGGATGTATATTGAGCAAGACTAGCTGCAGAAATACTTAGGAAAAAAAAAAGAAACCGGGCTCTGCTGTGGTTTTGCACCATGTGTGACCAACCATGAGATTTGTTCCTGGTTGTGTCATTATTGTATTCCAGTGCATCACAATCATTTCACTTGCAATTCTCTCTGAAAGCAGAGAAAGGGATAAGCCTTGAAGTCAGGTCAGCACTATGTGCTGATCTGCTGGAAGAAGGCACAATGGCAAAGTAAGTTTTCGTCTCACAGCTTCCCCCTTAGGCACTTAGACAACTATTGTATGTGCAGCCCTTTGTTCCCATCATTTTTTTGATACCATGCTAATATTTCCAGGAATGAACTAATTAAAATTAAGGGAAGACTTCAGCTGGAGAAATAGATTAAGGACTAAACAAGAAAAGACAAAAAGCCCCCCTTTCCAATTGTGTTTTTACGGTAGAATATCAACTGATTATCCTGTGTCTAGACATATGTCTTCCCCATCTAAAGTCATGTATGCAGATAATCTTACATATTTCATGGGCTCATTGGGCAACAAGGGAGAGCTCCTGAGAGTATTTTAACAGAAATATGTCTATGAAATCACACCTTTCCAGGAATGCCACTGACAGATATCAGCATCACAATTCCTCAATATGGGAAAATGGAGAATTGTCCACAAATGGACACTTTTCCCTGACATATTTGCCCAATAACATAAAAACTCTTATATGTTATACTATAGGTCACTAATTTTTTGAAACATTTTCTCCTATAGTTTGATAAATACACTATTTTACATAGTGTGTTTTCTGAATGAAGATCAGCAGTACTTGACAGAAGCATTTTTAGAAAAAAACCTGTTGATTTATTTTTAAATTTGAGGAATTTTAATATTGAATATTTAATACTGAATACTTCTTTTTTAAATCTAAAATGTTATGTAGCAATTTTATCCCCCTTCACAAAAAGCTAGAATGCAAAATGATCAGTCTGTCAGTGTGGGACAATTTTTAAAAATACATTTATCTTTCTAGGTCTAAATTAGTTCACAAGCTAACTCACAAAAGCTACAGAGACATGTCAGAAGGAAGACAGCAACCGTATAAAAGAACCAACAAAAATATTTCTTCAAAAGAATTTTTACATCAATTTTGGATCATAGGGAAACATCCTGTCCTACAACTATCAAATTTAGATAGATACAGATCTAGGTATCGAGGGAAAACTTGCTGAATTTCTTTTCTGTTTTGTTTTGTTTATTTATTTTTTTAATATCTTCTTTTATACTCATTGCACTTCATGATTGTTAAAAAGATAACTTGGAAAAAAGGCACTGCAGGGCATTAAAGTAACAACTGAATTCTTCTGGAAATACCTATATATCCAGTTCTTCCTTATTCTAGTAACTGAGCTCTCCACTCTTGAAATAGAAGGGGCTGAAAATAACTGGTACAAGGCAACACTGAAACTATATTGGTATTTAAGTTGTTATAAGAGGGATGAATACTCCGTCCTGGACAATAGCAGGACTCAGACTTTGATAGTCAAAGGAGAATACAGTACTACAGACAGGTAAAAACGTATGGGTTTTTCTTATGTTTTGTCTAGTCCAATATAGCCATCCATGCCTCCTCAAAAAGGAATGCTTTGCTACTCCTGGGCCAGCATTAAGTAAGGAAAGGAAACAAATGTCTAGCAACACTTTTATTCAGCACAAGTACAGCCTTTTCTTCATAAAACAAGGAAGGTACAGAGAAAATAGGGCTGAGAGAATGGATTCCCAGTCACTTGCATAAGGTTTTTCTGTTGACTTTAGTAACTGTGCCAGTGCCAGGGGTTGTAAATTGAAAAGGTCTGTATATGTCCGTGAAGAAAAATGTTTCCAGGGTAGACTGTGAGGTGGGACTGACCGAACACCACCCCTTGTTTAAGACTGTGCAAAAAATGGCAAGATAGCCTTTAATTTGGTTATAGTGTGTTTTGCCATTTAGACCCAAAACAGCAAAGGAATGAGGCACATGAATAGTTCTGTGGGAGCCAATACATCTACACTTCTATTAAGCATAAGTTCAAGAATTTTTCTGGATAAAGGTGCATATTTGAAATTACAGCTTTATTAAATTATTCACCACCCTCAGTGACAGATCTTCAAGGCTTTTCTTGGGCTTGTCCATAAAGGATGGGAAAATACTAGAGTTTCTGGTACATATTCATGCTGAGGCCTATTAGGTGATAATCTCATTCCATCAAGCAGTTAAATATTATTGTGTGTGTAAAAAAAAAATAAATTGTAATCCTGTGAGTGGGTGTCATGTAAAAATGCCATGTTAAAAGAAAATTGCAGTCATCAGCTCTAATACTTTTGCTTGATCAATATATGTGTGCTTAGAAAAAACATTATGTAGCAAAAAATGTAGTAACTGGCTTAAAAAAGACAGAAGCAAATGCATACTGCTCAGCTTATATCTCAGCTCTTCCAGGTTTTTAATTTAGTAATCTGTTTATGAATTTGTAAATAAGGCATATAATCCTATATTTCAGAAGTTTGTGTGGAAATTCTCATTCTCACAAATCTCATGAATTTTACTGCTGAGATTCAACAACACTTCTTACCCGGAGTTTGCATTGGGAAAAATTTTCCCTTCTTTTAATTTTTTTTTTATTTTTTCCCCCAGAGATCTTACTTTTTTATAGAGCTCAATAGCAAATTAATCTTTTTTGCACCATCTTGGGATATTGATTCCTTGTAGTGTTCAAAAGAACACTGGAAAACAATAAATGAGTCACATACTATTTTCTGCAGCATTTGAAAAGACCTTATGAATGTTTCCTTACCCATGCATGTGTTTCCACAGCTCACACAAGGGAAGTAATGAAGTCTTGTGAATTCCTAATTTGATATGTTTTAGCAGTCAGAGCTATTAAAATCCGTAACTTCCCACCCCCAGTGTTATTTTTTATTATTTTTTGGCCAGAAAGCTAATATATTTTTGTAACTGCAAACAGGAAATGGATATTATTAAATGAAGTCAGGAACTTTTTGCAGAGGAATAAAAAACTGCTGAAATGTTCATCATCTTAAATGAGGATAGCTATATTTGCACCTATTTTGTGAAGTACAAGTTCGCTGCTTTTTCTCCACAATGGTGATGACATTATCTTGTTATGGTGAGCTCTTCTTTTGGGCTATGTGCTAATTTAGCAGTAGGAAGGAACTGGGATTGAAATGCCCATATTTCGAATAGCAAGTAGATGTAAAATAGCTCTTTCCTAAGGCTAAACGTCCTAACTGTTCAAAAATCCAGATTGACTGTTTGCCTCACAATTTGCCTAACAGCAAAGAGCCCTTTGGTGGTATCTTAAAACAGTTCTATTTATTGTTATATATAAATGTAATAGGGATTGCACAAATATTTACACCAATACAGCTCTAGCCTATTTAAACCTTAACTCAAAATCTCATTATTGTTGTATGAGAATGGACATGTGATACAGAAAAGTGTCAGAGTGAGAGGAAAAACTTATACAGTTCATAAAGTTCAGATAAGGGAACTTCACCTGGGATGAAAATTGGGATCTTCTTTACCCACCTTAACTAAAACATCTAACATGTAATGGGGATAGATTACTACATCACATAAATCAGGCACATAAATGTGACTAGTTATATAACACTGATTTAGTTTTGCATATAATCCTCCTGTGTCTAAATAAGTCCTAGTTCTATTCATCTTCATTACAACTGCTATTGTCCACTCTTCCCTTAGAAAACCAATTGGAAATGTGGACAAACATAAACCCGAGATTTTTAGGTTTATATTTGAAAACAATAAGCTTTCATCTTCACCTCTGCTGGGTGGACAACATTTTGAAAGCCTCCAGACCTTTTCACAGCAATGAAGGTGGCTAGCAGTGGGATTAAAAATGATTGGGATAGTACCAAGTTCATTTGAATTTTCATTCAAATTGAATCTACAACTAACATTGACAATATTGTGTCATTGATACATATTGTCACATTGATACCTGTGACAATGCGTATACATATTTACATAAAGCAAACATACATTCTTTTTCTTTCTACATGGTTTACCTCAAACACAGCCTTATTGTAAATTTCAGTTTCTATAAATAACTAACACATTTGCAGTAGCTAGAAGAAAGTATTTTATGTCAACAGGCTAAAACAAAGTACATCAATCCAGGGTTGCAGCATATTTTACTATCATATTGTGGATTTTTAGATGTGACAGATGACAAAATGGATAGTGATGCTCATGTAATCATGAGAACTATTTTCAAAAGTATATTATAACTGGTATCCTCAGACATATCAAAACGTAGATTTCCAGAACTGAACTATATGAAAGATATATTGCTATGAGACATGAGGAAAAGGCAGTATTTTCTCTGTCCCAATGACCTATAAAAAGCTTCTCTGCACATGCAGCCTGAATCAATATTTTATACCTTGAAATAAAGGTGCACTGTAGCTTATAAATATAAGACAACAGAAGAATAAATGCACTGATATGTGCTGAAGCCGCCAGCGTTGTTCTCTGCTACTAGTGCATCCTGCACAGATACATGTGTATGTGCATAAATACACACAGGTTTTCATATATACAGCTGGTACAAGCATGAGAATCATTTCAATGCAGTTGTACCAAATACAAAGAAATATTACTGTACTTCATAAGAAAGTTGATTTTTTTAGTGATAATTGTTAATTTGGGGATTCTTAAAAGAGGATGAATGTTGTAATGGATAACTGAGAAGAGTTTTTCACTTATGTGCTACAACACTATTTGGGAGAAGACAGGTAAGTTTTATTTAGTGCAGTTATATTGACTAAAATGATATTTTATGGTGGACCAAGAAGTTAGAATATCATTTTATGCACAGCATCTATTTACCAAGTGCAAAAGCATCCTTGCTTCTGCAATTGAAAAGTTACTGCATTTGTGTAACAGTTTCCGCAAATTTTTCAGCAAGTTTAAGGAACAGTCCAAGAGCACTTAATTAGCAGTGTCTTCATTGCTGGCAACAAGACTGGAGTTAGTTAGTGCAAGGGTTTTGCTCTCCTACCCTGCCCTCACTGCTTTTCATACTAGTATAACCTACCTTCATACTGCCTACCCAACCACTGTATTGTTGTATTGTGTTCCTCCTGGGCAGTGGTTGATTCTCACATCACCTGGAACCATCCCTATTTTCATTGTCTCACGTTCCCTTCTCTTACAGGTACTGACACAGTCACTCTTGTATTCTCATCACAGCAGAGGCAGCTTTCTCGTTTGAATCAGATGTGGAAACAAACACTCAGTCAGACAGTTTCAGGGATTAATTCTTACCATTTTTTATGAAGATTAACACACTACAGAACACAACAATCTGTAATACAGAATATCAATTCTTGTTTTATAAACATCACAAGTAAATACATTTTAAATAATGACAGATATCAAGAGGAAATTTAAAAAGTTTTACATCTTCTAATTGTATCAAATCTATTTATGATTTCCAAGTGTCTTCTGCTTTTAAAAAGAAGAAACTGAGAAGAATTTGCTTGCCCGTGTGCCACTAATTTCATATGATGACTTCACCATTAGACAAAACGATCTCTATGCCAAAAGAAGATCCCAATGCATCTGAATTAAGAGTGGACTTCTGGAATTCAAATACCACATTAAATATGAATGAGAAGATAAGAATTGGGCTTTTGGAGCTTCTGTAACCCTTCAGATATTTCCATCTGTACATACACTGCACACTTGTTCTGCAGCATCTAGACAGATTTCCCAATGCAGTTTAGCTGTTGCTTCCTTTGAATATGTTTATCCTTCAAGAGAATTTGTATGCTTAATTTAAACGAATTACATCTCCCTTTTTAAATCATAGCAGAATTAGAAAAGAAGCATGAATGGTTCTCTATTTCTTCACTTTTGCAAATTATTTCCCCTTTACAATAGGCAGCAGGAGCAACCAAACAAGAATAAAACTGTAACTTGAAAAGAAATTGTGCACAATTTAGGTCCCTCAAATTCCCCTTCCATTAGAGTCAGTGAGAATTTATGTACATTTCTGCAGTGCTCCAAGAGTAATACTGTGGGCACATAATTGCTCATGAATGAGAAAAAAATGAGGGTGTTTCTTATAGTACTATTGCATGCAGCTCTAACAAATATTAAAACCCCAAGCCCTGGTAAAATCACAAGCTTGTTTGTCAAGGAAATTAATGGGGAAGATTTTTTGTTTATACAGTTCTGAAAAATAGGATTTATTTACACAATCCATGGCAACCATATCCTCTATAACTGCATCCTAGCTACACATATGTACACATCTCTTCAGTATTTTGCCAAATAGGCCAAAATGGCATTAAAAGGAGTGAAAGAATTGACTTTGCTAAACTTGCAAAGTCAAATATTTAAAATTTAGTTAATGTCGGAGTTCAGATTGCCCAGGTAATCTTATTTCTGACAACATGTGGTAATAGATTTAATTACAGTGCTATGTCTAGAGCTGACCCCTCCTGGAATTTCTCAGACTTTGTTTCCAGAGATGAAAAAACCTTCTGCCTTCTGCTTGGTGAGAGTTTCTTCAGTCAAGGACCAGAGCCTGGGCTAGGCTGCCATACACACTCAGGCACATCCCATCACAGAGGGTCCATATAATCCTCATGCCTGTCTTCAACACCAGTCTTAGTCTTCTGTTGTTGGTATGTTTTTGCTGTTTTATTGAATGGTCTATGTGATTTTTTGTTTGTTTGTTGTTTGTTTTTTTTTGTTTTGTTTTGGTTTTGTTTTGTTTTGTTGTTGTTTTGTTTTGTGGGGTTTTTTCCTATTTTTCTTTTTTTGTGTGTGTGTGTAAAAAGTATAGTTATCCATCTCCTCATTTCTGAAAAGAGCAATATGCAGGCTTTTGTTTTGAGAATCATTTCAGTTGTGGACACCTGACTGAGTCAATTCTTTCTCCTTGCCCACCCACTATTTTCCTGGGATATTGTGCATCTGCCTTTACACTTTCCAGATTCTTTCAATCTGCCTTCTTCTCTTGGCCAAGCACCTTCTTGTGAAGGGGAGCCCAGTATGCTGAGAGACTTAGTCAGCTTGAAGAGGCAGAAGAACCCTCTGTACTGCATCCCCTCTACTTAAATCCAGGAATCATCTAGTGAACTAAACCTTTTCTGTATGCATAAGGAACAAATGTTTTGTGAGAAAGTACTTTTCATAAACTTCTTAAAAGAAACTGAAGGTCGATCAAGTTTACGTGTCTAATCTTCCACAAACTTTTTGCCTCACTGAATTAATAAAATGGATGGTACTCAGTGGATAGGTAACTAGTCAGTATTTTTTTTTTCTTCTCATACCATTTTCTGCCTTAGCCTTTGTTTATTCTCAGGGATAAACCCTGTGCTAACTACTACGAAGTTATTAATTTGTTAATGTTGTCTTGAGCATTTCTTTGAGCAGCTTCTGAGTGAATCTGAATGAGACTAATGAATGCATTTTTGTAATATACACTAAAGCAGTACTCATTAAGATTATATCTGCCACACAAATATCCTCTACCATTTCTAGGTAACTGTAGTCAGACTCTTTGTAGAGTAGCTGGATGCACATTCTCATCAGAATAAAATATTCATCTGTAATAGAGCATACTGCTGCAGATAAAGCATTCAAAAAATTTAGCTGTCAACTTGCCAGACCTGTACTGAACTCATGACATATATAATTTTTATTCTTTTCATGTTTTTAAAAATATTTTTAAAGTTGTCGTAATGTAAGAAAATATACATGGGTACTCATCAGCCTAAATGCACATACCTGATATCTGCCAAACTTCAAGTCACCCTTCTTGCAAAGGGTTGTGCATATGTTTTCACACTACATGATTAAACACATAAACATTTTCAAGCAGTATTCTTAGCAACAGCCAAGCAACTTATGAAAAACAATTAAAAGGAATCAAAAGAATCAAAATTTAAACTCATCTTCAGTAACTGCCATAAGGAACAATGGAGAAGTGTCCTGAGGCTTTCTTGCATGATCCAGAGAAATTGGTGCTCTGTCCAGAGGACTAAATTAATCTTATACTTCATTTGTTTAACAAAGTACATGCCATTAGCAATTTTATATGTGCATTACTTAATCTTTTTATGATTCTGTGAGCAAATATCTTACTAAGTAATAGAAAAAGCACACAGAATAAAATACCAGGTAGCTCTTGTCAAATATTGACTTTTTAATTATGAAAACTGAATCTTTACATTCTCCCAGGAGAGCAAACAGGGAAGCTAAATCCCAGTGAAAGGAACAGTATGGGATGAACTAATTTAACACCATTTTTCCCTGGAGTATGTTGTTTCCATGCTATGCCCAGGCACTTCATCCATGCAGATTTGACTCCAAAATTGCTCATCCTCTGCTGTGGGTAAAAGCAATCACTTTTCACATGACATTTGAGAGGACAAGCACAAGCTCTGGTCTGTAGAGCACAAGTGCTCCAAAGACTATGGATTAGTCTTTGGAGATATCTCTGTCAGTTCCTTCAAAAGGAGAACTTCTACTACCTTTAGGCTATCCTCTGCTTTGCATCTGTGGGATGTTCTCGTCCATGCCTTCCCACTCTGACCCTGGGGGATTACAGATTACCTGTTGGGCTGTGAATAAAGGTAGTTGAATTATTTTGAAGTGAAATAGATGTACTAATTGCAGTGCTTCCAAATGAAGAAAACAGTGAGGACATGGCAAATTTGTTCAGAATCTGTGTGACTTCTATGCTTATACAGGGCAAGTAATTCAAGACCTATGAACCTTCCACTCTGTTCCTGTTGTGTTTTCTCATTTTCAAATCTCATAATTTATTACATGATTCTTTTTATTACACAGTCCACATTCTGCAAGGAAAAAATCTTCATGTACAAACATCATCATTTTTATTTAAGTCAGTTGCTTGTGATAATCTATGGACAATATTCATCAGATGGTGGTTTCATCCATTATCTATTTCTGTCTGTGGCAGGCACTGAAACACATGAAAAGTATGCAAAATTTGTTTTGAATGATTGACTCTAAAAGGGGGAGTGTGTGTGGGAATTGCTAAGAACAGACATCTTTTTAGTCATGGCTTTCACTGAAATGTATCTGTTCAAATTCTCTAGGCCTGATCTGTTCCTGGTTGTTAGTGATTTTTTTTACTATTGATTTGAATTCAACAGAGATAATTTCATTAAGACATTTAGATTTTTTCTTGAATTATTTAAATATTCTTGATGTGAGGACATGCCAAAAATAAAACCCAGAAAAAAAGAAACAACAAACTGTGAGAAATTAAAAAATCATAAAAGAGAAATTATAAATTGTTCTTTTAAATAATAATTGTTCTATTTTTATTATTCTAATTCATATTCCTTTAAAACATATGCAATATCATCTGCTGGCATAACAAAAAAGTCCTTCTATACCTTGTCTTTTCTTGGCTAGCATTGACCAGCCTTTCCCATGGATCATTCCTCAAACTCTGAGGAATGCAAACAGAGCTAATAAAATCCATATCCTATGTCATTTAAAAGGTCTCTTCTTCTATCAGAGCTACAGCACTCTCTTTGGTCTATTTTGAAATTTTTTATTTCCCCCCCAGGACAGATATTCCTATCACCAGCAGTCTCCAGTGTATAAGTGTCATCAGTGACAGAAATGTCTCCTGCCAGGACATCTACTTTGAAGTGGCTGGCATCTCACTAGTTGCGTGTTGGCCACCATTTTGGAGCTGCTGATGCCGCTGAAAACTAAGCACTGCGATGACAGGCTATGAGTTTTCTGGGCATGGCATCACAACTGCTAAACCTGAAATTAAGCCATGTAGGGGTTAATATTGGACTGCTTTCATGTAACCAAAACATCGTGTACTTCACTGTATGTAGGATTTTTAAATAGTGCAGCACTGCCCACATCTCTTTGAGTCATGTTAGCTTTAAATTCTGTAGCAAATTCAAATGAATTAAGCTTTCTAAGACTTTCATTAACTGAAAAGTGACAATGAGTGAAAGAATTAAGCAATCAAGACTAGTAAGGATACAAATTGCTAGGGGTGAAGATTCAAAAATGTCATAGCAGAGTGGGGAAAAAGTTGAGCATTCTCTTATCTAAAAAGAGGTAAAAATTGGGATTTGAGACTGAAATGACTGATTCCTTCAGTTCCAGCACAAAGCTACACTGTCTATCCAGCCATCTTTCAGTGGCAGCTTAGGAGTATGTAGAGCAAACCTAACATTTTGGGACATTATTTTTCTCACTTTGTCTACACTCACCTTCTCTCATGTCTTGCGTGCATCGTGTGCATGTTAGAAACCCCATTCTGTTACTGGTGTCTCAATCCATTAGAGTCACGCTACAAACATATAGATTTGTTGATATTAAGGAACACAATAGTAGACGGAATCTCCTCAATCACTAGTCCCAGCTCCCTCTTGTCATAAGTAAACAAACCATATAATCACTTTCATCAATTGATCTAGCTACAGCAGGCATTAATTAAATTTTCAGTTCTTATTAAATTCAGCATCAGTGGAAAAGAATGTATTGAATACTTCAGATAAAATTGTTAATGCTGACATTTAAATATTCATCATTAAGTTACAGAGTTAGCAGCCTAGTCATAGAAGGGAACTTCTATGTTCTCTCTACACAGCTGTTGGTAGGGAAGGAAATTTCTTGTCTTAACTTTCTATTTGGGTTTGAAAGGATCTCCTTTATTCATAAATCCTAGAAACAGATGTTTAAAAATGAAATTTTAATTCTTTATCGTTGTGGTGGCTAAGTTATTTAAATAACCAGTGTTTGCTACACATGCTTCATTTACAATCCCTCAGTAAAACAACCTGTCCCTGCAGAATTTGTTGATGTTTAATGGTAAATATGTTTAAAATAAGGGTTAAATTGAGATCATTGGTAAGTAATCTGAATAAATAACCTCTAGTTATAGCTTAAATTACTTAGAGACAGACTGTGGAGTCCATAGCTGTGTGGAGGGATACATTAACAATTACATTCATTAATTACGCTGTAACTCTAGGAACACCTTCACGTGGCATTTAGAAGTGTCTGCAGCATAATCTAGAGATTTCCAAATTTTTAAATTATGTTGAGGTAATACTAGAGGTCTAATTGCAGCAATACTGTGCAGGCTAATCTACTTTACTTTCCCTTGGCTGTAGTACACACTTTCTAGGAGAAAACTTTGGCTTCCCATTTGTCCAGAAATGTGGAGAAGTGAATTAAATAACCAGATGTTCTTAGTAGTTATCTTGATTAAGAAAAAACTTTGTAGGCCTACTGAAAATTAATTTGTTTCACCCCATGAGCACTCCAGGGTATTGCTGAATTACTCCTCACTGCTTCCAAATATCAGGACTTAGCTGACAAGGTGACATACGCCACATTAACTAGCCTGTGAGATGCCTCCTTCAAGGATTAACGAACAATGCAAACCAGTTTTCTATAGGGATGTCCATCATTAAAATCCAGAATTCTAGAATAAAATCCTGCATTGAAATGCAATATTGTTACAGCTCTGGCCTCATATAGACTTGCAAGTAGATGCCATCTCTCTATGGATTCTACAAGTGACAGGATCCTATAAAATACTTACTAAAAATTAAATGAATGACTGTTGTAGAGGCTTTAGTAGCATAAATGAAATTGTTATATCATTTAGCTTTCTATCAGCACTTTTCTAAAATTTAATAAAACTTTTCTTTTTTTATCTGAAACTAATTTAATTTTATATCCTGTGTTTAACTGTAGCTGCTCTAAAACCAGTAGAGAATGTCCCTGTGGTTAACAGAAAAAAGTCCCGTCAATAAGACCTCAGCATATTTTTACAGGGCTGTGAGGAAAATCTCTCTGTGGAAGTTACCATGCTCGAGAAATTCAACCAAACACAGTTTGGTAGCATATACACCACGTGGAGCCTTCTCAAATATTAATCCCATATTCAGTTAAATGTAAAATTAGTTTTAGAAAAATATGCAAAAAGTGATTATTTGAAAAAGATAGTACAAAATCAAGAAGAATAAAATTATATTGATCTACAAGTAGATTTGGTTTCTTTAATGTGTCTTATATTGCTTATTCATAAACAGAGATTAAGAGAGAGATTATACATGAGAAAGATTTTTTAAAAAATCAGTATTTTGTAAGCATTGTTGCATTTATTTTAATGCTTTTAAATATGATTTTAATATGGAGCTCATACACTGCTGTTTTAGATTATATTTTTAAACACAAACACAAAGGTGTGTCTTGTACTCACACTGTATATAGAGGGGAAACTCATGCAATTGCAAAATCAGACAACTCTGTATGCAAGTAGATCACACACAACCCCAACAGTTGCACCTTAATGCAAAGCCTTATGTATTTTGCAGATATGCCCTTATGACACAAGAAATTTATTTTTGCTGTTTATACAAGCAGATGTTCAGTCACACGTAGATCTCTGTCCCAGCCACATAGAATTGATGGTGTTGGCTTCTCTGAGGATAGGAATCTATGAGAACACACTCTTTTCTAGATGCTATAGTGTACACCGTACCTGCTGCTGTACAGAGCCCTGGAAGGCAATGAATACAGTGTAAAAGTGCACATCATTTGCAGTGTAACAACCATGCCTTTGAAGAATGGGCTTCTTAAAATTTAAATTACCTGTAGCAGTAGTACAGGTATGGAGTAGTACAGGTATTGGAGAATGGTGCTTCAACAATAAAGAATTGGGCTAAAAGGGACCAGATTGCTGACTAATTACCTTATCTTCAGTATTCGTGGGACTACATTCTACATCGTTCTCATTTACTGACCATAGAATTGAAAAATGCTATTTTTTATTAATCAAAATTGTATTGAGGTTGTTAAAAATACAACTAAACTAATATTTTTTTATAATATTATGATTTCAGCCCTGGCTACAGCAGTATTTGGGTATTCTTTTCTAAGTTTCTGTAGTCTAACACTTGAAATCTCCCAATTTCTTTGAGTCATAGGAGTTAAAACTTCTGGCTTGTTAGTCAACAAGCACTGGGAAACTTGTGTGGGTTATGGTTTGTTGCCCAAGCTGGAGAACCTTTGCTGAGAAGCGTCCTGGCCCCAGGCATCCTGGTG
Source organism: Phylloscopus whistleri (assembly GCA_017589585.1). Lineage (NCBI taxonomy): Eukaryota > Metazoa > Chordata > Aves > Passeriformes > Phylloscopidae > Phylloscopus > Phylloscopus whistleri. The sequence continues at coordinate 6,318,109 of JADMLD010001013.1, read as the reverse complement.
CAGGGATGGTTACTGTACATCTACAGGTCTCACTGGTGTTATAGGAGAAGAACAAGTCCGGTTTGCATTTTTCCAGCACATAGAATAAAATAAAAATCATGGTAAACTTAAGGCCTTTAAATACAGAATTACAAGGGACACTGCTAGATCTCTGTCACTTGACATTTACTCTTTGAGAAATAAAAGCTCAGTTGGTGGGAAACAGCAGAAGTTTTTCCTGTGTTTGTCCAGCATTTTTTGCCTTTTCCTAGGATATATGCATCTGTTCCTCCAGTTTCCAAATGGAATAATGACATTTATGATAGATTTCCTATCAAACTACTACTGCAACACCTACTCCGGTGTACAATTATTTGTACTGTGGATATAAAGAATGAAAAGGATTTTTTATATACATGTATATATAGCTGTACATATATAGAGAGGTATACATAAATAAGTATGTAAAATGTATATACACTTATTCATGTTTTCCTGAAAGCAAAAGTCACTGAAAAAAGAGACTGCACAATAATAGAGGCCAGACTCTAAGCTGTTATGAAACATACAAACTTGCAGATTAGATGACAGCTCTTGAAGTTCCTCATGCAGAATCTAATTTTGAAATTCACTTCTGTACATTCAGATAGGGAGAGGGGATGGGAGAGTGTCCTGGGGTGACTTTATGATTCTTGTATCCCCAATTGTCTGTTCTGTTTGTGCTGTATATTGAGTTCTGTACCTTTAAAATGGTTCTGGGAGTGAAGGGGGAGAAAGAAGCAGCGTGGAGTTTGTTTTGAGAAAACTGCCTGACTCCCACACGGCCTTGCTGTGGTGTTCGTCTGAGGCACGGACAGTGGTGGGACAGAGATCTCCTGCGCTTTTAGTTAGTTTTAGCTAGCTGAGGCAGATAAGTTCCCTGGACTGCTTTTTTTTCCTTTTCCTTGGGACTGTTTAAATCTGCTCAGGACTGAAAAACCCAGAGGAGCAGCGAGGGCTGGCACCTGCGGCCGCCGGGGCCTGGACCTGAGGAGGGACTGAGACTGGTGAGAGACTGAGTGAGCTGAGCTACACCCACAGCAAGGACTGTCTCTGTTTGCCATCTCTCTTCAGAGCTGCGAGAGGTTTTATTGTTTCATATTATTCATTCTTTGTGCGTGTGGGCATCTTTTTTGTTAAATAAGTAGTTTTTTTCACTTTTTCTCCGAGGAAGTTTTTTCTCAGACTGGCTGTGGGGAGGGGCCGTTTGGGTTTGCTTTCCAGAGGAACCCCTTTGGAGGTTTCCTCCCAAAATTTGCCCTAAACCAGGACAGAGAGGTGGCAGCATTTTGCTTATAGAGACCATCCATTTTGTCATCGCTGCCTGCAGCCCACAGTAGTTTCAGATCTGCTCCTGAAACACAGACCAAATACTACTGCCAGCATTCATCCAGGTTCAGAGTCACAATAGGAGCTATAACTTCTGGCAAAATTATAGTGCTGTTGATGCCTTGGAGTGGCTACCTAGAACTGAGGCTAAACAAGATCAAGAAAATAAAACCATATATTTATTAAAGGCCTTAAATATGTACACCCTGGGCAGTCAAAAGACCCCAAGAGGGATTACACCCAAGGTGGATGATGGTCACAAGATTTTTAGACAATTATAAATTTGGTCTATTTACATATCATGGGTTAACCCTGACTCACTTCTTGTTTACACTTTTTGGGGCCCAAGACAGTAAGGTATCCTTGAGTTTCAGAACCAGAGAAGAACTCTTTTGTCTGAATAAAATGGGAAGACAGTAACTAACAGACTGTGGAGCTTTACAGTTACACACTAGAGCAGTACAGGATCTGAAAAATACAAAAGCTAAAATCCCAAGACATCACTTTTACTATTTTCTTTCAAGTCTGGTTGCAACTATTCAAGCCAAGAGGTCTATGGATCCAAAAATTGTAAATAAATGTGTAAAAATATGTTTTCTCAACCAGTTTCTCAATAGTAAATGAGTGAGTCAGCAATGAAGATAGAAAAACAGAGAAAAACTTGGACTTATTTTAATGGAAGTTAAACAAAACCTGTTTTGATAATCTTTTACTTACAACCAGAATTCAAACCACGTGTTTTTTTGTTTGTTTGTTTGTTTGTTTGTTTGTTTCGTTTTTTTTTTTTTTTTTCATCCCAGGTACCTCTGAACCATAAAGAAGACAAACAACCACTCCAGTCTTCAAGGCTTAGTGTTTTCATATCTTGGTCCTAAGTTAATTTTAGCTACCAAGGGTAAGGCTTGGTGTGGTGACTTTAAAACCTTTTGAGGACTTTGTAGTAATCCACACACCTTATAGATGCACAACAAAGAAGAAAGTAAGGTATGGTTCAGAAGTGTTGTTACTTTTCTGGCATTTCTCTTTTGAATGGAGGGCTACGTAGCCCCAAAAAGTATTTAAATAAATTAGAGCTTTTCTGCCAAAGTTCTCCACATCCAAAGCCCCCTTACTGAAATTACCCTCCTTTATTACACAGATGCTATTCTGAGTAGTTGTACATGATGAGAAAGTTTTCCACTGAGTATTTAAATACCAGTGTCTGAGACCAGGAACTCAACTGCAGCACAAATTAAGATCTACCTGGGAAATGCAGTTGGACAATATACAATCTTCCTCCAGGCAGATGTTTGCTAGGGTTCAAAATCCCAGTCTCCAGTACTCATGGATGCTTGTAAGAGATGATATCTTCTAAGAGAGTAAACATTTTTCAAGTAAGCATGTGGGGAATTTGAAAAGTGATTCTTGTCTACTTGTGTCCAACTCTAGCCCACAGTTTCTGTAAAGAGGCAGAGGACTAAAAATTTGTAAAGTATATTTTTATGGTAAAATAAACACTTTTTATGGACTGGAATTTCCTGTCACTGGTGGGATGGGAACCTTGTGTTATTCCTTCTTAACATGGTCAGAATGTTTCCTGTTTTTGCAGATCATCCAAAGATTTTCTGTGTCACACTTAACATGTTTTCCAAGTCAAGTTGGCAAAAGGGTATTTTAAGCAAAGTGCAAAGCACAGTAGGATGTACTATATAGTGCCATCTGCTGAAAAGTGAAGTGCTCACACATAAGAATAGAATTTCGTGCATTTTACATTAATGCAGAAAAGAATCTAGAGTTGGTGTGTGGATATGTCCCATTCATCCCCATTTAGATCCACTATCTCAATTTACATGATGAACGTGAACAGTCAATTCTGGAGTCGATGGCATTGTGAATGATAGTGTGAATGATTCCCAAAGAAGACACTTGAACACATATGGAACATATTTGCATCACCAAGACTTTACATAAACTGTTAAGAGATTTTGCTCCCATCCTAGAGAACAATCCTCATTTCAAACCCAGATATGATGTGGAAAGAACATAGGTAGACGTAATTTCCTGTTCAATATTTTTACTTCACAAAAGTCATTGTGTAACCATCCCATCATTTTCTGTTTCAATCTAAGACTTGAGACCCTTGAAACAGGGACACTGCAGGCTGTTTTTGTCATTCATTTTTGTTTGTTTTTAGAAAATCACTGATTTAATGCTGTCTTCTTTTTTGTATTACTCAATTGACTAAAAAGAAGAAAAGTCAACATGTTTTCCTAATAACTCTGAAATTGTACATAAACAGAAGACTGTATTTGACATAAAGGAAAAGGCTGTATTTCATGAAATAGGACAGAAGTTTAAATTTAAGACTTTTTCAGAAAAGTCTTGTCTGTACAGGAAAGCTCTCTCAAGTAAGAATTTAAGGAGATATATTAATAATGTTTAGACTTTAGACCAGATTTGGACTCCTTTTTTGGGAGAAAATTTGCCCTTGAAGGTTTGAACTTATGTTCTCTGAGAGGGCTTAAGCCACATTGTACAATCAGTTCAAAGCCAAATAAAACTCTCCTTGTGCAGACAAAATATTAAGACTATGAAGCACATCTAAAAATTTTCATTATTCTTATTTTCATTATCCAAATTTTAATTTTCCTGCTTTAGAGTTTATTCAATAATTTTACAAAGTACAAGCTTGTCAGTCTATTGGATGAAACTATTCAAAGTTTCATACGTCTGATATCATATATCACACTGAACTAGGTGTCTGGAAATAACAATTGCGTTGTATTTTTTGAAGTTATCCCAGGTAAGTTATCTAAAAGCCATAGATATGACACAGTATACGCAAATGGCAAGCAGATGCCTCAGTTCATTCTAAGTTTACATCCTGCAGTGGATTTAGAATATTTGCTATATTTGTGCTTATTATATGTTCCATCCGTTTGATTTCCTGTTGTTAGCTTAATACTGATTTGTAGATACTTACAAGAGGGGCAGTGTGGCCCACTGGTGGACCAGAAATTGAACAATAACTGAAGTATAGCTTCATTCACTAAGATCTAATGGAGCAATTCCGACGTTGTTCCTTTCCAGTTTATTACTCATCACAGAGTGTTACTGTGTGGACTGTCTTCACAGGAATGTCCTTACAATTTGTATCCTTGAGGGGCCTACATTTTATAATGTTTACTCTCTTAGAAGATATTGTCTCTTACAACCATCCATGAGTACTGGAGACTGGGATTTTGGACCCTAGCAAACATCTACCTGGAGGAAGATTGTATATTGTCAAACTACATTTCCCAGGCAGATCTTAATTTGTGCTGCAGTTGAGTTCCTGGTCTCAGACACTGATATTTAACAGTACTGAAACAAAGAACTCTGAAATGGATGAAAACCACTTGTTAGGGAGAGACTCAAAGACTGCAGTGATAGGTGCCTAAACAGGAGAAGCCAGATCTTTCCAGGCTTTGTGCAGTGTATGGACTGTCCTACTGAAAATTCTTTCTTAATGTGTACTCTTCTCGTCCTTGAACATTGTGTGAATCACCACATGCACGTGATTACGGGCAATGAAACAACCACAACTGAAGTCCAAAGAATTAATTTATTTCATTGCCTTGCTGACTGGAGGATCCTGAAACAACACTGGGCTGCAGAGACATGCAAAACAAGGATGTAGGCACCATCAGTTTCAGTCCAATCCCAGGCAAGGTGTCAGGCCTGCTGTTGGCACCTGTTTGTCAGAGGCCCATGCATGTGTAATTTACCACCACACTGCAATTTTCCTCTGAGCTTTTCTGATTTCTGCTTTGGTCTCTCTCCCAAGATGGAAGCTCAAGCCTGTCTGTAAGAGTGCCACCAAGTCTCTGTAGACACCTATATTATCTCTACATAGAAATTCTACTTCTCAAAGCAGGCAGAGGATAAACAGTAGTAGGCATAATATACGATTTCCCACACTGTTATTCTCCAGGCCTTGGCATTCTCAGCTGCAAGTTTACTCAAGCAAATCTACCATCCTCCTTGCCATTCTTCCACTTTTGACTCTTTACTCCCAACAAACATAATCAGTATTTTGCTTTGGAAAACCTGGTTTTTGTGACTACATTTAGAGACTGGTCCAATGGGTTTTAGGTCTTGCAAGTTATTTGCATCAAGTTAGAACTAACTGGACCGATCACCATTTGCTGCAAAAAAACCCCTGCATCAGTATTCTGGGTTAAGGAGAGTTTGAGTCAGAACCTATTGCTCTACAAAAAGGTCAAGAGTCTGGACAAACTGTACAGAAAAAGAGAGGAAGGAAATATCCACTTTGACTTTTTTTAATATAGTGAGTCATTATACGGTTTCTCCATTTTGTTATTTTTGTTTCTTTTCTCTACTCTCTAGATATTTTGGTTTTGATATCTAATTAATTTTTAATTTTTGTGAAACTTCTCGTCACTGTGCTAGGTCTGAAACTGGTGTTTCTGAATTATATTATATATAGCAACAAAAATGACCCAGAGAAAGGCCCAAAGCCAGAATCTCATTTTTTTTTCATAAAGGTCATCCCCTTAATCTTCCTTTTTGCCTGGGAAAAAAGGGAACAAAACAGTTGTGTATAACACCTCTGAAGTAATAAGAGATTGGGTAAATTGTTGCTGCCTTTTCCCTATAAAGATGGAGGACATACAAAAACTACATGAAGAAGGATGCAGTGAGGGAGAGGAAGAGATGGAGCAAAAGAAAAGACTGAGAAGTCCCCAGGGAGCAAGAGATCAGTCTTCGATGCAGATTGGGAGGAGATAGGGCACCCCACTGTGTCACCTGACAGCAGACAATACTGGACTCTCATTAATGCCTGGTCATTCGTCTATGCAAAAGAGCAACCAGTGGTTGAAAGGCATCAAAAATGGAGCATTTTTCACTTTTCTTACACATCTCACATTTTCACACATCTTAGGGAAAAAAGCCAGCCATAGAGCTACACCAAAAACCTGGTTGAAAATACCCTTCAAAACCACTTGTGAGGTATTGTTCTCTCTGCTCTGGAAAAATGCCAGGGAGTATTTTCTCCTTCTCTCTTTCAGATTAACCATTCTTTCTTCACTCATAAAGAGACAAAACCAGAAAATATTTTCAGTTCAATATTGTCTTTTTGTTTTAAATTATTTACAATTAAACTTTAACAGTGCCTATAAAATTTTGGTTTTGGAAAAAAAAAAAAAAAAAGACTAAATCTGTTTTGGAAAAGCTTTGATTTTTCCTTTTAAAGTAACTGTCTTTCCAAGGAGACTGCTTCTGAACAAGTAGATGGGATTCTTTGGTATATGAGTGAGTATTTTTAACAGATATTATTATTGTAAACAGAATCATAGAATTACTAAGTTTACAAAAGACCTCTAATATCATCAAGCCCAGCACCACCACACCACTAAGCTACCCCCCAAGTGTCGTATAACATAGTGTCATCGTTTAGGAGTGGTATTCTCCAATTTAGTGCTCCCACTGAATCCATGCATTGCTGTCTTGCTCCCAGCCTCCTCCTCCCTCTTTACTGCTTGGGCTGGAGGGGAGAACTAGAGGCTCAGAAGACAAAGATCATGGGTTGAGATAAGAGCAACAGAAGACAAAGTTCATGGATTGAGATAAGAGTAACGTGCTGGAAACAGCAATGAGATAAGGAAACAAACAGTACAACAACAACAACATTGACAGAGGGTACAAGAAAGAAGTGAATGTTTCACAGAGAAACACCACCGCCCAACTGCTCTCTCAACCACACAAACGTGTGACCAGTGACCCAGAACAAACGCCTTCTCCCCAGAGTGTTCCTTCCCCTGGCCCCTCTGGGGAAATAACCTCTGGGTCCCTGCCATGGCCCCTTCTGGAACTGCACAAATTAACCCTGTTTTCATGGGACACAAAGTTCTATGCAAAGACATATCAATTGTCTTTGCCTGTTTGCCTGTATTTTCTTTATTCATTGTAGCAGGAAACTTGTTCTTTGGCACTGGCAAAAGTGTTTCTGCTCACTAAAGTACATACGAGTTGGTCAAAAGTCTAGTTGGTGGGACCCACAAATACGGACAAACCTAGTGGCGACTTTTCATGCAAATTCATGACCCACAGCTGGGCTGAGATCAAACTACTAATGGACCTGAGTTATACCCCAGTGCATGACTCTGATCAGAATGTACTTTCCCAGGATTATACTAAGGCTACAAACTTGGATTTGTGGCTAGTCTGTAGATTCTGAGCCCTGACATTAGCTTAATGCCTCAGACCTAGGCTTACTCAGGGTGGAGTATTGGTGAGCTGAAAGAAATGAAAGCCTCTTTTGCAAACTCATTATGACCAGATGTACTAAACACAAATCTAGTACAGACCATGATCCAGCCTCCTGTGATTAAAGTCATTTTCATCAGATTGAAGTGGGAGGCAAAACTAATGAGGAGAAAACAAAAGAGATTGTGGAAAACAAAAGCAATGTGGTTTTAATTTACTTGTATAAGTTCCAAATTATGTGCTGTTAGTGTCTGACAGTTCAGAGCACTGCTGCAGTTTTGCAAGAAAACTCTGCTGTTCTCTCAAATGAGGGACACCTTTAAACTGTCTGTATGTTGCATTAGCAACAGGTATGCCTACAAGTTTATTGCAGTTCACTTTAGTTAGTTTTCATATTTCTCAAGCTGCAGTAGTTGGTAAAATTTTCTCAGATTTCTGTACAAAACCTGTTTCATGCTTTGCATTAAGTTTTCTGTGGTCTATGGTTAAATGTAGACTGCATTGTAGACTGCATTTCTGCAATCTTCAGGACATAACTGCTGTGAGATCTAGCCGAGTGCATCCATGGTGGGATGAATGCCACCACCATTTAGCCTAAACCAGACAGCTAAGCAACTTTATTTTATTTTATTTTATTTTATTTTATTGTTTATTTTATTTTATTTTATTTTATTTTATTTTATTTTATTTTATTTATTTATTTTATTTTATTTTTATTTGTAATTCACTCAAAGAAATAAAAGAAATTTTCCAGCATTATGAATTCTCACTGTTTTCCTGCTACCAGGTGTCATTATTATCTCAACTGCAGAATAATAATCAGATGAAAAACAACAAAAAATGATGTTTCAAAATAATACTCAAACAATCTCTAAACTTTCGTTAAAATAAATTTATCTTGTAAATATTATTTTTACATAAACTATTTTTCATTCTCAGTTTTCCTCTTAATACTAATTTCAATTTAGTTGATTTTTGAAGTTTAATGCTGCTTTCCTATGGCTTAAGTTTTGTGTGAACTTTCATTTTGAGCTATTGTGTTGCATAAGCACAGGAAATGAGAAGTTAACAACTCCCTGTGGACGAACAGAGCTTGTTCCAGTTGCTTGGAATACTAAAAGTCTTGTGTGTGTTTTTTTTCACAAAGGATGAATTTTAGGAAGCTGTGTATGATGTCAAATCTTACACAAATCTTTTATTTTAAGCCATCTTTTCTCCTTATCTTGATCATTCTTGTAATATTTAGCAGTCCAGCTGTTTTCAGGGTGTGGTTTTATGTTGGCTATACCTGACAAGTCCAGATGAAGAGCCAGTGCAAGCCTGTATCTTGTGAGACCTCTCACCCCACTGTGCCCAAGAGCAACACTGAGTTCACAGGTTTTGCTTGAGGCAATCAGTAAGACAAGGATATGCATGCACATTCCCCTAATGCTTGTCGAGGGGTTTTTGGAGAAGGCCAACTGTACTGACTGTTCTTTCTGGAGTATCTTTTTATGTGCAGATTACATGAGAAGGAGAGAATGTATTACAGAAGTGAGTCCCTTTATATAGCTTGTTTCTCTCTGTGAAGCTTTATCAGTGAAAAAGCTGCAGGCAGAAGAAACAAGATAACCTGTGATTGATTTTTGAGAAGAGCTTTACACCACTTCCAGAATGCCATCTCAATCTTTGATGAAGGAAATTTTCCTTGGGCAGATGATGTATAGTAGTTTTTGGAGGAGATAATAAATATCCTCTCTTACTAATGCATTCCATTTTATTAGCTAGATCAATATTACTGTAATTTCTAGCCATTAGCGTCTCATTGCTGTATAGTACGTAAAAATATTTACATTAACACTGATCAAAATTGCAACAGCATATATTAAAATACGAATGGCATATAATCAGAATTTTCTGTTTCTACTGCCTCCAGTTATTTGTGACCCCAGATATGAAGTTCAAGTTTACACGTAATAGCACAATTATGTAAATCTGTAATTCTAACACTGAATTACAGCTGGTAATGATCAATAATTATATTTATGTATGATGTGAAGTTAATACTGCCACCACAGATTAATGTAAACAACAAAATTATTTCTGCAGTCAAGAGCTAACAAATCATCATAAATAAAGAGAACTAAAACAATCTCTTCAGAGCTTTAATTCCCCCAGCATTGTAAACAGATATTTATTTCTGATGAATGTAAAAGCACTGATTAAACACAACACTTGTCTACAAAAATTGCACAATGGCTGTTATCTGTTAGCATAGTTTGATTTTTTCTTTTTTTAAGAATCTTTGAAAACAAGTTTGTTCGACACAAATAAAAATCTCTCCAGAGAAAAGAGGATAATAATTTTCTTGGAAAAGTTCTGGGGAAAATAAACCCTCAGGAAAAAAAAAAAACAGATTAAAAAGAAAACTGTGAGGAACAATCAGCCACAGTAGTTCATAACTTTGGAGCTCTCAGTGTTCTCTCACCTGTAGTATTGTTCTTTGCTGAATAGGGCAACAGGGAACTGCATAATGGGGCAGAGTAATCCTTGGAGTAGCTGAATCAGCTTGCGTAGGTGATACCAATGAAGTTTTGGGGTGGTTTGTTCACTATTTTTTCAAAAACAAAAAACCACAGGACTTTTTTTGCCTTTTAAAATTTCATCACAACATTTTTTAACCTTGCCCTGTACTTGTTAATGTGCAATGTGTGTGAATTGGGACGTTTTCCCAGAGTGTCTTGTCCTGCAAAATGCAGGGACAAGGTTGCAAGGTTGCCCAGAGCTTTATGATATTGTCAGTGTTCCAAACTGGCTTTAATATCTACAGAAATCAGGCTGTTTATTTAGAAAGGTGATCACACTAATACCATGATGACTCCTTTGCAGGGTTGGTTCAAGATTTACCTTATAGAAATGATAAAACCCAGGGAAAGGAGTGGATAGCTATAAAATAAGCTGTACTTACCCTTCAAGTAAGAAGCTCATATGTCCATCAACATATGAAATAGTAAGAGTGCAGAAAGCCACTCAGTGTTTGGAGAATTGTTGCTAAAGAATTCTTGAGGAGGAACAATGTCAGGCCTGAACTCCAGTCCTATTTCGTCATAAGTGGCATATTTTCAAAACAGCATCATGAAACACAGAGGGTATCACCTCCAAGTACAGAGAAAAATGGAAAAAATAGGATTAAAAACTCAGAGAGAAGGAAATAATTATCTATCTTTACAAAATGCTAGGAAACATGGTTTTGAATCAATCAGAGCTTTCTTTGAAGTGCCAATGGACTGGTCCAAAAAGGACCAAAGTACTGATTCCTTTGTTTCATTCCCTAGCTCTGCTTTTTCTCTGATATATATAATTAAATTTTTAAATAAATTATTGCTCTTATGGGTTTCTGTATAAACTTAATGAGGCTTATGCTTCTGTTAAATATTTCTCTCTCTGCAGAAGTAGTAGATTTCAGGCAAACTCACTTATTTACAGGCTTGGAATAACTGCAAGGCCATAAGTTCAATAAGAAGTCTGTGCTCTGGAGTATTGAAGGAGTATCAGTTGAATGGCAAGGGTGTGTATTACTTATTAATATTTTTTATTGTTTTAGTAAAGGTGTAGGAATAACAAAGGAAAGATTAATTTACATTAATTCTTTTAAAAATCATTGATAATTAATTATAAATTAAGTAAAAAAATGATTTTGTAGTACTCTCTTTTTGGCACTTGAATGATGGACTTAAGTTGCCAAGTTTATTACTCTTTTTTGATTGTTCTCAGACAGTGCCCTAAGTGGGTGGAGGGTTGGCTCATGATTTTCAATTTCATTAATTTCATGATTCCTGCAAGATGTTGTGAAAATGAGATGATTAAAAACTAAATATTGAGGAGGGGACTAAACACCTCTTGTAGCGAGGTGTTTGAACAAATTGTTTGAACAAAAATTGGAAGAGTTGGAATAATTTTGGTATTGCATTTTTTAAAAAGGGTTGGTCTTCCCTTTCACACTTCTTTTCACTCTACTTCCCTTTCAGCTGCAATATTTCCTTGTAAATAATCTTTCTGATTAGGAGAACTCTTGATAAATAAATAGTAAAATGTTAAAAAACATTTAGCTGCACAACAGAATGGGGAATTCGAAGAAACAGAAAACAAAATGATGACAGACACTCTTAAAACTAAATCAAAACTTTAAACATAATTAAACCTAATCTGGGGGCTTCAGAATAAATTTAAAACAGACTTAAAGTTTATAGAGGGCAAACCAGAGGATAAATAATAAAAAGGGAAGGAAAAAGAAGTCCTGAGAAGTCTGTGTGAAGCTCTAGGATACTTCAGAAATTACTGAGATGACCCTATTATAAGTATTTTTTTTAAATTCACTTAGCATCTGCAGGAAAACCGGGAAAACGCTGTGTCATGGCAATGATTTTATGAAATATATAGTGGCAATACAGCATTGAGAAGTATTCAGCAGAAAATCTTGCAGAAAATTCTTTTGTTGTATGTTCAAAGTAAATTTGGTGGAGAAAGGAAATGTATGGCATACTGAAACGACAAAGAAGCCAGAGTAATTATGCTTAAAAACTGAAATAATAATCAGACTTCCTCAAAGGATGATTTTTTATGGGTTTAGTACAGGGTACTTAGCCAGTTTATTTCAGGATAATGACTCACTTTGAAACCTTCTCCCAGTCCACACTCAACTTTGAAACTAAAGGAGCCTGGGAAAGTATCTCTTTGGGGAGTTTTTCTTCCCCTAAAATCTTTATAAATGTTTTTATCATGTCAATATAATCCATATCTGTAGCTAATCTTGTTAATTTACAGAATCAGTAATGTTTGACATATTAATTATATGAATGACCATCCAGATAATTCAGGTGGAATTTAAAGGAATCCATCTACAATAAAGTTTAAAGCGAAAGACCTGAAGATGCTTTTCTTTTTCCTGGGTCATCGTAAACCAGATTTCTTTCCATACCCAGTAACACATCTCTGGATGTTACATTTCCTGTAGGAATTATTCATTTGCTGGGATGGAACAAGTAGTTTGCATTTATTTAGTGCTCTGCATGTGGTGAAACAAAGAAGACTGGGTTAGAAAATATGTATATGTTTCAGCACGAAAGCTTTTATCAGAGCATCTGAAGCAAATAATTTAAAATACTTCCATTGCTGAGTACAGAACTTTAGAAAACATTCCTCAAAAATGTAACTAACTCAACCATTAAAAAACAAACATGTATATTAGGACAATGGAAATACCATTTTAATTTAAGTCATGTCCTGAAACACAGCAATAAAACTACTTGTCATATTTACCATAGTAGAAACTAATGTGGATCATGATACAGAGTGTAAGTGGATGTTACAGACTTCTTTTTCCATTTCTCTAGCAAATTCAGAAACTGATATAAGAAACCTGTAAAGATGAAGAACTAGTAGTCAGAAGTAACATACTTGAGGGCTAGCCAGAGGCAAAGAGAAAAGAGATAGCTTTGGCCTGTTTTGATACTTCAAGCATTTGTGGGGGATTTTGCACATTGCTTCTGTGCAAAAGTGTCACATTCTTGAAAAATATCTCGCTATCAAATCATTCAAAGCAAAGAACCAGAAATATCCTTCCAATGCCTTACGTAAAGACACGTATTGCCAATGAGATTTCAAAATACTGGTTGTGCTGCAAGTTCCAACCCCTGAAGTGCAATACAAGTGCACGCTGGAAACTCTTTGGCAGAATATAACACACCTCTTAAAATTATCCTACTGAACAAAAAGATTTCTGATAAGTTGCAAAATGAAATTCAAAGCACTAAAAATATGTTTTACAAGAGGTGGTTCAAATTTTGTCTCTATGAGAGATGGCTCAGAGTACTCTGTGTCAAATAGTGTAGCACAGTAGAAAAGGAAGGATATTCAAGACAATAAGGCAGAAGGATTATTGCATTTCACAGCAGTTGAGTACAGCAAGACATTGTGGAAAGTGTCATCTAGCCCATTGTTTGTGGGTAGAACAAACAAGACTTCAATGAAAACAAGTCTAACTCCAGCAGTAATCGTTTCAAGACGTCAACAGTTCACAAGCTGATGCAGAACGTGTATCATGGCAGGGCAGCAAGGTTGCCCTCCCCACTCCAAACCTGAGCAGGCAGCAGCAAAGAGACAAACAGAAAAATGAACAGATCTTGGTCAAGGAAATTGCTTCAAAACATGCACAGATGTATGTTCAGGAGGTGTTAGAAGCCATCCTTGAGATCTATTTTAAAATCAGCAAGGCAAGCCAAATCAACCTGATTGTGACAGAAAAAAAACAAACCAACCAACCTGTGAACCAGCCAACCAAAACAGCCAAGAAAACCAACACAAAACCAACAAAACTCTAAGGCATGAAAGCTGCTGGGAAAGACGCAGAAAAGTGAGAAACCTCTACTCTGCAGAGAAACCAAATCCCAACTCCAGCTCTCCATTTACTTGCAGATCTGTGCCAGACCAAGCCACTACCTGTGTAGAGGGTTGGTGTGCACTTCCCAAACCTTCCATGAGTGGAACAATGTCAGAAAAGGACAGGCCAATCTCTGCAGGTTAGTTGCCTAGCAGGAGTCAGTGCTGGCTGCAACTTTAGGTTTTCTGCAGTACCTCTGAAGAATGACTTCACAGTACAGAGCTGTGATGATGTCTTCAATAATTAATTATGCAGAGGAACCAAACACAGCAGCTTTATTTTTGGGAATTACTTGGAAATAGTGTTTGCTCCATGCTTGCAATAAACCTACCATACTTCTATTCCTACGATCAGTACTACCTCCTGCAGCTTCCCAAAGTTATGTAGTCTTCTCTCAGGTGATTACCCACAAAGTTGTTACAAGTCATTGGAATTCTTCATTAAGGATCTGCATTGCATTAACTTGTTATATTTTCGTTAGAAGATTTCACCTTTAAGAGGCACATTTTCTATGTGGAGTTAAAATTTGCCCCTTATCCCACTACAGCAGTATTTTTTATCTGTTAGTTCAACACTTCATGTCTTACCTTTGGCAAACATCACACATTTTGTGTTTGTATTGAAAATAGAAAATGCATTGAGAGGTTGGGGCTAAGGAGTTGGTAGGAATATCTAGGAGAAGATTTGAAGAGATACAATGAAAAAAAAATCAATCCAGCTGTATTCACTATCTGAATGAAACTGCCTTTAAAGTATATGCCATGGCTTGCTAACATTTCTATAATAGACTTCAGAAAATATATAGATGATTCACTCAAAACTGTTTTGATATCAGTCTTAAAAAGCCACATTTAATGTCTATTATCACTTATAAAGTACCAATTACTAGTACTGCTAAAATCCCATTTTTATTCTTGGTTGCAGTTACTTGTAAAACAGCACAAGATACTTATGATATTATTTTAAAATAAAAATTTAGATCCTAAGTAATCTTTCCTAAAACATACACCTTCTGTCCAATTCACATCAATTTCTACAAAAGCATCACTTAAAAGCTGTCAAACAATCAAAAATGACTGAAAATGAAGAAATCAATTGGATAAACAACATATTTTCTTCATCCGTGTTGAAGACCCATTAACAAAAAAAAATATAATATTCTTAAGAAACCCTGCAGTGATTACTTTGTTTTGTTTTCTTCAGTTTCCTTAGGCATATCACCTAATCTTGCAATTTCCCGGCACTTCAGAAATCTGGCACTTCTGATGTTTTTTGTATAGGGAACTGTCAACACTTTATAAGTGAGCTCAGACTTTAGAAGGGGGCCTTCAGGGAGGTTGTTTATTTTCCATTTGTTCTAATTCTCTCTTACTGAAAACCTAGAAACCAAGATTTTTCACAGATGGACTCTGTGAAAGAGACTTTTTTTTCCTAGCAATGCCAGAGACTTCTCCTATCCCATGCGACAAGGAGACAATGCTATTGGTCAAAACATCAATAAAGTCTGCAACTGTTATTCCAGTATAGCAACTTAATTTGAACTCAACAAGCAACACTCTCCATTAACTTGCCTATTTACCTTTCTGCTTTTAGGAGAGGTAATGGCATTTCCCAGGTGACCATTGCTTCCAGTGTAAACCTACCAGACATATCCTTATTTCTTACACATCTGTAAATTATCATGTAAAAAGAGGTAAATAAAGCCTAATTTCAAACTCACTTTGAAAAGCCCACAGTCAATTCATATAATAAATCTGAAATTTTACATAGTTAATTAACTGGCAAATTCCTATCTATCTAGCATGCTTCTTTCTTGTTCAGCAAAGATGAAAGAAATGTTCTACTGTGCCAGCTGCTGATATTGCTTGACCCCTTCCATTTAATAAAGAAGCGCTGGTTGATCATCTTACTTTGATTACCAAGAAAAAAACTGCTGAACTCTGAGACTATATGTGATTATCATCACCTAGAAGGTCAAATTTATGATCCAATTTATGATCAAAATGATGATGTTCTGAAGGAATCCTTTGCTCTTAGATCCTTCACTTCTTACCAAGCGTTGGAGGTTGGAATTTTTCTTTGTTCTTTTTTTTTCTTTCTTTCTTTCTTTTTGTTCAGGGAATTTTCTCCTATCTGTTGCATAAGAGATGGGATTGATTATACTTTAAAGAAACAAAAGTTGTAGCCAAGGAGGAGGGGGAAGTGGCAGTTTGCTACCATCTCTGAGCTGGGGGGCTTTCTCTTGGAAGGACAGAGATACTGCGAGGTTTCAGCTGGGGGGTGAGGGGCTGGGCTCAGCTCCTTGCTCTGTCTTTTTCTCCTTACAGGAGGTGAGATGGTGCTGCTGTTGCTGTGGGGAGAGTTCACTGCCACTGAGGATTTCTGTGCTTTACTCCTTCTCCTGCTGTGAGTGAGGATTTGCTCATAAGAGCAGCTGGGACCTTGTCAACATCTGACCTCAGGGGAAAGGACCCTCACCATCTACTTGGATGCCTTGGGGAAAACCCGGGACTCAATCTCCTCCTGCTTCCACAGGGAGCCTTTCCCAGCTGTTTACGGGAGCCCAGCTGCCACTGCCCAGCCCCGCTGTTTTCAGATGATACTTCGGGTTTTTGCTACACTTTAATCTAATACCTTATGTCCATCTGACCCCTGTGGCTCCTGCTAGGGCTTTGGAGTTTCTGCTACACTTTGTTTGCCATTTTGGGGTGTACTCACCTCTGCTGTTCTGGCTGCTGCTCTGAGTTTCCTGCTACAGCCCATTTTGCCATCTAGAGCAGCACTGTGACCTGCCATTAGTTGGTAGAGGAAACCCCTTTTCTCTCTTTTCTGCTGGTGCGCCCGCCATTGCCACCAGAGAGAGATGCGGCTGAATTTGAGCTGCAGCGCCCCCTGCAGCCACGGGGGAATCACCGCACCTGCCCTGCCCGGCCGGGAACCACCAGCGCCCCTGCCGGCTGTGACTGGAACTGCACCCAAGGGGAAAGTGCCTGTGGCCGAGACAAGACTGCTACTGGGTTTGTGGTTTTTGCTGCAGTTGTTCTTTGTTTACTTTGTTATACACACTAGTAAAGAACTGTTATTCCTTTTCCCATATCTTTGCCTGAAAGCCCTCTAATTTTGAAGTTAATTTGGTGGGAAGGGGTCACATTTTCCATTCCAAGGGAGGTTCCCGCCTTTCTTGGCAGACACCTGTCCTTTAAACTGGACACCAAGCCTATTCTTCCCATAATTTATCTTCTAAAAAAAGAGTGGGCTGAAACATTGTGGTAACTTAGATGATCATCAATTCAACATTCTTGTCAAATTGAATTGATTTTTCCTATCTGCAGACCAACACTAGGAATCGCATAAATATTAGAAGGACTGATGAAAATAGGGTAGGAAATGGATTTTGAAGAGTATACCACTTGTATGTATGAACTGCTAAAAGAAATAAGTACTTAAAATGCTATGGGCAGAAAGTACATTTCTATTTGCAATTGACTAAAAGATTATATTTCATTCTACTTAACACCTCCCTGCTCCTGAAAAGCTCTATATTTGGTTTTCTAGCTTATATTACAACCCATTATATACAGAAATAAAATGATTTACTATAGAAGTTGAAAAGTACAAGCTGTTGCAGACCATCTGCTTATCAGTTCAGCACAAATGTAAAATTATAAAATACACCCTTTGCAAGGAATCTTGTTTTAAAGGGGGCTTTCATTCAAGGATTTTATAAAGTTATGGAAAGGCTACTCATCCATGGCACTAGTAATCCATAGGAATGTTATGAATACCATAATTACAATACAAGCATAAGTCTAATAATGAGAATGAGAACAGTTCAATCAAGTACAGTTCATTTTACCTTTACAAACTGTTGGGGAAAAAGAAAAGCTTGCAAAAAAGGATAGAAAGGAGTGGAATAAGAATATCTCATGTACACAGATATGTGTGCTCAATGTCTAAATAAAGCCAAGCAACTAAAATTTCCTCTTTTATACAAAAGAGCTATGACATTAAGGGCAAGAAACTCTGTGTTAACAAATGTAAGAAATAACACAATATAATGGGAGGGAATAAAATATAAGATATTAAGTTGAAACAAAGATTTTATGTATTTGATTACAGCCTCCTTTTAAAGCAGGCTCCCTCCTACTCTGGAGAAGACAACCGCATCACAAAAAAATTTGACAATATTTGTCTACACTTCTAATGCAGTAATATGTATAATTACTGACACTACAGAAGGACATGATACTATGTGTGACCACACAACAATTTAAAGGGTTCTACTACCTTGCAGTGAGGACAAATTCTATTTGTGATCCTATCTCTTTCCTTTCAAGCACTTGGGCTTATGAGACCACTACTGTGTCAAGCAAAAGAATGAGGTCTGTCACAAGAAGAGATACTTTTTGTTCCAAAAAACCCACCTTTGATAACAGTGGTGTTGTCAGAAAAACATTAGTAAATAAATTAACTTTTTGAACATACTCTGGAATACTGGGAGTTAGCTTTCCCCACTGAAATCATGTCATGAAATCTCCAAACCTTCACATGTTAATAAGAAGGAAACTCATATCTTCTATCAGAAATCCCTCCAATGCACAAATTCCCAGCAAAGAGAAAAGACAACTCTGTGTCCTTGGAAACAAGATATTGCTTTGGGTGCAAGTAACTGATATGGGATGTGGGATTGGCAAAATATAAGAGACTGAAATTAGGTTTTTTATTAAAATGCTCAGCTGTATAAAGAAGTTGTAAATGTTTATATACTATAGTTGACTCTTCTTCCTTCTCTCACATGTGCATCCACAATATTCACAGCCCTGATTTTTAAAAATATCTTGGCATAACTGCAATTGTGGAAGATGAACTTCAAGTTCTTATGAACTGATCACTTGTCTCTTTCAGAAGGGTTTGGCTCAAACAGCTTGTAATCGGTTCAGACAGAAACAGTCCTGTGACCAAACTGAGGAAAGTGTTATTTCCCCTCCTCCAACACATTTAAACTAAAACTGGCCTTAGGAACTTGCAGACAGAGATCAATACAGAAACAGATATTGTAATTATTCATCTTCTTTCAAGCTGTACCTCAATCAAGACTTCTGTTTTTGGGCTCCTTTTCACTTTCAAGCAAGTATTAAAAATGCACAAAATATTTGGAAACAATTTAGCTTTTATTACTGTGGTTTTAGCTTATTTCCAACCTTTGACCATATTAATTTCAGATATTTCCCGTATTTCTACACTTCACATTGTCTTTTTTCATTTCTCTTGCTTCTGTACCTGTTATCACTTTCCATCATCCACTTCACTTCCATTTTTTTTTCCTATTATCTTTTTTTCTCTATTTCAAGCCATTTCCCAGGACAACAGCTCTACACTCTTGGATCTTCTAATTTTTAATTTACTCTCTCAATACTTTACTTTTTTCCTCCCAGTTTTCGCCTCCTCTCCTGTATGTTACTGCATAAGCAGTATGTATTTTTAATACCATACAGCTGAGAACATCCACTGAGAGAAAAAGATAATGTAAGATTATATGCAAATAGGAAAGTTGTGACAGAGACAAAATTAAAGTAACTCAGTATGTGGGTGAATCAGAGAGATTTTAAGGTTTTGTTCCTTCTGATTTTGCTTTGAAATTTTTTGGGGGGGTGAGTCTCTGTCCCTTTCACTTTATTGATTTTAAGTGTATTTTCTACCTTTCCCCCCACCCCACATTAATTTTTGTCTCTTGACCATTTTTCTGGACTCCAAACATGTCAGCAAAGAAATCTCAGCACTCCATTCACAAAACTCCAGCTCAAAATGGAAAAAAGAAAAGCTATCTCTAAAAAAAAGGAACTTAAAATATTACAGTGGGTGAGATCTTGTGGAGGCAACAGTTAACAACAGTATGGGTAAAATAACTAGGAAATAAATTCTAACTTTTTCCATAAATGTATTTAAATGTGGTTAGCCTTTTTTTTTTTTTTTAAATTTCTTTTTTTTTTTTTTTTTTGTGAGTGTGTATGTGTGTGGAGGGAAGGGGGGTTTCCCTGCTTTACCCTTAGGAAATTAAGAATGGCAGAAGTTAAAAAATTGGCTGCCCTGAGGTAACAATGGATAATCTCAGAATCTCAGATAATAGTTTGGATTTTATGAATATCCAACCTAAAAAAATCTTCTAATTTTTATAGTTTACCAAACATTAAAAACAATATTGAACCATTTTTAATGGGAAAAATGACAAAAATATTAAATCAAAATAATAAAATTATTAAAATATTAAAATTACTTAATTTTTCTCTAGGAGAGAAGTTGAAATTTATAACCGTAGGAGATTGCAGGAAATTTATTTTACGTGCACAATAATAACTCATCAACAATAATCTCATCAGATTATTCTAGAATCTGAAAGCTCAAAGAAAGAACTTTCAGAGCCCCATAAAAGACTACTTGAACTATCCCGTAGAATCCTACTAGTAAAACTTGTGCCTAATTCACACTGGATGTCTTTCTCAAATAGATTATTGAGGTGTTTCTGTGATGCTTCTTTGCTGCAATTACTGAACTGAACAAAATCTCGTGAGCAGATTTTTATCAAATAAATTATTACTTTACTGACAAAAAGTTTTGAGAATGGTCTTCCATGAGCTGGCATTAATTTAGCACATTGTCAGTGGCCCACAATTTGTGCTGTGCATGGGTTCAAGTTTTATTTTTAGGTACTAAAGTGTCTGAAACACCTGTCTTGCCAAAAGTTAAGCTAGTACTAAATGCTTCATTCATGTGCAGGTGTAGTGGAGGTATGTAAATGGCAAGAGAACAAAGGCAGCATCCTCTTTATTTCCTTTGCAATCCTAATTCAGTTGCCTTTAGCAGAGTGAACTTCTGAGAAACAATGGGAGTAGTCAAAAATCAAGCTTATATATGGCTTTCTACAGGAAATAAAAAGCCTGAGAAAAATCTCAGCCATGCCAGAAGCAGGGCAAGATTATATCATAATTACCAACACACCATTTCAGCATAATGGCCTCTTCTTTTTTGCATGTTTCTAGTTTTGTGTCTTGAGAAAGTGAAACTGCAAGGAATAGTTTTTAATAATTTTTAAATGAACTTGTTAGTCCCAGTTGGTGGGTTTACCATGTGAGAGTTTTCTATTAAAAAAAAAAAAATTAGGATTAACTGAAAGGGTGAAGATAGAAACTTCAAAAATTAAAAAGTTAAGCCCTTGAATAATAAAATTATTTTTTCACATTTCACAAGTCATATCTTGGATGATTCCAAAAAAGCCTTCATATAGCGTATGCATAGCATATGTGATGGGCATGTTCTTATATTTTGCAAGCAAAAAGGTTATATGAAAAATTTAGGCCCAAAATTATTTTGCAAAGGCTGCAAAGATCAAAGATAATTTCACCTACACAGCTGCCATCTCATTTAAATTTGCATCCAATCTTCAGTAATTACGAACACACATACATGCATCCACACATACACTGTAGCTATGTACTATACTAGACTGAAAAAAGATCCTGTATAAATAAAATCTGTATGCACTTCTTTCAGAAACAACAGAACTAAAGAAAAGGATCCATTAGGGTGCATTGTTCTAGATTTCAGAATGGGTATTAAATACTGACAAATACTTTTCTTCCCTAGAGGAAGAAAAAGTCAAATTAATTCAGTTTTGAAGATTTATTTCAGAAAAGATTATAGATTTCTGTACTAAGATATTAACCCACTTTTGCTATTCATAAGATGACCTTCAATTGAACTGTGAAAAGTAAATGGCAGGAATGTTTCCTGAAAAAGTTTAGTGAGGATATAAGAGATTAATGAACATATTTGTGTTGGACACTCTCCCCTGTACAGCATATTCAGAGTGATAGAATCACGTTATTTATTGTATTTTTTTCAGATCATTTGCAATGTTAATTTATATGAGTTTGATATCGCTTTTGTCTTCTAGTTGTATGTTATTCTGAGAAATCCCCGGGGAAGGAAAGGATTTATATGCTTTGTGTACACATTCTGCAGACTAAGCACTCTGGCATAATTATTTTTGGCACTCACTAACTGATTAAAACATCCAATTTAACTCATGATCAGTAAGATTAAACCTTTTTAATATACCTCAAAAGTAAATTATCATTTGCTACTCAAACATCCCTTTCTGCACATGTCCCTAATAAAGCTGTTCTTTTATTTTGTTAATGTACCTTTTAACGAGGATTCCCTTTTATTTCTTCCTCTGGGCAAAACTGTCTTTTTTTTTTTAGAGAGGTCAGAAAAAAGATGAGCTGGAAGCTGACTATGCTACTACATGTCTTTCTAATGTCATACCACTTATAAGTTGCCTCTTGTGTGTGTACGTGTGTGTATTCTGTACAGACTCAGCTGTTAAAAAAACACATCCTTGCTTTGTGTTTTCTTGATGTACAGACAAATGTACAAACAGTCAGGAGTTGGGAGGAAATAATATTTTGAAAAATAATTTGCGTGACTCAGAAGAATATTGTGCAGGCTCTTATTTCATTTTACAATATGGTTTTTTTTAGGATAAGTTACATTTTAATTTTGCAAGAAAGCTATCTGAAAGCATGTCTTAACAATGCCTTAGCCTTGAAACTTGCAGGGAAGAAAAACAGTCTCTCCAAGAGGATGAAAAACCCTCTTCAGCCCTTTATAAGGAAGTAAACACTTTTTGCAGAGCCCAAAACGGTATGAGTACCCAGAAAGTTATTGCTGAAAATAAAATTACACAATGCTCTTTGATCAGCACAGTGTTCTCTGCTTACCTAGGGCCAACGTGGAAGTCTAAGACATCCACAGGACAGCCTTCACAAACATAAGGCAAAGTGGTGAGCGGTTTTTGCTGAGTGTTAGTCACCCAGGTTTTGTTCCATTAGCTCAGAATGATGTATCTGAGATTAGAGAGGCCTTGTTTTAGAAAAATTGTGTCAACTTGGCTTTCTTATGTGATGCCACTTACATGATGCCATCAACCCAAGCTTTTATCACCAATATAGTTCCCTGAAAGACTTGCATCTCACCTGCAGGAAATATACTTTTGTGATCAGGGCTCTCTCTTAATGTTTCAAAAAAAAGGCAAAAGTTGGGCAGCAGTTCAGAAGATGTTCAACGTGAAATAAGCCATGTAAAATCAAACACTGACTTTCCAAACGTATGTGTTTCCTTTATTTGTCTTTCCACACGGAAAAGGGTTGTCACAGAAGTAAGCTACTATCAGAGTTTAGAAACTTGAGAAAATAACTCTTTGTGTCTAATAAAACCGAAGGAAGCAGCTTCTGAGAAGGCAGCTTCAGGCAGCTTTCCATGCCTAGCCAAGTTCATTAGCAGGCTGTACTCTCAGCAGTGATGAAAAATGCCATTACCCTCTGCTTTAACTGATTTATTTTAAGCACAGGAAGAAAAGTCAAGATAGGACACAGAAAGAAACAATTGTTTTTGGCCTGTTGTGGTGGAGTTTACATGTAGAGGTGCCTTCTAGTCTAGTTGCTGAAGGGGAAACAAGTGCAAATATCTATGCCTTGGCTGTTAAGAGTCTGATTATAAGCACTGTGCTAGAGAATTCATGGATTATTCATGTGTAATTACAGATAGCTATTGTGCTCTTTTAAATCATCCCTATAGCCCATTATGGCCCATAACAACTGAAATAGCAATTGTCATAGTAAGGTTTGGGCTCTGTCATAGAGTGTAGGCTCTAATCAATAATGATGAATGGTAAAATTTAGCATCAAGCCGGAGAAAGTCTAGTTGCCTCTTGCCATAAATCTGTGCAAATATCAAGTTGTGCAGCTGCTGTATCTGGAAATCTAAAAGGCAACACTCTCCCTCCACCCCCTACGCATGCACCTCTATAAAAGTTGAAAAAGGAGAAATGTGCAATATGTCCATTCTAATAATCCACATGCTGTTAAGACACTTTTCTATTTATTCAAAGCAGGGTGAACCCTAGGTTGTTTTCAAGGTCAATTCCAGGTGAAAGGGGGGTCATCTGGAGGCCACCTCGACTCCCATGCAGGTCAATAATGTCTCCTCACTGCCCCAGAAGACAAGCTGCTCGCACCCAATCAATCCACAAACGCTCCTGCGCACCCAGTGTAATGAACAGTGAATAAATGTAGCCTATCATCACAAAACATGCTTTTTAAGTACCTTCCCTTTTCATGTAAAACCTCTAGCTGTCAAATTCTACATTCACTCATCCAGCAGTGAGTAGCAAAAGTGAGAAATCAGGCTCTCATTGGGGTTGGTAAAAGGTCATTGCTGACAGACACGGAGGTTAAACTGCCGAGTTAAAATACTGTTCATTACCCACTGCAGCTTTTTGCTAACTACACTTCTTTGTGTTACAGTCAAGCAGTACATCAATATGCCCCTCCTCCTAATTCATTAACAATTGTTGAATTGTACAGGAGGGGGAAAAAGAAGGATCTTTTATACCTTTTTTTTAATCTCTTTTCCGTGTCAAATACTTTAACATCTTTATCCACTCAGTATTAAATACATTGCTTACAGTCTCTGCTGTCTTCTTGAACAGTTATCATTATAGGTACAATTCCTAAAGGCAGAGACGGCCAGTTCATATGAAACCCCAAAGGTCTGGGGCTGCTCAAGCAATGGTTTCTTTCTCTCTTACCCTTTTTATTAATTGTCCTCAAAATAGTGACATCTGTATAATGACAAACTTGAAATTTTGTGTGGCAATTGTGTCATATTAAAAGATGTTTGAATAAAAAAATCCAGAAAAAAAAAATTGGTTAGCCTAACAGATGTAATATACTAAATTGATATTTAGCTGTAATAAAATGCCTGTGTCCTGTTCATGCTGACTGGGTTAGATCTTCATCGAATGCTATCCTTGGTGTAGATCTCAATACACTCCCTAGTCTAATATTTTATTAAGAAAGTATTAATATCTGCAGTTTTTCATGATTAAAAAAATCTAATATATCCAAAAGAACCATTTAGAGCAGCAAGGAATCATTAGAGCTCAAATGGAAAGAGCAGTGAAGGTTTCATTTCTACTGAAGGCAATGATTTGGTGGGAATTCTTAACAGTAAGTACCAATTTCCCAAAATGAAATTCCATTCTTTGATTATTTAATAAGTAGATGTGATTCCCTTTATTGAAATGCAAAGAATTTCTATTCAAAAATAACCATTTTATAAAAAATATTCTCACAGAGCAATAGGAAAATTATCTCTAATCATGAATAAAGTAAACATTTATTTACATTCACATTACAACAATAGTTTTGATTCAACAAATTACCATTATCTATTTAAATCTCTAAAAAATGCATTCACAGATATCTGCAGGAAAATGTATCTTTTTTTCTTTCTCTATGCTTTTTCTCTCAGTGGGACTGAAAATAAAATGTTATGACTTAAATCACAAGAGGCTAACATCATTTTTAGCAACAAGGGCTGCATAATTTCAAGCCTGTGAGTGAGTGGCTGACTTTAACTAAAATGTTTCAGTTCTGTGCGTATATAGGTACATAAATAATTCAGAATTAATCCCTGCAGAGGGGACAATGGGAATCGTAAATTATCCATGTGCCGTCCTCAGCGTTAGAGGCAATGAACCTATAGTAACAAACTATGAGTGTTACTCATTACATACATTTCACAGACACCTTAACCTTTTGAATATTAATTTCCCTCTGCAGCTTGTAGCTAGGTGGCATAATTCCCTTCCCTTCCCTTCCCTTCCCTTCCCTTCCCTTCCCTTCCCTTCCCTTCCCTTCCCTTCCCTTCCCTTCCCTTCCCTTCCCTTCCCTTCCCTTCCCTTCCCTTCCCTTCCCTTCCCTTCCCTTCCCTTCCCTTCCCTTCCCTTCCCTTCCCTTCCCTTCCCTTCCCTTCCCTTCCCTTCCCTTCCCTTCCCTTCCCTTCCCTTCCCTTCCCTTCCCTTCCCTTCCCTTCCCTTCCCTTCCCTTCCCTTCCCTTCCCTTCCCTTCCCTTCCCTTCCCTTCCCTTCCCTTCCCTTCCCTTCCCTTCCCTTCCCTTCCCTTCCCTTCCCTTCCCTTCCCTTCCCTTCCCTTCCCTTCCCTTCCCTTCCCTTCCCTTCCCTTCCCTTCCCTTCCCTTCCCTTCCCTTCCCTTCCCTTCCCTTCCCTTCCCTTCCCTTCCCTTCCCTTCCCTTCCCTTCCCTTCCCTCCCTCCCCCTCTTGCATTTCTTGAACGTATCAGTTAAGCTACTGAGGGGTTAAGATTCGTGAAGGAATATTGATTCTTTTTCCAATTGAATATTTACCAGAAAACATTTTTTAAAAGCTAGATAGTTTTGGCAAAATTACATGCAGCCTTTCATGTACTCAGAACTTAAGTATGTGTTGAATAACTAGCCTAGCTACATGATGCAGTCCAATGCATGTAAATCCTGAGTCATGACTACTTTTAAACACAGGAGTATTTTAAACTGTTGCCATTAAATGCCATAATCATTTTATGATATCTAAGGTTTCCCAGTTTCCCATCAGAAAGGTGGAAAGTGTATTTCATCAAAATTCAAGAGATATCACACTAATATAGCTTTCAACCTAACATTTTTTTTCTCTGACACGATTATTCTTTTTTTCTGTTTGGTTGTTTTTTTAAACTCTAAATATGGAATATGAGAATATTTTTCCCCTAAAGACTGGATTCAGAAGGAGATATTAAGTAACTCACCACAAAAAACTGCACGTGGGTCAGAGTCAGGAAACAAATTATACAGGCACTTGCACATTTTATGTTTAGCTGAAATTATACCCTGGCTGTTCTCTAAATCCTAACTTCTCCTAAGGAACTCTGCTGAGGCTTTTCGTAAGAGGGTTTAGAGGATCAATATCCATTTGGTAAGCTCGTGATGCTATTTCTGTTAAAAAGTGGAACAGAACAATACTGTCAGGAGGCTAATCCTCTGATTTCAAGGGGACTTTATTCACATGAATAAGAGCTTTGAGTTCAGGTTAAGGTCTGTTAGATGAATATTATGTATTTCCTACTGTCTATGTATATTTGTATATTTTTCTGTAAACTTCTACAGCCGCTTTGACAGAAACAGAAATGCTGGGCTAAGTAGATGTCTGGTCAAACCCAACAGAAGGTAATAATAATTTTTTTTTTTTTTTTTTTTCAGATGCATCCAGAGAAGTGATTTGCTGTATGCTAATTCATCTCCATGTGTGCTAGTTTTGGATGGGTAGAGTTAATTGTCTTCATAGTGCTAGTGTTAGGCTGTGTTTTGGATTTATCCAGAACACAGAATTAATAATATAGAGATATTTGTTATTGCTGAGAAGAGCTTACACAGAGCCAAGGCCTTTTCTGCTGTTCATACTGCTACACAGGCCATGAAGTTGGGGGTGCAGGGGACGTTATAGGGAGACACAACTGAGACAGATGGCACAAACTGATCAGAGGGGTATTCCAGACCATATGACATCTGGTCAGAGTGTAAAGTGGGGGGAAGAAAGAGGAATGGGGGGACATTTGGAGAGGTGGCATTTGTCTTCCCAAGTATCCATTCTACTTGATAGGGCCCTGCTCTCATGGAGATGGCTGAACACCTGCCTTTCACTGGAAGCACTGAATTAATTCCATGCTTTGCTTTGTTTATCTTTGTGGCTTTTGCTTTCCCTGTTAAACCATCATCTCAGCCTATGAGTTTTTCACCTGCTACCTGTTCCGTTCTCTCCCTGATCCTGCTGGTGAGGGAGTGGGTGAGTGGCTGCACAGGGCTTGGTTGCTGGCTGGGCTTAAACTACCACATACATGCATGAGAAATGCCAATACATAAGAGTATTTTTGTGCTTAGCAAGGAAGATAACTTTAAACTGATTTAGCTTTTTTAATTTTTTAAGCATAAACAATTCAGATGCCAAGTTTCTACATGACGGCAAAACACAAATTAAAGTAGTGTCTTGTCACCTTGTGAAATTCTATTGACATATCAATTTATTCCATTTATTGGAATACAAAGACCTTTTTCATGTTCAGAAAACTATGCCATAGAATACACTGAATCAGAAATCACGTTAATCAAAAAATTAAGTACATTTTCAGGCAGAAAATATGAACATAAAGTATTAATAAAACCAAAGTTTTGTTGCCATTCAAAGAAGAAGTGAAAAAAATTTTAGGTGTGGAATTTACGTAAAATGAAATTACAATAATTGTGTGCAAAATAATAAATCATGTTAACCCACTTGACTGAGACTTAGATGGTTTCTCCTCTTAGAGAAAGGACCCTCATAAACCACAGCCCAATTATTTAATTTCCCTTACTAATTATGGAAAGTACTCATTTCTTGGCCTCAAGCACTAGATGATGTATTCTGAAGGACAATGCAAGATTTATCATAATCTGTGACTCTCTTTATTTAATGAGAATAAAAATAAATACTTCAGTCTAGGTTGAACTTGACTGGTACATTCTCTTATATTAAATATTACAACTCAAAGCATTTTCTTATGTGAGGTAGTTTCAAAGACTGGGGTATTAATAAAATGCAACAAAGCCCAAGTACAGCAAAAGAGTAAATTTTTCACTAGCTCCAGCAATGATTATCTACTGCCTACCATGACCTGGTTTTAATCACAACATGGAGATGTTATGTGCCATGATCCATTTAAAGAAATCATTTAAACACAATTCCATATAATCTCAGATCATCCTGTAAATGCATGTAGTTCATCTGATTTTGTGTTCATTCAGTGGATGTCCTGAACTAGTGGGTAGGAGGTGCCTAAAAGGAGATAGACAATATCAAGGAAGATCTAAAGAACTGATCTGGCACTCATATCCTGCAATGGGCTTCAGAAGGTTATTTTCCTTCTTGAAAACAAGAATAATCAATACAAAAAAATATCTCTGATAGTGGAAAATGTAGCTCTTGGAAGATGGCCTTCCATGTCCATGTCTTGGAGCATGCGTGAGAGGTGGGATTCACCTGCTATCAGGTATGTCTGCACCAGGGCTGTTCGCACTTGTGTCTTCACAATCACCAGAGCAAATAATTTCTGTGGCACAAATGGCAATCTCAAATCACAGATCTCAACTGCACTGGTTGGGTAATGTCCTAAATGTGCCTGATCACTTTATTTTTTTCCACTGCTGTAAAAGGAACCTGGACACCGCTGCTTAGAGCTGTAGACAGGAGAAACTGTGTGAGACAAATCCCACACAAACTATCCCAGTCTAGCCCAAAGTATTTACTTGCGACAAGTACTACCACTATCTTTCAGCATCAGATGTGAAACAAGTAAAAATTATAAGAAATTGCTTAGTATATAAAGGGTAAAAACCTCTTATTCGTTGTGTAAAAGTAGTGACCCAGTCCAAAACAATGCTGGACTGACAGCCTGCAATTTTTTTTCGTATATTTTACCAGACAATTTGCAAGCTCTTTTAATATAACTTACTTCAAACTGTTTTTCTACAGTGTTTTAATCAGCTGTTCATTCTGCTCTCATAAATTTTCTTCCTAGGTTTTATCCTACTGTGTAGGAAATTGGGAGGGTTGTCTGGGGGTTATATTACAACAGTGCACTTAAAAACTGTTATCATAAACACAGCCTCATTTTTTCTGAAGTGCTTCAACCTCTGTGCAGATATAAACACAGTTGTAGTGACTTTTTAAAAAATAAATAAAACTGACCTATATTCCATCAACAACATAGACTTTCCAAGGAAACTTTTAAATATTATCAACCTTTTCTGTGAAGAAGCCATGGACAATATTTGAGGCTATGCCTGGAAGAATCCAATCTGATCATTTACTTGTCAGATGCTAGTCTGCATTATGCCCTAGTTTCTAGAAAGTGTTGGAAAAATCTGTCAAACTACAAATTGGATGAATGGTAAGACTATTGATAAAGGGAGTGGTTTGGGAGTTTGTACCTCATGTATGGAGGTATCTCCATATTATCTGGAAAAAGACTGGTGGAGAAATTTCACGAAGTTAATCTTGAAACTTGTGAATCCAGGCAAATCAGAATAAATGAACAAAATCTGTACAAGAAGAAGCAGTGTATGATAAAGATCATAAACAGCAGTTGAAAAGGCATCAAAGAATACCTAGAGATGCCCAATCCTGAACACACATTTGGAAATGGTTTAAATGAAAACAAGCATATATAGTTAAAAAAAAAAAAAGGCATAAAAGGGTTAAAACAAAGGGAGGACTAATACCAGGAGAAAATGTTTAAAATAGAGAATATCCTGATCAATATGTGATGGAATAAAACATACTATCCTGAAATGAAATTATATGATGCCTCTGGTTCTCATTTTAGTCTGCTTGAGCACAATCAATGTCATTTCCAAAACCAAACAATGATAAGGAGAAACAAACTAATATTTCCTTACTAAAACAAAATCAAGTCTCAACATGAATAAAGATAATATCAAACATCTGATGTCATAAATATCAGGTCATAACTGAGCATTTGTCCTAGCAGTAGCATGTCCGGTAGGAGCATGAAATGAGGTGGGAAAGAGAACAGGAGGGAAGGAGAAGTGATCTAAATATCTCCTCATGTGTAACTGTGGTTTTTTTTCTCTAACAAAGAGAACTGATTAATAAATAGAAATATGATATCTAGGTTTGCTTGGAAAAATATAGTTAATTACTTGTAGGACTATAACTTACAATATTATTTTTTGAGAAAAAGAAAGGTTAGGATAACACCGCCCACAATTATTTCTGATATATCTACTGAGATTGTCTAGTTGTTGCAACAGCATATTGCCATATTACCGTGCTACATTGGGAAATTTCACCTGACTCCATTAGCATAGCTTTATCTAAATCTGCCACATCTGAGAGCATTAGAGCACATAGTTTTAACTGGAATGTCACAGGCACTGTTGACACTTGCTCAGTGCAAGTTTGCCATTGCTGGTTTTGTACCATGTGGAACTTTGCACTTCACAAGAGAGAAGAATTAGTGGTGATCATACTTAGTTGTGCTTAGAGAATAATGCTGGGACACAACAGTGCTTATATTATATATCCTGTATTTTGAACCTGAGGTAGTTTAGTATT
This sequence comes from Phylloscopus whistleri, assembly GCA_017589585.1. NCBI lineage: Eukaryota > Metazoa > Chordata > Aves > Passeriformes > Phylloscopidae > Phylloscopus > Phylloscopus whistleri. Next base: position 6,287,051 of record JADMLD010001013.1, on the reverse strand, counting down.
CCCTTTTTCATAAATTATTTTTGCTTATTTACCACTCAATGAACTCTACGAAAACATTATTGCAAAACTTGTAAGATAGTCAAGCAAGCGTCTGTGTAGAAAAAATCTGTCCTGTAATGGCAAACATCTATTCATATTTCTCACCTTTGATAAATCAATTCAAAAGCCACAGCCATACACACTGGATTGTTTTTAATACACTGTCCATTTACAACACAACCTGTCTTGACACGCAAAAGGGAAACTAAAGAAATCTCAAAATCCCCTCCTCAATAACTCTTAGAAAAGAAAAAAACAAGTAATACTGGAAAACAGAAACTGAAATTGAACCTTGAACAATAATGTAGGTCAGATTAGGATTAACATTAATTTTTATTAACAGGATATATTCTATATCCTACATATATCAATATATTGAAAATGCATGCAGCCATTTTCAAATTAAAACTACCTGCTCAAACTTCTGCATTTTTACAACCTTCTTCTGAAGTCTCAACTGTCTCATGACACAGGCCCAGTCACAGAATCATCAAGTTTCAGGCACAGCATCTTAGGATAATTAAATCTGCAAGCAATCCCATCAGACAATTTAATTTTTCTGTAACATTGAGGTAAACATTATATCTCAGCTGCAAAAAAAGATCTAAATATTTTAGACTAGATTTTAGTACTCCGGAAATGAAAACATTAAAAAAGTTTGGGGTTTTGTTTGTTTGGTTTTTTTTTCAAGAGGAAGAGGAAACAAAAAAACCCCAACCCCCTAAAAAAGCTTTCAGAAGCTCATAAGAAAAGGTGAACTGAGTAACTAAACAGAGGAAACGTTAACAGTAAAACTGGATGATTTGGCTTGTAGATTATTTTTTAATTAAGAATATAAGTATATATCTATTAATTTATAAATTCATAAATGTACAAAATTCAAATAATTCAAATAGTACATTAAACTGGAAATAGCACAGAAAGTAATGGCCATGCAGGAGTCAGGAACAAAAATTAATTACTTCAGTCTTGTTGGATTTTCACAGACTAGAAAAAGAAGTAACTTGACATCTGGTTTCAGACACTGTGAGTGAAGGCAAACTCAGGACCCAACATTATCTCAAAAAAAGGTGTATATTATGAAGCATATTAAAATTGTAACAGGTAATCCATGATGGTTTTTATGCAGTGAGCTAATTGACAAACAACATAAAAATTATCAATATACAGAAGGGCCCCATCAAGGAAAGCACTGATGAGGTATCATCAAGTGGCACAAATACTCTAGTACTCATTTATAAAATTTGCTTAAGTGTTTGAGCATCTAAGCCCCTGAATAAAAAAACACATTTAAATAGAATGATGGAAATACTACAACACATTAAAAACTACAAATATATATACATGATATATATATGTATGACAATAGGAGGTAGAGTTGTGTTTAGGTCACAATTGCTTCATAATTGATGAAGTTTAGGAAAAAATTATGACATAGACATAAAAGGCTATTTTTTATAAGGACAAACACTGAATACTAGGTCCTCATAGCCTCAGCTGAATGTTTGTTTCATTTATCTAGATTCTGTTTCTTTTCCAACCTCCCCTAGTTCATTTTAATTTAGTTTTCAGGCATAGTCAACCCAGAACTGTATTTATTTTTGGATCCTTGGTTATGTTCAAAGAAAAACTTCCTTTCATTTATGATCCCACTTCACTGCATCATCACAACTTTTGAAAAAGATCTTTAGATGGTGAAGTGTAACATCTTTTTATTTTAATTTTTCCCTTTCAGAATATTCATTAAAATGTTGCTATCATTTAAATAGAAAAGAATTACATATGGCATTGTACTAGAGAACCAAATATCTCGATCAAATGTTGCACTTCCCAAAAGCATTTTTTTCAATTCCTTCCCTCAATAAGCAGGTGCAAAAATCAGAAGGGTGCGAACACCTGCGCTGAGCCTAGTGTATTTGCTATTATATTAGAAAACCTTTTAGTAAAATATCATGCTTTCCCCTTTGTGAGGGGAGACCCTTCTCTCTGCCTCTCGCTTTTTGTTAGTTTGTTTGCTGCTGTTGAATGATGGTTGGCTGCACAGTGGAAAGGGCATTCCTTTACGACTTTAAAGGCAAAGCAGAAAAAATGACATTAAAACCCTGGCTTGGATCTGATTGATGCACTCTTATATTTGAAGTTCACTCACAGCTTTGTGCTAGAATACCAGGGTCACTCCATTCACTCCTCTAATGAGACTGTGCATGAACACTTGCAGCTTTGTAGGCCTTGTTTTAATCAGAGATGGAGAAACACTCCTGACTGATAGTCTTCAGGACCAGATCCAGACAGAAAATAACATCCTCAATTTGGCCTCTGAAGGTGGGTTTAGCAAATCTTTGTGATGTATTGGAGTATTTGCTGAGTGCAAGTACACGTGGTGTGGTTCCTATTTCTGTCGGCAAATAAAAATTTTTCACTCAGCAGGAATAATCAGAGCTAACTCGAGAGGAGAAATAACAAAAGCTCAAGAGCCCTTAGCAACTCAGCATGGCATAGAGGGATTTAAGACTTTAGCATTTTATCTCTATCAGTATGAAAATGTATGAGGAAATCTGAACTTTGGAAGTGCAAATAAACACATTTAACACATTATAAACCACCTATTCTATCAATGACTCTTGGGTCTATTTTTTTTTTTTTTCCTTTTCTAGCCTCCCACTCCTGAAATAATAAAGCTGGTTCATTAATTTGGATTTAAGCTAGAATCAATTTGTTTTGACAGAGTTACTTTGAAGGTAAGGGAGTAAGTGTTTGCAATATGTTTTTAGCATTTCTAAAATGATAAGGGAGAAAAAAATATGTTCTGCTTTTCATAATGTTTTTGTTAGCAACTCCTGTTTACATCCCTTCTCTTGGCTCAGAGATGAATCCAACCCAGTGCTTGAATTTTCTGAGGATATGATGGCATTAAAAATGCTGGGTATCCTAGCTAAATCTAAGCTAGATAGCTGCATTCTGCAAAATTAAGATCCACTGTTATTTTAACTAAAAAATATTTGCCTTTTCTCTGAGAAAATACTCAGTCAATGCATGTGGTTTACAATCACTAATATTTCACTGTAGAAACAGAGACTTTGGAAAAGAAAAGGAGGAATTTTTACATGGGATAGCAGACCACTAAAGAAATGTAAGAAAAATAGATTCATGACTTTATATTAATATGGGAAATAGTTTGAAACACTAAAATTTTCATACAGTTTCTCATTCTGCTTCAAGGTCATCCCTGTCTTACTACATTTCCTTTCTATATTGCCCTCTTTATTGTTTAATCTACAACAGTTGCATCCCATCCACATGCTGTTACCCACACCATCCTAGCTGTGCCCTTACAGCAAACAAAGGGGTATTCCTGTCTCCTCTGAACTGCGTTCTAGGGCTGGACATCACAACCTCCTGCACTTGCATGTCATCCCTGTGACACATTCTCCTCCCATGGAAATACACTAAAAAGTACTTATTCATAACAATAAAAGAACAAGAACATAGCCAAGTAACAAAATAAAATAAAAAAAAAAAAAAAAAAAACGGAAAAGGAAAAGAAAGCATGTAATCTGCCCTAAATTTAGAATTACTTCTTTGGTTTACTCCAGATTTCTCTTCAAAATAGTTTTTGATAAAGTTGTATCATGTAAGCTATGAAGAGACTGCTTCTGTGTGGGGCAATTCAGAAATATAGATTTAGAAATCAAGTTTGTAATGGGAAATGTACTTAACTCTAAAATGAATCAAGCCTCAAATAAACTAGTGAATTCCTTCAAACTGACAGATTTTTAAGTCCAAAACAGTACATTTCAATTTCTCTACCAGAATTTGCATCAACTGATTTTGTGTCAAATGCCAGGCTGTGTTAGGATCACTGTTTGTTTTCACTGCCAGTAAGCTTTTTTCCCATTACTTTTTACATGCAACTACAAAAAACTTTTACTGAGTAGATCTAACTGCTAACCACTTACTCAGAGCTGAAAGCAGCAATCTATTATGAATCATTCTGTGGGTATTGGAAGACAATGAGTTCTTTCACATCTATTCGTTTAATTCTTTCTCTCTAGATAATATCCCTTATTTCAATTACAATGTTTATCTTTTGAAGGCAACTTACCCTCCCCCTAATTGCAGTATTCCTAGAAACACCTGGCACTTTTTTCCTTCATACTTTGTAGCTCAGTGGGAAAAACATCAGCCTTAAATCTTTGCTATCTCATGGGCCACAACACTGAAGAAGGTAAATATTGTTGCCTAGACCATAATTTATTGTCCACGTCAACCTGACCTGTGAGAGATAAGGCATTCCCATTTTTAAGTCCTTTGCAGTGTCCACGATGCCGCATGGCATTTCCTAAGGGCAGATACTGAATTTGAGTAGCAATCTCCAGCTACAATGCAAAAATTCCCTGAAATAAAGCAGTTCAATCATCCAGCTGCAATATGTCTGAGTCTTCAGTGAATAGCATATCTGAGGACTTTGTTCAGAGATGGGAGAAGTTCAAGCTGAAGGATGAAATCCAAATCAGCCGTATCATGAGGAAGAACCTTCTTTCAACAAGGGAGTTTGTAAATACTGAGATCAGGGGCGTGCTACTTTAATTCTGGAGATAAAGGAAAACTTTTTTCTTTTATGATCCCTGTGTGTTCCCTCAAATTCAGGATATTCCATGACTCTATGTAATTGCAGACATTCTGTAATTGACTGACATCAACATATTCCTAAGGAGAGGATCTCCTGCACTATCTACATCCTCATGGAAAACAGCCTACTACCATTTGCTTAGAGAAACATCAACAGCATTGAGCTTCACACAGGAGAGTTGTGCTGAGCAAACTTGGGGCAAAGAAAGGAATAATTACTTCTGCTCAAGACCGGCACAAAACCATTCTTTTGGTTATTTGCCTGAGAAACCAAAACATTTCAGAAAATATCAGATCATGTTTCAGTTATTTGGAAATACACCTAAACAGGAAAAATGAATTGTGATGTTCTTTTTGTTTAGAAAGCTGACATTTGTTTAATGTTTTCTTTTCCTTTGGAAACAATCATTTCTTCACACCTCCTCCTCTTTAAAATTACCTTAGGGCTTCCTTGATTTCTTGGTGAATTTCCAGTTTTTATGTCGTCTCTAGGTCTCATCCAAAATGTCCTCTAGTTATAGCCTTATTTCACTCAGAGTTGCCATAAACGTAAATCTCAATATATAAAGCCCAGCATCTTGTGCATCAATAAAATGTTTGTTATCTAATACAGTGCTTTGTCTTTGATATAATTTTTCTAACATCACTTCCACCTACCATAATTAGATATTATTTGTTTAAATATTAGTCTTACATTATATTAAAAAAGAAAAAGTCTCATTGCAAAAAATATTAGCAAAATATCTGTTAGGGGACAGTTCAAAATGGCCCTGTACTTTTAAATAGCCTGCAACTGGCTCAGTTACATAGATTAATAAACAGAAGATAAAGGATCAGAGAGAAGAAAAGGTGAAATCTGATGAGGCATGGATGGATATTGATTTTAAAAGAGCTCTTATTCCATAGGTACTGACCTCCTATTTGTCTTCTCCCTTCTTCTGAATTGTATTTACTCCATCCATGTTCTTTTCTCAAGCATCACAGGGAAGCAATAAATATATGGAGGAAATAAAGGACAAAAAGGTCTTGTCTAAAGAGAAATTAGCATGCTTGCAAACACATGGGTTAAATTCCCCTATTAATATCAGCAGAGAAGCTTATTGAAAATCATTGCAGATATAGTGACTAAATAGAAAAAATTTTGCTCTTAAAAGCTGGCAGGATCTGTGTGCTGTGTAATGTGTGGACCTGCTTCTATTTTCAATCCATTTACTTTCTCAAATGAAGCAACTTATGAGGACACTCACAGTGCAATTGCAGTGATGTCTGCCTATAATAATTCAACATAATATAGTATCCCCAAAACTCTTTTCCACATCATAAAAGTACATAATAAATCACACATCACAAATGCTACTTTACCCAAATACTTATATGGTTGTGTAAGCAGCAAACAGATTGGACTTGTCCATACTTCCATAAGAAGAGATATCTTATATAAACAAAAACTGAATTATTGAGATACTTTTATTTAAACAAGTATAAATAAAAACCCTTCCATTTTAAAAATGAAAAACAATTTTTGTTATGCCATTATAACAAAGCTAGTGAAATTATACCACAAATTCACATTTTATTAACGCAATAAAGGATGAACAGACATCCTGAAAAAGCCAGCAAGACCCAAACTTAAGCATATATGAAGCACAATACATTATAAAGGCACCAAGTTATTAAAACATAGCAAGCAGGGAGTAAAACAAGTATGCCTTTCATTCTTAGACAAACATTGGTTATAAATCACTTCTCTCCAAACAGAAATGTTTCTTAGTCAAATAAAAAAAAAAAAAAAGGAAAACAAAAAGGAAAAAGCAAAGGTCTAACTGCCATGTATACTCAATTTAAATGTCATGTCTTATTAGAACCCAATAAGTGGAATGTCTGTTTTCCTTCTTTGGTTGAGCCATCACATTTGTCAAAATTTTATGATAATTCATTCCATCATTCCTCAGACATTTAAATGACAGACAGTCATTGGAAAAAAAAAAATCCCTGTAATCCTACTATTCATGTTAAACTGCCTCTAGAGAGTTTTTTAAAGTACACTACATCGTGGTAGGAGCAGAGCCCTAAACTTCTCAATTTCACTTATGATTTGCTGCCTTTTTGGAAAATGACAATAAATTGGCTCTCTACTATTCTTGACCTCTTGACTTTTGAACTCTGGCTGTCCATGCTTTAACTTTGCTTGTTTAAGTCAGCAGCTATCGTATCACTCTGATCCTCTCCCAGAGGGTCTGGAGATTTAAGTTTCCTGAACGGTTAAGCTCCCCCTCTAGTGTTCACTGCTCATCACATTATTCCTCTAAGAAGGGGAGAGAGACGTCACTTCAGTCTCTTCACAACTTCTCACAGAGATGGCTTCTGCTCATTTATAGCTAAAGACTCGAATGACAGTAGCAGGGAAGGGTAAACAGAAAACTGTAAATGTGTTTTTATTTGGCTTCTTTCAGCTAATTTTGTAAGAACAAACAGAAAATACTAATGAAGATCTAGTCTGAAATTAGTGTAAAAATGCCTGATATTTCAGAAAAAAATAAAAAAATCTAGTGGCATGCAAAATATCTGAAATAGTCTGGGTTTAAAAGGCAAAAAATAGCACATCATTATCCCTGGAAAGCATCTATTTGTCATAGGTGAGTGAGTTAACAACTGAAAATCAGGTGTGAGAAATCTTAAGAGCTCATTTCTAATGAAATATGGGAAAGAGCTTCTCATATATCACTTTCCTTACTAAGTCTTGGTAGTGATCTGCAAAATACGTCTTTTTTTGCTTGAGGCTCAGCATATTCATATATATACACAAGCACATTGATGATTTGGATATACATTCACGAAACAAAGTCTAAATGAACCTCATTTAGCTGTAATAATCAAAATCTTGAAACCTAAAACGTAAAAGTTCTGCGTCTTTGTTAAACACAGCCTTGGACCTGCATGTAAACACAACAGAGAATTTATTGTACTGTGAAGCACTGAAAAAATAAACCTTGGCTTTTCAAATGAGAGTATGTTGGCATATCATCTGTAAATCTGATTTGTTTTAACTTAAAGTACATGATGTTTTAGTTAAAGCAAGAAATGTAACATCAAACCGTCTTGAAGTCTCTCTTTGCAAATCCAGAACATAATAATACCCCCAACAAAACAAACTCTTTACAAATAGTATTTAAAATTCAAAGCACAAATGATAATCTGTGACAGAAAATATTTTGGGTTTTATTAGCCTGGATAACTTTTCTTAGCTGGTATCTACCTGTGATTGATATATGCAACACTTCTTTTGTAGCAGCCATTGTTTAACTGCACAGAAATAAAAAAACCAACAAAACCACCCCCTAAACAGATGTCAGCTAAAAACTCACTGGTGTTGTTTTAGATATGAAAGCGTCTATTAAATGATCTCCAAGAAAAATTCTGTTGGAGCATTTTCTATTGTTTTAATGACTCTCACAAAAAAACCCCCGGATTTTGAAAATTATGCTCATTGGGGCAAAGTTTTCTTTCAGAAGAAAAATAGAAATCATGCCATGTTTGATAACTTCTAGATGGCTTGTTTAACTTTTGCCTTTTCATTGTGGCTTTTCTTCTTTCCCCCCCCTCAATATTAAATTTTGCAGCATGCAAAATTTGAAGTAAAAGTGTAAAACTTACCTGAACAAAATCAGCCACTTTAATGGATTTACTATTTTTTTTCTCACTATATTCTCTTATGAACAATTTCCAATATCTGGATTTTTCATTCCAAGACACATTGAAAACTTTAACTCCCTGATGCTATGGACAATTCTGCCCTCTGAGTCCTTCTGAGAGGTATATTGCTTCACGTTAGCAAATTTGGGGGTACTTACAAAAACCCACAAAGTTTCAAAAAATAGAACCGCAAATTTTGCAAGCTTCTTAAAGTTATTTATCTTGCTAATGTGCAGCAGAGCTCTGCAATCAGAATATATTTAGACTGGTTAGATCTGTGAGCTGCAAATACATGTGGATTATATCTGTGCTAGGAATTTCTAGCTGAAGTGGACAGAACTATAGAAACTCATCTTAGGGCAATTTCTTTACAAAAGCGTCATTTCTGAAGTACTATAGAAATAAGCTGCATAAGTGCAAAGGTAGGGCATGGATTGGTTATTTTGGAAGAAAGAGAGAGGTTAGTACAGAAATATGAAAGATCATCTTTAATACCATTTATTCTGTGTACAGGGCGCTGTTGGACAGAGCGCTAAATTATAATGAGAATTGACTAATGAGGCATTAAATCATCCATAAAGCAAAGTCTGATGTCTTCCTTATGTGCAGTTAACATTGCATGCAAAATAATACACACTTGAGTTCCTAAGTGCGACAATAACAGTACCCATCCCATCCTGCTGTCCTCCAATGAACATCCCAGAGAATAACATGCCATTGAGGCTGAGGAGATTGTCTGGCTGATATTCTCCAAAAATGGGCAGATGATCATCTGTGTTACAATAGGGACAGCATGATTCACAGACCAAGGAGGTAAGTCAAATGAGAAACACAACCAAAGGCAGTATGTAAATAGGGCTCAAACTATAACTCAGCATCTTAATCAGTTTCTAAATTGTTCCTCTGACAAGAAATCATTTGCTGTGTGAAGAGGAGCAGGGTACAGAGAAGACACTCAGGAAGATGAAAAAATAAAGACACAGATAATTTACCCATCACACAAAATTCCCTTCACCAAGGAGTCAAAACAGAGTAACAGCACTTTATCAGAATATGTGCTCCTGAAATCTGGTTTCTTCAACATTAAAATTCATAATAAAGAGATATAAATATTGTTTCAGACATCTAAGAATTAAAGATGGCATGGACTTTAAAATACAAATTAAAAATGGTATTGACGGTAGTGGAGAGATAAAATGAATAAAAGAAAGGTTACAAATAAAGAAAGAAAAACAAATTTTGTCTGTCATTTTTTCTGGTCAAAGAAAATTCTTAGAAAAATTAAGGAGATGACAATAGAACTGATAAGAAATTCTTTATAAAAAATCATATAATGCCTTATTAATCAAGCATATTTCTCTTGAAGGACATTCTGCCTTAAATGTGTTTAAACTGGCAATTTAACGTACTTCAGAATTAAAGAGAAAAAACACAACATTGAATATGGATTAGAACTTTGTTTTCTATGCTGCCTCTGTGACTTTGATCAACTTGGAGAACCCTTGAACTTCTCAAGTTCACTAAATCATTTGCCAAAGAATTATATGTGATTGGACAACACTCTTGCCTGTCAATGAGTAAAACCTGCTAAATACTTGAATAAGCTTCAGTTCTCTTAAATCCATTCCTCCTTTAACACCTGGAATTACTATGTGATACAGATATCTATCTATAACCTTTATAGGCCTGTAAAAATGTAAAACCTGCTGTATGTGAGGTTTGTATAAAGGTTCATTTGGTACCCAGAAAATATTTTCTTCACTAGTGTTTCAAGCATAGTTTACATAACTGCAATATATTGAATTGAAATTGAAATATTGAAAAATTGAAAATGAAACATCCTGTTGTAACTTTGATTAAATTAAAAGTATTTCTGGCTTGTTTATGACAACGGTGGGACAGAATGTTCATGTTCTTTGAACTCTCTTCCTACTTGTTTAAAATGTGACTTAGTATATTGCTTCATTGCTATATGCCCACCTATCTTCTACTACTTTTTTAAAAAAAGCATAGCAAACATAGCATAGCTACATAGCAAAAGCAATTTCTTAATACTTTTATTTCTTTATTTTCTTCCTTGAACATTGTAAGGGAAAAAGTTTCCCTATAGGTTTTCTGTTTGTATCATTTGGTGAGACAGTTTATGCATGTGCATGTTTGTTATATACATATGGGAAGGAGATATTTCTCCAGAGACAATCTCTAACTCTGTGGTCAGTTTTGTGTTCTTATTTCTTCTGAGAAATAATTCCATAGTCAAGGCTGAGCCTGTGAAGTGGGTAACCAAGCATCCCTCCTGTTAGTCAACAATTGCACTGAACTGCTGCCACAAAAGGTCAGGGAAGGAAAGCTGATCTCCTGGATACCACGGATCAAATCCTTGGAGGGATTTGGGTAGCGGATCAGAGACCTTGAACTGGACACTTCCATCAGCACAATATGAAAGGGAGAGAGGTAAAAGTAGAAACAACTACTAAGCAAATTGACAGACCCTCTTGGTGTGGCTTTTACACCAACTCCCTCCCTGCCCAAGTTACTAGCTGGTGCTTTTTCTGGGTCTTTTTCATTCTTAGATATAATGAGCATCAATAATATTTTTATTCCTCTTTAACAGTAAATGCAGAGCAAACCAATGCACATAAGCACCAAGGCTATCCAATTTTCCTTAATCTAAATACTCTTAGCAGCAAACAGTACTATCATTTTAACAGTTTTTTCTCTAGAAGTTCACCTTTTCAGTCTCTTTTAATTTTTTTTTCCTGCTTCTAGTGATTCTTATCCATATGATTCTTCAGAGAATCAATCAAAAGTCCTTTTCCTAGTGTAAATCAATCAATGAGTTTCTTATGCCTGACAAGGCCTGTTACATACTATAGAGTCACAAAGCATCCATTTATGTTTCCTTAACAATATGTTTTCCTTTGTTTACCACAAAGAGATTGCCATATTCTTTAGAGGACAAATACACAGACATCTATGTTACTAACTCCTATAATGGGCATCACTATTATCCAATTTCTGGTGTCAGGCCTGTCTTTAAAAGACCTTCTCTACCTTGACATACACAGCAATGATTGGAAAAATTAAACTGTACAGAGATACTGCATTTTCTACACATTTCCACAACACTACATGTACTTAGAGAAAAAATTCTCCACACTCCCATCTTTACTTTCAGATTCAAGCTGTACTACCTCAGATGGGTAGTGTAGAAAGGAAAGTTTTTGAGTAATTGCCTTCTCTTCTTTTTGTAACATGGAAAAGAAAAACAGCTTTTACTGTTTGCAAGGGTGTCTGACACCCAGAGGAAGAAGATGGAGATGAACTGGGATGATGAACCCTCTACTGGCTGCCTTCAGCCTTTGGGTTAGGTGAATTGAAGGGAATGGTATGAAAAGAGTATGACCTCTGCTTGGGCTTTACTCATGATTATGTTAAGAAAACTAAAGCTTTTCAGTTTTCTAAAACTTTATGATTTATTATTAATTTTAGTGGACTACATGCAGTTTAGGCGTATTATTTTCAGACAAAAGGATTTGATGGGCAACTTCTCTGTAACTCCTTATGCAGTCTTCTGCCTGCAAAAGTAGAGACAAGTATACAACATTTGAAAACCTATGCATGGCCAAAATTTGCTCTTACAGTTCTTACATGCAAAGAACATTGCTCCAAATCTGCTAAGGAGTGAAATATATGTATACAAGTGCCTATGTTCCTAACTCAAATATACTGCAATTTGGAGACAATTTTTAAATGAATATAAATTGTTTCAAGGATCTTCATTTTTTTCTTTGTTTTTATCTTTCTGTTACCCATCCCCTTTAAAGAGTTAATCAATAAAGCTGATAAAAATATGGGTGCTAAGTTCAGAACAGGTTTTTTCCAACCACACATATGGAAGAAATTGTCTTCTAGATTTGTCCCACACTATTTTTAAATTTTAAAAGGAGTGTATTTTGCATCTGTTAAAAGAACTGGATTGACCACCATTGAGACCTGTTAAGTAGCACCGGTAGCAGAAGTGAAAATTTTATTATATCTATTATATCTATTTTTTGGATGGATTTTAACCTTAAGATTATTCACGTCTGAAAATGGAAGTGTATCCTCTACACCCATTCGGTACTTAAAACTTCTTTTCAAAGTGACAATAACTTTACTGGGTACTCTGAAAAATGCACAGACAACCATATTTCCTATTGATTATGGAGCACCACTAATGAAGGGTCATGACTTCAGTCAACTAAACAAGATAGCTATGCTTCAATATGTAGTTTGAGTGTGATTTTACTTAATATCCTCAATGAATCCAAAAGTGATATTTCCCATGACTGAAATGGATAATTTTTGAACTAATCTTTCTGATTCTCAGAGACAACTAAGGAGTGTACAGGGTAACTCATTTATGGCAGGAGTTAAAATATCCTTAAGTTAATCTGACATTTTCTTTGGTATTGGACAGGCTTGCCTTATGTTACAGCACTCTTAACACTTGCCCATATTATATTTGATGTGAAGAGGCCAGCTAAAGTTTGGACAATGCAAAGAAACCTACATATTTTTTCTCAGTCATTCACATATACCCAGTGCAGGACTTGTAGGAGGCTGCAGAAGTAATAGTGTGAGTATAAAATCTTTTACCTGGAATTGAATTTCCTGGTTTTTGTCAAAATTGGAGAGGAAAAAAAAAGTCCAGAAATACTGAACATTTTTCATAATCTAAGAAAAGAAGTGACTAAGTGCAAAGAGTAGAAATGCAGAAACAGTTTTGTTTGTTTGTTTGTTTGTTTGGTGGTTTTTTTGTTTGTTTGTTTTGTTTTGTTTTGTTTTGTTTTGTTTTGTTTGTTTTGTTTTGTTTGTTTTTGCAAGCTTCTCCATAGTATCCCCATAATCTTTGAAACTCTTGGTAATGAAGTTACCAACAAAAGTAATCTTCACTATGCTTTTAATATCCTGAGCTTTTTCAGAACCCCTCAGTCTCCTAAAAAGTGATAATATTATTCAACAATTCTTATGCAGCTAGATTTAGGATGAAATAAGGGAAGCCATAGCCAAAGTGAAAGATAAATACAGCAAATGTGGAGATCTTTAAGACTATAATAAAAATCATAAAAATGTCCTCCATTTAGGAAAGCTAAGTAGTAAATGTAGAAAAGGCAACTGTGATGGTTAGCTAATTCTATGTACAGTTTTTATGACTTTTTTTTCTCAAAAAATGTTAGAACACTGTTATCACAAAAAAAAAAATGCTGACTTGGCTTCACAGAGTGAGAGAAAGCAAACATATTCTAACTATGCCTCAAAATCAATGCCATTTATGTAGCGACTCTCAAAATCACCAAAATGCTTAACATCTAACTGAGGAGACTAGGTCTACCATTAGTGTTAAAAACATAGCACAAGGGCAGCAAAACAATGTCTGTTTACTGTTATCTTCCTATGCGACATACACGTTTCAAGATTTTTGATAACTTTCACTCCATCTAACAGTGGCACATACTGCATAATAAATAAGTATAAAAAATTGAGGTTAGGTGCTACACTGAAATAAACTGAGATGGCTTTTCTGGCTTTGACACCTAATCCTACACGTAAAAAAGTGACCTCCTGAGAAAATTTTGCACACCATACATTTTATTCTTCTGACCATAAAAATTTTTACAACAGCAGTGTTGGGATGGGTTGCTCTAGAGACTGAGATGACATTCTGCAGGCAGCATTTTAGTTTGATTACATTCATGCTGGTTTACACTAGATGCAGTCTGGCCCATTCAGAGTATAAAATCATCCTGCATCGTGCATCCTGCAAGTAACACAAAGCTACTTGTGATTTCCACATGCAGAGACAGTTTGGTAAAACAGATGAGAATAACTCTGCTTTGAACCAGCCTCAGACATAGCATAAGGCTAGACATAGAGGGTATAACATTGGTTGACGTAGACTGTACTGTATGAAGGAGACACACTAACACAAGCAAAAGGCATGAAACAGCAGAGGTGTTTTGCTCTGATTCAACCTCTCAAGACTTGGAGCACACAGGGGGCAGGATATCCTTTACAATATATTTTGAAGCACAGCATAAGAAGTACATATCTTTCCCCAAACGGTAGCTATGTCTTTCTCCGTACAGTAGCCACCATAGCCTTTTCCCCATGTGCTGGGAACCATGAAGGTTTTTTTCTTTTCCTGCTTGCTGAAAGTTTAGAAGATTCTGGAGCAACCTCTGAAATCTAAAAGACATAATATGGTTATATTGCTGCTCCTGTATACTACAAGATCTTATTATCCTTAAAATGAATTGCCAGGAAGACCTTACAGCTCCTGTTTTTTGAAAACTTTTCTAATATGTTTTCTGTCTATATTTTCAGAAGGAGCTATTGATAGTGGATATCTTGGTTTTGAGTCATGCAATTGAAATGTTTTTCTTCTCAAAGTTCACCATATCTGCAAATATTGAGCTGTGGCTGCAAATGACTTTTATAATCAGGACTAAGAGGAAACAAATTGGATGTTCAAAATCTGTGTCAGCACTTGGCTTTCAGTATATGAACATTCTGGCAAGAAAAAAAAAAAAAAAGAATTGTCAAGACTCAGCTCCTCTTTTCATTTAATTTCAGAACAATGAATACCACTAGTGTTAACACTCCTTTTTTGACTTGTCTGCTGAGAAAGAGTGTCTGAAGATTGACAGCTTGACTTATAAAACACACCAGAAATCATGGCAAAGATCATGAAATTTTATTTCCTAACACACAAAAACAATCTACTAGTTTCTTCCATCAACTTATAATTGTTTTGTCTAGTATAACTTAAAGGAAATTAAAACCAAAGTTGTTAAAAGTTGTGCTACAGTTTAACATGGAAGCCATCTATTATCAATGATTTATCTGTATTACTGACCCCCAATCATACACAGAATTTTGTATGTGTATCTAGTCTTTCTTTCATGAAGAAATCTTGAACCTAAATGCTATGTAATCTTGAGATTAGGAACTCTGAGAAGAATGACAAGAAAATATCTTGATAGGATGAATTAAAAATAGAGTAAGAAGCAAGATGGCATATCAATGTCAGCATTTTCAAAGCAAGGTTAACTTGACAATTCTTTGCAGTAAGCATATTACTGCATTTACTTTCCAAGAGTTTTGTGGAATGACGAATAAGATATTGTAGAAAATGTTGCAACACAATTGTGAAGTTACCCTCTGTGCGATGCTTATTCACTTGCTGATTAGAATTCTAAAACAGCAGAAAGTTTATGAGGTAAGAAATAAATAGGCACAATAACATTTATAACATTACACCAGATTAATTTCATTTTCTTGAACACCTCACTAAACAATATTATAAACAATTATTGATTTTCGGTACTTATCATTACACAAAAATAGATAACAAATGAAGAACACTGGTGGCTTCTAAACTTGTTGGGAGGGAAAAATATTATTTTCAATTAACTTTCAATTAATAATATGTGACTACAGTGGACCATTTACTGCCTTGATGTTCCTAGATTATTTTGCTAGGTGATTTGTGTATTATGCTGTTGAGATTCTTCACCTGAATATTGTCAATAAACTTAAAATTTCTCTAAAAAGTTCATAAGGAGAAAAACCATAAGTATGGAGTCAAAATAAGAAAAAAAACATGACTCGAAATAAACAGAAGTGCACAAGGAAAGCAGATGTAAGATAGGGTTGAATCATAAGGCCAAGTTGTGTTTAAATTAGAATCAAATAACCATTAAATTAATTTACAGAGGACATTGAAATTGGATTGCATGAGAAAATTTGTTCTCCATTTCTTGGGTTCAACACGAACACCATTGCTATTCCTAAATTGCTTCTGATTATTGGCTTTTGGATTTTAATGGAATTGGTCAAGTAGGGTGTACTACATAAAATTAGAGCTATTATACTGCCCCTTATGGTTTTATGCTAATCTGTAAGGAGTCTACTATGTACCCATGAGACATAGAAGATCCTGCCCGCTGGTGCCCCACAGTCTGTTGAGGGATGGAGATTTGTCCTTATCCTTACCAGTAAAGCAAACAAACAAAACAACCCCACAAAACAATAACTCGGTTAGTTCTCTCTGCCGATTCTTATAGAAGAAGACATCAATTGAAAACAGCAGTTTTAAAACCTCCAAATTCTAAGATGCTTAAAATGTAAAAGAAAATCCTGATATTCAGAAAGATCTGAACTGTTCTTTAAATCTGTTATTATTCAATATGATGAAGTTATATTATCAAGATCTATAAAAACAGAACCTGACAGATCTTGTCAGACTGAATTATTAAAATTTTACCAGAAGGGAAAGAGGACAAGTTGTGGATATTACCGCCTTTGTGCTTGTGATGAAAACCAGTATGTTTTGTGTATTTAAAATTAAGATTACAAGAAAATCAGTTCATCTGTACAGACTTGTTTCTTGCTATATAATGGGGAAAAAAAATCCCATTTAAAATGACAGTTCAGTGTTGAATTGCAGCTATTTTAGTGAGACTGTTATGCAAGCTTATTCTGTTTATCTGTGTAAGATATTTTTATAAATTATCAAAAATCATATTTTCCTTTCTCTGGTTCATTAATCAACAGAAATAGCAGATAGCCTAACTAAAAGTAAAATCTGTGTCCATTGGTCAAACATTAGGAAATTGTACTTTGTTTTTATAGGAAAAAATCACTTATATAGACTCCTGTCGTAGATTTGCAATTCAGGTGTTATACATGCATAAAAAAATTTCCTTGCGCAAAAAGATGAAACCTCCAGAGGTGTTTAGATCAAGCCGAAATATCCTTAGACAAAGTATAATCCAACACATGTCAACATCAAATAAGATGTTCCAGTAAGTTTTGTGATGATGGGAACATTGGAAACTAATCAATGATAGGAGTAGGGTTACAATTTTTTTTTTTTGTCAATCGATAAATCACCATGTTTGAAATTTTATACTAATCTCTTTCAGTTTCTTGAAGAGCAAGAAAATAGGTATGTAAACCCTTTTGTCTGTATTAACATGAAACAATACCTTTAAACTCCTATTCATCCAGAGAGACGCAGTCAACAAAAAGTTCTCATTTTGTCAGAATCAGGCATGGAAACAAAAAGTCCTAATGAAATGATCAGTTTCCAAAATGCTAAGTGAGGGCTCTCTTGGAAAACTGCCTTAAATCCAATTCTGTTTTAAATGTGGCTTGGAAAGCTGTTGACTGAAGCTCACCTGAATGCAGTGACGTGACTTTTCAAAAACCCCAACAAAAATAAACCTGAATTAAAAGCTGTTTAACTCCCCCATCCTCCTTCCCTCCAACTTTGCTCTGGCTGTCTAAATAGCCCAGGAGAGATAAATCAAAGCCTGAACTGTAACCTTACACTTATATACTTGTTAAGTGACTTTTTTACGGTCTGTTATTGCTAGAAATTGGATTGCTTTTAAACTAATGTTGTCTGGCGGGCAAAAGTGAGTGAAATCGTAAAGCCTGGAGGAACACTAATTACTTGTTTTAATTAGCAGCAACTTTCACTAGAGTATAATCTCCCTACAGGCCACTTTTTGGTAGGTGTGGAAAATTTAAAAAAAAAAAAAAAAAGGTACATAAAAACAAACCAATAATCTCTTATTTATTCCTAAATGAGAGCTGTGCTCTTATTCCAGTGTAGGCACAGGCTTTAGAGGGAGCTGCTCACTCCAGGGGGATTGGGGCCTGCAGCACTGGCTGCTTCACTTGGAGACCTTTGGCAATCAGCTGCACAAAGCGGTCCCTTATTTTATGCTGCTACATCATAAAAGTGCTCCTTTTGTTACATTTCCTCCCTTTAAACGGACTTAATCCCCTTTTCAGTTCAGCCTGTAGTGAATTCCTCAGGGACATCTCACTTGTCACAGGAACTGCAATGGCTCGCTTGGCAAATCTTTCAGCCTTTTTTGAATTCCTTGGTTTTTTATTTTCCACATTAAATTGCGCTTTCCATTCTCCTCGACATAGGGCAACCCCCTTAATGATGACCGAGAGATAGCAATTCCTCCACTCCCCCCTAAGTCACCATTTTGTTGCTGAGAGGCAGTTTGCCAGTCTGGAAATCAAACATGGTTTTCAGCAGGTGGACATGCTGAAAGTCATAAGCTGAGAAACGGGGAGGCTACAGGGCTTCCCGCAGCAAATTAAGTTGTCCATGAATCCTTTTCATTTACAGGGAACTGGATTTATGGCTGGTTTTAACTTCTGAAAGAGCTGGAATACAGGTGTTCTTCATGGAGGGTATGTGGGTTTGTGTGGCTGGATGATCAAGACACATGATTATTTTTTTAAATCACAAGTGACAAAAATTTCAAGGCAGAAGAAAACTCTCTTTTGATTATTGCTGAAAAAAGGGATAGGAAAAATACTATTATCTTAGTTAAACACTGGAGTCATAAGGACATGGTAAAACCCATTGAAAATATAAATATATGTTGAATTATAGAAGATATATCCATATATAACCTGATATATGTGTAACTACATATAATTAGATATAATGATCCCTTTAATCTCATAAATTAGCAAACAAAAATTTGGCTTTTTAGAAGAAAAAAGAGAATGTTCTCAAACATTTGTGTTATTTTACATCGAGCTGACCATGCTTCTTGAAACAACATGATTTCAGCACTTTACTAAAATTTCAGGTTTTACTAAACTCTAGAGTTATACCAACTTTTGTCCCTTGCCTGGAGATGATATTATTGATGTTTTCATCTGTCATTTATTTTTCTCTCTTAAGAGCAGAAACAATAAGGAACAAAAGCAGCAATATTTCTTAATTAAATGTTAATATTTATATGCTAACCCTTTTTGCTGGAATTTGAGAAGAACAACATAGAAACGTGTTCTCTAATGATGAACATAGTTTTGTGTTTATTTATACACATATATGTACACATACATGTATACTTTTGAGACATTGTAAAAATCAGTTTATAATATGAAAGTTGTCGAGATGAATCATGACATGTCTCTATCAGTGGAGTAAAGAGCACAGGAAGAACATGCTTCCAGAAATGCAGGTTACAGATGTTGGAGTGACAGCTGCCACCTCCTGATCAAAGTATTCATCTTTTGCTCCTAATTAATCTGATACAATGATATGGGGAGGGGAGGCGAGGAAGAAGGCATTTTTAGCTACTGCTTTTTATTTGTTTTGTATTCCACCTTACAAAGTTGCAAGCTGGTATTATAACATCTTTATGTGAAAGTGTTTTACAGCTTTATCCTTTTGTTACAATCTGTCATGTACAGGCAGGATTGCCATATTTTGTAATATACTCCGAAACACACTTTGTGGTGCACTTCAGGCATGAAAGCAAATAACTGCTTTTGTACAAAAACCCAACCCCAAAACAAAACAAAAAATACCCCATCTCCAGAAGCCAAAATCCCCACAAGCTAGGGAGGAAATAAAAATCACAAGCGCAAAACATTGAAAGCACCAAAGAAAAGCTCTGGACATTATCACACAATTGATTCTAATTTGTGTCATTTTTGCCTAAGAATGAAAAGTATCATTCCTTAATAAATAACATTTTTACCATCTGGGGGAAAAAAAAGCAGGGATACAAGTTGAGAGATATTCATTGAGCACATTAAAGCAGCATTCTTGTCATTGTGAATCCACGTGACCAACCTGCGTCCTCACTGAGAGGTGGGAGACAGTTTTGGGTAATAACGCAAGGAGAATTACAAAATGTATTTAATAATGATATTCATCATCATCATCATCATCATCATCATCACAACAGCAACAATAATAACAGTAATAATGATAACAATAATACCAACAGCTACCACTACCACTACTACAGTAACAACAACAGCAACATTAATAATCTGATTCCTTTGCCCCCCCTCCACCCCCCCTACCCAGGACGGTTTTTTGGCTGGATTTGGCAGTATTTTTTACCCCGGTAGACATCTGCTGGATTTCATTTTCTCTTTCTCTGCCTCCCTGAGCTGGCTCCAGCGAGCTGATTGTCTGGAAGACTGAGGCTGAAGGAAGGAGAGATTTGAAAGAAAAAGTAAACATTACTAACAAAGACTATAATTGAAAGGGGCTTCGTGAACAAGGGGTGTTCATAAAGCAAAATAGGCGAGGGTGGGGCTGCCTGGGGCTCTTTGTCTGCGTGCACACTGAAGCTGCCTGTTGTGCTGCATTGTACTAGGCAGGAATTTACCATCTCACAAGCAGGCTAATAGCTACTTCTACAAACAAATCGAACTATAAAGCTTAAATATTTATAGCTATTTATTACTCCATTTTAACTATTAGTGGCCACCTCTACTTTGAAGACCAAGGAGTTTTGGAGGTTTAATTTTTTCTATTTTTTTTTTTTTTTTAATGCATGTGTTATACTAATTGCTCCGTTAGTCTACGGAGCACCATTCCTGAAGCTGTTCTGTGCATACTATGCCACCCAGAAGGGACTGAGGAAAATAGCACTACAACAGTTATTTTTTGTATTTACAACACAGCAGTAATTTAGAACCACGGTTTCAGATTCCTTACCTGGACGATTAGAAATGTCTTCATGGTCTATTCATTTAAATTTCCTGCAAAACTGTTTTTTATCATAAATTTGGTGCCATTTGACGTGAACAGAACAGAAACAGGGAAAATACAAATGGAAAAGAAAAGAAAAGTGAGGTTTTACAGGGTAGATAGTTACTGCTAGTTATGTACTTGGAAATGTTTGAAGGAGTTTGTGGAAAGATATACATGTTGTTTAAACATCGCATCACTAAATGTTAAGGCTTGGAAATAATACCAGGGATAGCTTTCATTCCATCACTTTTAATCTACTCCATATGTGCATGGGATCTAAACAGAGATTTCAAAACAGCATACACACCTAATAATTTTCCTTGATTGCATAAGCTTAAGACACTCCCTTACATTTTGAAGCTATAGCATGTGTATTAAAAAAAACAAACCAAAACCCCCCCCAAAACCCAATGTAATGTTTAAAGCAAACTGCACACAAAAAAAAATCCCTTAGAAAATCTTGATTACATTTTAAAATGTCAGGATGTTTTCTTTTGCCAAGGTAAAGTTTCCTGATTTTCTTATTACTATGGTGAAGGCAATGACAATAATTTTGTTAATACATTTTCTCTTTTACCATAATACCCTCATAACTATGGGGAAATCTCACAGCTCAAAAACAGACCTAAGGAAAATAAGAGATAGGTTAAAAGGACGTGGGTAAGTTTTCACTTCATGGAAGGCAATGCTTTTGGACATTTTTTGTTGTTGTTTGTACCTTTTTTAAGGATAGAAAGATCCCAAGTGCCACGTGTCAATAAATCATCTCTCTCCTCTCTATATAGCAGCTACACTTCAAGAAAGGTTGTGATAACTACCCTGCAAGATCAGCATACAGCTCTGTAGTTGTAAGCAAAATTGCTCAGTGTGGAGCATACAGAGATGCGGATTTTCTGCAAAAGTACTAAGTCAAATATATTCTTCTCTGTGATGCAGTGTACTCACGTGGTTATATGTGTGAAGGGTCAGTCTCTGAAGCCTCCTACAAATTGGTAAGTGCTGGGTATGTGTGAAATGGTATTTTTAACATGAGAAAAGAAATTGCTTTTTCATAAGTTTAATAGGAAAGTGCTAATGATCACTTTCTGTACTTCTACATGAGCATTTTACATCTACATCCAATAATGTCTTTATTCCACCTGAGAGAGTTATTTTCCTGAGTCAGGAAAATAAAATGATCATTTGATCTACATTCCACAGCGATGTATTTAAATATTTCTCACATACTACTTATAAATGTTTGGAAACTTTCAGAAAAATTCTTAATTTTAACTTTCTGTTGACCTTTTCCTTTTTCCATCCTCAAAT
This sequence comes from Phylloscopus whistleri, assembly GCA_017589585.1. Taxonomy (NCBI): domain Eukaryota; kingdom Metazoa; phylum Chordata; class Aves; order Passeriformes; family Phylloscopidae; genus Phylloscopus; species Phylloscopus whistleri. The sequence continues at coordinate 6,264,799 of JADMLD010001013.1, read as the reverse complement.
TACTAAATAGGAACTGCAGGAAACATAGCACCCAATGAATGGTAATCAAAAGAAGACACTACATGCATATTTGTCAGTTACTAAACACTGACTAAGGGTATATGACATATTTGTGTAAAAACACATGTGCTTTTACTAGTTTGAAGATTAATATCAAGCAATATTCAATTCTAAATGGAGGAGTAACACAAAAGCAGGGTTTACCAAAATTTGCTTCAAAAAATGTGTTCATATTATACCAAATTGGATGTCCTCCTAAAAGTTAGCTAAAGATATAGACAGAAGAATTTACCATGTGAAAGTTATAGTTCCAGCTGTGTCTGAAATTAGAGAACATATTGATAATGCTTCATCATGTACTTAAAATCTAGAAAGGTCTAGTATCTTTTTAATAGTGTCTGAAATATAACTTATTATCTCCTGTATGAATTTCAGAATTTTCTTGAGTATTGCTTATATTTCCTCAAGCAATAATAAAATAATAATCCTCCACATGAAGGTTTGTACCATCTGTGATGTCTTTCTCTTAGTTGCCTAAGTTCCTCTTTTGTTACTATCAGGACCTGGAAAATCCAGAGACTAGGATTAGCTAAACTATTTCAGCGAGAGCTGGATCCAATACTTATCAATCATTGGGACAGACTTTAATTATAAAGTGTTTAAATAAAGTTAGTTGCTGATCAAATCTGTCGTAATGACTGATAGGAATTGTAGTCCACTCACTCACAGACAGCTATTGGGGTCACCAGGACTCTGGAGGCTACTACCTTGAAAGAGCATAAAATAGAATTCAGGTTGTGAAAGGTAATATCCTCCAGGTTTTCATCTCTCTAATCTGAAACCTTTGGGAAGTAAAAATTGCATATTTCATTTATGGTGGCCCTGGAGAAATGATAGCCCCACAATTCTCTCATGACCTTCAGGCAGTAAAAGCATCCTATGTATTTGACTTTTTATTCTGGAAGGGAAAACAAGAAGATATAACTAACTGCAAGGTTCACAAGTTGGTAGCTGGCAGCTCTTTATACAAAATTTGGAAACATTGAGGGTGCCAAGAACCACAGATTCTACCCTTCACACTCCAAGCATTGAGAAAACCCTCATCACCATGAGGAAATTCTTATCACTGTGAACAAGCATGAACCACACACAAAGTACATATTTTTGGGAACATGAGGTCCTGAGATTGGAGGAGGAAGAAACCTTTTCTGCTGCAGGTAGCTATTCTATAACTGCAAAGAGAAGACAAATTGTCCCATTAGTAGTAGAACAAATTGAGCGTGGTTTCTTGTGGAGTTTGATAGGCTTTTTTTACAGCAGTAATTATCACTGCACCCCTCTTATTCCCATACTGAGATGATGACTTTAGGAACTAAATCTCACCTACCACCTACCCTTTGGCAACAAGAACATCTTGGTGGTTTTTATGCAATGGAAGTGCTGATCTGCACCGTGAGTCTGAGAGCACTGCTTATGGATAGTCTTGTACTATAGGAATAAGTTGGGTCTGCCTATTGTACCCAGCCACTAATTTTCAGAAAAACTTACAGGAACTGAGTTATTTTTTATCTTTTATCTGAAATTTCTCTGAAACTGGACAATTGGTCAAAAAATTACTAACGGGGAGTTATCAGGCACACAGATGGATGACACAGTCTTATTTTCCTGGAAAGCAGACTATGTCTTCAAATTTCAGCTACTGTTGCTGTAATTATTTCTTCACATGCATAAAACATGTCAGTTAGTGACCTTCACAAAGTTCAACTAAGTGACTTGGATGAGACATAGTAAAACAAGTCTAGCAAGAAAATTAATTCTCTCATTCTGAATGATTACCTGTTGAATGCTGCTTCAAGCATATCTTCAGAACATAGCTTCTTCCTACTAAATATAGCAGAAGTTTTTTGACTTAACTAGTTATCTTGGAAATAGATACGTTTTGCTCACCCACTTCCTTCACTTATGAGCGATATTAAACCCATTTGCCTGCCTGTCAGCTTGTCACACACAAGTTTACATCTATATTCCTGCACTTATCTGAATCTACAGCCTTTATACACTAAATGCTTTCATAGAGCTGATTTGTAAAAAAGACCACCTTGCTCTCTCTTCAAGATTAGTATTTGTCATAAGGCTTATAAGAGACCAGCTAACTAGTCAGCCAGTTCCCTTGAAGGAATAGACAGCTCTTTTTCTGTAAAACAATTCCCATGCAGATCTGAGTGTAGTGATCTACATATGCATATTTAAGAGATTTTTTTTTAAGCTTGACTTTGGGCTGCAGGAGTTTTCTGGCTGAGGTTGCTCTTAATAGTTTCCTCCTTCTCTTTGTGTACTGGCTGTCATAATGTATCCTGCTCACGTAAAGTTTCTTAGGTCTGGTGGCATCTTGTGAACGAAAATATTACAGATTTCAACTGAAAACACTGTCTTATCAGGAGAAGCCCATTTTGTGATTACATGAAGCCTTCATTTCCAGTATATTTGAAAACAAATAACATATCAGGAAACAGTACGAGAATGAAACAGAAATTCTTCCTGCTTTATCAGAACAACGAAATTTATCTGCATCTAGTAATTCTGGAAAATTCCTCTTCTTTGTGTACAAAATGGACTGTTCTACAAATATATCTTGCTGCCGGAAGGAACCCCACTAAACCCTCTGAGCAGTAGGAAGAAGATTTGGCTGTGAGTTCTAGTTAAGAAGTGGGTGATAAAAAGGATGAGTCCATTTTAAGAGTGAACTTGAAAATATTCTTCAGAGGTGTAACATTCACATGCCAGAGTAAATATCACAAAGCATCTTTTGCTTCTGAAACTTAACTGCTGTCATAATGACCATCTGTTGGCTGTAGGTTTCTAACATTCTCTGACCTATGACATTTATGACAAATTACGCACCAAAGTGCTAGAGACATCTTGTTAAAATGAAGCCTGAGGCCCGCAAGTTCTAACCCCTTTTGTCTTTAAAGGCATGGGTTAAATGGGAACAAGAAGTAGTTTAGACAGAAAACAGACATGGCCACGGCTAAAAGGAAATGAAATCCTAATCCCCTAACCCTTTGACTTTTGCAGCTTGCTGCACAGCAATGTGCTTTCAACCATTAAACTACCTTAACCTTCTGAAGGGCCAAATCAGTTCAAATTGAGTGAAAATTTGCACATTACCACACAATCTTTGATTGATTCCTGCTTGAAAATTTCATGGAAGACAACAATTTAATGCAATACTTTAAACCAACAAAATATGTTTCACAGTCACTTCCAGTACACATAATATTTGGTGTCATATAAAAGCAATGTGAAGGAACACTTTTCAAGGTCACAAGTTAGTCCAGCTGTAAAACCCACTGGTGTCAGTTAAATTTAGACAGATCTCTACAGTTTCTTTAGGGCTAACTAATATCTACAGGAATTAAAATAATTCTCATTCTTTTTAACTCTTTCTTTGATGCATTCTCCAGCTTACACAACAACAACAGCTGTTGTGTTGTTTCTGGGTTTTTAGCTTAAAGACAGCAGAAACTCAATTCTTGTTTCAAAATGTTAACTTTCATATTTATCTATCTTTAGACAGATATAGACATAGATAGATATAGATGATATAGATATAGATAGATATAAATTTAGTTATGGACCTTACTTAAAAGAAATGTAACCTATATTAAAGTGAGAAGGGAAGATTCCAATATTTTATCTAATCAGTGCAAAACTTCTTGTCCTAGCAAATTGTACAAAATAAATACCATAAACCCAACAAAAACCCATATATGCTCACATTATATTTGTAGCATTATGTATTGAAATGTCAAAAGAAGTAAAACAGCACATAAGGATGCTTTAAAACAAACACTTGAAGTTTCAAAATAAAATTAATATTTATATTTTTTTCTCTTATCTAGAATCTCAATTGAAATAGCATAAGTCAACACATTGAAAAAAAGTATCACAAAATCATTATTATTGTAGGTTATGACTAACACATGAAAAAATATTATGTGGGGCTGGGTTATCCACAATTAGATAACTAAAATCTCCATATATTGCCACATGCTTTGAAAAACTTTTTTTCTACTGTATACCTTGATCTTTATATTAGATAATGACCTGTGGAAAAAAAGTAGGCATTACATGTTTTGGTGATTGGACCAACCACCACCCTGTAGTCGTATAACATGATAAAGTGGTATGACTGCAGGATGGTAGTTGGTCCAATCCCTGTGACACTTCAGTATTTAAGCAATGAATGCATACACCACCAGCTTCATGAGCAGAAAACTCCCATCACCTAATTTTGCTGCATAAGGTCTGCTGATCCTGCATCCCTACAGGCTTCTGTGACCTGTGTTTCTTCCATCTTGCATCTTCAGAAAGGTAGTTTTGTAAACCTGTGATGTTTCTATCAATTTGCAGGCTGCAGTGATTGACTTTGTCTTAGACTACGTCTAGCCATTGACTTCTTTCATAAAGTAGTCCTGTCCTGAAATGAATAAAAACTGTAAAAACAGCCATTGGCAGGAAGGAGAGTTTATTTTGACTTGCCCACCAGAGAATCAACTGGGACTGCCAACTAAGCTGGTAAGGAAAGAAAGAAAAAATCATGCAAGGAAGAGTTGCATATAAAACAAAAAATCAAAAGAAAATGATGGATATATCACACTCATAATTCAGGCAAGAGTTAAGCAAGTGTGAAAATCACTCTTTCTGCATTTTCAGATTAAAGGCTTTGTTTAAATTGGTTATGCTTTTAATTTATTTCTGTTAGAAAAATATCAGATATGATCTTCATCTCCATAAGGGTCCAGTAACCTTAATTTTCTGCCACATTGATTTACATGGAAGGAAATTCAGGAATGTACAATTTAACTAACACCCAGTAAATTGTTACCTATAGAGGTAAAATACTTCCAGAGAATTTTATCTGACTTTGAAAATGCAGAGGAGACAGTAAAATATTTTCTTGTGTTACACGGGTCTACAAGATTTTCCTCAAATTTTCATTTCAGAGCAGCGTATAAAGCAGAGTTTGATTATTTCTTTCTCCTAGAAAGAAAAGGGGAAGAAATTGAAAAGAAAAAGGGGCTGAAAAAAGACAGCTCACTGAGCTCACGGAACATATGGGAGAGAAGATTTGGGTTTTACTCTTGTACTATCAGTTTTCACTTTCCAGTGGTCTAACCTTTTGCTGAAATGATTATGTTGTGGCAGGTAGAAGTCTTGAAAAGTACAAACACAAAGCAGCAAGCACACAGCACAACAAGTAAGCAAAAGAAGCACAAGGAGACGGTGATAAAGCTTCCATATTTATTTCTGCAATTATTAATTTCTGAAAATAGAATGTCCACAACTGCTGAGACTTAGGCCCAGACCCACTTTGAATTACTGAGACATGATCTCAAAATTGTCTTCCATGTTGTTCAATGAATGTAGCACCCACCAGTCAATAATCCTGATTTTGATCATATAATGCTCTTGGAAGCTGAGAAAATTTTCATATTCAACCTTCTGTATTCTTCCTTTCTCCTCCCCACTATTTCTCAGAAATTTAATTTTGATGATCTGTATTTACTCATAAGCCATAAAAATCCCAGTCTAAGTTTATTATTGAAAGGAAATAAATTAACATGTTTGAGAAATTCTAGGGTGGAGAGACTTCAAGCTCATTTAATTTAACCCTTAGATTCATTACAGAGCTTTTCACACTCTTAGGCAGAAAAATCAGTACTGCATACTTACAGATGAAATGCCTCAGCAACTTTGTCACCGTTAAAGTACATCTTATTTGACCTCAGATACTGAGCATGAGAAGCCATGAAATGACACCAGAAGGAGTATATCCAGACTCTTGACAGGGCAAGCCCAAGTTCATAAAAATGGATAGACAGAACTTCTACATCCACACTAGAGCTGATGTCTATGCCATTGGGTCATCTGGTCCTTTGAATCACCAAGAGCACTTTATATCTAGCTTAACACAAACACACCCAAAAATTTCTGTGTCCGTACATAACACTTCTTTGATCTTCTAAGTAGCTTATTCATATAGACTAGGAGTTCCTTTCCTCTATTGCTCAAGAGATATCAAAATATGAATTTGAGTATCTTCACTTTTTGTGGTCTCTGAAAGGCATATATCCAAGAGGCTTGAAATTTTTTGGAACAGACCTCAAAAAACATCGTCATTTTGTAAAGCACCTCCAACTAACTATTCTAAATCAGAATAATTTGAAGGTACTGAAAAATATGGGGCATTGATTATGTTTAGAAATTGCTTTCATTATGAATTTACATTTACTGTGCTGTTCTAAATTATTTTGTCATGAAGTATTTGGAAGTAGAGAAGACATACTCTTTTTTTTCTTTGTATGTTTGAAAGACATTTATATCAACAATATTGAACACATAAACTTAAAAGTATGCAAGTAATGGAAAAAATGATAAAAAGCTTTGTGAGAAATAGTCACATAGACACAATAGTCACAAATAGAAATTGTGATAATTATGAGTTATGCATATCACTTCAAACCGCAATACGTTAAGACACTAAAATCATTACAAATACTGTACCAAAGAAAACTACTGGTAGGAAGGATTGTGATTTTACATATATTCCTGTCTGTCAAAACTCATTAATCAAAACAAATTAATATTATTAAAGAGACTTATTAACAGATTTACATTTTCTAAACAAGTTAAGAGTTTCCTCTCCAGAAGTCACAGAAATTTGTTTGGATGCCTGACTAAAAGTTGGATTTCAGTTTTGCAAACACTACTCTATACTTTATTACAAATGATCTTTGCAAAACAAACCTCATGAAGCTGTCAATGCCCCTTCCCACACCATTTTTTTTTTGTTATCTACTAAATACATCAAATCAACCCTGGTGGTACCTTTGAATAGTAGCAATAAAGACTCACTTTGCATGCTGTGTAGAGGTAACAGGTAACAAAAATTCTTCCATAAAGGTTTGAAGCTCTTTAATAAGATTTATATGAGCAGGTTAGCTCTTCCTGCACCCACTATGATCCTTGACCTCAAAAGATACTCAATACAACCAAAGGCAGGACATGTTACAACAACTGCCTTGGGCTTGTCCCATGTGGAAGAAAACAGCCTTATTTTTTAGATTTGTGGGTGAGATACTGCTGCAGAACACTGAGATCATAAAGCATGTTACAGTTTTCCCCCATTACCCACTTGAGCTCATCTGTCCTAAGGGCTTCTCATGAAGTCTTTGCTGCTCCAGCCATGGCCTGTTTGTGTCAGAAGCCTCTGCCAAGAGAGGTGCTTTGGTAAAGCACTGCTTTTACAAAACATTTTGCAGAAAGAATTAATCTTCTTGCTATGGTGAAGTTAGTAAAATAACTCTGAAATTGGTAAACAGTTATGCCAAACAGAAAATATCAAGAGAGGTGCTTTTAGAGATATCTTCAAAACAGAAGCAGTACACACAGTTCAGCCATGTTGGAATTTTCTCCTCAAAACCTCAATGTTATGACTGGTGTTGCCCATAAAACTAATTTAGCTGGAAAACAATAGGAAGGACACAAAGCTGAATGCTTAAGCTTTGTGCAGTTCCTGATTTTTCTTAGAAAAAGAAGTTAAATAGTCCATGTCCTAAAGGAAGTGTTTCCAAAAAACAGTTTCCAAAAAAAAAAAAAAAAAAAAAAAAAGAAAAAAAGAAAAAAAGCCCAAGCAAACAAACAGACAAAAAATCAAGCCACCACTACTACATTATTTATTATTAACTACTATATTATTTATGACCTTAAAATTTATAACACAAATCCTGAAATAAAACCAGACTGAGTAGCTACCACATCATTCCAATGGTCTCATATTACTTGGTAATTGTTACAACTAGAAAGATATACTTAATGGAATTTGTGGTATCCATCCTTATGGCTTATCCAGGAGACCACAGCATTGTTCACACTTAATGATAAAACCCTGAAGGAACTTCATAGGTTCTCTTTCCTTGAACTCCTTATCTTTGCATAAAGAAATAAAAGGACTTTTTGCACCCTCTTCCAGCAACGATGGTAAATTTACTGAAAATACTGTAGATACTGCCTATGAAGAACTGATGTCAACACATGCTTGAAAATCTTATGTCTATCCTGGTATCTAGAGAACAAATACCCTGTAATTTTTGTATCAAAAATAAAAAATACTAATAAAAAACAAACAAACAAACCAAAACAGGCAGTGAACATAGAAAATAGCTGAGTATCACAGAGATCTAAATTTCTGCTCTAGTCAGATTGTGAAACCAGTCATTTCACAAAACGACTGAAAATAGTAGAGAAAAATTACATGAGATGTTACTTGCCAGTTATTTCATCTTTTTACTGAAGTAACATGCAAAACAATTTTCTGCATGCATTTAAAAATCTTTTATATTTATTTTAAAAGTTATCGAAATTCGCTATACTTTTTCCAGAAAAATGTTTACTTTTGCAGTTAAGACTAACCTCATGCAGGCTATTATATTTTAGCATTTCTTTTAATGATGTTCTGTCTATCTATTTTACACATCTCTGAGACACCATTATATTTTACAGAATCCTGATCTCTATTCATTGAAGGTTAGACCAAGGACTTCCAGAGCATAGGGAACAAGGCAGGATAATTCCAAAAATATTTCTGTAGTGTGATTCCACTTCTGTCTAAAATGGCAGGCAGGTTGGTTCTTATTACAATGATGTGCTCTGAAGCAGTTGATCTGTAGGGATGTGGTCAGGTGCATTGACTTCAACATTTTCCCACCTGAAGTGTAATTGGTTATGTTTTATCAATGTTCTTAATGAAAATATGGGCTGGGAAGTCTTCCTGCATTGTTCACAGGAAACTGGCATGTATAACTTTAGATTTCTGGGGAGCAATTTCAGGTGGTAGTTATCTGGCTGAGGACTGGTTTGGATAGGGAAACCTAGTGCTCTGGAGGACCAGAGACTTAAGGTCTGAAAAACAGCATATGTTAGCTTTAATTCCTATTGAGAAAGGCTGTGGTCCAAAGGAGATACAGTGGTGCAACAGAGATGAAGGGAGAAGCGTTGAACACCATAAGCAGCCATATTGTACGGAGAGCTGATGGTCACCAACAAAAAAGACCTTACTTCAGCGTGCCACAGAGCCTTCCAACTCCTTTGGTAGGCAAAATATCCACATCCCATCACAGGAGTACGATCTTCCCTCTGTGATACAGGTCTGTATTTAATACTATAATATGTGTTTTACACCAGCTTGATCTGAGAATTAACATTTTTCATGGAACCAGGATGAGCTAAGGTTATAAAAGATTTCTGAGATTGCGTCTGTGCTAAATTCAGATCCCTTTATGTATTCAGCACATGGAGGAGAGAAATTAGCTGCATACTATGCCTTTGTATTTCAGATAAAATCTAGGATGCAAAATATTGAGATGTTATTGGTAACTGATACAGGGAAGTAATGAAACAACAGCACTTCTGTGTCTCTAAATGGTTGAATGCAACAAACAGAAAAGAAAAACCATAGAATCATAGCATGTTAAGAGTTGGAAGGGATCCATAAACATCATCTAATCCCAACCCCCATACCATTGGCGGGGACACCTCTCACTGGACTCGTTTGCTCAACCTGGCCTTGAACACTTTCAGGCTTGGGGCATTCACAATCTCCCTCGGAAACCTGTTCCAGTACTGTACCATCCTCACAGTAAAGAATTTCTTCCTAAAATCCAGCCTCAATTTCTCCTCTTTCAGTTTGTACCAATTATTCCTTGTCCTATTACTACAACACCTGATAAACCATCTCTTTCCAGCTTTCCAGTTGGCCCCCTTCAGTTACTGGAAAGTTGCTATGAGTTTTCCACTCAACTTTCCCTTCTCCAGTCTGAAGAGCCTCAACTTGCTCCACCTGTCTTCACAGGGGAGGTGTTCCTCTTATCAACTTCTTGGTCCTCCTCTGGACTTACCCCAACAGTTCCATGTCCTCCTTCTGTTGGCACACCAGAACTGTACACAGCAATCCAGGTGGGTCCCACAAGAGCAGAGCAGAGGGGCAGAATCACCTCCTTTGCCCTGCTGGCCATGCTCCTTTGGATGCAGCCCAGAAGGCGTTTGGCTCTCTGGGCTGCGTGTGCACGCTGCCAGCTCATGTTGAGCTTTTCATCAACCAACACCACCAAGTCCCACCTCAGGGCTGCTCTCAGTCACTTCTCTGCCCAAGCTGTAGGTGTGTTTGGGATTGCCACAACCCAAGTGCAGGACCTTGCTCTTTGCTTTGTTGACCTCCATGAGGTTTGTATGCACCCACGTCTCAAGCATGGCAAGGTCCCTCTGGATGGCACCACTTCCCTCCAGTACAACACACAGCTTGGTGCCACCAGCAAACTTGCTGGGGGTGCACTCAATATCCTATCCACTTTTCTGACAAAAATACAACATGAAATTTTTTTTTTTGGCTCTTAAACCTTTACAGTGGACTAAGAATGGAAAAAATAATCTTCTATACCATGCAATATATTTGCACATCCTTAGATCAATCCCTTAGACAACAACTAAAAATAAAAAGGAACAGAAAACTGAAATTGTAAATCAAGCTTTCATGTACTGAAATGCCATACTGCTATGGAAAATACATCATAACTAGACAGTTGTTTAGAAAGCATTCTTCATATATCCCTAAAGCTAAAAGAAAGATAATATATATATTAGAGAAACATATTTAATATGCACTTGTCCAATTTTCACAAGTGTGAGAGGATCACTTTTTGAACTTGATTGAATGCTATTCAACCAAAATGATAAAACAGATCCTGAACAGTTTACACACAAACCTATATAACATTTGTTAATACATATGTCTCAAAGTCCACTGTGATATGCAATTAAAAGTAGATTGTATTAGCTGAGCACTTCAGATAAAAGAGTTGTGACCCTTTTGGATGTAAAGGGCTATGTTCATTTTCCAGGTAATAAGAGACAACTTTTCAGGTTTAATATACTTCATCATAAGAATTAACAAAGTTTCATTATAAACTTCATATTCAGGAACTTATGAAATACAGTAGTGTTTGGCACTAATTCATTTATTTGAACACTCACCTGGTCAGCTAAAATCAGTTAATGAATATTGCCTATGTAGCTTATGTGTACTGCATATTGATGAACTTTAGATGTATTGCATAATCTGTAGGCTGCAATATTGGTGTTTAAACTAGAATACAGGACTTAGGGTTTTGTAAGTTGAGCTCATGTTATCGCAGGCAACCATGTCACTTATCATTGATTTCACTTCACTTTGCAAAACCCCCCCTGGAATTTCAACTTTATTCCTTCCTCATTGTCCTGATATTTTACAAAAATTCTACCAACAGGGAAGACACTAAAATTTGCATACCTCACTACAAGGTTCAGTTATCAAGAGCTAAAAAGTCTGTTCCTGCAGCTCATGCTGATGAAGTTAAAACAATATAACTCCCTTCTCTATTTCACTGTAATTAAAACGTTAATTTGTAAAGAATTTTTACCACTTTTCCTAAAAGCTTTCAATTTTAACATGTAAATATCAGATTTTGAAGACCAGCAGACTCACAGTGGGATATAAAATCTGCGAGCCTGGATAATACCTTTAAAACATTCAGAAGTGACAACGAAATATCTTTTGTGAACATACCAGAAGGAGTTAACTGTGATTAATTGCTTTTTACTCCAGCTCATTTCACAATTATGATTTCTGTCAAGGAATTGTCAGTATGAAACAATATATCAAAGTATAAATATCATTAATAAAATGGCACAAGAAGATATTCAGTGACTACTTAGAACTGAAAGCATTTTGTTGAAAAAGTCCTTATTTTGTTTGCAGTCATCCATGACCTCCTACTGTTGACAAAACTAGTAGCAATTCCTATTTGAAGTGTACCAGAAGATGATCCTGCTCAGCAGAAGGCTGCTTTAGAGCATTTAGAGGATTTATCTCTAAATTAATATTTTCATCTAACACTCTCACTATACACCTTACATAATCTTTAAATTATAGGAAAATGCTAGAAGGGAGTTCTGAGATTTGGCAGCTGAAGTAATGCTGGAGATTTATAGCTCTCTGAAGTCGACATTTGTGACTGACCTACAGCACACCAGGGCTGCTATTTCACTTTCCTGATTCATGATAAGTGCAGCTGTCTCCAAATAAGCCTCCAGAGCCCGTTAATGCCCAGTTGCCTCCCTTATGGTAAATATGCACATATCTAGCTTCACTTTTTAATGCTCTGTTGTTGTTAAGTTGAATAGAAAATTAGGCTTTCTATTTCCTACTTTAAAAATAATTTTTTCAATTATCCAGGTAGAATTGACTTTAAAACTCTAGTTCATACATTTATTTTTTTGTCTAAATAAATATTAAAGAAAAAATGCAATTTATACACTAAAGACTGCTAAATCATATTTTACTTTATTGATGAATTTTTTATTATTTATTTTTTCTTAGTGTAGTCCCCTAGCTTCCTTTCCCCTAGATTCCTTGCATTTGTTGTGTGAAGCATACACAACTAATTAACAAAATAATTTGCATGGTGGTATGAAGGTAAATATTACAAATAAAGAGAATACACATTCATAAAACATTTTAAAAAAGCACTAATGCATTTGTCTTCCCTATTTCAATTTATTTTTCATTAATAAGATATACATTGTTTTCCATTTGGAAAATTTACTAGTGGCAACACATTCAGCAGGCAGCTTTGTCTCTTTAGAGATGAAGTCTTTGTTTAAGCACCAGCGATGGGGTTTTTGTGCCATTGTCTGATCTGTCAGATTGGATGAGCATGTGTGTTTAGGGGTGCAAAGATGTGCGGCCACATCTGCTGTGCAAAGCCGTGAACTCACAACTCTCCTCACCAGTACAATGTGTTGCACTCGGAGCTCCTTTGTTGTGATGGAGCTGCTGGTGGTTGCGTGTCTGAAGTGTCACAAGTGTCAGGCCTCATTATGGTCATCATAATCACTCTAAAACAACCACTTATTTTGGCCATTTAATATTGAAGGGCAGGAAATTAAAGGCTAGATACCTTATAGGTTTTGTGATATTCAACTGATTATAATTGGGATTCAAAACCACAAAGCAAAAACCAAAAAGGTCTGTTAAAAAAAGAATGCCCCTTGTTATTCTGGAGAATAATTTTTTAAATGTTACCAATAACATCATGCAAACAGTTGACAAACCAATAAGATGGTGCTTTATGAAGTGATCAATTTCTTCTATGGAATTTCTGTAGAATTTTAGAACGGGAACTATTTAACACACCACAAAGATTCCTTAAGCTTTTTTTTTTCTTTTTCCACATTTATATCTTAAAAATTCCATTGTCTTCAGCACTCCGCTGGGCTTAGCATTCAGTGTTTATGTTAAAAAGAAATAAATCTTATTAGTATTCAAATCACAGGCTTTCTATTAACTGATTACAGAAACAACAGCTGTCAAATTTGAATCAGAATATTTTTGAGTTGTTCAATGCTAAACAGAGTTCAAAACTGCAGTTTTGGATTTAGGTATATCTATATGATAGTTACATTTTCTTTCAGTCACTACTTGATTTTACCGTTAATTTTATTCATAAAAATGAAAAAGTAATGACTTCACTATGAAGGTGGAAATTCATGCATGATATAGAAATAGGAATTCTGTCAGAAATTCAAGTATTTGAAGGGATTTGTCTCCCACATTGAAATTTTCAGAACACATTTTCTTACTTATAAATCATATCTTCGACTTTTATTTCTCTTCACAAAGTTCCTTCTCAGCAAATGTGTGTTAATGGTTTTGGAGAAATTTTCACCACAGTGAAGTTATAGGTGAGCACCACTAATTAAAGAATACAGCTGATGATCTTTATGAAATTATGCTTACACAAAACCTACATCTGTTGTCACTCTTATAATATTCTGTGGCCCACCATAGGATTAATCAATTCTAATCTAGATGGGCTTTTTTAGAGACCTTAGACCTGTATGGCCTCATTAATTCAGATGGTACGTGACAGTTCAGAGGTTTCTTAAACCAGCCATAATCTGCAAAAACAGACTTCTGCACCAGTTTAAGATGCACGCTGTTTTCAGGTTAGAATTTCTGTCTTCCACCTGAAGTTAATGGGCAGCAAAATTAAAATAAGTGAGCTCAGTTTTCATCCTGAAATTTAGGGAATTACACACAGCTGTACTCACTCACGGCTCAACGAAGGGTGAGAAAGTTTACAGAACCACCTTTATAAAGACATCTTCCAAAATATTTCAAGTACTATAAAAAAGTAAGAGTAGGTAAAAGATATGAAAATTAAGAAGAAACATACAGAACAGCTCAAATATACACTGTCTTAAGATGGACCCATTTTATTTTTCCTTCAAATGAGCCAATAGCTATTCTACATAGGCAATACTTGTTCACTTTTTCCATCTCTCTGTGGAACTTTAACACTTGTCATTTGTCGGAAGTCCTGTCCTCCTCTTTTAGAGACCTCTCTCTTACACTTCTCCAACAAAAAATAATCCTCCATTTCTCTCAGCAGGCATGACACCCTCTGTAAAGGTGTTAGTTTCTTTACTCTGAAGAATAACTGTACCCTGTCAGAGATAAAAAAAATGAATTACCAGGTGATAATACTACTATCTCCTCTACAGCTAGTCTGAAAATATGAGTTTAAATCTTTAGAACATAAAAACCCACAAGAACACTGTTAACTAAATATACACAAGATTCTTAATTTTTGCCTATGTCAAACAGCTGAAGGATGTACAGAAAAATATTATGGATGCATTGTCATCAGTTTGTTCTCCTGTATGGACCTGGGAAGGAAGCACAGTGCTGTGAATGATCTCACTCAGAAACTGTGCATGACTGCTCTAGCCAGAGATTAACACACCTCCAGAGAACAACTTTTAAAAGCACTGTTCCTTTAATGTCCTATATTCATGATCAACGAGTTCAGTACCCTGCAGTGGAGTCCCTAAAGAACAGACTGTAGCAAACTTTCCTGGCCATAGCCCCAAAGAAAGTTTTATTCTAGCTCATTGAAACAGAACCATGTTTAACTCAATGAGAGAATAACGATTACTTAAAAACCATATATTTCAGCTGCCTTAAAATGTGAAGACCAGTGCCCTTGAGCTCCTGAACTGATACGAACTGAGTTACAAGTAATTCTGAGGTCATCTTGCACTCTGTTTTGACGACATTAGTAATAAACTTTTACTAAAATAAATAGAACAACTTATGTTAAATGGGGTTAAATATCACAGAAAGTTTCACATCACCTATAAAACTTCTAAATTCTGATATAATCTGAACTTTGCAGCTCAAGCTGTCCTATTTAGAATTATATGTAGACAAAAATTTTTTAATTAGGTCAATTGAAATGTATAGTATAGAAACAAAAGGAGAGCTAGGGCACAACAGAAACACTGCAGAATGTCCAGATTAGGACGCAGGGAAGCCTACAAAGTAGATCATTTAATAACATTATAAATTGGCAGTTATTCATAGTGCCAATTACTTTATTTCTTTACTTTAATTTTCATTACTATTGAGATCATGCATTTAAAAGAAAAATGCTTAAACTTCAACACTGAAACAGGAATAATTTTCCACCCCTGACTTTGTGGTTGCTACAGAGAGCAACAGAAGCATGATGGCTTCCAACAAACAAAGGTTTGCCTGAAGGAGTATGAAAGAAGTAATACTTCCCCAAAACCTGTGGTGTTCTTGGAAAGTGGGGAAGGGACATAAGAGATACTATGAACATGGACATTCTGTGGCCAAGGACTGACCCAGACCTGCCAAAAGACTCTTTTATTAGTGACTTAGAAGAAACAAGTTGGGACTTGTCCTAGAGAGTTCGGACTCTCTAAAGAGAGAAAAAGCCCAGTATGTCTTCAGTAAATGAATAATTAACTGTCAAAGTCAAGCTTCTAAAAATAATTTTATTGCTTTTTTTTCTAAATCCAGAACTGAGATTAAAGGTTTATCTACGTACACCAAAGTTCTGGCAGGCAGATTAAGCCTTTTAGAGCTCTGTGTAGAAAAAATGCTACTACTGTCCTCTTGAAAAAAAATAACAACATAATAAAAACCAACAAAAACAACAAACCACAACAAATTGATACAGGAATTATAAGTAAAGCGAACAACATTTACTTTGAAATACATATACTCTTCTCCTATGACAGTGTCATTACCTCTTTATTGATTTCCATGTTGAAAGAAATCTTCATTTCTCTGAAGGATCAGGGTTATATTCAAAGCAGATAGTGTGGGCATGTCTGCTGTGTAATCAAATAGCCTGTGATAACCTGTAACCTAGGAAAAAAATTAAGGTATCCCTTTAAAAAAACATTTGAATTTGTTATTGCAGCCACATTTTAAATTTCATTACTTTTGAGGGAATGCTGAGAAGCCATTCTACTTTCCACAGAACAGTTTTAAATTTAATATTAAATTTAAAAAAAATTCAGAATAAACTGTTGGTATTGGAAATAAATGTTTCAATCAGATTAGAAGAAAACGTTTTTTAGACAATATATTTTTGCTTCATTACATCTCAAGAAGTCTCAATGTCGGTATTCTGAGTTATATTTTTATGTGCCAGATATGTGTCTTTATATTTGTTTTGATAGAAAAGCAGAAAACAGACTATTTCATGGGCAATAAATTCAAGATAGTAATGAGGAGACAGGACTGCCACAGCTAACTGCACACAGATTGGAGGGTCACATATTTGACACAGATCTAGTATGGCCCTTAATGAATCTATATACTTGATTAAAGTTACTGTCTTTTATAGCACTAAATAGCTTTGTATGGGAAGCTAGTTCACTTCAAATAGAGTTCAGAGAGTCATTCTGTTCTAAAAGAAAGTAACTTCTGGAAAATTTGAAAAAAGTTTAAAAATTTCTTGTGAACTGCTTCCAGTATCTTCATATGCAAAGAGGAAGATTAAATATAAATATTGCAAATGACAAAGAATGTATCCAAATACAAAATCCTCGATGAAACAGTATGACACAAAATATTGCAGAAACTCTCTGGATTTATTTAGCCTAAAATCGCCATTCTACTAGTTTTCTTCTTTTTCTTCTCAGATTCTTTTCCTTTTTTTACCACCCTATCTTCTCATTTGTTTTAAATGGTTACTTCTTCACTACAATGCCCCTGGTTCATGAATTTGTCAAAATTCCCCCTTTCTCGTCTTTGATACCAGTTGTCAGTTTTTCATTTCAAGATCTTGTTTTCAAAGTTATCTGTCTTCATTCTCAAAATTCCTTTCTGTTAATTTTTCTCTCTCCTGTCATAGGTTGCTTATTCCCTAAATCTATTTTTCTGTCAGGAAATGTAACTTTCTTTCCCATTGTTAGCTTTCATAAGAATTCACATTAAATGGAAGCCAATTTGAAGGGTGAAAATACAGCTCCACAAAAATCAATAGTGGATGTCGTCCTGCATCATGACCTCCACCAAGGAATGCAGGTGGCATCACCAACAATTTCAACCTACAAATAAAAACTGTGCTAATAATTCATAAAAATATATTCCCATTTCTAATTTAAAAGATCACAAATTACTCTTTCCCCATTCCAAGCCATTTTCCAGTGAAACTGCATGAATAGCAATCCATGCATGTCCCATTTGGAATCTGCATAAAACAAGAATAATAGGGTGCAATATGTAATTCTTTACCTGTGAACTCTCCAACATGTAAAGTGCAATTTCCAGCTGAGACAAGCTTAGCTTGGCTAGGAAGATAAACCCATTCTGGCTCAGGCTGCTGCCTATGCATGAAGCAGAGTCCTATTTTGAGCTTTAGCTGTTGCAGCATACAGAGCAAACACAAGATGTACAGGATGTAGAGCAAGCATGCATGTTGTGATAAAAGAATAGCTGCAGCATCTAACCTCAGATTATAACAGAGATGTTTTAGGCTCAAACTCCATCTGCTTTGGAACACAGCCACAGGAAAAATTACAACTAAATTTGAAAACAGTATATAGACAATGCATTTTCCTTGATGCTATCTAACCTTATTCCTTGGGGAATTATCTACATGTTTATACACCTTAAATTGCTCTTTTGCCATGTAGATATTTTTTGTCACTGCTCTTGATGAGTAGATACCAGAGACTAACAACTTTACTGTAGGACCAGATTTAGTGAGACCTGTCATAGGCTTTACTTTTGTTCTGCATTTTCGGTAAAGAAAAAGATCATCTGTGCCATCACACATCCTTGAATCTCTACTTTCAGGCTAGCAGTGTGAATATGAACATCTGGAATACAATTTATTTCTCCTTTGTGTCACCTTTTCAGTGTGTTAAGGGCACGGGTTTGTCTTCTACTAAAATATATTGCACCTCTCTATCTCACAACTCTCCACACCTCTATGCTACAATGCTACAGATCAACTTTTTTTTTTTCTTTTTTTTTTTAATTCCAGGTTGTTTATAATCTTCTCCTGTTTGGCTTCTCTTTATGCCCTCTTGCAAAGTACCACTACAGAAAGCATGGCCATGAAGAAGCTGCCATGGCTTGTCATCTTCCTTTTAGGCACAGGGATGGTGATTTTCTGGGTGGTGACAACACAGGTCTTTCTTTCCCACAGTGATGGCCCTTGTTTCATTCTCCACCAGGGAATGTTTTTGTATGGAATAACAGAAGTATTGAAAGAGGAAAAACAAAACAAGAAAATTGCTTTTAGAGTATTTCCCCCCACCCCCAAAAATATAACCAGAGTCCAGAACTGAAACATAAGGCTGGACAATTATTAGAAATATATGCATCTTACATGTAAATTCTGGGCTGGAAGTCTAACTTCAGCAAGTGGTCAGAGTTACAGAATTCTATATTCAATGATAGTTTAACTTTTAAAACACAATTCCCATTCCAGAACCTCTCATAAAGAGATAGTATTCCCAAAACACAGGCTTTTAGGATGCATAGGTTATTTCTCCATGTAATATTCAGCCACAACTGGATGAGCTGTGCAAAATTGAAAACTAGATTTCTAAGAAATGATATTATCAGTTCAGAGCCGAGAGCAACACTGAATGCTGGGACTAACCTGTTTCTTCAGATGTAATTTTTCTGACACATGCCAACTGTAATCTCCTTTTTCTTACTGTTTCTAACAAGACCTCGTTGTGGAAAACTAACTCCAATGGAGATTAACTGATTTACAATCATAGAATCGTTTCCACTATCTCTTTACATTTATCATGTAAGTTGTAGAGCATGACACAGGTAAAATCCTGTTGCCTGCTTTGAACTAGTGAACATTTCTATTGCCCATGCCACAGAACAGTAGGAAAATGTTTAATGCAACAGTAAAGTTCAGTTTTCTACCAGCTCTTTTAAACAATAAATTTTTGTGTTCAACAGCCTACATTTTTTTTCTCCGAGAGAATAAAGCATTACTCTCTGTGAGTGATAGCAATCTGTTTTTCTGTCCTAGCAGGAATACATTAACCAGGAAGCTCTCTGCACATGATTATATTTCTTAGCTTAGAAGAGACAACCATTAAAATGTATCAATGAAAAATAACGTCTTTCTTTAAATTAACTAATATCTACATTTAATGAAGCTCAGTTTATAGTGATTTTCTGGATGAAGTGCTTTTCTTTCAGCCTAATTATGTGCACAGCTTTCAGACAACAAGGAGTGTCTCTAACATTAGATAAGAACCTAGGCTTTTATCTCAATCAATAGTCTTTAGCCTTTGAACTCATGTCAGAGAAAGACCAGTCCGTCACATTCAGTTCTACCTGACCTCTTTCTTCTTAATGCACACTGCCATTTACAGAAGGAAAACACACAGATATACAGTATATGACCAAGTAAAGTATTCAGGGCATTTTGTGTACAGAGGGGGGATGGGATCTTTTATGGCTGTAGAAATGGGTGACTGAAATGATGATGTTAAAATTTTCTTGTTTCCTTTCACTGGGCTTTGTGTATCTCAAAGGAGCCCCATATGGTGCTCTTTGTCCGTGTCATTACCTCGTTACAGCCGCTGTCTGCCAGCCAAAGGTAGAACGCTGCAGCTGTAGACAGCGATACAACTGGAATTGTCTAAGGTCAACAGTGCCGTAATTACTTTAAAATGTCAGCGTACAATAAAATACAACAGTTCATCTGGCAGAAAGCAAATTAGCTTTGACCATAGCGTAATTACCCTTTTCTCAGCACCATTAGAAGAGATCAAATCTCCACATTCAGTGTTTGAGGAAAGGCCATCAGAGTACACTCTACCTGACAAGGATGCACATTTGCCATTTTGAGATATAATTAATTGTCCCTATAATAGAAATTTTTATATTTGACTCTGGAATTGAAATGCGTAATAACCTGGCTTCTTCATATTTAACCATTTCTACTCTGAGTCGGTATGCATTGCAAAGTGAAACTAGGCGATAACAACACAATGAAAGCATGTTAACCACTCAATCAGTAGAAAACTGGAGCAAAATTGTTTTTATTAATTGGCTTAAGCTTAATTGGACAGCCTCTGTTCTCACCAACACAGGTGTAAATCTGGGATAATTTTACTAAAGCGCCTGAGGTGACTCTGGATTTATACAGGTTTCTTTGACTTTGGAAACAGTTCATTATGTTGTTTCGGCTACAAAGTTTTATTTAAAGGAGAAAGGAAAGTAAGAATCAAAAGCACTGGATACAATAAATAAATAGTTACTTTTCCAAAACTACTACCTTCAATTAATCTTTTCTGTCTCATCTTGTTAAAATGAATATAACAGTACTTTATTAGAGTTCAACTTCAAATCCTGATCTGAACTTCAGACAAAAATCTCTTGCAACGAGATGGGGCTGATGAACCTGTGGTGTTGGGACAACTGAAGCAGCTACTTCTTCCAGGTTTTTTTTACCAGTATGTTCACATATATGTTCACCAGTGATATGTTATTCTGGTTAAATGGGGAACGAATGGCAAAAAGCAGACCTGTGACTACAGTTGCTGTAGGGCAAAGCACGGTGCCTTGCATGCATGTTCAATTTCATTACTATTTAAAGGTTTTGAGAGAGGTCTAAGCTGATTTGAAATGACTTGCAGTGTCTGAACAGTATTCTGTTATGTGTCTCAACGTGGATTCACATGGAATAGCTAATTCATACCAGAATTCCCTTGTAGAGTATTTACCAAATTCCACCAAATGTGAGACATTATTATGCGTTGTGCTGTGGGTTTTATTTATGTCTGTAGATGTTAAAATCGCAGTGTGTTCTTGTGACTCTAAAACTAAACCATGAAAGATTTTATTAAAATAAAATCTCTGAATATGGCTGGTAAGAAAGATAAAAATGTTATAGTGCATGCCAGAAATACTGGAAAGCACATAAAAACCACGGGTTTTAAAATACCTTTGCTTTGGAAAGCATATATTTTTATACTTAAACATATTTTTGAAGTGCAATACAGCAAATAACGCCTTGAAAACTAACAGAATATCTAGACCTAGCTGCAATACCTCTACAGGTTTTACCCAGCTCATCTGCCTACAGTATTTGCCCTGTCTCAAGTGTCACTTACAAGTCCTTGAATCATAATTATACAATGATATTTAAACATACAATATGAAAGCAAAGAAAATCTTTTTTCACTGAAGTGAATTCTCAACAGGACAGAGCAGATAAACACAAACTAGAAAAAGGCTGAATTTTTTCTTTGCTTAAAAAAAAAAGAATTATAGTTCTCTGTGGCTTTGCCTGCTTTGTGCCCACAGCTGAATTAAATGTGTCTCACTGGATATACATGAGCATGTTTGAGAGTGTTACTGAAGATCTAATTCAGCTTTACACCTCATTGAATCTGTAGCTCAATCTTACTCATGTACTCATCAGCACTTTCACTTAGAATGGAAAGTTAATGGAAAGTCGGTGTAGTCAAGTGGGAATGAGGAAGAAAACACAAAAATAAATAAAACCAAATCACCAAAACTAGGTCAGAATAGATCTCAGCTCTTTAAGTCATTTTGAAAGCCTATGTAGAAATGTATGTATAACAATATAAATGTTAAAAATTGGATGATAGAAATAACCAGTAAAATAATTATAAGAAAAAGATATATAGAGAAAACAGTGATGAGAGATGAACACACCCCGTATTATTTTGGCAGTTTTATCAAAAAGCATATGATAATGTAATACATTAATATTTTCTCTTTAGTATAATTTAGTCATAATTTTTCTTCTGATTGCAGGGTCACCCACATAAGCCTTCAGGGACACAAGGTGAAAGGAAAGAACAGAAATGAGAAAGGTTGCAGCAGCTGTAACAGCTGAAAGACAAAAAAACGCCAGCAGTACCACTCCCAGCCTCAACAATCATGCCTAAGAAATTCCATCTGAGAGAACATATCACACAAAGGTGTATTGAGCCTGGCCTTGGTCTCATGTATGTATATCAGTACCATAAAATCTGTTTCAATCTGAACTTAGTTGTAAGCACATTGCAAATGAAATCTGCATCCATTTGAAACTACGTGTTTGGGCCACATTGACATATGGCCGAAGACAGGTCCAAATTTTACAGTACCTGTTCTTCCCTGGGCCTGGCTGAGAAGCAGCATGGTTTGAAATAGAAAATGTTTTTCTCCTAATAGTTATATTTTGAGCATTCCTGGAGAAACACTAAAAACTTGTTATTGTCTAAGTTCTGTATGAGAGCAAAGCAAAGACTTTTTGCTTGATTTAACCTCTTAAATATTGTCTGTGGAATAACAGACCATTTTTTATATCTGCCATCAGGTACAGTTGTATGAGGACTTGCCCATGTAAGGAAAGTACTGACAATATTACAGCTGTTAAATAGTGTAATCAAATCCAATTTTATTTATCAGGATATGTAAGACAAAAACTTAGGATAAATGTATTCACATCCCACAGAAGTATGAGAAACATACTACAAACCTTATCTTTTTATTTTCTGGCTGATTATGTCAGTTCATCCACTTAGTATCTTCCCATGTTTGATTGCATGGTTTTCTTTCAAAATTCGTGAAGAGCAGAAAGATGGGGCGTTGAGGTGAGGTGGCATTTCATCAGTAAAAGATAATGTCCACTTGTGGTGTTTCACATTCCCTTATCCAAGATGTCTTCCTCAGGTAATGTAATTATTTAATTACTGATAGCTCATTTGGGTGTCTGAACAATGACTAGCCCTCTTCAGAGCACTGATCCAAGAGAAAAAATTTAAATCCTCTCTACCTCTAAGAAGTACTTGTAGAAATCAGGAAATTGAGGTGTGCATATTCATAGGCAGTCTGGCAGGACTGAAATGATTTAGTTACCTGAATTACCCTAACATCATATGAAAAAATGCAGAGTGGAATAAAAATAGCTGCTGCAGTCTTTTCCCAAAGGTAAGTTTGTCCATCCTTGGATTCTTAATCATAGCACAAACATCTTCATACACACACATATGAAAAGCTATAAGTCCATTTTATTCTGGATTTCCTTTACAAAATATTCCCCCGCAATGAAAAAGAGATAAAGCATCTGATGATTCAGCTCTATCTGTTTTATATCTAATGAACAAAAATATTTCAAATTGCTGATACATAACCCTGCAGAAAGGAAGAAAACAGACAAGCATTAAAAATGATGTTTTGATGATCCTAATGATCAAAAATGATCCTAATTGAATGAAATTTTGTTCAGGTAGTAGCCTGCTTTGAGAGAAAGAGAGGAAGCAGTTCCAAGTAGCATGTAGTTATGCATAGCACAAGCATCTTCTGATACCCAATATCATAAGCTGCACCAGATCTTAAATATCTTTGTTTTCTATTTAAAGACATAGATGGATAACTACTGAAAACAAAACACAACATGCAGTTTCATGATGTTCAGTATGGCATTCACTCTGCATTCATAATAGCACTTTGGTTACATAAAACCTTCCCTAAGTTTCTGGAGAAATCCTGTCACATACAACATTAAATATTATTTACATTTAATTAGGCAAAACCAAATCCTGCAAGTTAGCTTATTAGATTTCTCTGAGGCCAGTTGTTTATGTAAGCACCGAATCATTAATATGCAGCTACTTTCATAATTATAAGGCTGACAGATAAGAAACCTGCTGCCTTGGACAGATAAAGAAACTTGGAGACATTCACAGATATAAACCCTGATTCATCTTTATCAAGTTTGGAAAAAACTTTGCCAGAAATGCAGAATCACTTTCCAATGCAAACCAGCCATGCAGAAGTGAAACAATAAATGTCATATTAATATGACTTAGACAGGAAAGCAGAATAGAAAATAATGTCTGTAAACTCTTACTGCATTTTCAGAAAGAAGGAAAAGACAAAGAAGTTGAGCTATAGTGTTTTGTATAATACTAAATTTATGAAGATGGTGAAATAGTACTTTCATCTTTGACAGGAAAGAATTTTGTTTTAAAATGGATCTTTATTTAGGCAGCAGCATCTCTGAATGATAGGGTGAAATTAAAGGTGGGGCCAGCATGTTCCTACAGAGTACAGTCCAGGATACTTGGCATTTGTCTAACAGGAGAAAGATAGACATCACATTCTCCCATATTCCTTTTCCTGTGTTTCATCATACCTTAACACTTCCCACAACCACCACATAGGCATAATATGATCTACAGTGGGCTTCAAGGATTATTGTAACTTAACAGAAGGATCTTTTCTCAAGAGGATCTATTTTCTTCTTTTTTTTTTTTTCATAGATGACGAAACAAAGACAGAGCATAGATTAAACATTGAATTTAACTGGTCTCCTAGGGCAGGTTTCCCATTGGACCTTCTTTTATGAGACCTTCATCTTCAACTTCTAAGCATATATAGGATGAAAACACCCATTTCTTGAGGGTGAAGCACTAGCTTGCCACAAATAAAGGAAATTCTCTCTCATTTGAAAACCTTTCTAGTTAAGGACAGATGCTGACCTGGACACCAAAATATCTATCTTATAGGAAGAAAACTGCCACTTAGTAACTCCTCTGTTTAAAAATGTCTAAATATTTATGTGACATGTAGAGCAAATTCCCAGAGACATCCACATAGAGCTGCTCTGTAGGACATAGAATCTATAGAAGGTCTTGAGGTGGTCTTTGGGATAGGCCTAAGGATTTTGCCCTAGAATGGCTGGTATATCTGAAGTGTACCACAGACCTCACTTCAAGGACATGCGCTTAACTGTACAGGAAAAGTTCCATTCCTGACAAACTGATGTTGTCTGTCCTAATATATGTTGAATTTATCCTGCCTTTTCTGCTGCAAACCTAGAGAGGGAGAGGACCAGAGCATGGTGCTCTCCTGTCCTCAGCAACGCAGCCAGAGATTCACAATATTCTATGTAGTGCTGAAAAGTCTGACAGAGCTGTTACCCAAGATTTCCCGTGGTAATTTACTGTGCCTGTCTCATTGTTTGTTGACATATCCTGCCTCTCACAGCTGCAGATCCAGGCAGTGACAGAATCAGAATGAAACGTTCTTGTCCTCAGCCATACAGTTGGGGATTAGATCCCTTTCGCAAAGATGCTGACTGAAAGTTACAGAGTTAAAACTGACACCAGCTCTTGGCTCCAGACCCAGTGATGTGCCCTGTCACAGGGGGCCGAAAGCCAGCTGTGACCCATTACATCTGGGACAAGTGTTTGATGGCTCACAGCCTTCACCTGAGTCTGGCAGAGCCTTGGGCAGGGTTTTTCCCAAGGTGATCAAGGCTTATTGCCCAATAGTTTGTTTTCCTGCTGTTTAGATCTGTAAGTCCACAGAGAGACAGGTCAAGAACAAGGTTCTGGTCTTGTTTCATCCCTCTGTTGTCACTCAGACAGATTTCTGCTGCTTTTTTCAGTAAGGTGAAGGAAGAATCCACATTTCCAGGATGCACTGCCCCATGGTCTTTATAACTATGTGAAAGGAGTTTTTATTGAGATGGGGATATATCTCTTCTGCCCCGGCTCAAGTGAAAGAATGAGAGGAAATGGCCTTGAGTAGTACCAGGGGAGGTTCAGATTAGATATTATAAAAAAGAATCACTGAAAATGTGGCAAGTGTGGTTAGGCATTGGGATAAGTGATCCAGGGAGGTGGTGGAATCACTGTCTTTAGAGGTGTTCAAGAGGTCTCTGTGTGTGGCCTAGGAATATGGTTTAGGGGTGATTGTAGTGGTGCTAGGTTGATGGATGAAACAGATGACCTTGAAAGTCCATTCCAACCCTGATGATTCTGTGTTTCTATGGTCCCATAGGCAGCAGTAATCTTCCCACACCATGGGAGACTGGAGCTTCATGCCACTGCCCTTTATGCCCTTTTTAATATAACTGGAATTATATTTTCTGTTTCATGAACCATTGGTTTTTCCTTCCAGTTTGTGTTGTCTTTTGTGGAAACCTTCTGGAACTTTTTCTTATTGTCCATATTACATGTAATTTTTAGATCTTTAGTTATTACATGTGATTTTTAGATCTTTAGTTTTGTGCAAAGATATATTTATCTTTATATGAAACATAACCATATAAAGTATATCTTCATCCTCCTTATGTGAAGGAAAGAGGGAGATATTCAGAGGCTACTCTGAGATCATATGGGTATGGTGGTTTAAACACGGAACCCAGACAATCACCAAGAATATGAAAACACATGGAAGTGTGCCAAAAGGCGTGTCCTTTGGCAGCTGGATGAGGGCAGAGAGGGAGGTCAGCCTCTGGTACAGAAGTTCCATGCAAACCTTACCATGATGTCATTTTTTCTGCACAGCTGGGTGTTCTGCACTCTGCCTCTGGAAATTTTCACTGAAGTCATCAAAGGAAAACTCTCACTACATATCACAAGCCACTTTCTTGTATGCTCTGCTGCAACACCTTTTCAGATTAAGTACAAAAAGATACCAGGTACCATTAAAACCTCTCACAAAATATAACTGGAAAACTAAGCAGTCACAAAAAACCCATTTTGCTGAAACACTTCTTTTTAAGTCTTACACGACTAGGCTGGTATATTCATTAGTTTGACAAAATCAAAGCTTTACCTATTCATTCATTATCTAATGCATGTCTAAGTTTCAGCACTTTCAGCACTTTCACTGCTTCCTCATATTTACACCAATGGACTAGGTGAAGCTATTTTTGAATCTCATGCATGATCTATTGGTCTTTTTCATATTTTAAGCATTGTAAGCACTCCTGTATCAGAAAAACCTTTGCTAAAGCAATGGGAACTTTTGTTCACTAAGTAATGGTCTTCAAAAATGTAAATCAAGGGATGTTAGAAGAGGAAAAGAAAATGACTGAAAGTAACATTTGGTCAAAAATTATGTTCCCTTATATAGTATACTTGGCTTTCAGATGATGCCTTACTAAGAAATTTTTAGACATAGACAAAGGAAAGGTCAGACAGAATATGTGCAGAGACTCTGTAACAATTGGATCTGTTTTGTTTGTTAAGGGACAAGAAAGTCCTGACAAAACAGACTTATGAAAAAGATAAACTAAGCATGTCCTTTATGAAAACAAAATAATGGTCACTGAAACCAGATAAAAATACAAAAGGAGTTTACTTGTTAGGTGGTGTATAGCCTACATAATGAACTGACATTGAACAAGATTAAGATATGGATGAGCAATACTGGGAATGAATGTGTTTTTGGCTATGGATATTGGAATTCCCACTGGTTAATAAAAGATTAGAGATTATACATGAATAGGTTATGAATATATTTTACATATGCATAGCTTTAAGGGATTCATTTCAACAAAAATATCCCTTACTGCATGGTGGCAACATCAATACTATTTGTATTGATCAACTCTTCAAGCAGCGTGACCTGCTTAAGTCTTTTATCCTCTTCTCCAGCAGTAAAACACAGTAGGTGTTTGGCAGTCTCCATCGTTGTTCCTCTCACACAAGATTTTATCGTGCCTCTATTGGCAAACATAGAGCATAACGCTAATCAAATCCTCATTCCCTTAAGGTTGTCATAAAAATTTTGCTCTGTAGTATTTCCTCTGCCACCTCAGGCATATTATATAAAGTGCCACAGAAGAGAGAATGGAGACCCAATTGAAAAACACATACAGATAAGGTAGCAAATGAGATTTTTGTTCACTAGCATGTTTTCCTTCCTTTCTTCAACTGCAGTCTCTAAACATGCACAATTGTAACTCATCTAGTGGTGCTCAGTAACATCTCAAGAGCAAGCAACATCTGTAAAAGGGGTAAGTGATCAATAAACCCTTAGAAAGCAGAAGTAGACAAATCAAACACAGTGACAGAGCAAATCCAAAGCCAACCACATGACTATTGAAGCAATGGCATTTTAAAAATGTTCATGATGTTTACAGAAATCAGTTGAATCAAAATGAAGGAAAGCTCTCTGTCTGGGTTTTTGCAGGAGAAAGTATGGTAACACTGAGATCTGAGCTCTGTTAAATAATTCCTTCTTGAGGTAATCCTGCTTTCCTGTTGGCTTTCAGTTACAGAGGAGACAAAGAGCAGACCTCTAAACCAATAGGGTCTTTTCTTAGAGGCTAAGAAGTTTTGAAACTCAACACAGAGAAATGGTTAAACCAGAAGGTATCATTCAGCACAACTCGTGATCTCATTTGGAGTGTGGATACTTATGGAAGATCCAAAACCTTGAGGCAGAGTTGAAGAGTGAAAAGCTCAAAAGACATTTTTACAAAGCTTCACCAAAGCACTAAGAGGCCGACACATAATTCTGCTGAAAATTTTCCTAACCTCCCATCCTCACAAACTCCACACAACCTGCGTCTTTTGTCTTCTTTTATTTTCTTTTTCTTTTAACCAAATGAACTTCCTCACTGGCCCCAACCTCTCGTAATTCCTGTGCTGCACAAAGTTAACCCACGTCTTTAAAAACAGAATTCAGGATCAGATTAGTATATGTCAAGCACTAAAATTCCCTATTCTTGCCCATCAACTTCTCACATTACAAAACCACAAGTAGTGTTTTCCTAAAAAGCACCTTTCAAGTAAGCTGCCTTTTAGTGAAATGTGACTGCTACTGTGTACTGTTTTAAAAATGGTTTGACAGAATTGCTAATGTTCTCATTCCTTCAGGATATTTCCTAATACTTGTAGCCTTTTCATGTTTCTAATTAGGCCAGTAATGGTCCCTGAAGTTAAACCAATTAAAATTATTTACTGTGACACAAAGTGTGGAGATAATTATCTGATATCTGAATCCAACTTCTGCTTACTTCGCAACATTACTTAATAGAAAACAGGGAACCTGATGCCCATGCTTTCATTTTACTTGTCTACCAAATGTGTTTGCCCTATAGCAAACTGTTAAAATAAAGCATTAAAATCTTTGTGGTGCTAATCAAAATGTTTAAGATCCACTCAGACTCCTTTATAGTACTGAGAAGCATAAAAAACTCTCACACATTACCTTTTACATTATAGTTGCTGATCAATGTAGTATTATACCTACATTGTGCATAGACAATGCAGCTTATGTAGTTTCTAAAAACATTTCCAGCTTTTTTGTTTCTCTTGAAAGCATACGGGGAACAGAATAAAGACTTGACATTTTTATACTTATGGATACATAAGTATCTACATAAGTATCACTAACAAATGTATGTATACCTATGGACACATAAAATAATGTAAAAGTATGGACACATTAAAAAAAAATGTGTTTTTTTTTAATAAAATAGTTTTGTCTCCAGATTTTATTTAATTTACACGTCATACTTCCACAAGCCGACTTTTTCAGTGAAAATTATGAATTGTTATGAGGGGATTTTCCAACATATCATATTTCATAGTTAAGCCTTCTAAATTTAGCCAAAGTTCACTTGGAATGTACCAATGTCAGAACATCATGGGAAGGGGAGAAAAGACACATAAAAAAAGAAACAAAATATTTCACAGGATAGATAATATTTATCTACATAAACATCATCTATGTAAACTATGTATCTAATGTATAATGAATAGTGTTCCACAGAGTAACCACTAACAGAGAACCTCTCTTGAGGGGGAAAAAATCCTCTACAACACGAATTCTGCATTTGGAAACAATTTGGCCTGTTTGCAAAGTGAAACTGGTTGAAGTCTTCACACAGAAACTTGAACCAGTAAAAGAATTTCTATTTTTGCTGAAATCTGGCAAATGCCGCAAATTGCAATAATATAGAAAGGTGTTCACCAAACGACAGGGACAAGCCAAGACTATTCCCTCATGACAGGATACCGTTCCCTTAGCACAGATAGTGGGCAAGTGGCTCTGCTTTGCTGAGTTCCCTGAGCTTTGTGGCCAATTTGAAGCCCAAATGGAGTGCTTATGCGTTTGTCTGATTCAAATTTAGCATCACATTTCTGCAATTCTCTGGTAATTGAAAATGTATACATGACACTTGTGTGCCAGAAATGTGCTTTACTTACAGGCTGGGAAAACTGAACCTGCTGAAACAAATTCTCAACAAGGAACAACACAGCCTTGGGTGCCCTCCCTGCTACAGGGATGTGGCTTTTGTAGGGTGAAGGTAGAACAGTGCTTTACGTTCTGCTGGTCACTGGACTATGTGATAAGCCAGCTCAGGTGGCTTACCTCCCTGCACTTTGATTTTTTATGTCTGGCCTATAAATCCTTAACATTTGAGGCATTATCAGCTAGATTGCGGTCTATGTATGATGCACAGGAGGAGTTACCAAGTTACAAACCCTTTTATTTCGTCCCAGATTTTAGTTCATTAGAAGTACAGAAAAATATGAGGAAAATATATTTAAAGCCACCCTTACTCCCCCCATTTCTCCAAAGATCTCAAGGTAATGACTTAAATTGAAAAAACACATTCTTACATCATCATTATCTCATTCCTCCTATTTCCTGCAATTTTCCATACATTGCAGTCTTCAATACACCATCAACTCACACTTAAATGAATAAACCAATTGCAAACATTGTCAGACATCATTCTCATGAGGAAATGATTTCATATTTTGGCTAAGTTGTCTGTCCTGAGAAAGAAGAACAAGTTAGCTCATGGACAGTAACTGCTTTGTACATCGTAATTTACTTCATATTTCTTTCACCTTCTTGTCATTGCTAACTAATTCAGATACATTCTTTTATCTTGCTGCTCACCAAAGCTAATTAATTCTTGTCTGCTCCTGATGCTATTGAAAGCAAAGGAATGTGCACCAATTCCTGTCATGAAGGGGTTAAAAACTTCTCAGCCTTCACTCTTGAAGTTTTTTCCCTATGCCCTTTTTAGACAATGACAGGCCTAAGTGTAAAACTAATTAACATTTGAAAAACTAGTGTTAATCAATAGTACACAGCTTCATTGTGAGACTTGCTCTGTCAAATTTTTCTGCTTGATTTTTTATACCATATATTTCAAGTTATTTTGCTAGATATGTTTGCTGGATTGAGAACATGGTGAAACATTAAAAAACTGAAGTATTTTAGAAAGACTATCTAGAAAGTCTTTTAGAAAGACTATCTATCTAGAAATATGTCACTGGTATTTTCTTTAATATCTCCACTAAACCCTAGTTATTTATTCTGCTGTTCCTCCTCCATCCCTCCCCCATCATTCCGTTGAGTGGCAGACCTGATTCTCATTCGATTTTATTGTTGTACTAAATGACACATTATATTTAAGATAACAATTTATCATCATTGTCTATCAGGAGAGTGCTAGTGAAATATAAATTAGACCCCTACTAAAGGTCTGTTTGTGTGGTAGGGTTTTTTACGTCAGAGAGAATAAAAAAGTTTATTTGTTATTTTTGCACTTCCTGTTTTGCTAGCAGAATGACCATAATTCCAACATACAGAAACTGTGGGAAATTTTCTGTTTTAGAGAAACTTGATTGCTTAGGCCTACTGATGCTAATATGCATTTGTATATGATCCAAATGGTAGGCCGCTTCAGCTGCTGCTGAACCAGATTGTATCAAAGTATTATCGACAATTCATAAATTCAATACTATGTTCTTTTCATCTATTATCAAGATGACAATATCTGACAGCTATATATTAGTGAAAAAATTGAGAAAAGTGGAGGGTGCCAGTGAAGTCTTCAAAACTGTAGATGTGGATATTTCATCTTGGCATTTTTGAGCACCGAAAAAAGGAGTCGACCACAAGCTGACTTATGAGGTCTGTTTTCACTAGCTTCGTTGGGAAGAGTGGACTCTTTCCAGTGGACAATCTATACTGACTGTGCTGCTGTGGACAAAAATCTACTGTGAGGAAAGCATCCTATCTTTTCTTATATTTAGTAATTTGCAGTAGAAACTTGAAAATTGTAGTTAAATTTCCTCTAAAATATTACTGCTATCATCTGCGTAATAATCAAAATCCTGAAGTTTATAGGGAATGTAAGCAATGTTTAAAGCAGTAGGCCTGAGAGTCTTGAAGGCAGAATGAAGTAATCAAACTGACTAAAATTCAGATTTATTAAGATTTAGAGGTAATCCCTAAATCAGAGGATCATACCCCTCCAGTCTCAGTTATCAGGTGAATTCATAGAAATGGTATAATTTCTACAGCTCTATGGAGGAAACAGAGACTCAATCTCCAGAGGAATGGAGCAAGCCTTGTATTTCAAATGTTATACGCCAGTGCAGACATAATGGACAAACCTGATTAGTAGAACCTCTCCTCAAACCAGACTTTGGTAGGGATGAGGAGTTACCTGCTGTGAAGCCAAGTATCATGTTGGACCATGCCCATCCTATGGGAATCCCAATGTCTTTTGAACTGGGTTTCTGAGGCTTTCACTGGTGGAGAACTAAAGCTCAGTGTAGGAGTGGAACAACTCCACTATTTTTTTGTGGGTCCACAGGTGACCTCACACATCTGCAACACAACTGGCATAGTGGCTTGAAGTCAGGAGAGAGACTGTGGAGAGATTAACCTTGAATAACATACTCATCATGCTGGCTTTAAGGGAACCTAAGAGTATTCTTCTAAATGCTGGGATTCCTCTCAGACATAGTCCAGCCATTCACATGATTTCTATTAGTCTTGCAGTTTTAGACTTTTAATTTCCATTGCATCCTGTTTGCATAATGGTTCATGAAAGAAATATTACTGCATAAGCAGTAGACCTAAAGAAAAAGGTGTTGATGTGCACATCTGAAAAAATAAATAATATTAATTTAATTTGTTTTGACTATTTAGTGTTAAATTGGAAGCTGTACAATGTAGAGCACTGTCATGTTGTTGATTCAAGTATCACAAGGCGATAGCCCCTCGGTGTCCTTACAGGATCACTGATGTAACTTGCAGCAAAAGTATGTTACTACATTGCATATTCATATTCACGCTCTTGTCAACTACTTGGTATTAAAAAACCTTTCCTAAAGTAAGTAATAGCATCATAAATATAACCAAGTCCTAAATTATTTTTCTAAAACCAAAGGAATTACATGTCTAATCAACAGCAGACATTTTAGGCAAGTTCATAGTCCCAGACTGAGTAGCATAGATGCAATCTACTTCCAGGACATGGACCCTCTGATACTTTTGTCTTCTCTGTAGATTATATTTTGAATTTAACACATTTTAATCCAAAAAGATTCATTAAGTTTAAGAGTCTACAAACAGTAGTGGAAACTTCTGTTTTGTCAACACAATTTGGTGCCATAATTTGATCAATCTGAACCTCCAAATCCAGCTAATCTGAAGAGGCACTGCATGAGGAATTTTTTTCTAAAATTCAGGTGGAAAGGCATCGAAGGCTGTTTTCTCATGAAGCATAAAGCAATGAAGTTTTTGAAGCTCAGATTCCTTTGCAATTCCAGTGAAGCTGTGCTTAATTTCATAATAAATACTCAACCAGCTGACTGTGGTTATTGTGGATACATTTACCAACACAGCAACTCTTTAAAACAAGCAAGTATAATATAAAGTAACCTTGCAATATTCGGTCAGTACTGATCAATGATTCCCAGGAAGGTGTATATAAAACAATTCCTTATATACACAGTTCAATAGTGGGAATTAATTCTGGGACATTTACCTTTAATTTGTTCTGAAAAAGCCAAACCAGCATCAGAGAGATTTCTCTCCAATCAGCATGTTTGGCATAGGTTAACTATAGTGATATTTTTTCTTGCATCTGAAAACAATTGTCCCTTGTATGTTTTTCTCTATGCTTTTCTGACTAAAAGTACAAAAATGCCCCATGAAGACTCAAGAAAATGGGTAGAGAAAAGGGACATTGTTGTGCAGACACCAGAAATAATGGCACAGAAAATTCTTTTCAGTGGATCATCAAATTCACCTCTGACTGACAGAGATGCAAAACCATTTCAGACTGAAGAGTCATACTAGTTTTGTGGTTTTCCATCTGTTTTTCTTTCATAAGACAAAAGTTAAGTTTAGATGCTACAATTCTAGGAACATTCTATGTTGTACACAGAATCACGAAGATCAGAACAAATCTATTTACCTAAATTTTCCTTTTATGAAATTCCACTAGGATGAAAACTGATCATCCTCGGACCTATGGGAAGCTGTAGGACACTGAAATTAACAAAAAAAATTGTAGGGAGAGATGAGATAGCATTGTGTTACAGGCTGTGGGACACGCCTGCAGAGTGCCAGGACAGCACAAAGAGGCTTGTCTCTGCCTGACCTTGCAGGGAGGAGATGAGGCACGGCAGACACCCTGCACAGAGCATCACCCCACAGAAGGACATCAGGAAAGCACGTTGCTGGCGTGCTTTGATAGGTCACCTGCTGAAAAACACCATGTAATACTGTGTCTTGAAGAAGCGTATAAAACCAGCTCGTTTGTCTGCATAAAACTCTGCATATCCCTGTTGGTCTGAGTCCTTGCCTGGATTGTTGCAAGCAGTCTTAAAAATATATCTGGTCTGAAGTCCTGAGTGCGATGTTAAAGGAAGATTTAAAGGATGGGAAGTAGCTGCTAAGTGTGTGTTAGAGAAGCAGAAACAAATACATTTTTTTTATTGGAGTAATTATTTGCTCAGTATCTATCAGTTTTTCTTGTTCAACAGTTTGCTTATCAAAATTTCACTTTTTATTAATTTCTCCAGATGCTGCAAACCATGGGATTTTAAAAGCAAACATGTGAAAGAGAAAAAGCAAACATGTAAAAGAGAAAAATGCCTTCCTGTTACTAGAAACTTTCACATCTCTAATACCTCATATTCACAGGACCAGCCATACAGCAAGTGGGGTGTTCTTCATGATGAACCCCATGCTGTCTAGTCACAACTCTTCATTAAACACTCATCACTTCACCATGGTCCTCCACAGAGGTCTCCAAATCCAGCAAGTCTCCTAACAGAAAGGCATTGAAGTGTTTTGAACAAATAATAACTTTGTGAATAGTTCATGATCCATGAAGTCCTTCAGACTTTGCTCTTAACTATAGTTGTGACGTGTCAGATCTAAATCTGGTAAGTGCCATGTTCTTGCTGAAAACATTTCAAAATGCATAGACTTGTGCATCCACAAGACAGAACAAGAGAGGCCAGAAGGGCTTCTCCTGCTGCTTGAGAAGAGAGCAATACTTTTTCTCTGCAGCTGTAGATACCCTTCAATACCAATAAAACCATGATTATTTACACTATGGGAATGTTCCTGACCTCTGCAGGCAGTTTAAACTTTTAGGTTTATCCTTTCTTTTTTTCCCCATACAGTGTTTTTACAGTCATAGTTTTTCCTAAGTGAGCTTCTTAGAGAAAAACATAATACTTTTATGTGTGTTATGGGGATGAGGTGAAGTATATGTCAGCAATTTTTGGAAATAATTGACCTTACGATGCTTTGCAAGTGAAAATCCACTCGCCTGTCCTTTTCACTGAGATATATTTCATTAATGGTGATATTGTAAACCATTGTGTCATAAGGTATTTGCTAGACACCATTTTTAAAAGAAGAATTCTCTAAAGTGTGTCCATTTATCAGTCCTCTTGTTACATACTGGTTAGAAGGATCATCCTTCCTAGAATCCAAGCCAACCTGTTCACTCCAAGAAGCTACAATCCTTTAGTGAGTGAGAGCCAAGCTTCCCAGACTCCTGAACCTTTTCTGAGCTCTCAGAAGATAACATGACTGGATCTCATTGCAAATGTTACACCTCGGTAATTAAACAGGTATCTATTTTTTGCAAAGTGTATTTATAAAAAACATATTCATAAATTACAGCAGATATTTTATAAGCTCTAAAGCTCACTGGCAGGTCCTGAGATTTTGTTATCCCATTGGATCAAACTTCCTTCTTCTGGGGCCTGTGTTTCAACCCCATTCATGTTGCTCACTCCCCTTTTGCCTTGTCCAGCATCTTGAGCCAACCACCCTGGGCAACCAAAGGGTGAACGTGGCTTCTCTGCAACCCAGTTACTGAAACATAGCATGTAAGCTTCCAGCAGTGGCATCTGAGTGTTTGGCTGGCCTTTTTTCTGGTTTATGCTGGCTGTTGTGGTGGCTGGAAGAAGTCTGAAGCAAGAAAAAGAGTACTCTGGTGGTCTATCTTTGCAAGTT
The DNA here is from genome assembly GCA_017589585.1 of Phylloscopus whistleri. NCBI lineage: Eukaryota > Metazoa > Chordata > Aves > Passeriformes > Phylloscopidae > Phylloscopus > Phylloscopus whistleri. Next base: position 6,228,279 of record JADMLD010001013.1, on the reverse strand, counting down.
TTTCTTATTCACTCACATTTAATTGTCATACATTTATTCCCTGCTAACTGTCTGAATAAAGGCACTGAGAAAATGCCCCTTGAGGCCTTGGTGTGATATGGAACCCTCAACACTGTGTTTCCTCAGATGGCCCCTCTGCATGTTCACTGTGTTTGCTCCTGCTAGCCTTCCTCTCACAATTATGTTTCCTTCACTTGTAAAGCCATAATGAAATGATTTTGTGGTTAGCATGCATGTTTATAAGATATTTCTCTACAATAAGAGGCCTTATGATTATTTTGGTTCAGGATCTAATTTTAGACTCAGACCATGACAATACAGTTCATATCTCTTATTCTATATTCATCATTTGATTCAAAACCCAAGATGATTATAGTTAAAATAGAAAGATTTTTGTAATTTTTCTTCTTTTTATTTTTCAATCAGAATATTAATATGGCATGGATTTCTGTTTTTAATGAAGTTCTCAGGAAATCAGAAGCAGCTATTTACTTTATGGCATCTTCAAAAGAAGCACATGAGGCAGGTTGGAAAAGTTTTAATACTTATTCTTCATATCCTAAATTAATTTCTACTCTATGCTGTCCTCCAACAGCCACCAGAAATAAAACTTTATGTTTCTAATGTCTAAATGCTGACAAAGTTTCATATGTAGCCCTGGTTCGTGCCTGAGATGTTTTCTGAAGCTCTTTTCCCAGAGAGTTTTCTGTCAACAAGAGACATCTTTTTTCAACTGTAACCTTTGTTTACATTCTTTTCCCTAGGAGGGGCTTCTTCTT